>OU015749.1:14162537-14203738 GCA_907169655.1 Acomys percivali
ATCTCTCCAGCCAGCTGTCTCACAACCCAGCCATCATCTCTCCAGCCCGGGCAGAGAGCATCCTACTTGGAGACATTAGGAAGCAATGGCTTTGTCAGGGCTCATGAGTGACCTCCAGGTCATAGCACTTCACGCTCCACTTTTCTTCATTTAAAACTTAATTCATACCTCGCCCTCACTGAAAACATTTTTATGCCATATGTGAAGAAAATAACAGGGCTCCCTTGCCATTGTTAGAAGTCTTTTGGAAAATTGTGCATTAATTTATTGAAAACTCTGCAGTTAATTCTTTTATAGTAAAAGCTCCCTTTAAGTAATTTAATTTTAAAAGTTAAAGTGAAATAAAAACAGCTGCATCATATTTGACAGGACTTTTAATTAAAGTACTGGGATTACCTAATGGGGTTTGGTTTACACTGTGACTTCCCGCACAACACATGTATCTCTCTGTGCATTATATGTAAGCTTTGGTTAATTTTTCAAATCAATTTTGAATCTTTTAATGCAGGTTTTATTTATTTAGTGTAGGTATGAGAGCCTGCATGGGTTTTGTAGGTACCACACACATACTGTGTCCAGAGAGATCAGGAGAGGGCACTGGACTGCCTGGAAATAGAGCTACAGGGGGTTGTCATGGAGATACTGGGAACAGAACCCACATCCTACAAGAACAGCAAGTGCTGAGCCATTACCCCAGCTCCTTACTGCTGAGCCTTAAGCTTTTTGGTCAGTTTCTACCGAAGGCACAAAATAAAGTAATTGTTCAATTAGAATTTTTTTCTTCTTTTCTGAGTCAAGAGAATGAAATTAATGGTGCCTACTGATGGGAACTGGTATTAGTGGCTTTCTCTTTGTTCTGATCAAATACCTAACAGGAAGCAACGTTAGTAGGAGGGGCCTGTTTTGACTTACAACTTCAAGGTACAGTCCATCAGAGAGAGGGAGGTGTGGCATCTTGAGCTGCTCTTGCCCTTGGGGATAGAAGCATAAAGCTGCTTGCTCACATCTGTGTAGACCAGTAAGCAGAGAAAGAGGATGCCCAAGTTTAGTGGATTTCTCCTTCCCCTCTGTCTATCCAGTCCCAGATTCCAGCTTGAAGAACATTGCCACCACATCCAGGAGTACACTCCTTCGTCACACACCCCCCCCTAGAAACACCTTCAGAGACAAGTGCAGAGGTGTGATTCTATGAAGACTGACTATCTCAGCATCTTTTATCCAAGAACTTGGAATGAATTTTGGTTTTGTGAAGTACATCTCTACCTTGATATTTAAATGTGTCCCTTAGAAGTGGAGCTACTATCATAGGAGTGTTTCCTATGAACGGAAGAAAAGGCCCCAGTGCCTGAAGCCATAGAGATGACTGAACTTTCATAAGTAATGGAAATAAGTGTTTCTGCCTTCTTTTCAATGAGAAAGGATCTTTCCTCCCTCAGAACCTTGGCCCGAACCTAAGGAAGCAAATTTAAGATGAGGATTGTATTGATTTTAAACATATTGGTAGTTAATCATAAAAACCAAGAGAAATTATTAGTGTGATGGTAGCCATGGGGCAAAATACCTCTGTTTTAAAACTTTGGTTTCCAAGCATGATTTATATGAACTTAGTTCAGGGAGAGGCACTGGACCTTTAAAAAGCACATCACCAAAGCTCTTAGGCCCAAGCCTAGTTTTTTAAATCTGTCTTGTTAAGTGGCTAGGACTATGCCGAGATGTTCTTAGGCAACGTTTTATTCTATTAAATTGGAAACTTGGAAAGTTGCTTCTCAAGGGCGAAAAGGATAAGAGTTTTAAATTTAAGACAATTTACTTGCTTAACGAAGCCTGAAGTTTTTCATGCAAGGCACTGTGACCACCTCCTAAGGGGTGCCCTCCCCACTGGCAGCAATGCATGCCCAAGCTTGGCAAGACAGCTTTCCCTTCACCCCTCCATGAAGGGACTCTTGGAACACTTCCCTTTCAAGGAGCCCAGGTGCACTACACAGGAACTAAATATGTTAGAAGTGAAAGAGAAGAGGTTTGATGACTAAAAGCCCATTTTGTCTTTTTCTGTTCATAAAGGAAATGCTGAGCTTCTGTGACAGCATCTTAGATCAGGACTGCCAGGATATGGCTGTGCAGGCACATGCCAGCAGTAGAGCACAAACAAACATGACCACTAAAGGAGTTCAGGGCATCTCCTTTTCATGTCAGAATATGTTTAGACAGCTATGCAACCAGAGGCTTGGGATAAAAGAAAGCAATGCCCAGGAGAAAGGAATGCTTTGCATCTGGCTCCCAAGGGCCTTGACTTGGCAATTTCTTTGTTAAAAACCCAAGGCTATACCACATGTTGATCATCCTTGGCCCCAGCCCTTGTCTGGACAGGTTTTCCCTAAGCACATAGCTGAGAATTAGCATTTCATCTGACTTTCCTATTGTGTGTATGCTATGGTGTAGTGCAATGCCTTTGTGGTAGTCTGTTTTGCATGCTTATTTCCAGAAGCCACGAAGACCCATTTGCCTAAGACTTTTGTTCCCGAGATACCCCAGGGCCCCAGATGCCCTTCATTTTGTCCTCTAGTCCTTATAATTCCTCAGAGATAGATGAAGCACTAAATCTCAACATCTAGTAGTGGTTTTAGGGAACAAAGGTTTCTGCTCCACAGGCTTGGGGGATGGTTCAGTGGATAAAGCATTTGCTGCACATACATAAGTATTACAGTTTAGACTTCCAGAGCCCAGGCAAAAGCCAGGAAGGTATAGTAGCCCACCTGTAATTTCAGCACTCATGCTGAGAGAAAGGACCCCAGAGCAAACTCCTAGCTGGACTAGCCTATATTAGGGAGCTATGGGTTCAATTGAAGAGATCCTGTCTCAATGCATAAGGCACAGAGTAGTTGAGGAAGACTTGCTGTGTCAACTGAGGGCTTCTACATGCATAAGGACATGCACGCATGCGTGCGCGCGCACACACATACACATAGCCACACGTGTTTGCATACATAGTCACACACACATTGCATGTGCACTGTGGCTACATGCAAAAGTAAAAATATTCTTCTGAGTTGGGGGATGGCACATGCCTATAAGACAACACCCAGGAGGCAGAGATAGAAAGACCACTGTGAGCTTGAGGCCAGCCCAGGTTATACTTTGAGATCTGTCTCAGGAAACAGAAACAAAAGAATGAAGAAGATCAGAATATTGCAGCAAAGACAGGCCCCAAGAACCCTGGCAAATTCTGTCACACTATGCATGCTTTCTGACACACATCAACCTCTCCATATTTCTTTGGGCCCATTGAAGAATAGAAGCAGATCATTAAAGCAATGATACTTCCTGATGGAAAATAGGTACAATATTTGCAAGAGACAATAGACTACATGGGTAAGAGGTCCAGGGACAGATGTCACTGTTACAGGTGACAGTCATGGCTTGGGATTTTAGTGTCTATCAGTGAGGCTTTCTCCACAAGATGGTGCTTAGGGGCAATCAGTTGTTATCTATGGCACAACAGCTCTTACATCAGGAGCCACATTGGAGAGGGGGCATCTATGGCAGTTCTAAAGAGTCATGATGGCAAGCAAAGCGAGGGCTGGTACCTACCTAGACGGTAGGGATGTGGAGTCCAGAGTATCTGAAGCTGTGGGCAGGATCCAGTAGGGAGATTGGGGGCCAGATTCTGCAGACAGCAGGCAAGAGTGCTGATGACAGTGGGACAGAGGCAGATTTAATACCTCTCCACAGAAAATGGCTTGGCAAGAGCGCAGACAGCAGGCAAGAGTGCCGTAAGAGCAGAGCCGTTAATGGCAAAGGCAGAAAAAAGATCAAACCTGAAAGCCAGTGGATAGGCTATCCAGCCCTGGGGTGAGTAAAACACTGAAGATTGGTAGAGTAGGCTAGAACCAGCATAGCCAAGGCAACAGACACGATGGTCCCAGCACCCCACTACACTTATAGTCAGACTAACTCCTTTGCTCTTTCACAAACGGACTGAACATTTTCTCTTTATCTTTATTTGTAGTCTCGTGATAGAAGAGAGCATAATTTAAGAATCCATTGGTGTATTTGAGCCCCTCAGAGTTTTAGGGTTTTGGTTAGAGATTTAGCAAAAGAGAGCACAGTATCTGATGGCCTGGACACAAGCTGACACTTCAAGAATACACTTATTCATACCAAGAAGTATCCTACAATCATAAAAGCAGCGGCATTGTTCCTTAAAGGCAACAGTAAGCCTAACTACATGATATAAAAAACCACAGGATATTAGAGTTGAACTATACATTATCTAACCTATTCTCTCATTTTACAGATGAGTAAGCCAAGGCCCAGAGAGTTGGATGGCTTTCCTAAGATTACAGAAGGTTAAGGCTGTGTCTCCCTCAGCGTCCTGTCTGCTGTGTATGAAACAAGTGAACAACATAATTACAGTGGAATGATTTAGAAAAAATATCTCCATGGACATTTGTCTTGTCCAATAGCTAATAGATTTCTCTACTTGCCTTCAAATGAATATAAGGAGACAGGCCGAAGCCACAGCTGCAAGTAAATTAGAAAGCTCATGACAGCATTACAGAGAAAGGACCCAACAAATGCTCACTGAAGGATGGGTTTGGAAGCTAGTAGGTGTGAACACTATGTGTTGGCTTTCTTCCGTGATCCGTTAGGTGAGAGGAAATAGTGTGTGTTGGGGAGTTAAGCCATGTTGTCATGATTTGAACTGAAGTTGGTCCTCGGCTGTTCTGGAAGACTGTAGAACTGCCAGGAGATGAAGCCTGGTGGGATACAGCGAGTCATTGGGGGTGTGTCTCGTCTTTGATGGCCTGCTCTCTGCTTCCTGACTGCAGGTATAGTGTGACTCGACGCCTCGTACTCCTGTCACCATGACTTTCCCTGCCATGGTGGACAGCCATCCTTTCAAACTGTGAGCCCAAATAAATTCCTCCTCCCTTCCTCCCAGGTACCCCTGGGTCACAGCGATGAGAAACCTAACAGATTCGTAGCTACCAGTTTTGCATGTCTCCCCAATGCCCTAGGAACGTGGTCATGAGGATGCATCACGGCAGCCCTCATCGGGCAGCCCTCAGTTTGCTGATGTTCTGTAGCAAAGGTCTCTCTGCCTTGTCATCTTTACGCATTTAACCAGAAAATTCAACTTTCTTTCCTCTCATGAGATCTGTCCTTACGTCGTGCAAACACTCTTCTCCACAGAAGTCGTTCTTCCTGTTCACCCTGCACTCATCTTTGACCTTCACTAGACTGTAGTCTGTAGCTTAGCGCTTGAATTATTTCAGCGATCGCATTGCTTTCCCCCATCTTGGATACCCCTTCTCCTCTACTCTCTCTTAAGCTCCATGGCCAGGGACAAACAACTCTCTACAATAAAAATGGTTTGTAGCTTCTTCCTATACCCAAAGTCCTCATTTGGGCTTCTGGAATCATCTCGTATTTTCTTCCTGATTTCTACCCTCCTGGAAAACGCATTACAACCAGCTCCTATGCTACCAATCATTCCTTTCCATGTGCATTATCTTATCAAGAATCTACCCGTCAATCCATGAGAAAAAGCAGGCAAAGGGCCCAATGTTCATTACTGCGTAAGCACTCAGTAAATATTAGGTCTCCTCCAAGTGCATTATCAACTCTCTTCCAGGAACATTCTCTCTGTGTAACCAGCTCCCCTCCATTCATCTGTCCTGCACAGTTGGCATTTAGTTCAGGTTACTTTGTGTCCTTATTATCTTTCAACCTTCAACTGCATTTAAGCCTTTAAGCACAAGGTCTCTGAGCTCTGTTTTTTCTGTTTCTCTCTCCAGTAGCCTGGAGATAAGAGCTTAATAGCTTCCACCAACCCTGTAACTATAGCATTGTTAGGATGTTTTTAGCTCCAAGAATGCCTGTATCAGTGTCTCACCTTTAAACCCCACAGTGAAATAGCAAGAATGCAAGTATGTGGGTTGAAGAGAGAAGGATGAGGAAGAGGACACATATGCATGGGCCATCTCTACTCTAGAAATCCTCTCACACTAAAGAAAAAAATTAAATAAGAAGGGACAGTAAAAAATGTCCAGGCAGTGACATTTGCTAGTGTCATCATTGAGTCTAGCACCTGTGAGTTTATGGATCTTAACTCCCTCAGCCTGAGAGTAGTAAAAAGCTTTGGGAATTGAACCCTTCTTTGTGACTCTAATGAACACTCAAAGGAGATTCTCTCTGTCAGTCTCATGCATGCAAGCTTCGGGATGCTCTACCTGACTCCAGGGTTAGATACATAGCATCTTGGCATTTCTTCCCACAAGCCAAAGATTGCTGTCTTTTTCAGACGTGCCCAGAAAAGCATTCAACAAAACTTACCTAAATGCATTATAGGCCTTCCTCTTTGAGTAAGAAAAGGAAAAAAAAAAAAGATTAAAAAAAAAAAAAAAAGGAAAAAGAAAAAAAAAGGGAGGCATTGGTGATTGTTTCTATTCTGAGGATGGAAAACCAAGAAACAGGCAATTACAGTGGCTTGTCCGTGTGTCATGACATAACAGTATATCCCTAGCTAGTACATGAATTGCTCATCCTGAGATGAAAACGGTAGGACCTAATGTGTCAGTGGTACAACTAAGACAATTAGATATTATGAATGGAAGCCTGAGGGGGGCTGGTCTTACCATTTGGACATGCAACTCGTAAACCACACATGTATAGAGCATATAGGGCAGCAGTTAATGAAGACAATGCCCAGTAAGTGTCAGATCCTACCAAACAGTTAAAGCTTATTTTTTGAAACTTGTCTTACACTTGTGTGTGTGTGTGTGTGTGTTAGCACACACATGCCGCAGCACACATGTTGAGGTCGGAGGATAACTTGCAGGAGTTGATCCTCTCTGTCTGCCATGTGGCTCCTGGAGACTGAACTCAGGGTTGGAAACATGTGTCTGTACCTGCTAAGCCCCTGCACTGGCTGTGACAGCTGTAACCCACAGGGCCAGTGAAAGCTTTCCATGGCAGCCCTTGGTGTCAGTGTCACAGATTAGGAAATATAATTGGCTGCTTCTCTCTGATCCCTAAGTGTTACATCAGGTGTCATGTGACTTCAAAGAAGAACAAAAAGTAGTGTCAGCTGTTGCCATGGAGACTCGAGAACCATCTGAATTGCTATGGCATCACAGAAGCAGGATTCCAATCACCGGTCTTTATAAGCTGTTGAAATCTATATCATATTTTTAGAATGTGTGACATTTAACACATTGATGAATATTCCCAGTGTCAGGACACATGCCTCACTTTCACATTTAGATTGGGTTTTTCAGCTCAACTGGCTGGATTTCCCCCCCTTCCTGGTAAATGTTGGATTTCCTTATGAGTAAGGATAATTTTTCTATATTTCCTTATTCCCTTCCATGCCTCTTTACTCTTGCTTCCTATTTCCTCTTTAGTCCACAATTACAATCACTAGGCTGTCCGTGTCTGCTTCTACCAGGCTCTCTTTGACAACTGAACCTAGGTCTTCGTCTCCACTGCTCTCGCTGGTCTCGGCGAGCACTAGTCGGGTGCTCACACACAGCTCTGCATCTCTACGGAAGGGGCACACTTCCCTCACACTGTTGTCTCCACCCTCTGTCATCCAAGATGATTCCGATTCACTGACTCTCCCAAGCTTTGCATCAAACCACTCCTCTAGATCTGGAATAGGAATAGGTATCCCATTATCCTAACCAAATCCTGCTAACAGGATTTTTTTTTTAGCTCTGTATAGCACATGCTCATGCATGCACACACACACACACACACACACACACACACAGACACACACAGAGATACACACACACACACTGTTTTTTTTTTAAATATCCTTTTTCTGTGCTAGAGTTAGAACCAAAGGCCTCAGACACGTGGGGCAAGCACTCTACCAACCACTGAGTGGCAACCTCAGCAAACAGTGACTTCACCTATTTAATCTTTTTTTTTTTTTTTTTTTTTTTTCAGTACTGGGGCTAGAACTCATGGCCTTGTCCATGCTGGGCACATAAAGGCTCTACCACTGAACTGCATTTCTATCTCTCAGACTACCAAACTCACAAATTCCAAACATGTCATCTAACTTACCCAAAAGATATTGATTAGCTTGTTAAAACAGAAGTTTGTATAACCTGTTTAGTTTTTAAGAAAATCAGAGGAAAATTATAAATATTCACTCAGGAAATAAAACCCACACAGAAGAACGCATGGCTAAAAGAAATTAATTAAATTTGTCTACTGCTGTGTGATAGGGGCCCCTAAACTGTTTGTGTCATTCATCCAGTTTTAACCTCATACATAGAAAAGCGGCCTTTGAACTTCTCTCCTTAGGAGAGTTCTGGAATCCTTCAGACTTATTTTCTTGTCTATACAGCTCCTCACAGAAGAGCCTTCATACTCTCTCCACAGCATTAGGACCAAGTTCAAGTGTATCTGTGGGTACGATCTATGACTCTTACTCAGTGTATTTCTAGGAAACTCCGAGTGTCTCTCCCCCAGGTTACTCAGCCTCAAAACATCATGAGTCCCTTGAAAGATCTGAACCATCTTTTGCATCACACTCTTCTTCCACGGGTCAGCAAAGGATATCCCATTTATCATCACCTCAGTAGGCTGGTAGTTGTCAGCACTATGTGCCCAGCAATGTGAATTAAATGTATTTGCATAGGCAGTAATGCCA
Source organism: Acomys percivali (assembly GCA_907169655.1). Classification (NCBI taxonomy): domain Eukaryota; kingdom Metazoa; phylum Chordata; class Mammalia; order Rodentia; family Muridae; genus Acomys; species Acomys percivali. The sequence goes on from OU015749.1 coordinate 14,171,206, forward strand.
CAGAGAAATAACGAAGAACAACCTGTATTTGCCACCATCCACCATCAAGGACTCCACTGTTATCCTTGTCAATATCTAGGTCATGTTAAATACTGTTTTCAGAAATTCCACTCTGGGCTGGCCATGGCTACTTTTGTTTTTTGTTTGAGTAAGATTCCTGGCCCTCATGATCTGGGGAAGAACACGAAGAGGATGCCCCGACTGCAGATGATGTGTACACATGTACAGGCTGCCTGTAAGTTGATGAAGCAGCATGCTGCTTTCCCCTTCTTAATTAAGCTACCCATCAATCAAGAATAACATGCCAAGGTGATGGACCTCACATTGAAACTCTGTGGTGGAGGCTCCGAATACTTGGACTGTGCAGTTCTATGTCTGGAGACCTCATTATATCATGCGGAAACAAAACTGCAGAAACCAGAAATGGACTATGCTGCTTTTTAACCCTTACACTGTCTTATCACACAGGGAGTGTGCTGTGAAAGCTTATGGAATAAGTGAAGAGCTGGGGGAATGAATGCAGATCATGGCACAGACCAGGATTCTGGGAGCTTGGCGTTTAGTAGATAGAGAAGAGACTCAAACCATTTCGAGCTGATAGACGGTTGTTTATAGAGGGGGATGAGGTGATGCTGAGGCAGAAAACTACACATGCTCCAGTCAGTGGACAGCACCGCAGAGAGGAGACCAGTAAGGAAGACTTCATGAGTTCTAAGGCATGCTGGGCATTTGTGGAAATGGCCATAATGTGTACCATGAGGTAGAGACAGACTAAGGAAGTGGTATAGATGTCACTGAAGGCTAGCAGCCTCGCCACACCAGCAAGAGTAATGACAGCTAGAACCAGACTCCAGTGTGGAGAGGCTTTATGAAGGCTGGAGGACTCATAAGAAAGAAGTTGAACACCAGTTCAATGAACAATGGAAACCTTCTTGATAGGGTACGGTAAAGCAGGCATATTAGCAAGAAACAGATATGTGTACACCTCCATAGTCAGACTGATGCTTCATTTACATTTTTTGTTGTTTGTTTTGGTTTTGGGTGTTTGGTTTGGTTGGTTGTTGGTTGGTTGGTTGGTAGACCCTGGGGAGTTTCCCACCTGCTCTGATTACCTGCTGCCATGGATACTCAGATTGACTCTGATCATTACAAACATGCAGTGTGTGTGTGTGTGTGTGTGTGTGTGTGTGTGTGTGTGTATGTGTGTGTGTGTACAGGTAGGCCTTGAAAACTCTGTCAGAGAATGAATCCAGCCACCTCCATTGCTCACTAGGATACTGGTAGTTCTCATTTTGTCTTGTCTCAGCCTACACCGTGTCCTCATGCTGAGGCCTTGGGTATGGACTCTATGGACTTGGGAACTTTACACCTCATGCTGACTCCATATCACGCGGTACCTTAGCTCTTGGGCGATGCCACTGCTGCATGCGTATGTCCCACAAAGTACCTGGATTTCACATGAACATCGGGGTTTCCTTCCTTTTTCACTGAAGTGACATTCGCATCACTCACATTAGCCATTTCACACACCAACAGTGCACTACTGAGACCTTTATCTAGTTCTGAAGTATTTTCATCAACCCAGTGAAACCTGGGACCATTAAGACCCTCAGAAGTTATTATATCTTTGCATTGGAAACATTCAAATTTTATGAGCTGTTTTAGTGGATACCTCATACCTGCTGACTGTTTTCAACCATAGTCACCGACTGTGCTACAGAACATTAGAAGCTATTTCTCTTACCCAATCAAACCCCTGAATTCATTACCCATCTCTCCACCATAACTGCCTCTGCTTTCCTTCCCTGGCTCTAGAAATCACTATTCTTGAATTCTGGGATCAAACTTTCAGTTTCCTCATTGAAGAGAATGTGTAGGGTTTGTCTTTCAGGACTGACATGTCACTGAGCACAATATCCTTGAATTACATCTGTGTCACAGTAATGACAGAATATTATTCTTTTTATGCAATAAAATTCCATTTCCTTTATCCATGTATCCACCGACAGGTTCTAGGTTGGATTTACATGTTGGCTAGTGTTAATGGTTCCGCATTAACATGTGAGTGTAGATATTTCTCTGACATGTTGGTTTTATCTCCTTTGGATATACGCCCAGGAGTGGGGTTGGCAGATCATATGGCAGCTCTATGTTTAATATTTTGAGGAACCCCCATACTGTTTTCCATATTGGTTGGACTAATTTGCATTCCTACCAACAGTGTAGGAGAGTTCCCCTTTCTTCACATGCTTGCCAATATTCAGTTTGTGTGTGTGTGTGGTGTGTGTGTGTGTGTATGTGTGTGTGGTGTGCGTGTGAGTGTGTGCATGTATGTGTGTGTGCATGTGAGTGTGTTGTGTGAGTGTGTTGTGTGAGTGTGTGTGTGTGTGTGTGTGTGTGTGTGTGTGTATTTGATAGAAGCCATTCTAACTGAAATAAAATGCTCTCTTTGGAGTGGAAAAATGCCTCAGTTGGCAAAGTGCTTATTATGCAAGCACAACATACAAGACCTAAGCTTAATCTTTAAAACCTATATTTAAAAAGGTGAGCATGGCAACCTATTTTTATCTATCTATCTATCTATATATCTATCTATATATCTAATCTATTCATTCATTGTACACAGTAATGGAAAGATAACATATTTTAAATCCCAGAACTGAGGAGACAGAGAAAGTCAGATCCCTGCGGCTCCCTGACAAGCCAGCCTACCTTACTCAGCAAACTTCAGGCCAGAGAGGGACACTGTTTCCTGAAGAACGAGACCTCAGAGTAACACCTCTACATGAACACATGTTTATGCACACACATACACATACACAAACATGTACACACACATGGGGTGTAATATCTCCTCATGGTTTTATTGGTACCTTCCTGATGGTTAGTGTGGTACAGAATACTCTTACACTCTCACTGGCCATTTGTACATCTTTTGAGAACAGCCCATTTCACTGGGAAAGTATCATTATTACTACTAAGATGTTAAATTCCTTGTATATTCTAGTTAGTATTCTGATGATGGGCGAATAGTTTGCAAATATTCTCCCATTCTGTAAGCTATCTTTTAAGCTCTTGATTATTCCATTTGCTGTGCAGGAGTTTTTAGAATGAGACCAATCTCACTGGTCCATTTTTACTTTTGTAGTTGGTGCACTTGGTGGTGTTGGCTGAAAGAAAAGTTTTTGCCTAGACAATGCCTCAGAGTGTTTCCCACACATGCAATTCTAAAACACACAAGAGAAAGAGTTCTAGCTCTCTTCTTCGGCATGCCAATAGCCAGTCTTCCTTCGATCCTTTACTGAGGAGACTTGTTTTCCTAACAGTAGTTTGTTACTGTTGAACACAGATTGGTCATAATTACCTGGCTGTTATTCTACATTCACTATCCTCCTGCGCTGCTCCATGTGTGTGTCCTGTGCAGTGTGTTTGGGCTGAAGTGTTATACTGCCTTCAGCTTTCTTTATTTTGCTCAGGAATCTTCCAGCTATTCAGAGTCTTTAGTGGTTTTATCTAAATTTTAGAAGCTTTCCTCCAACCCCTTCCAATTGCTGTGAAGAGTTCTATTAGCATTTGATAGGAATGGCACTACCTCTGTAGATCACTCTGGATAGCATGGGCATGTTAACAATATTAATTAGTCTATAAAATGGAATGTGTTTTCATTCTGTGTGTTATCTTTTGTTTCTTTCATTGATGCTCTTTAATGACCACTGTCAATGTAATTCACTTCCTCGGCTAAATTTATTTGTATGGGTTATTTTGCTGTTATAGTTATAATTAAGATTGTTTCTCCAGCAATTTTGCTATTGATATAAACAAGTAGCATCGATTCTTGAAATTGATTTCATATTGTATAAACTTCCTGAATTATCTGGTCAGTTGTAACATTCTTGGTGCAGTCTATCTTTTATCCATACATAATCAGGCTGCTAGTAAATAGGAATAATTTGACCTCCTGTCCTTCTATTCAGTTGTATCCGGCCCCACCTCAGTTTTTTCTTAGACTTGGAATATGGTGTTGATTAATAGTGAGGGTGAGCCAAGCTTTACTTTGCTTCTGATATTAGAGTAAATTGCACCATGTCCATATTTAATATGGTCTGACTGTGGGTTGTCATATATAGACTTTTCTCTGACTTGTACTAAGAATTGAACACAGGGCCCTTCACATGCTAGGTAGATGCTCCACTGTGACCTAGATCCAAAAACTTTGTCCTATTTATAAAAATTTAAACAGTTTCTCACAACATTGCCTACACTAGCCTTGGCCTTACTCAATAGCCCAAGTAGTCTTGGACATCACCATCTTCTTCCCTCAGCCTCCCACATTTTTGGGACTACAGAGTTGTACCGTGAGATATGGCTGAGGCGATGGTGGTGGGATTCTGGTGGTGGTGGTGGTAGTGGTGGTGGTGGTGGTGGTGAAGCTGCTGCTGCTGCTGCTGCTGCTGCTGCTGATGGTGGTGGTGGTGGTGTTCATGCTGCTGCTCTTGCTATTACTGTTGTTAAACTTGAATTTTATCAAATGATTTTTTGCAACTGTTTATATGATTGCATGGTTTCTGTTCTTAAATCTCTTGGTTTGATTCATTAAATTTTGTAAATTTATGTATATGGAACCGTCTATATAGCCCTGGGATTAATCCCTATTTGGTCACAATGTGTAGTCCTTTTGAAGTGTAGTCAGAATTGGTTTGTCACCTTTTTGTTGAAAACTTTTGTGCCTTTATTCATCAGAGTTATTGCTCTGTAGTCTTCTTTTATTATTTCTGTGTTTGTATCACCATTTACTTTTGGTAAAAGGCGAATGCTGGTCTCATAGGGTGATCCCATAAGGTAAAATTTCTTTTCTCTTTCTTTCTTTTTTATTTTTATTTTTGTTGTTAATAGTTTGAGGATAACTTCTACTAGCTTTGTAAAAGCTAGACGAAACTTCATCAATGAAACCAGCTTACTCAAGGATTCTCTTTGGTGGGAGACATTTTGTTCCTGATTCTGTGTAAGTCTCTGAAAGTTCGTCTTCCTGCCTACTGCCTTTCTGATGACTAGGAGAGAGAACTGGCTGATTGTGATTCCTCATAAGACTGCTAAACTTTCGTGCCCACAGTGCAGCAAACACACACAGACAAATGGCGCACATGGTGAAAGAAAAAAAAATGTGAGCTAGGTGTGGTGGTGCACACCTATAATCCCAGCACTCTGTGAGTTCGAGGCCAGCCTGGTGTACAGAGTAAGTCCAGGGCTACACAGAGAAACTCTGTCTCAAAAAAACTAACCAACCAACCAAAAACAGAAACAAAAAATAAAAACAAATGGAGAAGTTAATGAGCAAAGGGAATCAAGAACTTGAGGACAGGCCTCTCTTTGTGTCTTAGACAGTCTAAATTCTACCATGCAGGTATGTCCGTTCTTTTGGCATTGCACACCACATTGTCATCTACAAAGTCTATAGTCAAGAAATGTGTGAGTTACCAAAAGTATCATCATGAAAAAAATAAATCTTATAATGTTTTTAGTAAGCGTATAATTGTATGTTGGGCTACATTGATAGCTATCATTGGCCTCATGCATCTGAATGCAGCCCATAGGCTGTAGGCTGGAGACACCTGAATTCAAGGAAATCATCATAGTTATTTTTTAATTAAGATTTAAATGTCCACACTCTGCAGGAAAATGCTATTATATCACCATGCATCCACACATATCTTTAACATTATTTTATCTGAGAAAATATTCATAATAGAATATTAATTAAAATAGCTAATAATTATTTTATAAGTGGCAAAGCTTTTGTCCTTGATATATGTACAAACTCCTCGCATATGTGTGGGCATACATGTGTGTCTATGTCTATAAACACAGAAATAAATCAATAACAATATTTATAATGAGAAATAATGATTTCTCAGTTTCATAGTTATCATTACTTTATAAATTCCCAATGAACTATTACTGACAGCAACAAACAAAATGCAAACAGGTGCGAGGTTATTCACTTCTAAACTCGTCTACTGCTGCACGCGTCCTTGTTCATCAACTGTGTATTGAAACCCTTTGCTTCTAGTAGAGCACAGAGGGTACCATGGGAAGAAGGGAAACACAAAATGAAAATTCCCCATGTTAGGGGCTTTTGCCATGTGGGAAGTGAACAGACAGAGTTTCTGAAATCTCGGGTTTCAGAATTCTCTTGGGCCCTTCTTAAATGAAATATTACAACTTCCTTTTGGTCTAATGGACACTCTACTTGTTCTTGACATGCCCTTACTAAAAATTCTGCCTGTGATTGTTCAGATACCAGGGGTTGAAAACTACGAACTACATGAAGGCAGTGGAGAAGGGCCCCTCCCTCTCGGTTGGCTGCATTACATCACCTCTTTCCTCACCTGTGTAGGAGCAATGCAATGAGTCTTATTCTCTGGGAAGGTTTAAAGAGAATAATGGGAATTATTAGTACTATAACATATGCTGTTTCTTTCTTCCATAACACCAAAAACAATCTACCCTGTGCCCTTCACACTCCTTTTTATGTAGGTTAGGTGTCCTGGTTTCAATTTTTGCTTTTGTGGAAACAGGTCCAAAAGAGGTTAAAGACATTACTTATTATAATCCAGTAAATTAGAGGTGGAAAGGAAATAACAAAACAAACAAACAGCCCACCGGAAATCCTTCTTCAAGAATCCAACCCAGGATGCCAGTGAAATTCAACAAGAAAAGCATACCTGGGAGAGAATCATTTTGACACAAGATAGTAAATCTTTCAGAAAAAATAAAGTAAGATAAAATATGTCCCTGTATTTCTTTGCATAAAAAATCAGCTGCTCTCAGGAAATGGCAGAGAGCCTCCACAGCCGCTTAAAGCTGAATGTTACCTGTAAAAATTATTTCCCCAAGGTTTCCCATTTATCCAACTCTCTCTTCAGATAATAAATAAACTTGCTCAATTTTGAACATCCAGCCTTACTCTTCACACAGGGAGATCTCCAGGTGCACTCTGTAGCAGGAGGAGTCACGCTGGGTCCAATCAATTCCTACATGATTGCCAGCGGGAAGGGGTAATATTCATGACCATATTGCCCTAAGCAATGCTAGCTCTGTTTCAAAGGGTGTGTGCTGTGATAAAATTAATAGTAATGACTTCATAGATTAGGTGAATCAGAGCCCCCTCTATGCAGATAGCCCAGGGAAGGTCATTGACAAGGTAACAGTCATTGTATCAACTAGCATAGTTTCCCATGCCCTCGCTGAGCACCTACATACTAAGAGCATGGACGATGCTGTTCTTTACCATCTTTTCATGTGTACATGTATATCTCCATGTGTCTGCATTAGTGTGTGCTCATGTGTCTGTGAGCATGTATGTGCATGAATGCCAAATGTCAATGCATGCCTTCCTCTTTATTTTTGAGACAGGCAGGGTTTCTCACTGAACCTGGAGTTTGCTGATTTGGCTGGATTTGCTGGCCAGTAAGCCACAGGAAACCCCCACCCTATCTCTACCCACAGAGCACCAAGGCTATAGGGGCATGCATCTCATACCCTACCATTTTACATGGGCTCTGGGAATCTAATTCCGCTTCTTATGGTTGCATAGCAAGCACTTTACCAACCAAGCCATCTCAGCATGTTCACTATCACCATTTTCCTTTGAAATTTTAAATTCAGGATAATAATCAGTTGGTCCTCAACATACAATAATTACATTTATGATTTTTTTATGATGGTGCAAAAGTACGACCACCCAATATCCTAATTTTCATCCAAGTGTTCTAGATATTATATGAGGTATCCAACGTTATTATAGAACAGACTGTACCTCAGATGATTTTGTTCAACTGCAGGCCAAGATAACTGTTTTTGAGCATAGTTAAAGTCCTCTAGGCTATGGTAGAATATCCAGAAGCTTTAGCATGGTGAGAGTTTCAATTAAGGATGGATTAATCATAGCATAAACCCATCATAAGCTGAGAGACATCTGAATTTCTATGCTAGCTATTGTGTGCCTTTATTCACCACTTCCCAAAGATCTATGCAGCCATTTCAATCCACAGGCTTTCCCAGGGAAAAGCAAGTCAGGACCAGTGGCCAGGAACTGTAAAAACCTATTTTGCATTTCATTTTCAAACATATGGCTTGTTGGTGAGACAGTCCAGAGCTATGGCATGTGCGCATGTGCACACACGCACGCGTGTGCACACACACACACAGTTGCACATACTTATTTGTACATGTACCCATGGATCTATAACTAATGGAGACCTTGGGTGGCTAAAGCTAAGAGTGGCCACTTACTAAGAGAAATTCAACTTTAAGCCATTCAAACCCTATTTACTCCCCATTGCTTGGTCCCAGGGTCTCTGGTCAGGTTGAGCTTCATGCATGGTCTTAGCATCGTGTCAGTTCCTGATTAAGCATTAAAATGTACCTGTTAGCAAATAGATTTGTGGTATGTGAGGAGCCAGACTTACCCAAAACTTTCCCAGAGATTCAGCTGAAAGGACAAAGGGAACTTTAGTTCTGTATTCCTATTCAGCACCAAATGATCTGACCAGCAGGTCCTCCATTGACTGGGTTCTGATGGTGAGGCACCAGGGGATGAGAAAGATAGAAAAGATAAAAATCTCGGGTCTGGAAGTCTTTCACAAGCTTTGCCTTATGCCAAGCAAGTTAACTAATAAATACAGCTCTTATAAACTTTAGGGGAAAAAAATAAAAAATAAAAAAATAAAAAATAAACTTTAGGGGAGGGGCAGGTAGGTGCAGCATGGTTGGACAAGGTCAGCAGAGAGATAAATCAAACACCATTGGCAAGGAGAGAACACAAGATATACCTCAGGTGCAGCTGCTTTCACCAGAGCCCAATGGGGAAGAGTTGGGTCCCTAGAATCCACAGCCTCAACTCCCCTGAGACACTGAGTCAGACAGGTCTTGCCGATCCATTCCTGGAACAGGACAGGCAATGAAAGTTCCCTTTGTTCTTTCATCGGGGCTTCTCAGAAAGACTTGGTACAGGGGTACTTGAAGAATTTGAATGGTTTTAGTTGAAGGATAATATTGGATTTAAATCCAGTTTTGAAGGCTTTATTCCTAGTAGGTAAAGTCCAAATGTAAATGGTTCTTTGGAGTAACTTCATTACAGGTGGCTATTTTTATGGTTTGAATGTGAAATGTTCCACAAAAGCTCTTGTATTTGGATATCTGTCTCTGGCTGGAAGCGCTGCACTGAAAGGTTGCGGACCCATTTGGAAGTGGGGGCTAGATGGTAAAAACAGGACTAGCGCTATACGGTTGTGGCCCACTTTGGTTCTGGCCCGAGGACGCCACATGTCTCACAGAGATGGACTAGGTCATGCTGTGAGTTCTTGCCACCATGGAGGGAGCCCCAGACACCGTGGTCCCTGGGCCATGAAACTGTGTGCCCAAATAAGCCCGTATAATATCTGCAGCGCAATTCTTTTTAGCTGCAAAAGAAAGAGATCAGGGGCCACCTGATCAAAGAACTGCACTCAGGGCGATCAGGTGCCTTCTGCAGGGCGCCGTATTGTTTTGCCTCCATAAAGTGGCAACTTATTTATTTCTGTATGTAGGCTGTCATTACCAGATCAGCATTGGGAGAGAATGCCTAAGGCATCATGTTCACATCTGTGCAGCTGAAAGAGAGGCCTTTCATGCCCAGGATAGCCCAGCTGTATGAAATATCAAGCCTATTGAGCCTGAAAACACTGAAACTCCAAAATAACTGCTTCATCAAGGAAGGAGAAACCTCAGCACCCAGTGGAGCACAGACAGCCACACAGAGACAGATGCTTTTAAACAAATTCCTTGCCTTGGTCCGGCCCCACCTTAAGTCAACTGCCACCCTCCTTACCAAAGTTCTGTTTGGATTAAATACAATATTTGACTTCTTTGAGCCAACAGAGATTAAAATTTTATATAAAATGCATGCCACACTGCAATCCATTTCAAATAATAAATCGATTAGAGTAAGTTGAAAATCCTGCTGCTCAGTTGCACTGGCAGTAGGTCAGCTAAGGCCTCTGTGTGGCTGTGGCTACTGAACTGGCCAGTGCTGACTTTAGGACATTCCCCTCTCCACAGGAAGACCATGAAAGGGGGTCTAAGCAAATGGCGCAGTCTATAAATATTTGTGTTATCAGCATGAGGACCTGTGTTCAATCCCCAGAACCAATTTAAAGAGCTGGGTGTGGTGGCATAGTGTTTGTAGTCTCAACTTCAGAAGGCAGAGACAGGAGGATCCCTGGAGCTTGCTGCTCAGCTAGACCTGCTAAATGTATAAATTCAGTGGGAGACCCTCTCTTACCCTCCCCCCCCCAAAAAAAGTAGACAGCAATTGAGGTAGATAATCTACATCAACTTCTGGCCTTTACTCACATGTACATATAATATATATATTGTATTCACCACTCAACCCCCCCCATGTACATGAACATGCACACATACATACCTACACATGCTCATACACAGAAAGACAACAAATGGTTACAGAACTCAACTTGCAGTATACACATGTATTTGTATTACCAGAAGCTTTCTAGTGTTCCAGTGGCATGCCTGACATGCTTCCTGGGTGACCAGAAATCATTAGGAGTGATGTGAAACTCTGCTGGAGTCTGAATGGCTATTTTTGCACTTGGTATATGCTGTTGGACTCTCTTTTCTCAGCGGGGTTCTCACACCACCTGATCTGGTAACCCCAGATCTTGTTAGAAGCATCACATAATCTAAACTTTGTTTACTTCCTGTTTATGGTGCACACGTGGTTCTCTCTTGCTCTTAAACCGGCAGAAGCCCTCCTCTCCTGCCCCAAGGACCAACTGATGCCTTGCACGCGGGTGGAGGTTCACAATTCCAGCCTTTTAAATGCAACAAGGGCAAAGCCAAGGATAAGTAGGGTGGAGGTACATAGATACTCTTTGGGGCTACCAAGTGTCCTGCTTGGTTGCCCTGTGAGTGGAAGGTACGGGGCTCTTGGCTGCTCTGCGCTAGACTTATTGTATCTTCTGTGTGCATATCGCACAAGGACAATGGCTGACCTCAGGACCTATCATGTTCTGAGACTCCCATTCTTCTTGCAATGGACTGTATAAAGGCTGGCTTTTTGTTAGCTTTCCTGGGGGCTGGCTTTCTTGTCCATTTGATGTACGGCATGGCCCTACTTCCAGTGACATGAGCCCAGAAGTCGATTTTGTTAGCTTCCTTTCAAAGCTCAATGTCCAGACCATCTAATGGATATTCACATCACCACAAAGGCGTGCACAGCTCTCATAACCTTCTCAACACACAAGTTCACATTGCTTCTCTCCATCCTAGCAACAAACTGACACCTCACCAGCACTGACACCCCGCCAGCACTGACACCCTGCCAGCACTGACACCCCGCCAGCACGTAACTTATGGGGACTTATAGTTAATAGGAAATCTCACAACCATGGCTGTCTCCATGCTAGAAGCCCATGGTTTGGAATTTGGCACATATCCACCTAATTCCCGCCTGTTGGTTATGCTGGTGCTTGTCCCTTTTCTCTGCCTCTTTCCTCTGTTTAATTGCCTACCTAGACATGCAAACTTAACGAGGGAAGTAAACAAATTATTATTTTCTGTCTGTTCATGTTTGTTGTTATTTTAGGTGCTGCTATTCAAATGCAGAGTCTCTTGCTTGTTGGGCAAGCATTCTACCTAAAAACAAACTCCCAACTCCAGTGCATGTTTTCAATCACAAACAGCACTGGAGGCTGAACTCAACATACACATGCCCCCGTTGATAATAATACAAAATGGAGTTAATGTGTCTGGGAAGCCATTGCTTCCAGACCAAAGTGATGAAGTTAAGAAAAATCACCCCTAATATTAAGCAGGACACCTGCGTTCCTATGAAGTCTTACGCTCAAGTCACCTGGCATTTGTTACTGCATTACTTAAGATGATACGAAGCTAGCCAGGAATCCCAAAGCGATCTGTGGAAGGAAATGGTTGATAAACATTGTGTTCATTCTCTGGCAAGAGATGTGACCATTAGGAGGGAGCTTCTGGAGAATAACTTATAGCAGAAAAGATGCCTGACATGTAAAATGTGACTTCAACCCCAAACCCCATCTTTCCATCTGTACATGTCCTGCATTATTCCTCCCTCGCTTCAGGTTTTCTGTAGAAGTGAAATGAAATAGACTTCATAAACTGCTTAACACAATGCAGAACACAGATAAGAGGCTCCTAAATGTCAGCCATTGTGACAGCGTAGGTGAGAAAATACACATAGAAATGCATAGAATCTTACAGATGTGCACACGCAGAGAATACAGATGAGAGTCACACAGGAGGAATCCGAACAGAGAGATTCCTAGTGATTCCTCTCTTTTAAGGAGCTTTATCTACATTTGTATGTATATATGTAAGTGTATATGTACATATGTATGCGTGTGCCTATGTGCCTATGTGGGTTTATGTGTACTGTGTGTGTGCGGGTGCCCACAGAGGCCAGGAGAAGTTGTGGGATTGCTAGAGATAGAGTTGCAGGTGGTTGTGAGCTGCCCTACTGTGTGCTGAGAACTGGTCTTCAGTCCTCTGTAAGAGTACTATGTCTGCCCAACTATAGGATCATCTCTTAGGCTCCAAATGTCTTCTTTTATACTGGTTGGCTTTTCACTTGCTATATAATGTGAGCATCCTAAGCAACAGGTCCCAAATTAAAAATCCTCCAAAATATGTAACATTTTGAGTGCAATATGATGCTCCAAATGGACAGTTTCCTAAGTGAGCTCATAAGAAGTTAAAAGAAAGGCATGCTAATTATTGTATAAAATTAACTGCACGGTCAGGATAAAGGGTCAATGAAATACAAGTGATATATGAGTTAGGGCTCAATTATCATCTTGCTGTGTATATATGCAAATGTTCAGAAATCAGAACAGTTATTGTTTGGGATGAAGGGCATTTACAGTACCCAGTGAACACATATTACTTTTCTAACTGTAAGGAGCCAGTAAGTATAAGCTTCACCTTAACATAATTAAAACAAAGCTGTGGACTGCATATTCCATGCTGTCTTGAGAAGTGGGGATCTGGGATTGCAGTTATGGCTAATAAGAGAATAATCTACATTGATGCTGTCCACTGCTCCCACCCACCTCAGGCCCTTGTTGAGGGACACCACCCCCATAACAGAGAAAGGACTTCTGTAGCCCTCTGGACCATTTGTCCTCGCATGCACATATCCCCTTTTATGTACCAGGTGGACACTGTGGGGAAAGGGCAAGAGCTTTTCTAGGCAGTCCTAAAAGCCTGATGGGCCAAAGCTCCTTGCAATCACTGTGCCTGGGGCAGGAAGGGAACACTGTAAGCTTCCTGTCCGGGGCTCCCAACCCTGGCCTTCTGTGTTCTTCGGACGATCTGTCACCTGTTCCTATAGACATGAGATGTCAAAGTCAGAATGATCTCTCATCACTCCCAAACCCAGAATCTCCCATTTATAAGGAGGTAAACTGAGCCCCATGGAAGGATTGCTGTTTTGTTTGTACCAAAGGAGACTTGGAGTGATGCCATACTTCCAGGGTGGATGGAAAAGCTACTGCCCAGAGTGTTCCCAGTTCCTGTTGCAACAGCTCCACTTCCAGACCTCATGGGTGCTAGATAAGTCTGAAGCTGCTGGATTTTAAATTCTAGGACCATAGGGAGACCTTGAGTCCCAATTTGTGCCCTTGTTTGGCTGTTCTGTTCAAATGCAAACAGGGACAGTCTTTGTGGAGTTCTTTTCCCAGCATCTGAATGCTCTACCTCCCTTTTGGAGTCTTATTAGGACTAGCCAAACAGATTAATTGATAATGTTTCAGGACAGAAATCTACCAGCAGCTCATTTTTATTGACAGCTTACACTGTACTAAATCTACCTTGTGCCAATGCTGAGAGGCAGGGGCAATTCTCAATCCCAAGTGACAAGTGAGGAAACTGACGCTTGTAGAGTTATACAGCAAGAGGCAGACCTGTGGCCTGAACTGAACCTATCCAGGCTTTTGATTACTGAGCTTTACCGTGGCCCCTTAAGGATGCATATCAGTTGCTTTTCTCATTGCCATGGCAGACTACACATTAAGGGAGGATGTTTTTATTTTGGCTCATAGTTCACACAGTCCGTCAAGGCAGAGAGGGCATGGTGGCTGGAGATGACTTGCTCATGGTGGTGAGACCTGCCATATGTGTTTGCTTTATGGTGGCTTATAGGATGCAAAGAGCTCATATCTGAATATATGAGACAGCTATGGGTAGGCTTTAATCTACAAGTCTTGACTTTATCAGCCAGCTAGGTTCAACAACCTCCCCCAACACCATCACCAAGTAGGAACCATGTGTCCATGAGAGAGGGTAGTGTAGAGATAAGCCTAACAAACCAGGACCCAAGATGGTGGCAGCCACCTCCCCTCATTTCCCAACAAACCACTTAGCAACCATGACCTCAATTGCACAGAGCTACACATAACCCTCCCCAAACAAAACAACTAGGCCACTTTCCTTTATGGCTCCTTAGCAACCCTTAGGGACTCCCACTTTGCAGTCAAACACATCTTAAAATATCTTGGAACTAGGCAGTGGGCTGACCCTGCCTAAACTAGTATTAAGCCTTAAGTTTGCATTCAGGTAAACTGTTTTCTCTAAGAGAACTTTTAGGATAATCTTCAGCATGGTTGGGTACGCACATGACTAAAATCAGATAGATCACGGCAAAGGATATGCTCAGGGAACAAGGCCTTGTGTAACCCAAGGCTGTCAATCAAAACAGAAGACTACCCATCCCACCCATAGCAAACAAATCCTCCACTGGAGCCTAAGTGAGGCCGCGGACAGCCTGTATCATCTAGCCTGCTCTCTTGCAGCATATCTAACTTGTGTTTTTGTTTTGCCTTTGAATAAAATGACTTGCTAATTTGCTATTTGTGTTTGCGTCTTCAGTTCTGAGAATAAAATGCCAAGAATCTGAGAGCATGAGTCCATGGAGGCCATTTCACATCGAAACCGTAATCTTTCATAGGCAAAGACACAGGAAGTCAGACACTTCTACATGTTGTGTCTGGAATCAAACATGAGTATGCATATTTGTAACGATCCAATTACCATTTCTCTTAAGTGCCTTCCTCCTCTCTGACAATATCATAAAGGCAAAGGTTACATTTCACCATTTTGGGTCCCTTTGTTTCCTTACCTCTATCCCTAACATGGCCAATGACAACTGCTACTTGGAGCTAGGTTGGATGGTAGAAAACTCCAAAATTCTTTTCTTTTTGAATCAGTCAACACCCTCCCCCATCCCTTGTGTGTATACATGCCACAATGTAAGTAAGCCCAGGTATCGGACCTCACCTCCCACCTCATTTTTGAGACAGCTTCATATTCCAGGACAGCTGGCATTGAGCTTTGGGGTATTCTCCTGCCTCCGCGTCCCACCTTTCAACAACATGCCAAGATTACACCTGAGCTACTGTGTCCAGCTTTCCATGGGTTCTGGAGCTCCAAACCCAAGTACTCACACTTACACGACAAGCCCTCCCCCCTCGCTGAGCCATCTCCCTAGCCTGGACCTTTTTAAAGTTCCAAAGATCAGAAAATGTTTAGGACTGGGATCGAAGAGTTAAGTACAAATCAGAAGAATGATTCCAATTAAGTGGCTTGAAAAACTGTCACCCATTATAACACATTATAAAGCAATCTCCTAATGGAAGCTGGAGAGGGGCTGCCAGAGAGATTTACATCTGAAGGGCTTAAAAGCCTGGAGTCCCCTCACTGATGCTTTAGCATGGGGGAAAGGCGGGTGCTTCCAGTCTCCTTATTGGAAAACTGTGACATAATGAGGTGGCATCCAGCTCTAACATGATGCCTGGGGTGTGACTAGACATACCCTTTGATGTTCAGGAATAGTTGTGTCTTTGTCTGAGCTAAAAGAAATGTGCCCCAGGACAGTTCCAAATTGGCCCTCCTCTCCCAGGGGAAGAAGGAATGGAGGCTCCTGAGCACCACAGCCCCTCCTCCCCACAGAATCCCCTATGGCAAGGCGCTACTTAGCAAGGTCCACAGCATCACCGAAGCCTTCATAGTAGGAGTGCCAAGAGAAAGCCCAGGAAAAACAGAAATTATTAGAGATGATACACGGTTATTCTTTCGTCTCTTTGGACCCTTTGTTTCTAGCAAGAGATAGGATGGCTCCAGCCATCTTCATCTAAATGGTATCCATCTGACTCAGCTGTATCAAATATTTTCCATGAGCTCCTGACACCTAGTGATCTTATTTCCACTCAATGGAAGAATGGATGTACACTCCTGATAGGGAAAATCATTTCGCCCCTGAAATGCTGATCCCAAGCTCAGCTCTGCTGCTCTGCAGAACGGATGCCAGGGAAGATGTGTGTATACAGACGCTGCGTCACTCACCACGGGCTTACATCTCAACAATGCATTGTAAACTAGAAACACTGCAAGCAGAAAATACACTTGATGCATCATAGCTTAGCAATAGAGCACATGGCAGCACCAGCTGCATACCTTCTTGGCTACGTGGGAACTGCAGCTTGCTGCTGCCACCTAGCAGCAGGGGAAATTGGTCTGGCTACATCATTATTGCTAAGCAAGAAAAAACCAAACTTCAGAATCCATAGTACTGTTCTTACTGAATGCACATATCCCCACTGTTGTGAAGCTTCAAAGCCACACACACCCCCATCATGTATCAGGGACCATTCCTATATTATCCTTAAAGTATACAGCAGGCGAGCAAGAGAATGACTGGTGGTGACTTTGTGACTCTACTTGTTAGGAGAAAGATGATGTGTTGTTTGCAAAGAGGAGATTTCAAAGTTTGAAAGCTGTGATGCCTTAGAGCTATTGAGTGGGTCACCGAGTCACTCCTCACTCCCTAGACAGAGCTTCAAGAGGGCTGCAGCCATGAGTGTTGTTTTCATTACAGTCTAGGTACATCTTTTTCCTCTGCTTCAAC
Organism: Acomys percivali; assembly: GCA_907169655.1. Classification (NCBI taxonomy): domain Eukaryota; kingdom Metazoa; phylum Chordata; class Mammalia; order Rodentia; family Muridae; genus Acomys; species Acomys percivali. The sequence goes on from OU015749.1 coordinate 14,188,202, forward strand.
TTCACTGCCATGAAGACAGTGGGAAGGTGTTTTATTCAGTGTTCTATTGCTGCGAAGAGATGCTATGACCAAAGTAATGCTGATAAGAGAAAGCATTTCAGTGGGGCTTGCTTACTATACTTTCATACTTGTAGTGCATTATCACCATGGTGGGGAGCATAGTGGCATGCAGTCTGACTCGGGAGCTACAACCTGATCCATAGTCAGAGAGAGAGACTGACACTGGGCCTTGTTTAGGCTTTTAACACCCCAAAGTATGCCCCGCCCACTATCCAGTGAGATTCTTCCTCCAATAAGGCCACACCTACTCCTACAAGGCCACACCTCTTAATCCTTCTCAAGTAGGGCCTCTCCCTGATGACTAAGCATTGAAATATGTGAGCTTATGGGAGTCATTCTTATTCATACCATCACAAAAGGTCCTGCTCCAAGTCAACAGGTTGAGAAGATTCACTCAAGGAAAACATAGGACAAGGTTCAGGAAAACAGGGGAGATCAGAAAATTCCTGTTAATAATACTAGATGTTTATGTCATAGGCACAAATAAACAGGGGTTTTAAGAATAGTTCTATGACATTATTTAATGTGTGTATGCTTGTGGATATGCAGGCAGGAGCTCACACACATATATGTGTGTCCATGTGGAGGCCAGAGGGTGCTTGTCCCTAGATGCTGTCCACATTTTTGTTTTTGTTTTCTGAGTCAGGGTTTCTCTGTGTAGTCCTGGCTGTCCTAGACTTGCTTTGTAGACCAGGCTGGCCTTGAACTCACAGACATCTGCCTGCCTCCAAGTGCACCACTATGGCCAGCTCACATTTTTGTTTATAGCTCACCTCTTTGGCTAGTTAGGATGGGCTAGCTAACTGGCCTGAATCATAGGGATCTGTTGGCCTCTGCCTCTCTAGCACCAGGACTACCACTATGTCCCACCATTTTGGATTTGTTAATGTGTGTTTGGGTACTGAAGTTCAGATCTTCATGCTTGCACAGACCCTAATCTCATTTTGCTTTGTTTAACAACCTTGAAGAGCAATCAGACGCTATAATTACTTTTGAGCCCAGAGAGGGCAAGTGTCTTGGCTAAGATCACATACATAGTGAACTGTGGATCCAATTTTCAAATCCAAGTCACATTTTAAGGAATGCCATTGTCTAGAAGATACAAATCCCAATACAAGGACAATACTCCTCGGGGGATACCCTTGCCTGAGGTGCTCTGCGGAGACAAAACCATCCTCCGAGATAAAGAGAGGAATAGGGCCCTCCCATTTTTTGCCTATATGGATCCTCCTTTTAGCTAATGAGTCTTCCTTCCTAGGTGGTGGTCATCAAAATCCATGAAAGTGGCACCTCCTAACGACATACAGTGCCCAACCTGCATATTCAACAGGGAGACCCGGAATGTGGTCCTTCAAAGTCCATCTCAAAGTGCACATCTGGGTAGTAATGGTCCCCACAGCACCAGCTTGGCCAACACCCCTCTATTTACAAGCTGAATGAACTCAGACAAATCACCTAACATTCTGGACTCTCTTTTGTCTTTGAAAGATGAAAGAGTGGAACCAGACTATTCCTAATGTTCTAATGGGCTCTATAACTCCACAACATATCATTTGACTTTAAAGCATGTCTGCCTTGCTAGTAAATAATGCAATGTTTTGTATATTGTTTTAATATATCTCTTTTTTATCTATCGAATTTTTCTAAAAATCCAGACAAGAACTCTACTAAATGAATATTTACTAATTTTATTTTAATGTTCCGAGCCCTACCATGCACTGACAACCTTGTATATTAGTCCTTTTTTAAGGTTGCTGTAACAAAACACCCAAAGCAAGGGTACTTATAAAGAAAATGAGGTTTGTGCAGCATATTCTTTTGGGGACTGGAAGTCCAAACAGCATGGCCTGGCTCTGATAATTGCCATCCCACCCAACTCCCTACCATGGCTGTGTCACGTCATGGCAGATGACATCTTAGTGAGAGTGTGAGAGTGAGCACACATAAAAATGGGGAACCAGAGTATGTGGTACAGCCAATCTTGATTTTTTTGTAACAATATCTTCCATAAGAAAGAATTACATTCATCTTTTCAGGGGAAATTCCCAACGGCCTGAAGGCCTCTCCCTAGGTTCCTCCTCTGGAAGGTCCCACCACTTCTTAACATTACCATATAGGTGACCAAGCTTATGAACCATGAGCCCTTGCATGTGGTATGCTTTCTGTGTGCCCCAAAAAATACCATCATGGCATCATGTACACACATGATGTGCACACATGCGCGCATGCATGCACCTGCACAAAATTAAACAACAACAACAAAACTGTAGCATTCTGAAAAGATGAAGGAAACCAACTGTGATTTTTAAAATGTGCTTTGTGCTACCAATCATAAACAAAGACCTACATAAGTAATAGTTCCTCTGCTAAGATACTCTGGAATATATATATTGAAGACTTGGCTTGTTTTTCACTAAAGTGTGCATATAGAATTTAATGTAACATTTGAATACCCGGGAGGAAAAAAATGTACATATATACATATACCTATGTATATATCAATAAAGCTAACAGATATATAAAAGAATCACATTATCCTACTTTCCAATTTATTGCCAAAAACTTAGAGCAAGCATGAAGAACTGGGCCATTGAGCTCAGATTTCAGACAAAATGTGAACTTATAGAATGTTAAAGCTGGGGGGCTGAGGAGATGTCTCACTGGGTAAGAGTGCTTGCTGGGCAAGCATGAGGACCTGAGTTCAAATCCCCAACACCCATGTAAAAAGCCGGGTATGGCTGTGCATGCCTATAAACCCCAGCACTGCTGAGCATGGAGACAGGGGGATAGTTGGGGTTTACTGACTGCTGGGCTAACTGTGGTTTAGTGTGAGATCCTGCCTCAAAGGGTAAGGCCAAGAGCAATAGAAAAAGACACCTGACATTGTCTCTTCTAGCTTCCTCACAGGTGTGTAGGTGTGTGTGTGTGTGCACCTGCACACACATGTGCATCCATCACACACACATGTATTCATAACACCCCCCCTCTCTCACACACACACACACATACACACACACACACACACACACAAGTTGCCCTGTTGAAATGTCATAACAACAACCAGTTAAACAGAAAGGTAGATCCTATCTCCTATCTACCCCAGGAGTTGTCTTCACATCAATGGAAAAGTCATAGAAAATAAATGTTTTCCCAGGAGTTAAAAAGTTACTTTAAATTCCATGTACGCACTTTAGTGAAAAATAAGCCAAGCCTTCAATAATTAAAGCCATCAATATGCTGTTCAGGGCTGAAAGGATCCAGAATTTCTGTGCCGTCTGCTACTTAAATCGCAGGGTATTGTTAAATTAATAACACCAGAATATAATTATTAGGACCACAAATTGCCAAATCTGTGCCAAGGCATTACAGAATGGCTTTCTTCTTTTTTTTTTTCTTTTTTCTTTTCTTACTGTAATATTTAAACTTCATAAGTTAAAAGTAAAAGAGTGATTTTATAGTTTGGGGGTCTTTCTCTCTCCGAGAGAGAAGAAAAGGAAGCTAGTGGGAGATTAAAGGCAAGAACAATACAACGGAGAGCAATCACAGATTTCCCCACAGACTACGCTGGCAGGCTGTGCAGAGGGTTCTCCCACTCGTGTGGGAAGCTTTTCTTAGGGGTTCTATTTGCAGACCTTGAAGAAAGCTTTAAAGAATATTGCAAACATGTGAGTGAAGGTGGGTATTAACTAATCAATCAGGAGGTTCGCTGAGTTTCACCCAAGAACAACAGAAACCTACTGCAAAATGCACCAGTTCCCCCTCATTAAGACACTGGTCATAGGTCCTGCAGACCAAAAGGTGCAGGATCTCCATGACACAGGGCAACAACAGGATAACCGAGAGGAGTCCGGGTGAGGACCCAATACTGATGGTGTAGGAGAAGCCAGAGGGCTCAAACCAGACCATGAACATTTGCAAGATGTGTGAACAAAAGGGTATACTGTGAGACACGCTACAACTTCTATGACGAGATGTTTTCTATGTTTTGTTTATTGTTTTTATTTTATTGTCTTTATTTTTATTCTCTTTTAGCAGGGAGGTTGCAAGGGCAGAAGACAGATAAGAAGGGATGGGGAGATGAGGGGATTGGGGTGCATGATGTGAACCTCACAAAAAATCAATAGGTTTTTTTTTTCAAAGATACTGGTCCTAGGAGCCTCAGCCCCCAGTGAGAAGAGCCTCGCTATCCTATGAAGGGCATTCTCCTGTGCTTCTTGGATGGAGAACATTGCCCGGGTTTGTTTCCTTCTTGAAAATTCTATGATCTCAGATTTCAGCCTCACTAGAAAGTTCACACTAAGTGAGACTAGTGCTTACCAGGGTGTCCACCAGAGTGTAGATCCAGAAGAGGATTCCAACTTTAGGGGCCCACCCAGAAAATGTGCACAGGAGACGTAAGAGCTTACATAGGTCCCTTGTTGGGAAGCAGAGAAGTGAAGCTGACATGTCACCAAATGTGCTGTCCTTTTGATGGGAGGTAAGTTACCACTTCTGGGCTAAGTCAGGACAAAGAGGAGAGCTTAATTCAGGGCTTGTCTTAGACATGGGATGACTGCTCCATAAGTTAGAGTGCAGAGGTTTTGGGGAGCAGAGCCAAATCTGGAGCTTTGGTGGCCTAGTTTCATTGTCTCAAGGTCTGTGGAGAAGGAAGACTGGGCAGTCAAGTGAGATACATCAAGGGAGGTCCTGCCTGGGACAGATACTAAGGCCACTGCTCCCCTTAACCTGTTGGAGCTAACCCTCTATGGTGTGATCTGGGGAAGGTCCTCAGCAGTGTTCTTTTTTTGTGTGTGTATGTTTTATTAGTATATGTTAGGTATTAATATTTTACTAATACATATTAATGGGCTGCTGTGTGGCACTTTCATTCATGCATGTTATATGCATCAATCATGGCAAACCATCTTTCTTCTTCTGCATCCTTCCCAATCCTTAATAATCTGTATTCTATGTGTGGTCAGCTTGCTTTAATATCATGTATAAGAGAGACTGTGCAGCACCTGTTTTTTGTTTCTCTCTTGCTTTGCTTACATAATTACATAAGGCCCTGTTGTTCCACCCAGTGATAGGATATCTTTCCTTCTTATGGATGAATAATATCCCCTCTTTCTGCTGCCCTCTGAGCTCGCTCCTCTCTCTGATGCTTTTTTTTTTTTTCAAGACAGGGTTTCTCTGTGTAGCTTTGGCTGTCCTGGCTGTCCTGGACTTCCTTTGTAGACCAACTCACAGTGATGCACCTGCCTCTGCCTCCCTGAGTGCTTGTGCCACCATGCCCCATTGTGTGATGTATCCTTTATCCATTCATCTATGAGTCTGCACCCAGAAACGTATCCAGAAGTAGAATGGCTGAATCACACAGCAGCTCTGTGCTTAATTTTCTGAGGAAATGCTATATAGTTTTCCATTGTAACTAAACCAATTTACAATTTTTTTCTTTAAAACTAGATTGGTATGCTTATATTCCTACCACCTTTTAATATTAGAGAAAATTTCAAGCATATCTGTATTTGTCAGTTTGAGGAATTCCCATGTCAGTGATGTTATGTCTGAATCCATCAGTGGTACCAAAGGGCCTACACTTGTGTTGAATAGTGAAAAAGCTTTAGTTTTTCTAGGTACCAGCCTATGACTGTTGTCTCTCCTGAAGGAAGATAAGGTCTGGGCCTGGTGGATCTGGGCATCCCTGCCTTCTTTTGAGAATCATCTTTCACTTGCCTACCAGCACCTACATGCCATATGCGTCCAATGTCTCAATTTTAGTTCATCAGTGAAGTATGAAATTATTTTAAAATGACACATTTTTTGATATTCAAATAAGACTCAATCTGGCAAGGAAAATTTCATGATGCTAATTATTTTTGTGCATATAAATTAGCTGTGAAATCATTAGAAACTCCTGTGTGTTTGTGTTCTTTATTGGCAATGAAGAATCATTATCAACAAACCTCAGTCACCCTCTCTTAGCAAAAGGTTTCATTACTCTGTGTGAGCGCAGCTTTGAACTTGGAAGCAGAGGTGCTGGCAAGCATAGCTAAACACAAGCCCACCAATGAGCAAACCTGCAAAAGGTAATCATTGCTATTCAGGAACCTTATAGTCAAGATCTTCCTTGGAAAACAGAAAGGAAAGGAGAGCAAGAGAGGGAGGAAGGGACACGAGAGACAGAGAAACTAAAACCTTTAGGCACAACAGAGAGTATAAATTAACAGCAGAAAGAAATACAAGTTAGAAGCTGACATTCAAAGTGTCAGTCTCTTGCATATGGCCCTTCTCATTTTACCAGTGCCACACCCTTTCCTCCCACGTTCAGTATCAGTCATGAATTTAAATAGATGCGCTCAGAACAGGACCAGAAAGAAGCCTTTGCAAAGATAAATATTGCTTACAGTTTCTTGCAGTGCTACCAGATGTTAGTCACTCAGCAGACTTTGAGATGGACAGATATTGAGAAGCGGTAAGGGAACTCCCACTTCCAATGAGATGAAACTCTTTGTGATCTCCACTTCTGGATGAAGCAGGTACAATCTCTTAGCAGGTTGGCATAAGCCACACCCCCTTTCTAGTATTTTTTCCCCCTATTAGGACTACAAACACTGTGGTAGGCAAGAATCCACCACACTTATTCCCTGAGACTCAGTCAAAGCCATCTTATTTCTAGAAAGGGTGGCCCTATGGAAGGCGATGAATGATTCCTGTGCCATGGGAACTTAGATACAATCTTTATGGTTCTTGGCTTGCAAGAGCTACATATACATGTCGTGGGAAGCGGCAACTATGACTGGAGGGAACAGGCTCACACTTCCTCCCTCCACTTCCCTGCTGTTGAACTGTCCTCCATGACTGCACAGGTACCTGCAGCATGGATTCCCCACCCCTACCCCAACACCTCCACACTCCTGTTAATTCATCCCTGCTGAACAGTCTAGGTGAGATCAATCGTCTGCAGAAACCAGCTTTGCTCCATGTCCCCTCAAATACCACGTTATGATAAGATAAGCTGGCGCCAGGTGACCCTGGGGGTCTGCAGCTCTGCAGGGATGATCTGCCTCTCCCAGGCAAAGACCTAAGTCTGTGCTTCCTCCCTTAAAAAAAAAAGAAAGCACTAGAAAGCCAACTCCAGAAGCACAGCCCTGTTTCTAGACAATGCCTTAAGATAGAAGATTTTTGTTTCTAAACATGTAGCAACCACCCCCAGATGGACTCCTTCCTCTGAGAGGCTCCCCCAGCACATGGTGGTCTCCTGTGGCCTTTTGTAGCTCTGCTAGAACACTTGATATGGGGTGATTGTTCTTTTCCTTTTATGTCAATTCTTCATGAGATGGGGGTCCTCGGAGATTCCCAGCTAAATTTTATTCTATTTTTTTGTCCTCTTCCTTCAACTTCACCCCTAAGAAGAAAGGTCATGTTTCCAGCTCTTTAAAAGACTGCTTAACAGCAGCCCTGATGATGCACAACTGGACTCCCAGCACTTGGGAGACCTGCCATGAGTTTGAAGTCAGGAGTGACTACATAACGAATCCCTGGGATATGAAGTGAGACCCTGGCTCAGACAAACAAATCTACAGATGAGGTGGCACTCAGCTATAGTCCCAGTACTTAGGATGTGAGACAGGAGGGCTCAAGATCATCCTCAGATAGATAGAGATGAGGCCAGCCTGAGCTACGTGAGACACTGTCTAAAAAAAACCAAAGCATTAAAAATCCAAAACACAGGCTAATATATTTGCCTGGGAAGTAGTTTTGAAAGTTAAAATTGCTTTCATCCTTGTTACATTCCAAACTTTTTTTCTATGAGGAGTTTTCTTTCAGATACCAGCATCTGATGAGCCAGCTTACATGGGTAAAATTCTAATTATAACATTTATCCATTCACACACACCAAAAACCCTCTGATGCATATAATATTGTGTTTCTCTCTCAATTTCTCCTTCTACTATTTGCAAAAGAAGCTGGTTAGACAGACACACACGTGTGTCCTACTTCTGTTTCTATTTCTCATCAGAAATTAGTGATTTAGCATTTGGGATTTCCGGCTATTGTTTCTGACAAGCCTGTGTGGGTCAGGATCTCTCACTGTGTCTAGGACCATCTTAAGGGCCAATTTCTTAACCCAAGTGGTACCTGAAGACAGCCTCTGGGTGGTCATGCTATATACTACTCCGTTGCTGGTTCCTATGGCAACCATTCCAAGAGAGTACATAACAAAGCTCTTTTTTATTTACTTGCCATTGGAACAATGAATCCAGTTTCAAAGTTAGAGCAGGGCTCGCGCTCTCTCATGTCACTTCAAACACACATATTCTCCCCAGGGTCCCCACTGGCTTATAAGCCAGGGACTCTCCCAAATCAGTAACTACACAGCCAGCTTTATTTCTTGAGCCTTTACCATCCATCCCATAGCCAACTAGACCACAGCCAACAGGATGAAAGCTGCGCTCCTACCACCCATAGCAGGATCCCTCTTTGCTCCTTCCTTGGACGCTTAAATCACAGAAGTCCTCCAGTTCATATTAATGGAGGCTGGATGCCAAGCTCAAGCTGTGACCCAGGCTGACCTTTCGCCAAGCCATCAGGGAGAAACTGTTCTAGATCTTTCCACTTGGTGTTGAGATGAAAACATTTTTACCTGTGTCTTCTCATTATTCCACCATGCCTGTGTCCAAATGTCATCTTGTTATAAGGACACAGGGGGCTAGGATCCCAACATAGGAATATTATGGAAATGCAATTCAACTCCAACACTATCTTAGCCCCCATCCTTTATCACCCACCACATCACAGCCATCAATAACACCTTGATTCTACACCCCAAGTGTTCCCCCATCACCGCTGCTCTCCTTACCTTCTTTGTGTCTCCTGGTAAATTTCTTTCCTGATTTCCCATTCTCTACTTCCTCCCCAAGACTATAATAATAGGTTCTTCAAATGCAGGCTGAGAGCTTCCTCTGAAGTACTTGTGCGGCTCTTAATGAAGTTCAGTGATGACCATGACAGTTAGTATAAACTCACAAACTTGTCAGCACAGGTTCTAAGCCCTCGCAGATCCTGGTACTCACTGACTGAGCCTCACTGTTGTACTATCTTCCTGGTACCACTGCACATACAGAGACGGATCTACTGCATCACCCCTTCCAAGGGGACAAGTTTTAAACCCAGACCTTCGAACATGCTTCTCCTCAACTTGGAGCACCATGGCCCATCTCCTTCCCACTTCTTCCAGCCATCATAAACCCTCAGCTGAACACCACGCCAACTGCATGGAGTGTCCTCTTCTTATTTTCACATAACATCTCTTCTGTGCCTGTCATAAAATACCAGTGTGCTCCATCTTCATGTACTTAATTCACTAGACTAGAAACGTTGAGATTGGTTAGACTTGGTCTGTTCCCCACACAATCGCCTCCCTTATACCTCACATAGGTTCCTGATACACAGGTGGCAATGAACAGCACTGCTAAGTATTTGTGGAAAATACTATGTATCTAACAAAGTTTTCCAGCCAAATCACATTTTTAATCAAACCAATTTATTCTTAAAGCTATTGATAATGTTAGGAAATAACCATTGTTTTGTTGCAAAATCAGTAAACTAAAATTCACATTTTATGTACTCATAGACAGATTAGAATGACAACATTTTCATAAGAGCCCAGGGACCGTATGTGCCTGTTTGATTGAGGCCATCTTATTTAAGCCTGTTGTTAAGCATAATTGTTATTGATGCCCCATCAACTCCTGCAAGTGCCCCACATGATTATTTGTATGTATAGCTTTTCATCAGCCAGTTTGCAAACGGTTAATTTTGCAGAAGAAAATAGTGTTTTGTTTGCCTTGATCACTTGTGGGAAAGTAGGGAGCTTTGGTCCAAAGTGCACAGTGAAGTTCATTTTAGAAAGTGCTGTTAGAAACAACAGATGACAGCAGTGAAGATTTATATGAGGCATTTTTAAATTGTATCCATGTTTGTACAGTGCCCCAAAAATTCCAGAGGAAGGTGTCATAGCCCTCAAAGCTGGAGTGACAAGAGGTTGTAAGTGGCCTGGCAAAAGTGCTGGGAACTGAATTCTGTTTCTCTAGAAGAGCAGCAAGGGCACTCGTGACAAGGCATAGATTTTTAACACAAAGCAAACAATAAAAAATGAAATCGAGCCAACTTGTAATCAACCCAACAGGGGAATTCATGTATCTCAAGTAATCATGTTAATACAGATTAAATTCTGGATGAAAACAAATCACCAATTTCCATTTGTTTACTTTTTTAGTAATTGAAAAATATATCCAATTAATTTCCTTATATTAAGAAAATTGTGACCAAACCCTCACTGTATAAAGCAGGGAGTATGTGGGGGAGGTCAATGTAGCTTCCAGCCTCTCTCTGTAAGCTGGCTCATGGCTGCTTCAGTCCATGCTAAATGTTCCCTTGGTACCGTTCTAACCAGGGTATAATATAAGTATGAAGCTAGCATAAGCTTAGCGTAAGCACTTCTGGGATCTCCTGTTCATGTAGATTTCCGTTGCCATTGTAACTGCTTTAAGTAGCTGCCCCTCTGAAAATAAAATCAGGTATAGAAATGGAACCACAGAGGAAGGCATATATAGATAGATATAGATATAGACATAGATATAAATATAGATATACATATGTGTGCATATATTTTTTAAAATTATTTTAAATTGTGTGTATGCTTGTGTTGTGCCCATATTAGTACAATACCCAAATATTCATACACACACACATATACAATGCATTTGATTCTCTCTCCCTCCCCGCCCCCCATCTCTTGTAGCATTAAGAACTGAAGCTAGGGCCTCACATATACAAGACAAGCACTTAGCTTGGCCCCTTCCTGTTTGTTTGTTTGTTTTTCTTTTTCAAACTGTTCTAATAGATCACACACACACACACACACACACACACACACACACACACACACACATTCCCCTTTTAGTTAAAAAACCAAGCACTTTAAAGTCAATCAATTCTATATAAAACATAGAAAGGAAAGCGACTCCCTGGAGCCACAACACTGAAACACAGCTGAACGCTTTCACAATCTAGCCAGCCTGTGCTCTCTGTATGGGGTCACTGTGCCCCACATCAAAACCTGAATTGTCCTCTGAACTCTAAAAGTTGAGTTCGTACTCTCTGAGAATTGGCGGAAAATCTAATTTGCTTCGTTCTATCCGTGCCTGTAGAGGTGAGCTGATTTAATTGTGAGAGAGGTTTCCAATCTCAACAGTGCAGACTTTCCTGTAAATACAGTTCCTGCCCTTCTTTCTAATGACAACTTTTTTTTTCACAGTTTCTGGTGTTTGTTGCACCTCCTCACAGGCCACAGAGGTTCGTTATTATGGCAGACTTCCCAAGCCAGAAACACACCGCCTTAGTTCCCCAGGTATTGTGGGTCGAAGCTGCTGAATTTAGGCAAGTTTTTATTGGTTATTACCACTGACAGGGTAAGCAAGTCCTCAATGGTTCCTTCCTCACAAATATATCTGTCAGATGTATTGGCCCAGAAGGCTGAAGATGATGCTTTAATGCTATAGAGAGTTTTGGGTGACAGCTCTGGTAGCAAACTGTCTCTGTCATCTCCTCATTTGGGAAACTACTAACTTCCACTCCTGGCATACTCAGGTAATCAAGTTCATTCCTTCTCAAGTCTCTGATGGAGTTGAAGACCAGGTAGCTTAATTTTACAGTTTAGCTTAGTTGTTTAAGGGTTAAGATGTTTTTAGGTCTAGATATTTTAAGTTGGTAATGACGTGATGTGATGGAGATTGGTTTACATTCAGACTTTTAGACACACCAAGATAGGAAAGATGTTTTTGTCAAGGCGGCCAAATACAAATAGCCGAAGTACTATGAATATACCATCTACATGATTCCTGATTGTCTCATGGCTCTTCTTGTGATGGGTAGTTTATTGTATATATGTATAAGAATATAAATGTATATGTAAAAGTGAAAAAATATTTAATAAAAAAAGAAAAAAAGATGTGCTAACAACAACAAAAATGATGTGGAGTCTGGGTACTACACGGAACTAAGGTCCCCTCTGTTCATTATCAGCTGTGTGTCACAGGCAAATTTTGTTAGCTCTTGTAGGCCTCAGCTTCCCCACCATAAAATGGGAACAAAAGGTCTTTAAATCACAAAATCAATGGGTGTTGCAAAGATAGAACACCCAGAAGTGCTGGCACGCGGCAGGTGCCTCATAGTAGCAGCTGTTATTATCATTTGCGTCCATCCCAGCTGTCATAATTTCTACTCCTGAGAAGTATCACCGATTCTCCTAAGCCCATGCAATAACGTTTGTTGTACAGACAGGTTCCTATGGTAGGGGAAAAAACAGGCTTCATTATTTTCATCTGTATTGTTGGTGACTGATCCCGGAACTTTGAACATGCCAGGCAGCACCCTGCCACCCAAGCCACATCCCCAATTCCCAACATAAGTTGATGAGTATACAGGTGTGCATCCCAACTTGGTCCTGGCACATACCAGTTGCATGATTCTAGGGCACTTTCTAAACCCCTTTGTGATTCTGTTTCCTTGTTTCTAAATGGGAACAATATCTATACCACAGGGTTATTGTGAGCGACAGGCAATGCTCATAGAGACCCGGGACAGTGTAAGCAATCACTAACCATTTACAGTGAATAGTGTGTGCCCCGCTACCTCCAGCGAGAACTACCCAATTCTGTGGGATCACTCTGACCACAAAGTCAATCATTTGGGACTTTTTGGTGGCCTGAAGCAGTACGAGAGGCAAGAGCTTTGCAGATCTACAAGAACAGGAACAGACTAGATGAGACTATGAACAAGCAGGCCAAAAGGCTAATTGCTTTGGCTTCTCTACATAAGACAGAACACAGAACACGGGAAGAAGCTCGGTGAGATGGTAGACGCCCAGGAAACCCAGCTGCTTTCTGTGATGCGGGTGCCGGCATGACATTCAGATGCTTCTTCAGCTTCTATGTGTGTGTGCACGCATGCCTACCGATGCTTGTGTGCAGTGGGTACACACGCATGTGGGTGCCCGAGGCTGATCCTAGATCAGCTGCTTTCCACCTTATGTTTTTTTCAATGGAGCCTCTCACTGAGCCTAGGGCTTGCTGATCCAGCTAGATTGACTGGCCAATTCAATGGAGCCTCTCACTGAGCCTGGGGCTTGCTGATCCAGCTAGATTGACTGGCCAATCAGCTTTAAACATGTACCTGTCTCTGCATCTTTAGTTCTGGGCTAAAGGTATATTCCGGTAGACCTGGCTTCTTATGGGATGCTGGGGCTCCAAACGCAGGTCTTCACGCTCGCACAACAAGTGCTCTCCCCACTGAGCCATCTCCTCAGCCCCTCTCCTTCATGGTTGTTTTAACCTGGTATTCAAGAGACAAGAGAGGTGGGTTTTGAAGGTCGTTCTGCAGCCATACATCAGAGTGACAGGGGGAAAAGACTCTAAGGGGTCAGTGTTTTGCCATTGATGCCAACCCACACATCTTTGCTTGGATGCTGTATGAAGATAAAGGGGGCTATGAGGCCGATGGTATAAGAAGCGAGAGGTTCTCTTCCTAGCTCACCCAGAATGCAGCTTGTTCTGTGTTCCACAGCAGAGAAGGGGATAAATGAGATGCACAGTTCATGACTGAAAGCCTGACTTCAGATTTCTAAAAATATTGATCTTGATTGCTTCTTTCCTAGAACTTCATGGAAGGGGCTGGGCAGGGCCGCAGCTGTGTGTGTCAGCCACTGCTACCCCATGCTTCTGGATCTGGTAAAGCTGGTATCCAGTGATGTCTCATCTACAAATACCTGAGGTAGCCCACCACTCAAAACACCACATACAGTGTATATCTGCAACATGCTCCCCCCTGTTGTCTGCTGGACGCCTCACAGGGATTCCCAGGTTGATATGAAATTAGACCTGAGGGAGTCCTTCTCAGTTAGCAATCAACACACCAAATACAGGGCTGCTTTGAGTTGTTAACCAAACATGCAGCTACAGGGGGCTCTGATTGAGTTGGCATTCAAAAAGCATATCTAATGTCAAAATAGGTCATATTTTATAATATAGGCCACACACAGTCAGAAGAGTCCTGCCCTTGTTCTGGAAACAACCTGAGAGTCCTGCGTGAACTTCCTGCTAAAAGCAATTTCTTCCTTTTAAGATGGCTGTGACCCTGAGCCAAGAGCAGCTGGGAAGCATCTAGACTGGGCATTCAGATCCCTTTTTTTTTTTCATCACTCCTAGACCCGCATCGAATGACAACCCTATGGTTCTGCAATAGATCAGTCACTCCTGTATCTCACTCAGGATCCACAGATTATAGAGATGCAGTATCACACAAAAGTGGCTCAGAGCCCAGACTTTAAGGCATTAACACCCACTGTATTTTCATAACTATTATTTCCAGCTGGCTTCTACATAAGTGCATGGTGGAAGTAGAAAAGATGCCTGTCTTCTAGTTCCTTCAAAACAAAACAAGAATCTACGTAGTCCACGCTGGTTGTGTGCTAGGGTTACTGACGTGTACTACTATGCCCAGCTCACTTCTGAGTCTGAAATTATTCCACCTTCAGCTTGTGCTGAAATTCATATCTTTGCAGTCTGTGCTGCATCATTGGGGAAGGGGATGGGTAGCATTTTGGAGTAAAAATAAGCATAAAGCTATCTATCTATCTATCTATCTATCTATCTATCTATCTATCTATGTATCTATCTATCTATGTATCTATGTATCTATCTATCTATCTATCTATCTATCTATCTATCTATCTATCTATTATCTATCTATTGATCCTCCTATGAACTGTAATACAACTCCCATACCAGTGTTAACTATGTCCAGTTTTTCAGTGGGGTTTTGTTACTGAGCATTTGTTATGCCTGTTAACATGAGTATTATGGGAGCAGCCACAGCCACATGTTCCATTGTTGAGCCTCCTACCAAGGTCTCTCCAGTCAGCCCAGACAGCTGTGCTGTTGCAGCATTCAAAGGAAGGATTTGAGAGTCCCTCAATACAGAGGAGTATCTTCTGTCCTTGGGAATACTTGCTTGTTTTGCCATCTGGCAGGCAAAGAAAGTCATTAGAATTGAGCTGCCATGAGTTCCTATATACACGAGATAAATACACACCAAAATCCCTACTCCAAATATTTGGCCATGATTTCCCTAACATTCCAGTCTTTGAGGATACTAAAGAGATAACTCAGTGGGAAAAGGGCTTGTCATGCAACTGTGATAACCTGAGTTCAATCCCCCAAATCCGTAAGCACACATATGTAATCCTAGACCATGGAAGATAGAGACAGATGGATCTCTGGGAATTGCTGGCCAGTGAGCCTACCCTATCTGGAAAAGTCCAGGTCAGTGAGAGATTCTGTCTCAAAAACAAACAAGGTGAATGATATGCAAGAAACTATGCCTGTGGCTGTCCTCTCACCTCCAAATGCAATACATACATGTGCATGCAAACAA
>OU015749.1:14209946-14220631 GCA_907169655.1 Acomys percivali
TCTCTCTCTCTCTCTCTCTCTCTCTCTCTCTCTCTCTCTCTCTCTCTTTCAGAAATCTATACATGGTTTGAAGACATCAGGAGATTCAGATTGATGTCTTCAAAAGTTTTAAAATTTATACTCAAGTTATTTTATTAGCCCATATAGAATTTCAGAGTGATTCTAATCACTTTTCTTCTTCTTCTTCTTCTTCTTCTTCTTCTTCTTCTTCTTCTTCTTCTTCTTCTTCTTCTTCTTCTTTCTTCTTTTCTCTCTCTCTCTCTCTCTCTCTCTCTCTCTCTCTCTCTCTCTCTCTGTGTGTGTGTGTGTGTATGTGTTCAAAGCAAGAGGTGGGGCTTCTTGGTTTTGGCTGCTCATCACTCCACTTCAAGATACTCCTTGAGAGAACTGCTCCAGGGAACACTTCCACTCCGGTTTCTGGCTGCTGCTCCGGGTTCCAGTGGCAGCGGTTGCAGTCACCTTCATTGAATTGCTGGTTGTCTATTGGAATCCTGCTGACTACACCAATGGAATCGCTCGAAGGAACTGAGTCTAAAAACGGTCTACTTCTTCTGTTCCTATTAACCTCTTTTCTTTCTTATCTAGAGTAGGTGGATTGGAAGGGAGGTATAAGCATTAAAGAACTCCAGATTAAGTAGGTTTTAAAAGTTCAAAGCTTACACCTATTGGAAAGGGTTTTAGTTTTCTTAAAAACAAAACAAAAATACCCAAATGAGAACTAAACAGAGATACTGTTAGAGTAACAATAAAGGCCCATTATGGTAACACTTCTGGTCAAGAGACTAGATCCTCTGGCCAAGATTAGAGGCCTAAGCTTCATTTGGGCCAAGTCAATGACCTGGCCAAGGGATCACCCTAGGGAAGAAGGCTTACCTTAAACTATGTTAAATAGCTAGGTGGAATAACTAATCCGTTAACAAGATACTGTACTTTTCCTTCTCAGAATTCCCACCAGCATAGTTCCTGTGGTGGTTTGAATGAAAATGGCCCCCATAGTCTCATAGGCAGTGCCACGATTAGAAGGTGTGGCCTGGCTGGAGTATGTGTGGAGGAAGTGTGTCACAGGGGGTGGGCTTTGAGGTCTCGGAAGCTCAAGCCAGGCCCAGTACCATCTCTCTTCTTGTTGCTCATCTCTCCAGAGATCCAGACCTAGAACTCTAGGGTCCCTCTCTAGCACTTTGTCTGCCTGCGTGCTGCCATGCTTTCTGCCATGATGATAATGGACTAGAATTCTGAGTCTGTAAGCCACCCTCAATTCAACGTTTTTCTTTATAAGAATTGTGGCGGTAGCTGTGTCCCCTCACAGCCAGAGAGACCCTAGGAAAGACAGAAATTCTTATGGAAACTGAGATGACATGAGGTTTGGCTTTCTTGTGTTCTTCTTTCAATCTCTTTTAGATGCTGGCCAGAACCTAAGTATGATTTTATGGTACTTCGCAGTTCCTCATACTTTCTCCAAAGCCTCTGTCCTCTCGATATGGTGGACCTCCATGGTGGTAACTCAAAGAGCAGGGACTTTTGCCTTTTCTCCTCCTTTGCCTACTCTGGGCAGCTGCTAAGATTTACAGGCTGCCTGCTATGAAGGGAATTTTTTTTAAAAGAAAAAATTAATAAAATTGTCCTAGAGCTTCCATATAAGACAATCCTTTAATTATTTTATTAATGAGACTAGGAGCCTCAACAGGAGACCTTGATTTCTCAGGTATATCTGGCAACCATGAAGGGATCCCTCAGAATTGTGGTAACAATATGGTCAGAAAAAAAATAGGAAAGACAAACAAAACAAAACAAAAGCAAACAAACAAACAAAAGTACTGAACAGCCATCTATTCCTGGAAGGACAGAAGTGTGGCCCTCAGAATGCCTGAGACCATCCTTGGGAGGTGGTACGGTTTAGATGTAGTGTCCCACATGGGCTCCTGTGAGCACATGGCTCTCAGCTGGTAGGGCTATTTTGGGACACTGGGAAACTTTTGGCTGTAGAGCTTGAACTGCAGAAGTAGGCCCCTAGGATGAGTGTTTTAAGGTTATAGGTCAACTGATTTCACTCTCTGCCTAAGCTTTCTGCTTCTTGTTTGGTGCTATAAAACAAGAACTTGTCATGCACCCCCAAAATGGTGATCTAAGCCTGATTCCATGCCTTCCTCTGGTTTCATGGCATCTAACTTCCTGAGACCAAATAAAATACGTCCTCACTTAGGTTGATTCTGTCAGGCATTTGGCAATGACAAGGGGACTCAGCACAGTTAGAATTAAAGGGATTTGGCAGTGATAAAAACATTTCATCCCAGGGCATCTTTTATTTCCCTAAGCATGGGTCTCACTGGGCTGCCAAGCTTGGAATGCTAAGCACAGGGGTAGTAGGTGACCTGCACTGTTGTTGCTATTTGTTTGGATCACACTGAGTACTAAAGTCAGTCACTCTGTATTACTGGTTCTCAAACTAAGGAAGAACTTACTACTGTTATCTCTACACCCAGTTCTCGAAGTGTCTGTACCTGGTGCCACAGGCTAAGTACATAAACATGGGAGACCAGAAATTTCCCCCAAGTGTTCCTGTTTCCATAATAACACAAAGTTGGAAACATCTAAGCACACCTACAAGTCAGATGCTAACTGAAATTAAAAGAATTCCTCGAATTAAATTTATTGTTATAATTCTCCATGGGACTGTATCTCTATATTAGATCTTGGAGACATTCAGTGATAGGTAGTCTGTAGGTGCAGGTAGTATATTAGTGGTAATAAAAAATGACAAAAGTCCAATAAAGGCATATAAAGGATAGCGTCTACATTCCCGTGTTCTTTTTAAGGACTTAAAGTATAACCTATGCCTCTAGCCATGACCTCTGGAGAAAATTACAAATTAAAACAAGGAGGAGGGAGCAATAAATGCCAAATTACACCCTGATCAATGAGACACGAGAGAGACTCTGTCCTTTGCACAAATAATGCGGAAACAGACCCACAAGTACTCCTCAGCTTTTCCTGAACAGCACAGGCAAGGTGATAAGCCTCAAAGAGATAGATACAGCCAGTAAACTGGACAGCAATGCAGCCACATAAAAAAAACAAAAACAACAACAACAACAACAACAACAAAAAACCCAGCATAGAAGCCACCCAAAAGTTAAATATAACAACTATGTGATATATCTGATGACTAACCTTCATTTTCAACTTGAATGGGCTGAGAATCACTATGGAAACACACCTCTGGGCATATGTATATGAAGGTGTTTCTAGAAAGGCTTAACGGAAGCAGGAAGCCCCACCCTAAATGTGGGGTATTGTTCTACAGGTTGAATAAAAAATAGAAGTAAGATAGATACCACCATTCATTCTTTTCTGCCACCTCATACACCTACCACCAATAAATACCTTCCCCACTGTGATGCACTGTATCCCTAAGAACCGTGAGCCAAGAGAAACCCTCCATTTATTAAGTTGTTTCTTATCAGGTATTTAGCAGTGCTTGAGATGGTGGCTTCTCTATCAGAGGGGAGAGTTACGACACAAGATGTAAATAATTATATCATATAACCACAACTGAGAGTCACTTGCTGTTACAGTGTAGCTTAGCCTTGTTTTTACTATAAAATAAAGTAAAACTGTATACTGAAGCAATTTATATAATGGGTAATCTTGTAATGACCATGTAAAGAGAGAGCATATGCTTTTTTTTTTTTCCAGATGGAGGAAACACATCCTAAAGATTACTCATGGCGATAGGTAGATGGCTACGTGGGCAAAGTGCTTGCCTTGAAAGTGCAAGAATCTGAGCTTACCTACCCAACTCCCACATTGTGCTGGTTACTTTTAACTGTCAACTTGACACAACGCAGAATCTCCGGGGAAGAAGGTCTTTATGAGGAATGATCAAGATCAGGTTAGCGGGCAGACATATGTGCAGGGGATTGTCCTGCACTATACAAGAGAGGAGAAAGCCAGCTGAGAGCGAGCAAAGAGCACATGCATGTTTACTTTAGCCCTTGACTATGGATCTGATACTTTAAGCTCTTGCCTTGACTTCCCCACAATCATCAACTGTAATGTGGTACTGTAAACCAAATAAACCTTTACTCTCCCTAGTTTGCATTTTGTTAGGGTATTTTATTGCAGAAACATAATTGAAACTAGAATACACATAAAAATCCAGGCACGGTGCCACACGTATATAACCGCAACAGCTAGGGAGGGGTGGGTTGGAGGATGAGCAGATCCTAGGGCCTCACTGGGCAGCCAGCGTAGCCAAAACTCTGAGCTCCAGATTCTGTGAGAGACTGTGTCTCAAAGAATAAGGTGGACAGTGAATAATAAAGACATTTGATTTTGATCTCTGGCCTCCACCCACTTGGGTAAGCATACCTTCAGACACTCATATCCCATGTAACAATTAAAAAAAAAAATCACCCAGGAGAGCAGCACTCATGAGCAAATGATGAGACATGCGATTGCAAAACCTACATTCTTTCTATCATAATACACCAGTCCCTTTAATATTTGTGTCTAGTCTGAACATGAATACCTACTTTGAATCACTGTCTACCATCTCCAAGTTTACTCAAGGAAGAGAAGATGGAGCCTCTTTATTCGCCTCTAGATAGACACAATCTTTGCAGAAGAACAATTTTTGTTGTGTAAGCAGTGATCTTCTGAGTGCAGATTTTGCACAAAGGCATCCCCACCCCCTGCTACCTGCACTGTCAGAAGGGGGCACTGGCACCCAACACCCATCCTTGTCACAAGCTTTCTCACAAACGCCATATAACTAGAGCCTGGGCTTGAACATAGAGGACTTAAGAGCGCATGTTCCCTTCTGAAATTTCTAGAGGCAAGACCAGTGGTAGAGGACAGTTAGCTGAGTCCCAGCTACAGGTCAGCACAGGGGAAAGGCACAGCTGCTAGAGACAGGTCCCTGGCTTCATTAGTATGAGGACCAGCTCTGAGGCATAGACAGGTGATCTTTCATCTACTTCAGTCTCCTCATAAGTAAGATGGTGATAATGTCTGTACCAAGGCATGCATGAATGGGAAAAAATGAGTTCACACCCATAATACACAGGATGTATATCTAGGAGGAAGATGTAGACTCAGAATTCTGGCATTAAAAATACCCCAATAATCCAGTCATCACTATAGAAGGTTCTTCCTGCAGCGGATGGGAAGAAACAGAGACCCACAGACAGACACTGTGCAGAGAATGAGAGACCTAAATGGGATGTCTCTTTCAAATCCTTCCCCTCAGAGCTCAGGGAACCCTGCAGAAAGAAGGCAGAAGAGTGTAGGAGGAGGAGGATGGAGGCCACCAGGAGAAGGCCCTCTTCATCAATATGAACAACGCTCACGTGAACTCAGAGAGACCAAGGCAGCGTGCACGGCACTGTGTCCCCAGCACTGTGTCCTCTGTGTGTATTATGGCTTGCAGTTTTATGGTTTTGTGGGATTCTGTGTGTGAGAATGAGTGTGTCCCTAATTCTTGTGCCTTCTCTTGGGCTCTTTTCCTTGTAGTTAGTTAGTTAGTTAGTTAGTCAGTCAGTCCAACTCCTATGTGTTAGTTTTTTGTTTTATCTTATAATATTTTTTGTATTATTACCCCTTAGAAGTCCATTTGTTTTCTAAGGAGAGACAGAAAGGGAGTGGGATCCAGATGGAAGGGGAGGTGGGAGGGAACTGGGAGGCCTTGACAGAGGGGAAGCCATAATCAGTTTATAATACACGAGGGAAAAAGTCTATTTTCAACAACAACAACAACAACAAAACCCAGAAGACTTTTGAGGCCTGTGATGGGCTAAATTATAGTTCCCTGAAAACTGACACATTAAAGTTCTAATTCCTGGTACTCTAGAGTACATTTGTCTCGGGAGATGGAGCCTCTTAAGAGGTAATTAATTAATTTTATTCCTTCTCAAGTCTCTGATGGGGTTGAAGACCAGGTAGCTTAATTTTACAATTAAGCTTAGTTGTTTAGGGGTTAAGATGTTTTTAGGTCTAGATAGATGTCTTTAGTTGATAATGACAAGATGTGATAATGATTTACATTCAGAATTTTAGACACACCAAGATAGGAAAGATGTTTTCTTCAAGGCTGCCAAATACAAATAACCAAAACACTAAGAATGTAACATTTATATAATTCCTGATTGTTTCATGGTTCTTCTTGCTGTAGGTAGTTTATTGTGTATATATATATAAATGTATATGTAAAAAATAAAAAAATATTTAAGAAAAAAGTTGAAAAATAAAGAGGTAATTAAGGACAATAAATTCACTGGAGGGGCTCTAATGCAATAGGACTGAAGTCTATTAAAAGAGAAATTTCAGACACAAAGAAAAGGACCATGAGCCTACAACTACATGCAGCCTCAGTCTCAGAAGGAGCCGACCCTGCTGGCCCCTTCTTTGACCTTGGGTTTCTGGTGCCCAGTACTATGAGAAAGCAAATTTCTGTTTTCTAAGCCACACAGCCTGAAGTGCTTTGTCACTGCAGCCTGAGCAAACTAATGTCTGCTCCCATGGTTACCATAGCAACTGAAAGTCATCAGATAAAAGGAGGCTAGAGACTTCCTTGGCAGGACTTTAGCTATATCATCTTATCCATAGAGCCAGGGTGATCTGCTATTAGAAAGGGCTCCAAAGAAACTCGAGTGGTTTCAATTCCTGCATGCAGCTCTAGAGAAAGTCTTTATCAATATTTGATTTCTTGTTAAATCACCTAAGTCTTCAAAGATATAATGAAAGGGCTAGGTCTTCCATGCAAGGGTGTTACAGAGCTATAAGCAAACTGATTTATCAGGGTGACATTTATTATCATCACTAAACAGGAAGCTTAGTTGTCTAAGCACAGGGGAGTACTTTTTGAAAACTAGCACAGGTCCAAAAAGTGCTGGTTCAAAGCAACTAAGAAGGCATACCTACACACACCCACATGTATACATGCATTAACACTATACACACACACACACACACACACACACACACACACACACATGTACACATGTGCATTCACACTCTTTAAAGGCCTTGATTCAATGAGCTGTAAGTAATTAAATTACTCCCTTCTATATCAGTTTTCTGGACTGTAGAGCAAAGATCCATATGTTGCCACCTGGCAGAGAAAGTAATATGAAAACCATCTCTTCAGCTTGGTACACTAGCTCCATGTAGCCAAGTTCCAGTTAAGAAGAAGGAATGAGTAGAAGCCTCAGAAATCTTAGCCTTGGGTGGAGTCCCAGCCTCCACTCCTTACTAATATGTGTTCTAAAGAAATATATCTTGGTTTTATTTTTCTCTTTTTTTTTTGACACAAGATGTCACATAGTCCAAGCTGACCTCAAAACTTCTATGTTGCTGAGGATGCCCTGAAGTTCTGATGCCGCTGTCCCCACATCTTGAATGCTGAGATTATAGCCATGTACCACCACGCACAGTTTATGTGGTGCAGGGGATGGGAGGGAGGTAGCAAGGGCTTATGTATGTTAGGCAAGTAGTTCACCCAGCAAGCTCTGTCCTCAGCCTATTTTGTCCCCATCCCTTTCTCCTGGAACCTTCTCACCGTCCCTACCTTTGGGACCTCAGTGGATATCATCTGCTACTGCCCAGTTCCACATCTATAAATGGGCTTAGCATTAACTGAGTACCTGCTGTGTACCACACAGAGTACAAAGCATTATGTAAACAGGCTGTTTTATTTTCACACAACACCATGGGTTAGGGAACTCATAAATCTGCCCGTATGGGGAAAGCCATCATATCCAATGAGAAGATCTTTCAATAAAACTTTTATCTAGCTGATTTATAAACTCCTAGGGATGGACATAGAATAAATATGACTTAGGAAATTCATTTCATCAACTCAGTTGCACATGCATATTTAAAATCACATACTCTAAATAATACATTAAAGCAGAGATATTACTTTTCCAGTCTTACATATCATTACATAATTTTATTCATAAATTGTGTGAATTATCTCTAGGGCCAATTTTTGAGTCATTCAGTTCCATTTTTCCAGGACACATTATCTTCATTTCCATCTCAATTGTCACTGTCACTGGAAATTTTATCCCAAGAGGTGAGTAAATATGCATTCATGCAGCATTAGGACGCTTGTCTGATTTATTCAAGATCTACTGTATATTTATGAGCACTTTAATACAACCATTGACCTTACTTCCTTGTATTTATTTGTTTGGTTCATTTTCATTGGTTTGGTTTTCAGAGACAGAGCTTTACTGTTTAAACCAGGCTGGCCTCAAACTTGCAATCCTGATATTGAGACTCCAGGCCGAAGTCAATACGTCTGCCTACCATATTGCCATTTAAAGGAATCTTCAGGAGGCTTGCTTACAATAGCATCTACCATGCACATCCACATAGACATAGTCCTAGAAATAACAGCCCTAAAATGTGTTTGACTGAGTTTTCTCCTATGTGTTTACTGACTCTGTCAGGATACCTTCGAAGGAATCCAGAGCATGCACTGACTGAAGCCTCTCTTGATTGATGTGCTTCCCTGAAGCGATGCCATGGACATTCCTCAAGATTTTCTAAAGGATCCATGGCTGATAGAATGAATATCCATTAAGCGGGGATTGATTAGCTTGCCTTACATGGTGCAGCTGCATAGTCCAACAGTGGCTGTCTCAGAGGATGGCTAAGAGCCTGGTAGCTTCTCTGTCCATGCAACTGATGCCTCATCAGTCCCTGTCTAATGCTGAAGGCCTGGAAGATTCCTGGAGGGTCGTCACAAGTCTTTGATCCAAGTTCATAGACCAACGAAACTGGGTCCTATGGTTCTGTGGTCAGCAAACGATGGCAGCAGTAGTGGCAGAAGTGACAACTAAGTACATGCACTCACAGGTAAGAAGTCAAAACAAGCAGGCAAGGGCAACAGCTTTTCTCCTGAGCTTCCTGCTATCTGGACTGTCACCAGGAGGTCCCATCTAATCCGGAAGAGGATTTTCCCAGCTAAGTGAATTCCTTTTTTTTTTTTAATTGAAAAATAAAATCATTCATACTACATCTCAATTGCTATCCCATCCCATGCATCCTCCCATTCCTCCCTCCCTCCCGCTTTTACCCCATTCCCCTTGACATGGATCCTTTAGAAAATCCCCCATTCTCTATGACTGTGACTGATGGGGACCTCCTCCTCTTGGATGTGATGCTAGGGTATCAAGTTTCTTCGTGGTAGTCTGTTATCCTTCCTCTGAATGCCATCAAGGGGATATGGCCAAATATCCTTACTGGAAACACACAGATCCACCCTAAAGTGTGTTTCCTCGTTGACTCCAGATCCATTAGGGTTGACAAATATGATTAAACATCACACCATGTTTTTAGATTAAGGTGATTGAAACAGTATCACATGAGGACTCCAGCATCTGCCAATGACTTATTTTCCCCCCCTGGTGGTTTTATTCTTTATTTTTTAAAATTCACTTTACATCCTGCTCATGGCCCCAATCCTCCTCTACTCCAGTCTAATCCTCTCTCCCTCTTACCCCTCCCCTATCCCTCAGAAAAGGGGAGCCTCTATCCCCATCCACCCCAGTTCATCAAGTCACTTCAAACTGTGAGGAAAAGACTGCTTTTTAGAAGGACAATCTTGCCAGAACTAAGTTAGATCTACAGCCCTAATTTAGGTGAGAGTATTAACCTCATTTTACAGATTATGAAGCTACAGAGTTGAGGTGACTCTTCTATGATCAAAGAGCTAGACAGTAACAGTTGGGCTGGCAGCTAGGACATCCTAAATAATGAACCACAATCTATACTGTTCACATCTCCCAGTGTGGCCTGCAGTTCATAACTGTTGTGCAGTCAAATCCCTTTCTAGAACATTCTGGCTGTTCTCAGCATTGATTACAATATTCACAACCACATATGACTCAGGAAGTTCACTCACAGGGATGTCTCTAAATGAAGTTACCAAATATGTGCAAAATGATTTAATACATATACAAGTTAATCACCTTTTCATTTTTACAAGGATTAAGACCTTAGAAACACACTCAACATCCATGATGGGTACATGATATCAAAGTAAAATATCTGCGTGCACTAGAATACTCAGAAACTATGCTTAGCATTTCTGAAATAAAATGAGAGGTTTTACAATTTGATTCTATTTTTAAAAAATTTTTATCTGTGTATATGTGTAGTGTGTGTGTGTTGGTCCCCTCTTTGCCCCTGATGAAAATACACATGCATGTATAGGTGTATGTGTGTGTGGTGTGTGTGTGTGTGTGTGTGTGTGTGTGTGTGTGTGTGTGTGCTCTCTCATTGGACCTAGAGCCCATTGATTGGCTAGCCTGGCTGTCCATCTTCTTTCTCACCAGTGCTAGGGTTTTTGATATGCACAACCATGCCTGGATTTTACACAGATGTTTGAGATTTGAACTCAGGGCTTCCTGTGTTTGTACAGCAGGTACTTTACCAACTGAGTCATCTGCCCAGCTCTAATTTTATTTATGCTTTATACACATGTTCAAGACTAATGGGAAGCACAGTGCCATATTGACTTGGTTAACTACCAGACATGGAAGTAAATATGATTATTAGTTTTACTTTTCTGCTGCTTCAGGTCAGAAATAGAAACACATACACACACACACACACTCACAGAGAGAGAGGGAGAGAGAGAGAGAGAGAGAGAGAGAGAGAGAGAGAGAGAGAGAGAG
>OU015749.1:14228242-14262220 GCA_907169655.1 Acomys percivali
AACTGAGCCACCGTGTCTGTCCCCTACATCTCTTTATCTTCCTTCCAACCACTTCCTCTTTCTTAAAAAAAAATTCCAACATTTGAGAATTAATCCCTGATTCCTAAGTAGGAAGAGTTTGAGAGAAAGGTAAGGTTTAAATGTCAAAAGCACAAAGTACAAACAACATCATATGGCAGTCTGTGTCTTTCTCCAAATTTCTATGTGAACACTAGGTGGACATACAGCTTTCCCTGACCCACCCTGCTGAGCACTTCTCTTGGCTCCAAATATTAACTGTGGGACTGGGCTCAGTCACCCATTTTCTCTGAATCCTGGTTCTTTAAAATACTTAATTTGGGTTAGAGAGATGGCTCCAAGTGGAAGAGTAATTGCTGTGCAGGCATCAGGACCCAAGTTTGGATCCTGTCAGCCATGTAAGAAGTTGGGTATAACCCTGTGCCAGTGACTCCAGTGTTGTGAAGGACAGAAGATGCAGAATGACCTGGATGGGCATCCAGACTCAGTAGCTGACCCCAACTCAAAGGAATGAGGGAGACAGTAGTAGAGCAGGGTACCCAACAATCTCCTCTGGCACTCTCATGGGCGTGAGCACATGTACACATACACATATGTATACTCCACACATATATGTACAATATATATTTATGAGGTTGTTATGTGTGGTACTAAAAATTCAGTGCTTATGGCAAGATGGCTCAGCACAAAGACGTGCTTTACCAGCAAGCCTGACAACTTGACCTTGATCTCCAGGCCCTTGAGAAAGAAGGTGAAAATCTGTTTCTAAAATGTGGCCTCTGACTTCCACACAGGCATGCACCATAGAGCATGTGTTCCCATATAAAAATCAATAAATGAAGTTGTAAAAGATACAGACTTATGTAAGAAAAGATTCAGAGCTTGGCGTAATGCACATGGCTGTTGTCAACAGCAGCAAGGCAGAGGCAGGAGCAGAGTGTTGTTCCTCATGGACCACATTTCTCTCATCTCACTCTCCCAACACAGACTCTTGCCAGAGCATCATTTAAAGGCACACAAAAGGCTCTTGGGTGGTGAAGAGCGGGAGGAATTTGAAATGAGCCTCTGTGCTTTTCTTTTGAAGAGTTTGGGATGAGTTCAGTGATGGAGAAAAACTACAGACGGAGCACCACAGACCACAGAGGTGGCCGTGGGGGACCCTCAGGTGATGGTGCTGGCTGATGAGAGCCTCAGGTGAGAAGGCCTGTCTGTCTTAGCAAACCATTTCTTTCACAAGTAAATTAAACAAGTGAGCATACTAAATAGCTCGCCAATTCATCATCAGAGAAATGATAGGTCAAGCCATGAAAGTAACACACAGCAAGCCTGTCAGTCAGTCAGTGCTGCTCCCATTCCATCCAGCAGGGCAGACAAAGGGTCTAAACAACCAGCTCAGTTGTTCCTCTAGCCGAGCTTGGAAATGTGTCTTCGCAACAAGTGGGCTTTGGAAGGTACCTTGTGTGCTGCTTCTCAACAGGCAGCATTAAAGGAGACAGAGATGTTAAGTCTGTCTTGATTCTAGAAAGCAAGAAACTAACGTCTCCTCTCAGGAGATGGCGCAACATCCAGATGACCTATGCCTGAATGAAGCTGCTGCGTGGTACAGTCGAGCAGCAGAAATAGGGAATATGGCCTATTTGCCCCGTGCAAGAGGTGGAGAGGGAGGCCATAAGGCTTCTGAGCAGGCACAATGCTAAGAATTGCCCCAAATTCCTAAGGTCCTCCTTTTGTCGCAGGAAATGGTTTTGTCGTAATTTTAAACAGGTGCATGCATTGCACGTGCTTTGGAATTACCTTCGCCCATCACCAGGAGGTCAGCTGAGTCCACAGTTGCCTCTGGGTTCTTTGGGTGTGTTTTTCCCTCACAATCATTCGTTGGCTCAGGAAGATGCCTAATGGGGTGTTTGCTACCCACAGTGGGATCCCAGGGTGGGGTTCCTCAAGTTCCTGGTTGCTGTGGAGTTAGAGTGAAAGTGGAGAGGGGGTAATTTTCAAAGAAGCATTCAGAGGAGCTATGAACCACACGTATCCTCTATAAGCCAGCGGCCAAACCAAATTAAGATATTCCTGTGGTCTGCTCCACTGTCCGTGAGGGCAACTGAAAGGAAGGCATTTGTGGTGTGTTGGTGCCAGGGAGCCCACGAGGTATCAAAGAAAGCAACAGCCAAAGAAATCCTGGGCTCCTGCCAACCCCAAGCAGGCACTGTGCTAACTGTTGAGAGTAGCGGCATTAATTACCCCTGTCCCTTGGAAGATTCACTCCCAGAGTGTCACGGGAAAATAATGAGCACAGCCTTAGCATCGCTCAAGACCGTCTCACCTGCCAAGCGCTTTACAAGATTAGCTCATTAATCCACCCTGGCCTCCTGTGAAGCTGGTAATTATTATTATGCCCAGTTCAAAGATGGAGCAACTGAGCAGAGATGAAGCAACTGCCTGGATTCCCCGGGCACAGCTCAGCAGTTCCCGCTCCACAGAACAGAGCACACCCGGGTCACAGAGCTGTATAATTCTGCCTTTCCTTTGATCCCACCTACATGTGGATGCCAGAATCTTTGAAGCAGGGGAGGAAATAGGCAGGATGAATATTCTATATTATCGCTGATTAATTTCCTTCTAAAGTGATCAGTACTTTGAAAAGCCCAAGTGTTATAAATTATGTATAACTGTATCATAGTTCATGACCACTTACCCAAAACAATGAGTTAATTCAATCAGAAGATACTTAGCACCCACCTTCCATATTTCAAAGCCTATATCATGTGCTAGTATTGACCTACTATAAAAAAAAATGGCTTCACTTTTAATTTGTTGTAATGCTATTTTACCTGTATATATGGAAATTCCTACAGACCATGCAAATAAATGTTGTGATTCTGTATTCCTTTTTGCTTCATTCTCCTTTCACCTGACCCAAGAAGAAAGTGATCATTCAATGCTGTGATCCATCAATATCACCCCAAATGCTGGAAGACAAGTCTCTTGCCCATTGAAGCCTGTGAACTTTTTCTGCAGGCACTCCTCTGACTGTTGGACTGAGTACCTTTTCACCACTTGGTACCTGCACAGGCATCCATTAGTGGGACGTCACTTTGAGCCGTGGTGGTAAAATAATCTATGGTACAGCTTAGGGTGACTCTCTTGGCAAAGACTTGGGAGATAGAAGTTTAAATAGATCTATTTCCTAGGAATGGGAAAATAGATCAGTTGGTAAAGGGCTTTCCTATAAGCATGAAGATCTAGGGTCAGTCCCCAGAAGCCCCATCTTTAAAAAGTTGGGCATGGGGGCTGATGATATGGGTCAGCAGTACTGTATTATACTGATAGGAGTGTAGTAAAGTAGTTCAGAAGGTACTTACTAGCGATCCTGATGACACTGAAACCAACATGGCGGAAGAAGAGATCCAACCCCCACACATTGTCCTCTGACCTCCACATGTGTACTGTGGCACATACGTATATGCACATATGGGGTAGATTAAAATTTTAATGGTATCGTATATTTGTAATTACTGTATTAGGGAGGCAAGATCACTGGCCAGGCAGCCTAGCCTCTTTGGCAAGTTTCAGGCCAGTGAGAGACCCTGTCTCAAAATACAAGGTGGATTATACCTGATGTCCTCTGGTCCCCACAAGGATATGCATGCACACATGCACCAGTACCCATACATACATGTATACCTACACATGCAAACACACACACACGAAGAAATATTAATTTTGCAATAAAAATCAGTAAGATTTTCGGGTGTTGTGGTGCATACCTTTAATTCCAGCATCCAGGGAGGCAGAGGCAGGAGGATCACTAAGAATCTGAGACACATCCTGGTCTATAAAGTGAGTCCAGGACAGCCAAGGCTACACAGAGAAACCAGAGGAAAAAAACAAATAAACCAGTAAGATTGTGATGTGTAGTAAGCACAAGTGTAGGCATTTTACAGTGTCTGTCATGTGGTCCTTCAGCTGCCCCACTCTCTTGGAGACCTTAGGGAATGTCAGAGGTGCAACAAGTTCATCCTATGAAGTTACGTCCCTGATTTGAGAAATATCCACCGGTAATCTCAGAAAGACTCAGGTCTAGAACCGAAGCTTCTCGATCAAAGACACCAATTGACATTGGCATTGACGTCTCATGATGTCAAGAGTGGATAAGAGACCATATGAACACATGCTGGGGAAGGCATTAGTCCTTTAGAGAAGGTCACTCTAGATTGGCTCTGTGGGATAGAATGGCTGAGCATGACATCAGCATCCCTAATCCACTGTGATGCTGCAAGCACCTGATAAAGAATTCAGAACTGATGCAGCTCTGTCTGACACCAATCCCCACCCAGCACTTAGTCCTTGGATGCGGCTTTTGATATCTCTAGGCCACCAATGTCTTCCTCTCTAAAACAGATCAAAAGCAGTATTTTTGTTTTGTTTCTCTGAGCTAGTGGCAAGAACCAGATAAAGAAATCCACATAAGATATTTTTTAAAAAAATTTTTTAAATTTATTTTATTAATTTATTCTTGTTACATATCTATGGTTATCCCATCCCTTGTATCCTCCCATTCTCCCCTCCCTCCCATTTTCCCCTTATTCCCTTCCCCTATGACTGTTCCTGAGGGGGATTACCTCCCCATGTATATGCTCATAGGGTATCAAGTCTCTTCTCGGTGACCTGCTGTCCTTCCTCTGAGTGCCACTAGGTCTCCCCCTCCAGGGGGCATAGTCAAATGTGAGGCACCAGAGTACATGAGAAAGTCCACACTCAAGTGTGGAGACTGTCCTGTCCATTGGCTAGATCTGGGTAGGGGTTTAAAGTTTACCGCCTGTATTGTCCTTGGCTAGGGCCTTAGTTTGAGCGGGACCCCTTGGCCCAAATCTGCCTATCATAATGTTCTACTTGTAGGTTTCTAGGACCCTCTGGATCCTTCTACATTGCTATTCTCATATGGTTCTCTCATCTAGAGTCCCAATAGGATGTCCTCCCCTCGGTCCCAGTTTCCTGGTAAGGGAAGGCTTTTGTGGGACATGCCCATTGGGCTAGTATGCAGATATAAGTGAGTATATACCATTTGAGTCTTTCTGCTTCTGGGTTAACTCACTCATTATGATCATTTCTAGCTCAATCCATGAAAAGAAGAAATCTGAGGATAAGATACTTTATATTCCTGAAACACAGTTTTATATAATAAGAACCCTGTGCTGCCTTGATTTAGAGTTTCAAAGGGCAAGACAATTATGAGAAAATGTTTTCATTTTCATTATCATGATTATTTTAAAATTCTCTCATTCAGTGCTATTAGTCTAAAATAATACATAATTAAGATGAATGGTGGGTTATCTTTGGTTGTATGCCTAGGAGCAGAGGAAGAAAGTTCTTGTTTGTTTTGGTTTCTTACCCTTGAGGTCTCTATAGAGAGTTGGCAAATATCTTGGGATTTGTGCTATACTGAAAAAAACCCATTACTTCTAGATACATAGATAAATGGTAGATAGATAGATAGATAGATAGATAGATAGATAGATAGATAGATAGATGTGTGTGCTACATGTATATAGCATGCACATATACATGCACATGTGAGTCTGTTGTATGGATGTGTTAATGTGGGTATATGCACATGTCACTCATAAGGTGTCTTCCTTGATTACTCTCTGCTAGGGTTGCCAGTTGAACCTAGAGCTCACAGATTTGAGTGTCTCAGGGAGCCTTCATAATGGCAGCATACATGCAGCACATATGTGGCTTTTTATTTGAGTTTGGGGGTATCTGAACTTATGTCCTCATGATGAATAATGGACCTGTGTCATGTAGTCCCTGACAGAAGTACAGTCAAGCCCAGAATCCCACCTAGCAGCCCCCTCACCCCCAGGGCAGAGGTCAAGACCTGGAAGAGAAGAAATTTATGATCACCATAAAATTGCTGTGTGTACCTGGAGCCAGAGGGTGGCACTTGTTATAGGCTTTGAATGGGTCCCAGCCTAGACACATAGACATGCTGGACCAGCGAATTCTTTGTTTAGGAGAGTTGCTCTGTATATGATAGGATTTGTGTATTGTGTGTGTGCATGCACGCACGTGTGCATGAGTGTGTGTATGTGTGTGTGTGTGCATGCGCTCGCCTGTGTGTGCACTTCATGTGGAGGAAAGCCTGTATTGCTCTTCATATACCACCTACCTCTGAGGCAGGGGTCTCTTACTGGCCTGGAGCTCACCAACTGTCTAGCCAGTGAGTCCCAGGGAGCCACCTG
The DNA here is from genome assembly GCA_907169655.1 of Acomys percivali. NCBI lineage: Eukaryota > Metazoa > Chordata > Mammalia > Rodentia > Muridae > Acomys > Acomys percivali. The sequence continues at coordinate 14,234,503 of OU015749.1, forward strand.
TCCACCTTCCCAATGCTAGGATCACAGGTACACATCTCCATAGCTCTTTTATGTGGGGCCTAGAGATCAGACGCAGGTCCTGATGCTTGCAGGGCAAGCCCTTTGACAGCTGAGCCATCTCCCCTGCCCTGCTGCAGGATGCTGAGTTGGTATCTTGATCTCTATTGACTAGAGTTCAATAACAACCGCTCCTGCCAATTTTGATGACCACTACCCTGACCCCATCTCTCCAGATAATAAAAAATGTTCTTGGTTGGGAAAAATGTATACATAAAATATCCCCCAATTGAGAATCGCTGTTTATCCCTCAAGGACATTTTTTGCCAAAGCCAGAAATAAGTTGCAAATGTGCCTGAAGATTATTAGTAATCGTTTTTTTGGTAAAATATGATTGAGCTACCAAATGAAAGAATCTTTCTGCTGTTTCATTGGATTCTGAGGGCTGCTGGTGAGCGTTGTGTTCTCAATGTGTGCTAACACTCAGAAGAAGAGAAAGCAGAAAAACGCACCTGAAAAATGTTTTCCCAAAGATGAATGATGTAAGTCCAATACATTTATGAAAGGAAAAATAAATGAAGGAGGAAAAATTCATATTTTCATACTTCAGAGTACACATTCATTTAACCACTTTAATTTTTTTCCAATCGTGAAGAGACTTCAGGAAATGTAATTGCAAATATAGTCAAAAGTTAATTACACTATTATAAATTATATCCCTTTACCACTCTCTGGGGAACACGAGAGATTCGAGGGTGAGAAGATGTATATAAAATACATTTTAAAGTTAATGTACGATTTATATCATCAAGGTAGCATAACTATGAATTCCTACACTGTGTCAGGGAAATAACCAAGAACAAAAATTTCTTCTTTGGAATTCCTAGGAAGCATTTGAGTCGGAACCTTGCTAGGGCTGCATATTGACAAGACCTGTTTAATCCAAGTGACGTGATGCCTGGGGCAGGCAGACTGATGTAGTTAGCAGAACAAAAGCGTGCAACCACAATGTCATCGATTGGAATTCTACAGGCAAAATCCTGTAGAACAGGCTGAACAGAGAATGGAGAGTTAATTGAGTTACAAAACCTGACATATTAAAATTTACTTTTAGTGTATTTTATTACTGGTTAGTCAATTAATTAAGGATCTTTTGGCTTATGTTGTGTGTGGGCATGTATGTATGTGTGTTTGTGTGTTGGTGCATGTGTGTGTACATACATGGGGAGGCTCAAAGTTGATGTCTAAGTACTTCTTAACCTTGATTCACTTTATTTATTAAATAAATAATTTTTAAAAAATATTAAGTCTGTGGTTGAACCTGGAGTTTATCAACTCCAGCTAGTCTAGTTAACCAGCTTGCCCCTAGGATCCCTAGTCTCTGCCTCCCCAGGGCCTCGACTACAGACCACTATCACTCTTGTCTGGCTTTTACACTGGCTCTGGGGATCCAAATCCCAGTCCTCCTGCTAAAATAGTAAGTGCTCTATCCATTTGGCCCTCTCTCCAGCCCTAATTTAGTTTTACTTAGATTTATTTTCATTTTTTAAAAGATTTACTTATTTATTATGTATACAGTGTTCTTCCTGCATGTACACATGCAGGCCAGAAGAGGGCGTCAGATCACATTATAGACAGTTGTGAGCCACCATGTGGTTGCTGGAAATTGAACTCAGGATCTCCAGAAGAACAATCAGTGCTCTCAACCTCTGAGCCATCTCCCCAGCCCCTTATTTTCATTTTTAATTGTGCATGTGCATATGTGTCTGCGTGTGGGTATGTGCACATCAGTGCAGGTGCCCTTGGAGGCCAGAAGAGGGTGTCAGATCACCTAGAGATGGAGTGCTGCAGTTGCAGGAGGTTATGAGCAGCCAGTCATGGTGATGGGAACAAACACTGGGTCCTCTGCAAGAGCAATACACTCTTAACCACGGAGCCAATGCTCCAGCCCTCTAGTTTAGTTGTCTGAGGCAGGATCTTGTTCTGAACTTCAGTCTACCTTGAAATTCACCATGTAGTCCAGGCTGGTCTCACACTCATAAGCATCAGGCATGCACTACAGTACTTGACTTATTATTTTATATTAATTGATATATAATATGCAATCATCTTCATAGGCATAGTATAATAATTCAGTACCTATTTGTAATCTGTAATGATCAATTCAAGGTAATTAGTGTTTCTATCTCTCCACATGTGTGAAGACATGCAGTTCCTGTGATAATGGCTGGAAGGTAAAAAAGACAGTGTACAACACTGAGGAAGCTTGTGGGCCTGAGATCAGGAAGATGGCATACCACACACAGCACTTGCTATGCAAGCTTCAGGTCTTGAGTCCAAATCTCCATGGCCCATGTAGAAAGCTGGGCATGGTGGTGAGAACCTACAACCCTATCTGATCCCTAGATAATCTTGCTGAATCATTAAGACAACTGATGCCAAACTCTTGTCTCCACATGCACAAATATGTGCACACACACACACACACACACACACACACACACACTGGCATGCATATACAAACATGTACACATAAACGCATCATACACATGTACACAGAGGCAGCTCAAAGATGTATCTTCATATTCAATTTTATTTAACCTCTATAAGTATCCCCTGGAAAGAAAGTTTTATTGCCCACTTTAACAGTGAAGGAACTAGAGTGCCAGCCATTAACTTGTTTATTGTCAGTTGAGAAAGTAAAGACGTCACAGTTTACATACAGATGAGTCCAATGCTAAGGTCTTTCACTTATTAATAACTGTGTTAGTATTGTGCTTGGCCATAATATGTATTTTATACCCAGAATGGACAACACTCGGTGGCTTTCCCCCATGTATCTGCAATTCAGCCTACTAGGAAATCACTGAGGTTAATAACCCATTTTATGCTATAAATAACTCTTGATTTAATGTTCATACATTAATTACACATTAGTATAATTGAGCAAATTCAGATTTTCTGATGTTTAGATTTGAATCCTTTTTTACTAACTGAATCTTGAAGATGCCACTTACCTCTTGAAGACTCTGATGCCATCTTACGACACAGATAGGCGTGATGCCCCAGCCTAAATACCTGGTCACTCTCACTGCAGCTATGCGCAAAGGAAGCAATCCATTCTGGGTTTTACGTAACTAGTGTATGCATGTTGGAATTCAGCCTGATGTTAAGTGGAGGAAACCTGGAATTTTTATCTAGGTCTATTTTTGTACTTCATTTCTGGGCAACTAATCTGCTTTATAACCTTTCAAGCGACAATTATTTCACCTGTCATGGTTCCGCTGTGTCAACAAAGCATGCTTAGAAAAATGATCAGCAGGCAACAGTATTATTACTTGTATGTGTGTTTCTGCTTCTCAAGGGAAAAAAGGAATTTATTTAGTATTGTCCTTATACATGAATGTCTTTCTATTATCTACTTTATGGTATATTTGTTGGGATTTTGGCTTCATGTGTAAAATAAATTCCCAGCTCAGAGTACAGTTGAGAAACAAGAAACAAATAATTCTTCTCAATGAAAATCCCTCTCAGGAACAGTCATAGGGGAGGGGAATAAGGGGAAAATGGGAGGGAGGGAAGAATGGGAGGATACAAGGGATGGGATAACCATTGAGATGTAACAAGAATAAATTAATAAAAAAAATTAAAAATAAAAACAGTCATCACTTCGGTTAAAAAAAAAAAAAGAAAAAAGAAAAAAGAAAATGTCACTCAGCAAAGGACAACTTCTCTCAACAGCACAGACCTCATGTGTGACCTGTGGCAGACCACTCTGAACATGATTTTTTTATATCTAGTATAATCAATGAATGCCTTGGAAACTCTCTATCCATATTGCTTCAGTCTTAGGTCTCATGCTTCTGCAGAGAGGCCTTAGCACAGAAAAAGTAATGAGCTATAAGGATCTCTCAATTCGCTTACTTTTCATTCATCTTCATACAGAGAAATAAGGTGGGGAAATAGCACTGGTTCCTGGCTAGCAACCTGCCTGCCAGGGGCTCCAGCAAAGCCGTGAAGCCTTCCAAGTATCTCACTGCCAGTTAAACCCCTGGTTCCATGAGGAAACAAACAGTTATTTGTGTGACACACTGAAAGCATCGTGAACGCTATACACCATCCCTGTGGAAACACAAAGCTTACCTGAGACAGAGGCAGTGCTCTGCCCAGCCAACCTGACACCCAGCCAAGACAACTTAGCACTTCTCATGATGCTGAACCATCCAGGAAGCTGAGGCAGTTTTTCCAGTTTCTACCTATGCTGTGGTGGCCTCAGTTTATAATCACATTTCAATTGCATTAAAAAATATTGCCGCTCTCCTTTCTGCTGCCACCATGCCATCCAGACAAAGGAAGATCTGGAAACTCTGGGACCATGTAAGCTGTCATCACTGCCAGGGAGCTGGCTTAATAGGCAGAGTGCTTGCTATGCCCAAAGACCTGAGTTTAATTGCCAAGAATTTATGTGAAAAGGCTTGGCATGGCGATGTATGCCTGTAATCCCAGCACTTGAGAAGGAGAGACCAGAATATTCCTGGGACTTCAGGTTCTATGTGAAACCTTGCCCCCAAAAATAAGGTAGAAGGTGACTGAAAAAGGTAAATGACATTGACCTCTAGCCTACACACACACACACACACACACACACACACACACACACAGCGCCAGAGTCAAGAAAGAATATGCCTGAAACATCAACCTCAGAGGCTGGTTGCATTCAAAATCGACTGCTTTATAGAAAGCCTTCAAGTCTTTCGTGCTCATCTTCCTTTTTCATTGCCGCTGTGACAAATCATCATAGACAGAGCAGCCTACAGACCCACATCTAACATCTTACAGCTGGGTAGAGCAGAGAGGCCTTGGCATGAGCTCAGACCAAGCTGTCAGCTTTGAGGGAGAATGTTCCCAGCTTCTACAGGCCCCTCATGACGTGCTTCATGATGTCCATCTTCAAAGCCAGCACTGTGGTATCCCTCTGTCCTCACTCATATTTTCACATGTCTTCCCCTGATCTTCAACTGGAAGTGTTTCCACTCTTCTGAGGTGATTCTACCGACTATGTAGGCCAGCTGGCCACAAACTCATGGCAATCCTCTTATCTCAGCTCTGCAAATGCTAGAAATTATAGGTATGAAGCACCATGCCTCAATGAGTCCCTAATCTTAAATATATTTGCAAAGTGATGATGGCTTTGAAACACCAATTTGACTAAATGAAGGGTTAATAATTGAAAGCTAATAACAGTTATTAATAAGGAAGCCAATGATCTAGTCTCAATTATTTTATCTACTAGTCCCTGTGTGGCAGCAAGCAGTGAGCTGGTGGTCTCTCTTCTGCTGGAAAGGAGGCTTGCATGGCTGGACATTTAATTGGATAGCCACAGGCATGTCTCAGTGCCTGGCCTGGGAGTCCACAGGCGCTCCATCCGTGTGGGCAGACACTATCCAGTTCAGGATAGAAGAAGGCAGCACAGGGTAATTTCATTCCCTTTGGAGCCTGGTTGCTGCCTCTACCTCCTGTCCTTGCACGTCAGAACTCCACGTCCTGCCTTTGGACACTAGGACTCTCACCAGCACCCTGTCCATTGTCACTTGTCCATCCTGGGCTGAGTCATTACTGATTATGATCACTAATAGCTTCATTGGTCCTGAAGCCTCCAGACGTGGACAGAGGCCTGTTACTGACCCTGGTTCCCCGGGTTGAGATATTGTAAGACTTGGAAGCCTCTGTAACCAGATGGGCCAATTTTCTTAACCGCCTCTACTATTCCTCCATATGGTAATGATCTGCTCCTCTGAAGCAGTGGTTCTCAGTCTTACTCATGCTGTGACCTCTTAATACAGTTCCTCATGTTGTAGTAACCCCCACCCCCACCCATCAAACTATTTCATTGTTACTTCATAACTGTAATTTTTCTACTGTTAGGAATTGTAATGTAAATATCTGATATGCAGGATGTCTTATATGTGACTGCTGTGAAAGGGTCTTTTGACCCCCAAAGGGATTGTGACCCACAGGCTCTAGAGGCCCTGGGCCCAACTATCCTTTTTGTCATGTGAGATAGCATACTGACTCTGAGATTGAAGAAAAGGTTATTCTGCAGAAGTCAGCATCTTCTCTACCACAATGGCCTGTGAGCCGAAAAGTCCCAAGTCCTCTCTCTATCCACATACTTTAAGGAGGAAAATCTTAACCACTGCAGCAGTCTGGAAGCAGTCAGATCAAAGCTGGAGAGGCGTTTCTACCTGCTGCATGTGAGCTCCGGGAAGCCACTGTTGTTTTAAATCACTCACCTAGCAACCTCCCAAAGGTTCCCCTGAGAGATGCTCTTAGGACCAACATTAGGGTATAGCTGTGTTCTGTGGTTGCTTTCCTCTTCCTCCTTGAGAACATAGCTCCCAATACTTGGGTTTGGAACAACTTTACGTGAAACAGTGCTCTAATTTAATGACTAGCTGTCCATATAAAATAAGGCCAATTAGGAAGACCATGTGGCATTTTCCTGACATTCTTAGGATAATCTGCACGTTGGAAACTGTATTCAGGTACATTTTAACTTGTAATGTAAAGGTACTTGGAAATGCAGAATGGCCACAGAGATAGAATGTATAAAGCCTTATCAGCAGAACGTTTATGATAATTGTCTTAGTACATTTATAATTATTTTAAATTAACAATTAACAATAAAAAGCCTCTTTACACAACTATTTGGGAAGACTATCAGAGAGAAGTTAAGTTTATTTCATTCATCAGATTGAAAGAGGCTCTGTTGTAACAAAGTAAATCCTACTATCTCTAAAATCAAATAGAAATAGTGACTTGAGTATCCCAAGTTCAGAAGGAGACTGGGCAAATCAGGGGACGATATACATTATATAACAATTTCTGTTGGAGTTGAAATAGTCCATCTTAGAGACAAACTTATTAAGACTCAGCATGTTCTAAAGATCTTCTTAAGACTCAGGAAATTATTGGGGTAGGTCTGTAAAGGCTCAGGGAGTAAACAATTCACCAGCCTCAGGAAGCCCCTGAAACTGACAACAGATCCAAGGCCCTACCATCCTCAAGATATACAAGCTTTACGGGCTTCTAAAGATTCTCCAACCCAATGATCTACTTCTGAGTCCTTCAGGGAGCTCCAGAGTTCCAGTTTTTGTGAGTTTTCATTTATGGCCATCTGCACGCCTGAGAGCAACTCCCTGTCACTACTCTTCTAACTAATCCCACAGACTTTGGGGTATCATCTTCTCATTCTTCCATCAGTTCCCTATCTGGGGTGAGTAGATCTTTCTTCACATCTTCTTAGGAAGCAGCAAGGGCCATTTGGTTTTTGTTTGTTTGTTTGTTTGTTTTGTTGTTGTTGTTGTTTTTTTTACCACTGTGCTTGTGTCTTTGTCATTCACTTACTTTGTTTTATTATGAAAGATGAGCAAAGAGTGGGAGCCCTTTATGGCTCCAAGACACCCCATCCCATCACCTCCACCCATGTCCCACCATTTGGAAGCTTTGCATTTTTCTGGAAGTCAGATCAGTGTTTTCTCTCTCAGACCAAGTTTCAGAGCGTGATCTAGTGTGACGAATTTCCATGAAAGTCATGGAAATTTCAAGGCATGGCGCTTTGAAGCCACACCATGTGCCTTCCTCTGCTTGGTTTTCCTTTAGGTGGTCAGTCATGTGAGAACACGCTAAGCCTAGTTTTCACAAAGGGGCTTGGATTCCTCTATCTCTGAAATGTTTGAAGTCAATGTGTGAATCAATTTCATCTATAAATATCTGACCCAAATAGCCACCTTGATACTTAAAATTCTACATTGTTGCATTTTTAAAAACATGTCCTTCCCTGTGGATGGTGAAGTAAATGATTCTGTTACCCTAAAAAATATACATAATAATAAATGTCAGTTCTCTGGGCTATAGATGCCCCATTTTTTCTGTTCATCTCCACTCAAATATTCAACCTTCGTTTCTTAGCTATAAGACTTACGTTTACTTCCCATCAAATTCTACAAAATAGCTTTCACATTAAAATATTAAAATAGGCAGTAGAAATCCCCACAAACTGGTAATAACACACACACACACACATACACACACAGAGTTGTTAATCCTAATTGCCTTTTCAAGTTAAAACACCTTGGGAGGGGTGGACTTCAATGTTTTCACAGGCTCTTCCAGGTCCAGACACCATCTAAAGACATAGCAAGAGCCATGAGTCTAGAAAGTTCTATACCTGCAACTGTAACCAGGAGCCCTGGCTTTACTCAGGGATCCAGCTGCTTTGTGAAGAATTGGGAGGGAGACTTTGTTCCTCTAATAAAGTTCATGGGTCTCAAGATTCCGACTGTGTCACAGAGAAACTATGATGCCCCAGGCATTCAATAAATACCTTTGGGCTGAGCATGATGGCGTATGCCTTTAATCCCAACACTTGGGAGGTGGTAGAGGCAGACGCGGGAGGATCTCTATCAGTTTGAGGCCAGCCTGATCTACATGGTGAGTTCTGGGACAGTCAGGGCAACACAGTGAGACTTTGTCTCAAAACAAAAACAAAAACAGAACAAACAAACAAAAACCCTTTGATTTCCCCAGAACTCTGAGAGGCAGAGGCAGGCAGACCTCTACGAGTCTGAGGTCAGCCTGGTCTACAAAGTGAGTCCAGGACGGCTAACTCTACAAAAAGAAATCCTGTCTTGGAAAACCAAAACCCTTCAAAAACCCTTTAAGCTCTTACTAGCTTTGAAGGTTTGTCCAGGGCAAGAGGAAACCTGTGGGTCTAAGGAAGGGAGTATAGAGGCCTGCCCAGCTATCTGTCTCTTTGCCAGTTATGATATCGTCATTTCATAAAGATGGACTTTCAGGGCCACACGTGTGAATCAACTTTACAGATCAAAATCTAAACACTCCAGAGCAGAGAGAACCAAGCCTCTCTCATCAGGCCACACAGTAGCTGATCTTCACCTCACACATAATTCAAAATTCCACATCTTGTGCTCCTTACCACTCCATTATTTCGCCCTAGAAGAGGCATCATTCACTCCGAGGAGTACAGAGCCTGTGGAAGACCCGATGTCATGGAGAAGGGAGAAAGCAAGGCGTGCCCAATGCCTTGAAAAGCTGCTGCATTGCCAACATGGTGTGACTTCAATGCAGAGTTCACGGACGGAACCAGTACAGGGAACTGGGAACTGGGAATAGGGCTTCCTAATGTCCTTTTCTATGATTGGAAAGACAAGCTCCAAACATCAGGCAAGGAGGTCCTAGAGAAAGGAGGGGTCAAAGAGGATCACATTTTATACACACAATAATCAGCACATTTGCATCAATGGGATGCTGTCCAGCTCAACTCCGTGCCAACTAGCGCCTGCTGCCTTGGTGGATTAGCTAGGCAGGCAAGTCAAAGCACACCAGTGCTGTTCTCAGGGGCTCCTGGACACTTTCTCTCCCAGCCCCTCCCCCTCCTGTTTTTGGTTTCCACATGAAACCTGAATCAGGTCTTATCTCTGCTCCTGCACTTAGAAATGGAATTGTAATATACAGGCTAACTCTGCCTTTTTGTCAATGTTTGGTCTCAGAACACTCTAGGTCTGTTCTGTTCCCTACATCCTTTGATACATTTCTTCCTGTCCTGGTCAAACCTTCAAAGCCCGGGTCCTAACTGTAGCTCCTGGCTAATGCCAGTCTCTTCCATCCTGTCTCCACACGTTCGTCTAGCTCCTCCTGAGGGCCTGACATCTCAATCCCCCAAAACAAGACTGATAGTATAAATCCACTTGAAATATCCAGAAGAGTACTGCCACAGCACAGTGTTAGATGAACAAAATGTATTGGGGGTTGGAAAGCATTTTTGGTTTTATTTTTATTATTTATTTATTTATTTATATTTGGTTTTTTTTGAAACAGGGTTTCTCTGTATAGCCTTGGCTATCCTGGAACTCATTCTATAGACCAGGCTGCCTTTGAACTCATAGATATCTGCCTGCCTCTGCCTCCCGAGTGCTAGGATTAAAGGTGTGCGGCACCACTGCCCAATGGGTGAAAAGCATTTACTGTGTTTTTTTTTTTTAACCTGACTGTTTAGACACTGTATCTCCATGAACAACCATGTGGTTGGTGTCCTGTTAGTCACATTTCTTGTCACTGTGACTGAATACACGGCAAGAGGCAATGTAACGGAGGCTGGTTTATTTGGGCTCAGAGTGTGAGATGGTAGATCCCAGCATTGCAATGAGCCTGACTTCTCACAAGAAGCTTTGGCTGCAGTGGACCAAAAACTAGAGAGTTTGGGCCAGAGCTGGAACTGGGGCTGGACTATACTGGGACAAGCCTGTTACCACTCCACCACCCCTTAGTGACCCACTTCCTGTATCTATATCCTACCTCCTAGAGGTTTCATAATCTCTCAAAATACCACCATCAGCTGGGGACCAAGTGTTCAAACACATGAGTCTGTAGGGAACTCTGCAACTATAACATAAAAGTGATTATGTGAACAAGTTCCTGCAAATACATCAGACACTACGAAGAAAGGAAGTAGAAGAGGCGTGGCCAAAGTGTCCCCAAGAGCAGAGAATAAGGCAGTGCTACATCCCAGTTGACACTGTTAAGGCTGTTTCAATCTGTTTAGAAGTTCAGGTTTCATTCTACGCTGGCTGGACCACAATGCCATGAACTGATGGGTGAATACAAATAGCTATGAATTTAGGTAAAATTAATTTTTCCAATCAGGAGTCTACTTCTGGTCTTATGATATTGTCATTATCATTCTTGTTGCTGCTGTTGTGTAGTTCTGGGGAGTCTCCATCACTGAGCTAGCTCCCCAGCCCGACTCCTGGTCTTTAAAACTGCAACAGAGCTTGTAAGACCTACGGACAAACAGGGAAGCTAATGTGACCAGTTTGACAATCAGGCAGGGTTGTGACTCAGTATGGCTACTTCCTCTAAGGAGTCGCCTGAGACCTCCACATAAAGCCACTTGGCTCAAACACGACCTCCCAGCATTTGCTTTCCAACGACTTCTTGGGAAAGCTATTGAGAGGGAGGGATCTCTTCAGAATGTCTTAATGAGGAGGCCCCAGTCACGAGGCCTTTCAATGCCAGAACTCAATGCCCCCATTTCAGAGTACAAACTCACCCCTTTGGCCCTCTGCCTCTGAGTGCTGTTCCTGCTCTGGAAAGTTCAAAGTGGGATAAAAAGTATACAAGAAAAGCCTGACATGAGCACTCGTCTCCAAGACTGGAGGAAAAGGCCAGAAAGAGACGGCAGAGGGCCTTGCTTTCCGGCTACTACTTGCTTCTCTGGAGTGTTAATCCTTGACCTTCCTGATGCTGTGGTCCCTCTCTGTTCTCTCTCAGCTCTTGCCTCTATAGGGTTGCAGTAGGCATGATGATGGATAAGTGACATTTTCAGGAGAAACCATTGTGGTTGTCTTGAAGGGAAGAAGGGTGCTTTGAACTGCATGTGCCCCTTGCCCAACTCCCAAGCAAGCCTATGTTGAAATCTTATCTCGCAAGACTATTATGTTGGACTATGGGGCCTTTGGATTGTGACCCCAAAACAGAGATCCCCAGAGAGCTTCCCTGCCTCTTACATCACATGTGAGCAAGTAAGCCCTAACAAGGATCTTCCAGTGATTCACTTTTGTATGTAGCAACTCCTACAACTATGAGAAATAAACGCATTACCTCAGTCATCCCATTTGTAGCATTTTTATACAACAGCCCTTGATGGTCAGTCTTGATGCTCAACTTGTGAGAACTGAGAGATATCTTACTTAATAAGACACCCTCTGGGTGCATCTGTGGGGGCATCTGCAGAGAAGACTGGCGTGTGAGAGGAACTAAGAGCATAGAGACTGGCCTTGATCATGGGTAGCATGATCCACTGGGTGGTAGGCCCAAGTCAAATGCAAGTGGGGAAGGAGAAAGCCAGTTAGTGCATACAAGCCCCACCCTTGCCAAGTAAATGCATGATACACAACTGTTTGCCACGATGGCCTATGGTGTGTGTACCAAACTCTTCAGCAGTTCATCCCAGGTTGCATCCGTGGATCCAGACAACATCCAGGCCTTGAGCTTTGGATTATGGCTGCATCATTGTGCTTTCTTGTTCTGAGGCTTCCATCTTCTCAGACTAAGTATGGGATCTTACAGACAGCTCTTGCTGCTTCTCTGGGAGAGATGGAGGATGCCCTGAACTGAACATGCACTTTCACCAGCTCTCAGATCTGTGCATTGAAATCCTAACTCCCAGTTGGAGGAGGCTAGCTATCACCTCTCCATTTTGTAGCCTATTGCTGATGTTCTTCCAAATAACCATGGTGAACATATAGCTCGAGCACCCTTATGTGAAGCTTCTGAGAGAGAGAGAGAGAGAGAGAGAGAGAGAGAGAGAGAGAGAGAGAGAGAGAGAGAGAGAGAGAGAGAGAGAGAGAAATGGAGAAATACAGAGAGGAGAAACGCCACAGCAAAGGGGGACAAGGAAGCAAGCTTTTCCCCCTAGCCTTCTCTCTCAGGTGCCAAGAGTCTAACTGAGGATACTCACTCAGCCTCTTAAGCTCGTTGCCTGCCCAGACAGGGGTCCTAAGCCTAGCAAGACCCAGAGATATAGGAGTCTAGGTGTCCTCTGCCTTCTCAATGTTCCATTCTCCCAGGGACCCAAGCTCCCTCTACCTCAGCGTGCTTTAGTTATAAACACAGCAGCTGAAGTTCAACTTGAAGGTCAGACTTGCTGGGTTTTTTGGTTTTGTTTTTTGTTTTTTTGTTTTGTTTTGAATGGCTCTCAATTGTTCCAGCAAATAGTTGCCAACAGCTGACCTGACTAGAGAGCTAGCTCCCAGCAGTGAGGCCCTCTCTACAACATCTGCCACGCTTTTTCTGGCATTCTGGACCTCTGAAAAATCAGGGCTCCATTTCAAGTCAGTTTGAAGTGAGTCCTCCATCCTCCCAAAGGTAGGGATTAGCCATGTTGAGTTCTAATTTGTAGGTCACTCAGGAACTAAATCTAAGGAGAATGGCCTTTACTTAAAACTGCCTTTGCAGGAATTTTACAAGTGAGCACTGTGTTACTTTTCTCAATGGTGTGACAAAATGCTTGACAGAGAGAGACAGATTAAGAGAGGAAGGATTTGTTCTGGCTTGAGGCTTAAGGGGGGCACAGTCCATCACACTGGGAAAGACATGGCAGCCGGGCTCGGGAGAGCATGTGATCAGAGAGATTGGAAGTGGAGAGCCCAGGCTGGAAGCAGAGCTGGACCAAACCTTTGACATCCAAGACCCACCCTACAGCCTTACTGCTCAGCTCCAAGGTTCCACAGCCTCCACAGACAGCACAGCCACCTGAAGACCAACACTTCCAACACATAAGCCAGTAGGAGACACTTCACATCAGAGCATAACTGACAAGCCCCAGGTGCCCAAGTGCTCTGGTGTCTAGTGCTGGCATTGCAAGCCCATGTGACCACACCTGGTTTCTTGGGGAGACTTTTGGTAACCAAGCTGAAGTCCTTGTGTTTTTCAGCAAACTTTGCACCAACTAAGCCATCTACCCCACCCCAGGGCTGTTGGAAGTCTATCTTTCATTATCCTTTCTTGGAATACATAAAGCTAGCCTGGACCAATCCTCCCCTCTCCCTCCCTCTTTCTCTTCCTCTCTCTCTGAAGCATAAGCCCAAAGAAGTGACATGGGTTCAGTGCACATATAGCTAATGTTGGGAGGAGTCTCCCTTGCTCTGGCTGGCATTGAATGGGATCTTGTAGTTTGCAGTTGATCACGTAAAGCAGGCAGCACATTCTTCCCTCTGGAAGCTCTGCATGGTCTAATGAAGCAATCAATTTCTTCCTGTCTGACAAATGTTACAAAGAAGCCAGAGCTAGGAGACCGGGAGTGCAGTCTTTTTACTTTTTTTCTGTTCCACTTTTTAATCTTGTGTTCTTAGGAAGAAATATATGGGTTTCTTTTCCCTACTTAATTGTGGCTTCAGATCTGCCCTTCCTTTTCTCGGCAGTATTCTGTTTCCTTGGTTCATCACATGAATGAAACATGGACATTTTTTCTCTAATGTAGTAATATTGAGCCAAAGATAATTTTAGGGTGTGCTGACCACTCAGCCTCCACTTGCAGTGACCTTGCTCTCACTGCTTCATGGGGGTTCAGAAAGTGTGAGGCAGATTCAATCCAAGCCAACTGTCTTAGTGTGTCTTGTGTAGCTATAACAGAATACTACAGGCTAGCTTCTTTATGAAGAAAAGATATTCAGGGCTGCCTGGTAAAATAGCTGGGATGGTAAGATATCTGCAAAGTAAGCATGGGCATCTCCAGATCTCATGTAAAAAAAAAAAAAAAAAAAAAAAGCTGGGAATGGTGGCGCACACCACACTGGAGTGTTGAAGATGTATAAACACCTGGAACCTGCTGCTCATCCGGGTCTCAGTGATAAACCCTTTCTCCGAAAACAAGGTAGATATCATCTAAGGGATAACAGCTGAGATTGACCTCTGAACTCCATACACGTGAACACAAACATGCACAGGCAACCACACATTCATATATATCATACACATATGTATACATGTGTACACACACACACAAAAAAAAAATATATCGACATAGCTCACAACTCTGGAGGCTGGCAAGTCCAAGAGCATGCACCCACACCTGGCATATTACATCATATCATAGTTGACAGCAAAAGACACACATGAGTCACACAAGAGAACATGAAGACAAGGGCAGGCTGCTCTTAGAGCCATCTGCTCTCTCTATAACCAACCCATCCCTGTAAGGGTGACATCAGTCCTTCAGAGGGCATCTGCTTTCATCACTCAATCTTCATGGATACCACCTCTCAACCTTGCTAGACGGAGGTTTGTTTCTAACCCATGCATTTAAGGGGAATGTGCAAACTCACATACCTATACCAAAGCAAACGACTTCCTGCAAGCCACAGGGTTTGCCAACTTTAGTAAAACATAAAGCAGAGTCACTATTGCTCCTAAAACCTGATTTCCATGCTCTCCGCAGAAAGTCGGTTACTCATCTAACCAGACAGAATCCTGACGCAGAACCACTGAGTCAGGACGGTCTGAATTTAGAGTACAAATTGGAGTTGGGTGGAGTACTGATGGTAAGCCCGGACTTCATGCTCCAGGTCCGTGTCTGATCTCAGTCTTCACAACAACGCTGTGAGAGAGGATCTACTAGTTATGCCACTTTGAGGAAACGTAAGGTCGGAAGTGAAAGAATTTATTAAAGATGTCATTGTCTTCTACTGCATCTCGGCCCCATGTTCGTAACCACCACGCACCATTTCCATCCCACACATGTCACATGTCTTGAGTGGGAGGAAACTGAGACGCACAGAATGAAGGTTGCTCACGATCACCAGAGTAGTCAGTGGTAGAACAAGTCCATCTACCCTGGGCTCCTGACTTCTGTCTTTACTCCTGCTCTACTGCACATTGACAGATATGACGGCGGGTGGAAAGTTATGGTAAAGAGCAACATTGTGAGCTAACTTGAGTAGCATTCACCAGGACAGGACAGGCTGGGGAAGGGCAGGTCAGTGTGGCAGGAAGGGAGATTAGGGCAGGGTTTTATCAGGCCACCTTCATGGAACTTCAGCTTGGTAGAAAACCAGCAAGGTGATTCTTTCTCCTATTAGTGTGGCTTTTGGTCCCTCTGCCCTTAGCTGTACATACACACTGTGAAATCCCTCCTCACTCAGACCCACTATAGGTAAAAATCACCATACCACAGATTTGTATATAAACACTTGTACATACCAAGTCATATCCAAGCAGATCTCATTGACTCACAGCTCTGGGTTTCGCTCTGGGAGTTATAAATTCATTCTATTTTCCTGTCCATTGGACATATTTCAAAACACTGAGGTCTGTGGATTCTAAAGGACTCTAGGGAGATAAATTTTAACAAAAGCTCCTAGCCAACTCTCCTCCTTCATTCCATAACACTCGATTTACGAATTTGAGGATTTTGCTCTTCAGATAAAGCAATCCCAAGTAGATTTTGTTATTGCTCTTGTATCTTCAGTTGACCTCGCTTCTTTAGAATTTAAATGCTGATGCCCTAGCTCCCCACACCTCACAAGGTGGCTGAATTTGAGGGAAGGTCTTTAAAGAGGTGATAGACGTGATGAGGTTAAAGTGGGGGCACATAATGGGTTCCATGCCAATCTGACAGGTTTCATTTAAGGAGGAAGGAAACAGCAGAGACACTTGCATAGGGAGGTCCATCTTTAGACACTGCAGGAGGATGGCTTTCAGCAAGACAAACAAGGGGCTTGGAAGGAAGCCAATCAACACTGCTGGCACTCTCCTCTCAGACTCCTAGCCTCCAGGGAAGGGAAAAGTGAGTTGACATTTACTCCATTGTGTTTTTTCAGGAAAGTGAGGGCAAATGAATACAATTTGGGCAAAATTTAGTAGCTAATAGTGTAGAATTTTCCAATTTGTGTAACAATTATCGGGCTACATTCCAGAAGTTTCTCTGCTTCCCATATTCAATGCTACCTCAATTAAACAGACAGTGACCATTATAATCTAGTGTTAGCCACAATGCAATTCAACTGTCCTGTTCTGACCCTGTATACCCTCTTCTGGCTTGATTCTGTCCTAGGTGAGTTGTCAAAGGTAGGGGACACAGAGCAAGACAATCAGACGAGTTGTATGGGAGGCCATTCATAGGAGCCTGGAAGGTCCCTTCACAAACTGAAACTCACAAGACACACTAGCATCCTTTAAGATTAGGAACTGGTCCAAATGTGTTCAGCCTTTTGATATTGTGAACTGACTTTATTATCCACAAGTTAATGCTCAAGAACTGTGTATAATCAGGTTACAAAAACTTGGCCCCAGATCATTTTTTTTAAGTAAGTTGATGAGTTTATGTTGGGCCACATGATATCATAACTGTCGTTGGTGGCAGGCAGCCCCCTGGGCCAGAAGTTGGACTCAGCTATTACACTGGTCCAGATGAAGTTCACAGACTGCTTAGATGACTCTCTGGCTGGCAGACAAGATTAACTTGAATCTGAGATTCATCCATCCTTCCAGAAGTCCCCAGGTAAGTCCTCTGATAAGATGAGTCACTGTCTCTGCTCAAGCCATGGAGAAACTGTAGATTAAGTAGAGATGGGAGGGACAGAGGAAGGAATCAATTCTAACGTGGCCCTGACACCAGCTTTCAGGACAGTGTCTTTACTTACTAGTCATGAGGCTAACTGGTGAGCCACCACTACCAGAAACATATCCTGGGCAACTTCTAAGACAAAAAGCCAACATAAAGTACAATTAAGGAACTGACGTGTCAATAGTGCTCAGACCATGGGTCACAGGTGACCCCAGTAACTGGAAAGACAGGGTTGGTGAGGCATGCAGGTGGGAGAAGACAGAGCGAACTCCCTGATAGCGCATCCCACCCCTACAGAACTCCGAATGAAAGTCCTGTGCATAAAACTGACACGAGGAATCTCCTTCCTTATGTGGCTGCTCTCAGACTGGTTGGTGACCCACTTGGCCATACCCACTTTTCTCAGTCTTCAGCCTGGAGACACTGTTTAAGTTGCCAGAAAAAAATGCGATCTCTTGAAGTTTGAAATAGCACCAAAGTGCATCTCTCCAGAAAGGATTGTAAAAGCTCAGGCCCCAACATTGTCACTGCACAGTTCAGAGCTTTGTCTTCATAGGATGCTAGTGGGTCTCATGACTTTCAGTTTGAGCCAAAAGTGCAAATTCTTCAAAGCCAAGGGGATTATCGGAAGGTGAAATCAGCAGAGGCAGCACTTGCTAAATGTCATTCACTCAGCGTTTGACACACAACTCCCAGCTACAGCTCTTATCCTGGATTTGGACTCACACTAAAAGCTAACTTTAATGGAAGAAGCTCAGGGTCCAGAAGGTTTCACATCAGAATGACATCCAGCCGCGCTTGCAGTTGTAAGGACGGTGTAGTGAATGACAAAGCTTATCACTGAGACCACACAAGAGGAAAAATAAAAGAAATTACATATAACAGGAGGCTGGGGAGATAGCTCAGTGGTTAAAGCTCTGGCCACATCAGGACCCAAGTTCAAGTCCCCAGAAAACCACATGAATGCCGGGTATATGTGCAGACTCACTCCAGCCTGGAAAGGCAGAGACAGGGAATTTGCATAGCCAGCTGCGTAGCTAGCCATATGGGCAAGCTCTGGGTCTGAGTGAGAGACTCTGCCTCATAGAATAAGGTAGAAGAATAATTATGGATGTTTCCCAATGTCAACCCCAGGCTTCTATATGTACTCACATGCGCACATGTATTACAAAAACTCACCATGCACATATACATGAAAAGAAATTACATAGCATATCCTTTTACAAATTTATTTTCATCTCATATATATATATATATATATATATATATATATATATATCTGTATTCTACATAAAGATGAACAGAGGGATAAAGCAAATATCAGAGGAAATAGGCCACTGTGTCTTGATATGCCAAGGCGGATTGATATACACGTGAGGCCTCTCCTTCTCTGAGGAGAAAGGGAGGGGTAATGGGGAGAGAGAAGAGGGAGGGAGGGACAGCTATGATTGGGATGTAAAGTAAATAAGTGAATGAATGAATGAATGAATGAATGAAAAAATCCAAATAAGAGAATTTTGTAAGTTGGCTTCATAAATTTGTATTCAATATTCTTGAGGGTTTTTTTCTCTTATGTTCCAAACTATCTCCGTATTGCCTCAAGAGCAAGATGACAAGACTCCCTCTGACTGTGCGTCCTGTTGACCTTCATCTGTTCATTTATAACCCGTGGTGTTTGGATAACTTGGTTGATTCTGTAAATTTTCCCAGGCATTGAGTCTGTTTTTATACCATCTAAGTGTATTTTGGAGTCAGATGAAACATTCATCCTAGGCAAGTTAACACCTATGATGACAGTAAGAATCAAACACCTCTCTCCTTCACTGAGATGCCTAGTAGAGCTGAGCACCGAACCGATGGATAATCCCATCTCATCTTGCTTCACCCTCTGACAGCATGGACACCTATGGCACACACCCATCCCTACTTTACTGATGTGAAAACTAACGCTGGATTAGTTAGGTGACTTGCTGTTGGCCAAATGACTAAATGGTAAGTAAAGGTAAGTGTGCTAAAGTATGCCACTATATCTCTCTGCTGCAAAGTGTGAGCAGGAAGATTCGACTCACAGGAGTGTGGCAGAATTGAAGTGAGGTTGCACATATCACCAAAGAGGCTGGGACACAGTAGCTACACAGTGGCTAATCTGCCGCTGCTAAGGTGGCCAATACTGTGATGGTTACTGTTGCCATCTAAATGGATCATTCTTAGGTCAACACTTCAACTAAGGATGATGGCAACTTGAATTTGTACCATCACTACCACCAGCTAGAAAAATCAATGACCAAATCTTGTTATTGGGTAAATGCCTTATGACCATCTTCAACAATGACATCTCTGATCACAGGGTCTCATGGTAAAACCCATACTAATCTGAAACTCACTGTGTAGCCTAATATGACACTGACCCTATGGCAATCTTCCTATCTCAGCCTCCTAGGTACGGGGACTAAAAAAGAGCCACAACATCCAGTGGGCCACTAAATGCATCCATGAAGAAGTCATGCTATATATTTCTGTGGTAGAAAAAGATCTCCAGTTGTCATTTAAACCATCCTTCCTAGAAAACTCCTATTCATCCTACAACACCCTTCTCCCCAGTGATTTTTCTCTGGGGATTCCTTCTCTTATACCCAGAGAAGGGGGCAAAAACTTTTTCCTCTGTAATACAGTAACACAGCACTAGGTGGTAGTCAAGCGTGGGAACCATATTCAAGGAAGTTAATCCTTTTACCCAGCACAGGGCTTCATATGTAGAAAGCACACATTTACCTGTTTCGTTAGTGGAAGAACACTTTCAATGTGCTGATTCTGAGTCATTCGTAACCTAAATGTTTGAGGCTAAATATTGGGGCTATAGTGAAGGTCAGATGAAAAATCCTAGCTGAGCCTATTGTAGACTCTCCAAGATGAATGTGTCAGTAGGGCTCCCTTGCCTGCTTGTCTTGGGTCTGAGTCTCCCTTTTGTCTGCACAAAGCCCTCTCCCTTGGATTCGATCTCACTAGGGCTCCAAGCAGTACATGCCAGCAGCTGCCAGTGTTGTGCAGAAGAAATGGTACATAAGGGAAATGCCAGCAAACAGAGCTATACTGAAGGGGGACCCAACTGCACCCCAGGAGGCACTGAGGTAAGCTTTCCTTCCAACTCAGTGGAGTTGGCCAGGATTTCATGAGTAAGGTAACTTACAGTCCATAGTAGCATGGAAAGGAGACAAAGTCAGAGGGGCACTGAATGGCCACCCATTTCTACAACATTCCAGTTGTGAGACCAGGAGATAAAAACTGGTTAGGCAGCTTAGGGACAGGGTCCTCTCTTCTTGTCCTCAGCCAGAAAGGGTTTTGTTCTGTCCCTGCCAAAGGCAAGACATTCCATAAGTACTAGGTCACTCTAGTTCACCACCTGGCTTCTTGTTATCTTTCCTCTCCTTCTGCACATCTGCCTGATGGCTGCATGTAAAAATGTGGCCAAAACTCCAATCAAGAGACCTTTGATAGAGAGGCCCAGGGACACCTGCAGGGTGGGTCAGCTGGACTCACCAGCTCCCCTGACATGACTCAACCCACTTTTTGTCATAAATCCTATATAAAAAAAAACCCACTAAACTAGCAGCTCAATGATCCTCCCACTCTTAACACACAGGAGCTATGCTTTCTTTATCATAGGCCCCATCTGCATACCCATAATAAACTCCTTTTTAAAAATTTGTTTGTTTTTCGAGACAGGGTTTCTCTGGGTAGCCTTGGCTGTCCTAGACTCACTTTGTAGACTAGGCTGACCTCAAGCTCAAACTCCTTTCTAAAGCCCTATCCTCCCTGTGTTCCATGAAACCCATCCCAATTAGTAGGACAAGAACCTGGGGTCATTGACTTAGTGGAAGTTCTATGTGATCGTGACTTTTTGGTACCCCTACCTTGTGAGCTAAGCTCACTGGAGGCTGGAAAGCCTCTGTCACACTCAAGAATCCCATTTTCTCCCCCACTTCACTGTGAAAGCAATAGCAACTGAGCCAACTTGCCCTACTGTCTATAAGGTGGGTTTAGCTCTCCTCCAGGCTGAGGTAGGATCTATACAAAGTTCTAGGTGTTAAGTATGTCGATGGGCTGGCACTGATTTTACTTACCACATATTAATTCCATGTTCCTCCCAGTCCTCCAAACCAGCTCTCCTTCTGAAGCGGTCTAGTTTGGTGTTAAGATCAGAGGCAGCCAGTTGGAAGTCAACGGACTAGATTTCAAATTTGCCCCAATGGCGGTGATGCTTGGGTCTGAACAGGCCATGTGTAGTGAAAAACAGTGGGAGGGGCCAGAGAGATGGCTCAGAGTTAAGGTTGAGAGGGCTTGCAGCAGGCTGTCCAGAGGACCAGAGTTCAGTTCCCATTACCAACAACCTGTAACTCCAGCTCCCAGGGATCTGGCGCCCTCATCTGGCCCCAGGGGGCACCCACCCACAGGTAGCAGATACATAGATACCTACGCATAAAAAAAATAAATCTTAAAAAAATACAATGGCATACCCATGAAAGAGCTTCTGTGAGCTAAACAACATGGTATGAGGAGCATTGAGACTCTCTGCAGACATTACAGGGTTGATTTAAGATCAGATATTACTCTCCCTGCGTTTTATTTTCCACAAAGCACTGGAGTGTCCCATTCTCCTCTACTCAGTAAGTGGGTTTGTGGGAGAAAAGAAACCACAAATAGTCATTGAAATTTTCTTTGCTCAGACTATCAGATCCATCAAAAAGAGGAGGTATAGATCTTCCATAATTTGATGCTACTCATACCCCACAAGTCTCCCAGGTCACCCTTGAAATTATAACAATAAGAATGACAATATGCTCCCATGTTCCTGAGCAGGATTGCCCAGCTCTCTTCTTAGTGAGCCTTGCAACTCAACCTTTGGCCTTTACAATTTGTTCATCAAGTAGCATTAATCCATTTGCAGGCTCCTCTCTCTTGGCCTGGACAATAATACGACTGTAAAAACCACAATGGTCAAGTTGGGAGAAGAGCTGCACATGATGAAAGAGAAGCCAGCAACTCTTCATTCCTCCGTGACCCTGGAGAGCTTACACCCGCGCAGATGTTAAGCACCTGAGCTACGAATGGGTCCTTTGGACTGAAAGAAAAAAAAAAAAGGAAACCTTTCATCTTCTCTACGTAATGCATAAAAGTAACCTGCCTGCATCTGCTCTCAGTCCCTGGGTCTGCTCTGTTGTGCATCCTCCCAGGAAGGTATAAAGCAGGGATCCCACAAGCTCTTTCTGTGTGTCAGCAATAGCCCTTTCACCAAGAACTGTGCTCAGCTGCAGCAGCCAGTGGAAACAGTAGCAGGAAGTAGAA
The DNA here is from genome assembly GCA_907169655.1 of Acomys percivali. Classification (NCBI taxonomy): domain Eukaryota; kingdom Metazoa; phylum Chordata; class Mammalia; order Rodentia; family Muridae; genus Acomys; species Acomys percivali. Next base: position 14,256,989 of record OU015749.1, read on the forward strand.
AGGTAACCATAGTTGAGTCCCTTCCAGAGTCAGTCACATGCATAGCTGCTCAGTGATGTCACTAAGAGCGAGGTCATCTACCTAGAGTTGCCCTTTGGAAAGGTCAGCAACCTTTCCATGCCATAGGGGAAGAACCAGACCTTTATGAAGATGGCTATGGAGGAGGTCACATCTTGTAGTCAACTGCTACAGTCAGTGGGGCCCATGCTATGTGGACAGCCCCTTCACATCCAGTTCTTAAGGAGCTTAGGACCAGCTCGGTCAACCAGGGGCATGCACAGGTGGGTGCGCAGGCAGGCCGTGAACTCTGTGCAGTTGGGAAGTCTGACCTTGGCTGTCTCCACAGAGGGCTGAGGATGTGGAAGTGGCCATAGCAGGCCCAAGTCCCTGCAGTGGCTGGTTTTGTGTGTTAACTCAACACAAGTTAGAATCACCAGAGGAGGAGGAGACTCAGTTGAGGAAATGCCTTCATGAGATGCAGCTGTAAGGCGTTTTCTCAGTCAGTGACCAATGAGGGAGGGCCTAGCCCATGGTGGGTGGTGCCATCCCTGGGTAGGTGGTCCTGGGTTCTATAAGAAAGCAGGCTGAGCAAGCCAAAGGGAGCAAGCCAGTAAGCAGCATGCCTCCATGGCCTCTGCATCAGTTCCTGTCTCCAGGTTCCTGCCCTGTTTGGGTTCCTGTCCTAACTCCCTTTGGTGTTTCATCGCAGCAATAGGAACCCTGACAAAGGCTCAAGGTCACCATGGAAAACCTGTTCCACCTAGTGTCCCTGGGTGTGCTCTACCAGATTTCCTCCAATCTGGGCACCATCCTCAAGATTATCACATTTACAAAAAGCAACCAGTTCCAGATGCTGCTGCAGCATGCTGACCTGAGAGCTCTCAGCACACCGAGCTGTCGCTGGGTGACCCAGAACAGAGCCTGCTGCATGTGGCACACAGACTTTCCCAAGCTCACAAGCCTCAACGTCAATTACAATGACAAGAGCAGACACAACACTCACCCTGCCCTGCCCTCTGGAGACAGCCAGGGCTGCCAGACATACACATGGCTGCAGCCTTCTCTGCCTCTCTGTTCTAGCACCCACAGAGCGCTGACCCCTCTAGCTATCTTATGTGCAACAGCTGAAGCCATGTGGTCCACATTGCCATTGTAGGCCTGGCGGGTGCTGGGAATTCTATCCTTCTGGTTAGCCGAAAGAGCCTTTTCATTCTCTTCTACATCTATAGGACATGAAGTAGGTGAAGATGTTGCTGAACAAGGAGGACACACAGGTGCAGGTGGCAGGTGACAGCCAGGCCCAGCTGGCCATGAGCCACTTGAGCAGGCATAAGCTATATGAGAAGTCAGTGTGCATCATCACATTGTCAAAGGAGCAGAGTGTGCAGCTGCCTTGTGAAGGGCAGAAAGACAAAGACCCAACTGGAGACTGTGGCAGCTACCGGATGTACTACTTCAAGGAGCAGGGCCCCAAGGACTATCAGAACATCCTCCCACCCTCAGCCATCCTCTGCCTCTCCAACATCCGACCCTTGGTGTCTGAGGAGGCCTCAAAAGTCTCGTCTCTAAAGTCAGCGACACGGCCAAAGGCTTCCCGCAGAAGGACTGCAAGATGTCCCTGATTTAGGTGGGCTCTGGGGAGGTGCAGGCACTGATGGACACACAGTGACCCAGGCAAGCAGCATCACTCCTGCACGCTTTCCCTAAGCCCACATCCTAGGTGCCTGAGGACCTGTGATAGCTCTCACCATTCTAGAAAAGGCACTTTAAAAACCATCTGAAGTGCCCGTATAGACCGGAGATTTTATTTTATTTTTCAAGAGAGAGCAGTTTGCCCTTTTTTCCCTTAATTAAATCTAGACCATCTTGCCATCATGGGCCACAGGGGCCCAGTCAGGCTCAGCACCTTTCCTTGAGGGGCCTAGGTGTGAGGCCACAGTGGTACCACAGAGCACAGCTGCCCTCTCCTGCCTTGCAAAACCAGCCTGCGTTGCAGGGCACATCCATCAACTCAGGATACCCAGGTCTGTCTCTCAACCTGCAGCTGAGCAAGGGTGTTTACTCAGGCTCCACAGGAGCTGGGGTCACCCTCCCCATCCTTATAACCAAGTGAGGTGATTCTCCCATGTCTCTGGCCAGTCCAGAGAGCCCAGGCCATCTTTAGCTGCTGAGCTCCTAGGGTCTTTGCATTCTGTTCTGTACAAACACTGGCATCTGTACCCAGCAATATTTTCACTTGACCAAATACCTTAATTTTTTTCCACTTGTACGTAGACAGAGATAGAGTCTTAAGTAACTTCTGTAGCAGTGATATGATCATGGCATGTGTATACTCAAAGCTTCGTTGTTCCTTGCACTCTCCCCCTCCTTCCTGGTGGCCATCTTGCAGGTGGGACCCACAGTGACCTGCTTCTACCTGACCTGCCTAGAGAAAGAGCTCTGAAACCTTCAAGAAGTTCCTGCCTTCAAACCTGGCACTAAAATTTTGCTTTTTGCTCACCTCTGGCTCAGGCCAGGTGAAGGGCTGACCCCAGGCTGTAGCTGCCTTTCCCAAACACACACCTCTATGCCCAGTCTATGTCCAAGGGAGGGTGTCTCTGCACCCAATGTTCTATGAAGGAGAGGAAAGTGTAAATATTTATTATCTTTATACTTTTGTGGGCTGGGGATGACACAGCAGTATTTAGTGGGGGTAAGATGTATATTTTGGTAGCAACTGCAGTCTCAGTATTGTCCTGGGGTTAGCCCTGGCCACATTCCATCTTGTCCTGGGTGGTATATGCGTGTGGTGGGGGATTTCCATTAGAGCCATTTTATAACCTTTAAACTTTTGTGTTTGGTTTGGAGTCAGAGATGAAACCATAAGACGTGGTAGAAGGAGACCCGGGCCACACCAGAAAGCTTCTTTGTGAGGAAGGTCTATGGAAGGGCAGGCATCAAGCATTCATACTGAGGAAGTCTCCAAAGACTTGGAGGCCTTAACCACATGGCTGGTGGTACACCATAAAGAGCATGTTTCTTAGAAAGCATCTCAAGATGCTCTAAGGTTCTGTACAGTTAGGTGGGTCCTTAAAAGCATTCCCAAAGAGCGAAAGTTCTTCCTTCGAGTTCCCTGTACACCTCCACACGACCCATTCATGTTTTCAAAGGTCATTGATGGACACATACTATGAGAGAAAGACTCTGTTTTCTTCTTGTTTATGCCCTGGACCTTAGCCCTGGTTTGGCACATACAAGTTACCAAATACATTGTCTGAATAAATTATTAGTTGACAATGTCTTTGGCATATTTTCTCTGGAGACTTATCAATATCTTTTTCTAAAGATTTATTATTTATTATTATGTATACCGGGCTCTGCCTGAATGTACATCTGCAGGCCAGAGGAGGGCATCAGATCACATTATAGATGGTTGTGAGCCACCATGCAGTTGCTGGGAATTGAACTCAGGACCTCTGGAAGAACAGTCAGTGCTCTTAACTGCTGAGTCATCTCTCCAGCCCCAAGACTTATCAATATCTTAAGAAATGACGAACAACCATAATCCTTTAGGATTCAAGCAGTGATACTATCTGGTGCCTTCTTAAAACCAGGATCAGTGGAAGTCACCACCAATCTTATACTACCATTCTTTTTGTGAAGATTCTTGTCCTTCACCACAAGAAAACCACAGAATTCAATTAACCAGGGCTCACAGAGGCTCACAGAGACTAAACTGACAGTCAGGGAGCCTGCGTGGGTCACACCTAGGTCTCCTGCATATATGTGTGTGTATATATATATAATGGTTGTGTAATTTGGTGTTCTTGTGGGACTCCTAACAGTGGGAGCAAGGGGGTGTCTCTGACTCTTTTGCCTGCTCTTGGGACCCTTTACCTCCTACTGGGCTGCCTCATCCAGCCTTCATGTGAGGGGATGAGCCAAGTCTTACTGCAACTTCATATGCCATGTTTGGTGCTGTCCCTGGGAGGCCTGCCCCTTTCTGAAGGGAAGCAGAGGAGGGGTGAATCTGGGAGAGAGGGGAGGGGGATGGACTGAGAGGAGGGGAGGGAGGGAAAACAGAGGTCAGAATGTAATACATCAGAGAAGAGTTTTCTAAAAATAGCCAGTAAGGTCCTTCTCCTGCCTTGCCCTGTGTGCCTATCTTGCTACTGAGCCCTTACCATACTAAGATTGGCCTCTGCCAGTTCCTGGGCTCATTTCAGTAAAGGCCTAAGAAATAGGTAGAATGGTAAATTCTAGGTTGGAGAGATACTGGGTATTGAGACAATAATACCGTAATGTCAAAAATGACAAGGCAGTCCCTATCCAAGACACTCAAAATGTCTCCTGCACTGACCTCTCCCTAGATTCCTGTGGAGAACTGAAGTGTGTATCCTCCATTTCCAAATCAATTTTCAAGAGAAACTGATTCTCTAAATGAAATGATTTTCTACATTGAAGACAGGGAGATGGGAAGATATGGGCTCCAGAAGAGAGACAGGTCCCCTCTCACCAGCCCCTTTATTGCCTTTATTTCTCCTGAAAAATATGAGGGTGACCTGGACTGCTTAAATGGTTAGTTGAGAATTGGGGCATAAGGCAGCTTGCAGTCCAACTTCACCACAAGGAAGCCATATGTTCCTAGGGTTGCTTACAAATAGAGATTACAAATCTTACTTTAATGTGAGTCTCCAGTCCTCCTGGAGTGTACTGATGTGGATTTTATGAAACTGGGGCAAAGGGAGAAGGAAACAGATCTGTTCCAATCTAGTCATAACTTATCCAACATCAGGAAATATGTCATATTCTGCATGGGGTGGTTAGAGTTCCCACCGTCCAAGCAAACCATCCCCAAATATTAACCTGCGAGGGAGCAGTGCTGTGCTGTGGAAACATCACGGCCTTACCTGGCTACTTGCTATAGGAGTTTACATTATTCCACCTCCTTTTTTTTTTTTTTTAACATTACAGATTTATTTATTTTTTAGGTAAGAAACAACATGAGATTGATGCTATTAACAACATTTGAAGTGCACATTTGTTTTGCTTAGATATATTCATGCTTTATACCCAGGCTAGCATTGAATTCACACTTCTTTTGCCTAAGGCTTCTGTGAACTGAGAATACAGGTATATATTATTATGCTTGGTACATGATATTGTACATTTTATTTTTCTTGTGTGTTATTTACTTTTGCGGAGGGTGTGTGTGTGTGTGTGTGTGTGTGTGTGTGTGTGTGTGTGTGTGTG
>OU015749.1:14263694-14279832 GCA_907169655.1 Acomys percivali
ACACACACACACACACACACACACACACACACACACACACACACACAAAGCTTTTAAGGCTCCCCACCATTCTCAGGTTGGCTTAATAGGAAAATTTACATCATTAGTAGCTTAAAGTATAAGCATCTGATTTTCTTTGGACCTGTAAGCTAATAATAATAATTCAATAAAATAAAACATCCATTCGTGATATAATACCCCAGCAAATTAGGAATAGAAGGAGATTTCATTATCCTATTAAATGTACCAAATATTAGTACATAAAAGCATTTAGAAAATAACACATTTAAAGGGAGACTGTGAGAATTCCATTTAAAAGTGGGAACAAGCCAAGCATTGCTACCATCATTACTCCTTACTCCCACAGTGAGCGAAGTAAGACCACACACATACATATATGGTAGAAATCATCTGTGAATAGTGGTACTTTGATTTCTTCCTTTCCAATTTGTATCCGCTTGATTTCCTTTAGTTGCTTTATTGCTCTAGCTAAGACTTCATATGTGATATAAAAACTATAATCTATGTGTATAAATACATGACAATTGAAACAAAAAATATCAAGTGACAAAAAGTAGTGATCACTAACCATTGATACAGAAGTCAAAAAAATTCATGAACTCTTAATAGACAATTTAATGGATTAATTTAAATAACTTATAAAAGTCAATCAGTTTTGAAGGGTATCAAAACTACTTTTACTACTACTCACCTAAGAGATAGTGATGAACACATACTTCTCAGGAACAAATGAAAATAAATGCAGGGGCTTAATGAAGAAAATAAGATATTAATGAAAGACTTCAGTGAGCTAAATAGTTCATAGCTATGAGTCCAACAGTGAAAATTTTCATTTCCCCAAACCTGATATATGTTTAAATTTAATATCCCAAATAGAATTTGGAAACATAAAGGTACAGTGACAATTAAGATAGTCCTCCAGAGCAACATGAAAGGAGCCGCGTCCTGCAGGTCTCATATTTTATGGAGTTCTGCTATATTGGTGCGGCTGTAAGACATGGCCTGATGGAGCAGAGGTCGCCTAAATGCTTGCAAGATATACAGAGCTTTGACTGATTATGGAGAACAGACGGAGTGGGAAGAAACAGACAATTCATTCATGTGATTCCACATGAAAGAAATTAGGTTGTTTCCTTTCCTCAGCGGCTACATGAAACTAAGTCAGGTGAATTTCATTAAATCCAACAGCGAAAATGAGGAAACTTTAGCAGGAATAGAAACCTATCATTATGTTGGATATATGAAACAACCGTGACAGTATAATCCCGGGAGAAAGGACTTGTGTGTTTGACTATAGCTGGATCAAGATTTTGTATTCAAAAGAGTGAAAATGCATGCTACTAAATGTTCCATTTATAGCTTAACAGAGTACAGGAATCAGAAGTATGTAATGAATTAATGAAATCAATAAGAAAAAGTCAAGAGGCAGGAAAATGTGCAAAAACAAGAACTGGATTATGTGAAAACGTCTAATGAACAAAACACACTACTTCATGATAATTAGGTAAATGGTGAAAATCGTCTCACCCTTAGAGTTAGATAACCCTTTCACACTGTCAGGTGGCAATTCAGAGTTTGGAGAAAGATATAAGAAACTAAAATATAAACAAAAACAAGCAGTGCCTGCCAACTGCTGGCTAAACTAGATTATCTGTCAACATAGCAGCATGCCTGGGTGGCTAAAATCTGATAAGTAAGCCTAGTCTTTGGTGTGACTCCTACAGAAATGTGTGCTCTTAGCTACCATGAAACATTAAAGAACACTCAAACAGCATGGTCCTACTGGTAAAATTCTGGGAGCAGCCTAGATGTGCATCTACGTTACGGTGAATGGGTGAACGAAGGCGCATTCACAACTGAACACTCCTACATCGGTATGAAGGAAGCTCAAAGTTAACCTTAGCACAAAGAAGAAAGGAGATTGGTTTTTTTTTTCTTCAGTCAGTAAAGTGCTTGCCTTGCAAATCTGGGGACCTAAATTTGCTTCCCAAAGCCCACATTAGAGAGAGTCAAGGATGGTGGTGCACACTTGCAATCCCAGGCCAGAGAGGCAGGGAGAGATGGATCCCTGGAGCTCGCTGCCCAGCCAGTGTAGCCTATGTGGCAAGTTCCAGGTCAGTGAGAGAATCTGCCTCCAGGAAATTAAAAACCAGGGAGACAGTGCCTGAGAAACGACACCACGGTTGTCTGCTGTCCTCCACATGAAGCGCACACACGTCACACAGAGATGAAGGAGAGAAGGACACATACGCAATTTCCCAACCAGGCAATGTCAAGTAAATTATTTCAAGGTGGCACAGTACAACTACCCCAAAAGGTGGTTCAGTATGGTACGTAGAAAGGAGAACAAGAAAGATTATTAGGGGATGGGCAAGGGCTGGACGCAGACAACGGGACTGAGTGGGTTCTAGAAGGTTATAAAGCTAACTGTTTTCCTGGTTCTCAGGCTGTGATCAAGCTTTTAATTTTGGAGGGGTGGATGAGTATATGAAAATATAGTTGATAATGAAAGCATAAACTCCACTGCGAAGCTCCACTGCTTCAAATTGCCTAGTCTAACTGTACGGAAGTTCATTGGAATGTATGGATTTTCAGTCTAGTTATTTTGCTGTCTGATGTTTTCTTATAATAACATTTATAAAATACGAGAAAGAAAGGTAAAAGTGCAATTAAGACAGAACACAAGCAAACATCATACTCTTTTAGGAGGAGGCTATTTTAGCTTCAGGCAGGACTCAGGAGGTAGTGGAAGGCAGAGATAAACATTGTGTGCTACTAATATTGGTTCTTGGCAGACTGGCAGGTGCACTGGTGTTTACTGTATTTTTTTTTCTTAAGCTGCACGTATATTTGATATATTCTTTTGTGGCCAGTGTACATTCTGTATTTTTTAATAAAAGAAATCGTTGTGTCGTTGCTTTAAGCCATTAGCGATGCTAGAAGGCAGAGCTCTGCAGGCCAGAGGTCCACATGGCCTCATGTGCACTAATAAAATAGATAAGCTAACAAACATTAAGTGTCCTCCATGTCCTCATGGCTGGAGGCAGATGAAATAATAAGGCTGGGCCTGTGGACTTACGCGGAGCGCAGTATTTCTGCACAATATTGCACAACCCATAGTTCACTGACCCTTCATAGTGGCGGCATGATCACAACAGAAGTGGACCCCAATTCAACCAGCCTCCAAGGACTGAACAAGTGAAATCGGAGGCCTGTACTAGTCTAACGGCATAGAAAGGTCGCGGCAACCCAAGCCCACTCAGAAAGACACGCTGCTGCGCTCTTCTCAAAACCACACGCTTTGTTAAGTATCAGCTCTCACCCAATTCCCAAGAAGGCCATGAGAGGCTTGCGGTGGGCTCAGGTGGGCTGAGTGTGGCTCCGATGGGATCTTCCGGTAGCATTTGCGTAGGCTCTGCTCTCCGCAGCACTCAGAGGGTTTCCTGTTGATGGGTACTTTCGGCTGGCAGCTTCCTTGAGAATGCCTGTCTTTTTAGCAACCGCAGAAACAAGAGGCCTGATGTGGCTAGAGTACTTTTAGTAATGACATCCCTCCCTTCCTAAAATACTGATGCTAAGAGGATCGGGCTATACAGAGTCAAGTCTTCAAACGGTTTTACAAAAGGAATGAGAAGAGCCCAACACCAGGATGGCGCTGCAATTTTGTAACCACTCCATGGCGTGTAGGAAGGTGGGGAAGTTTCCCGTGATTCTCCCATCATGTCACTGTGGTATCCTGGTTTACAGGGAGCATTTTCCCCCTAAAACTTAAAATATTCAATTTACACAAAGATCTAATGTACTCCAATTTAATAAAAAGTGATTAAGGAACTGCAAATAAAGAGAAAAAACACAGGTTTTTTGTTTTCTTTTGTTTTGTTCTTTTAGCTCCTGAACTTTCCATTTCAGCAATCTGCCACCTCCATCTCAATGCTCCAGTCCCCCATAGACTAAGGAATTTGCCTCACTCCGCTTACCTCCTGATGTAAGGGCTTCAGGCTCTACTGTGTGCTGAGCTAGCCTTTATCCAGCGGCATCAGGTACCAGGAGATGGGAATGCACACAGTCTACAACATCTGGCTCTGGCAGGGACTGTGAATGGCAAGTGCCCTTCTGGGAAGAACGCGAGTGAGAGAGGTAGCTAGCAATACAGACACTGCGGCTTCAGGCCCCTTTGTGTGGGGCGGGGGCGTGATGTGCCGAGTAAAACACGGATCCTTGCACATCCTAGGCAGATATTCCGTCACACAGCTACCTACCTCCCCACCTCTGTTGCACAGAAGTTTTTAAAAGAGGTTGGCGAGATGGGTCAGCGGGTAAAAGTGTTTTCTGGGCAATCGTGGGGACGTGAGTTCAGATCTTCTGCAACCTCACGCAGCAGCAGCAGCAGCAGCAGCGGGCACGGCCGTGTGTGCCGTTATTAGCAGTTGGAGGAGTGTATGGAGGACCGCTGCCCGATTGCTGATTCATTCCTGAGCTTCTGTCTACCTCCTCATTCACATCTTAAGCACGCACAGCTCCACGCCATCCCCACGCCATCCCCAGCCCACTGTTGCCGTCTGCACCATCACCTCCTCCATCCTTACATCCTTGTCTTCACCATTGGGCCGAGGAGGGGCGGTAAAGGAGACAGAACTAATGCAACTCTCTTGTCACTCCCCACTCTCTCCCACAACCCCTTCCTCTTTCTAAGTTGATAACAGGAAGGACGTAGCCTGTGAGCCCCTCTACTTCCTTTTGCACCAGGAAAGACACTGCTTACCAATCCCTGAGCTCACTGAGCCTGTACATAGCTTACAGCACCTCTTATCGCCGAGCTGCCGCCTTCCAGAAACAACTGACTGGTGCTAGACCACGTGGTGAAACCTCCAATCTCCCACCAATTACATCTCTGCTGTAAACGGAAAATACCAGCTCTCCATGGGATCTTTTCAGGTGGCTTAATTTTTTTTCCCCTTAAAAACATCAATATATAAAAGAAGGACGTGTATGTAACTCTGCATTCCAAGTTAGGAAATAGTATTTGGATCAGAGGTGATGGATACAGTGATTCTGTGACACATGACTATTAAAATGAAAGAGGGAGCAAGCATCTTCTACACTCTGCAATCTGCTTATCTCTGTATGTGGCAGAGCCAGGGACAAAAGCTGCAGGAGTCTGGCCCAGTAGTGAAGTCAGGACATAATAACCAAAGTCATAGAGATGAAAGATATATCAGTGCCAGGAGTTAGGGTTGACATATCCCTAGAGGCAGCCCAGGAGAGTTAAGACAGCAGGTAAGCCAAGGCTGGCTTCGATGCTCTCCCTCTCCCAGACCCACTAGAAAGTACCTATTCCAAGCATCTCATAGTTCCCACAGGAACCATCTATTTCTAAATACTTGCATAGGCTCATAAGTGCCTACTCTGCGTGAAATACTTTTTCTGGTGTTGTGGGGTAACAAGCACACAAGGCAAGGGCTTTTCATCTGGCAGTGGAGGTGAGCTATACAAGTCTACTTATGACTGAGTGCCAGGGGAAAGGTTTAGGGGCATGCTCCTGGGAACAGAGAGAAGACAGGCTTAGAAAACCTGGGGTGAACATGAATGAGAACATGAACAGCTCTTGTTTGTGGGGGGGACTCTTTATTTAACCTGGAATCTGTTCCAGAACAAAATGGTGTTTGTGGTTTAATTTTATGGTGGAGTGACTTACAGTTCTAGGGAAAACGTAGCTCATTGCAGGGTAACCAAAGGTCCCGTGTTGCTCCGGATTGAATTCTTTTCTTGGTCACAAGGTATACAGTGCTCTGGCTGGGTCAGTCTTGGGGAGTGGATATTTTATAATTCCTATAGACATGAGAATTGCCAGGGGGCTAATTCTATAATCTAAATACAAAACAACAAACATTTTGTGCTAAATGGTCTTTATCCTATTCTGTCCCAAGCGTTGGCATCTTCCTGACTTGTCATGGAAACTTTCCTTGGTCCTGAGCGTATTTTAGCTGTAAAACTCAGTGGTATGAATGCAGCCATATGGGAAGTCACAGAGAAGCTGCTGTGTGGAAGGCCTTACGACAGCAGTGGTTCTCAACCTTCCTAATGCTGTGACCCTTAACCTGTTTCCTCATGTTGTAGTGACCCCTAACCACAAAATTATTTTGTTGATACTTCATAACTGTAATTTTACTATTGCTAGAAATTGTTATGCAACTTCTGATAGGCAGGGTATGGGATATGCGACCCAGTGGGGGTCACGACCCACAGGTCAAGCACCATTGTGCTAAAGGAAGGAAAGCGTGCTGCTTATAAGACTACTAAAGGTTCCCAAGGAGGGAGCACTTGTGACACCTACTACCTAATGCTTGTGATACCATGACAATTAATGAACTTTTTTTTATACCTTCTTTTACAGTTGAGATCACTGAAGAAGTTGAATAACCTTATCAGCTCCTAAGTGTAAGGGGCAGATTTAAAAACAAGACTTTCTAACTCCTCTCTCTGTAGGACACCTTACCTCCTCTGCCTCCTTAGCCATCCCCCCCCACCCCGCCATCTGTCTTCTTTAGAGTTCTGGCCCTGAGCACAGATGCCCACCTCCTGGGAAATAAATGAGCTGCCTAAGAAGAGCTAGCCTACTGCCTCAAAAGAGCCAGTAGCCTGAAGGAAATTCAAGGGAGAACCACATGAATAATTAAGAGCCCAGAAGAATTGATCTGTCAGGAAAGATTAGAAGAATTCAATAAAGTGTACTTTGCCTAAGCTAAAACAAGGGGGGAAGGAATAAAGGGGGGTGTTGAGGAGCAAGGGAACAAAGTTATCACAGGGTAGGTAGGCTTTCTGCTAGCTACATGCAGCACAAAGAGGCAAAGATGGGAAGACAAAAATGAAAAGAATACAAGAAAGGCAAACCTGAGAGATAATTTCTCAAGGAAAACACTTTGCCCAGAATCCACTGAAGAACGCCATCTATGCACCCTAAGTGAACAGATAAAATACCAGCATGTCTGTTTTCCCCTTCCCAAGCAGACTGCATTTTCTTAGTGGAAAATATTGATTTCAAAAATCCTTGCTAGGTCTCTTCACCAGCCAGATTGTCCAGGTTACTCCTTTGTGAAAACGCATCACTTTATTGAGCCTGTCGGTTCTCAACCACACAAGAGAGCCAGCTTAGAACTGTGATGGGCTAACATGAGCAGGACTTTTCTGGGCTCTGTCCTTCATATCACACAAACACTCTGTCCCACATTTGCTTGCCCCATGTCATACACGTGACTAGGTACTCCGTGAGGTCTTGTTCTCTTTTCAATTCCGGGACCTACTCTATCCTTATTCATTTCCTATGATAATTCTACAGGCAGGGCACTGGGCTAATTGCCAGCCTACTGTGGTGACAGGCTTAGACCTCGACACTGTGTAATACAGTGATGGAGATCAGCATTCGCGTGGCATTCACAAAGGCCATCAGTGTAAAATATTGTGAATGCCTACGAAGGAAAGGAAAGGAATGTAGTGCTGTCATGCTATGAAACAAGAGGACAGCTCAATGCAAGGAGGCAGAATAGTTGAGATGCTAAGTTGCTTAAATACACAAATCCTGACTGGTGCTCAGGTGGCCACCTAAACAGGATCTCTCTCTCTCTCTCTCCCCCTTCTCTCTCTCTCTCTCTCTCTCTCTCTCTCTCTCTCTCTCTCTCTCTCCCTTTCCTATCTATAGATTATAGATAGGTAGATGATAGATAGATAGATGATAGATAGATAGATAGATAGATAGATAGATAGATAGATAGAATGCCCCAAGGCAATCCCTTTTAAGTACCTTCATGGAACAGAACAGGGCCTGCAGTAAGCGCTATACTTAAGCTTCAAACCTAAATATAGTGAATCTCAAGAGCAATACTTGACAAGATCCGTGAGGAAAAAAAAATGGCTTTGATCTTGGAGGAACAGGGGAACTAGGTGCTATAAATAAAGGTATCTCCAGTGGGAATCCTATTCTTCCTACAGGGCCAATCCAAGGTGTCCATATTTCCCTACAGCAATGAGTCATTGCAGAATCCTCCAAAGAGCCCTTGCGAAATGGCAATGCCTGTGCGCAACCACAGGGCCATCCAGTTACAAAAGCTGTATTGGTGACATTTTCAAAAGGTTCCTCCAAAGGCTCCTTATGCCCCACTGTTTAACACCATTGGGATTGAAAGCACTTCTCTAGAGTATACCCTTCTGTTTCACATAGGTTAAATGCCCCGGAACGAGCACATTCTTACTCCAACACAGATTCTGTTTCACTTGGTCAAGGTGATGCTTAGTGGATGCTACCGCGCTGGTCACCCTGTGGTAGGCTGAGTCTAGCAAGCATGGGCAGTGTTTGGAGTACTCAGTAACGGCAGCTGGCTATGGCCTTGCCTTGGGAATGTTCTTCAATCTGAACTCCTGATTGAAAAGAGAGGTGGCCCAGGAAAACCTATAGGGTCTTGGTGTTGGGTTCTAACACTGTGAAAAGATGCCCCCCCAAAAAAACAACTGAAATTGAAACATTTATTTAAGCTCCTGGTTTCAGAGGTGTCGGGTGGTAGTTGGCTGGTTCTGTTGCTTCTGAACCTCTGCTGAGGCTGAGTGGCAGGGTGGAGACAGAGTGCTGCCGCTTACTTCATGGTAGCCAGAAAAAGAAAGCGAGGCAGAGGAGGAGACAAAAGCATACTATTCAAAGGCATGCCCTCATACAGCTAAAGCCTCACTTGCTAACCATCTGTCCAAATCTGAACTGATTACCACACTTCTTGACCCAATCACCAGTCAATAAAATAGTGCCAATAGCTGGGGACCAAACCTTTCACACAGAAGCTTCTGGAGGGGACACTTTCACTCCAACCTATAAAAGTGTCCTCTTTAGAATGCTTGGGACCCTGGACTACATTTGGAGGTGGCACAGATGGGTGCATCAGCAGACACCGGAGATGACACAGGCATGTACTGTAGCTGAGATAAGGGACTTTAAGATTTACAAATAAAAAGTAGAGGGATCTGGTTTCCAATAGCTTTTTCCTTCCCTGATCCCAGTTAACTTCTAGCCCCTGCAGCAACCTCTCTACTTTCTTTCTCTGGATTTTATTATCAGGTTTACTTTCTATAAGTAGAATCATATAATATTTACAGTATGTGATTAGCTCATTTCACAAAGCGCAATGCTCTCAAGGTCTGTCCATGTTGTGGTTTATGTCAAATTTCTCTCCTTTTTAAGGCTGAACAATATTCCATTGCATGTGCATGCCACTGGTTTATCTGCTTGCCACTGCTGGAAGCTTGGGCGACTTCTTCCACCTTTTGGCTATTGTTACAATGCTCAAAATGCTGTTAGAAAGATGTACAAGAAGCTCATAAGATCCACTTTCAATCCCAGAAGTAGAATTGTTGGCTCCTATAGTAATTCTATTTTTTAAGATTTTTAAACGACTTGACATGCTTTTTCCCATCATAGTTGCACCGGTTTACCTTCTCCCCACCAAGGCACAGCATCCTCGGCTTTCCCACATAGGCTCCACCCCCTTGCTGTTCTCTGTAGGCTTTTGTTCCGTGAACATTTCTGTCATTGGAGGGTCAGTGTATCATTTGCCTCTGATTGGTTAGCGTTTCCCTAATTATGGCCTTGGGGAAAGGAAAACGTGTAATGTCATTCTTGGCATGTACAGGTGGCATCTCTTTATCTCTCAGTGTACAACTATATTTTCCATCCTCTCATGTTGTTAGCTGTGCACCACTCTGGGTGTTCACTGAAGGAATGATTCCATTCCTCTCCTGAGACCAAGCTCTGGGTGAATGACCCGTTCACTGGGACAGAGATAAGGACCATCCACGTCCTGCTGGGTCGCCTCCCAACTGTGCCCCCAATTGAGACCTTCTTTGCCTGAAAACTCTGTCACCCAGCAGAAGAACCATTTTACTCCCCACAAGCACATAACTGGAAAAATATATGCTCTTGAGAACCAATTCTTCTAGGGCAGCTCTCACCCAGGGGCAAAGGGATGCTGGTACATCAACACTTGAGCCCATTTCCCTGGAATTGAGTAACTCTGGGATGGTCCCTTTGTATTCCATGGTAGCCTCACTTTGCTCCGCGTCCACCACAATACTGTGTTCATAACTTGACACTGTCTCATTTCTGGACTTCAGCCTCTCCGTTCCTTACGCCCCAGGCATCCTTACAAAGGTTTGCAACTGTGCTGGCTGCAGTGAAGTTTCATGTTGTAAGGATAGTCATGCATGTGTAAACACACACACACACACACACACACACACATACACACACACAGAGAGAGAGAGAGAGAGAGAGAGAGAGAGAGAGAGAGAGAGAGAGAGAGAGAGAGAGACATTAAAGTTGCAACAGGAAGAGTAAAGTTCTTCCTTGGGGAAAAGAATTACCACAAGTCTTAAAAGGAAAATACAAGTTAATCAAGATCAAATGGAAGAGAAGAAGAGGAAGTGAAAAACGTCTTTCTCTAACATACACAGGCCTCCAGCTCTATCGTCGTGAGAAATTGAATTTACTGAGGAGAAGCTGATACACAAAGGAGCCAAACACATTAACCAACTAAATCTCATAATATTACAAACAGCTGACCAAGCAGAGAGGACACTGGGCTGATGTGTCTAATGTGGGGTCTACAAACGTTCTAATAACAGGAGGCAGTGATGCCTAAGCAGCCATGAATAATAGGACCTGTGGTCGGATCGTCTCTACAAACACTGCATTTTTTATACGGGAAGGAGCTAAGGAAGTCTGGTCTGACATTTAAGCCCACAATTCAAACCAATGGTGCTACGAGAAGACTGTACTTGTTACAAGAAAAGATGGAGAGAAGAGGTTTTAACTCAGCAAACACCCAATGAGGCTCAGCTTGAGCATAGTGTTTACGGTCCTCACCTTCCATTTCTCAAGCTTGTGAAAATGTGATGTGATTTATCCGTTGACCAAATTATATAGTTTTTCTTATATGTCTTAAACTCTCTAGTTTATCTTATATATCTGAAACTCTCAACCTACAGAAATGTGTGTATGGTGAGGCAGGGACTAGGTTATGAAGGAAAAGAGAACCTGGAAAAAGAGTTGAGAGAATTTAGGAAATTCATAATGCATAAAGATATTTTTTGGAGGTCCAGGAAGATCCTACTTCCCCCCTTCTGCCATACTTGAAGCAAAGCTGTATTTCTCAAAGGCACATGTTCATACTCTTCCCTGTTACTACTATGCGCTGTCGATTGACAAATGGTCCTTTGAACAATGAAGGGAAAAACCAATTTCCAGTAAGCTGTAGCTCAATCTTTTAAACAAAAGAGGACTCTCCATCGGAGGTTCATTTCTAACCCTTCAGCTACAGTTAAATGCAGCCATTTTGGAAGAGCCTTTCAAAGGCTATTGATGGTGAAATTGTGCTATTGATCGATACAAACTGTAGACTCAGAGCCCCCCTTTTAATTTCTCTTGAATGGCAATCTTTTCTTTTATTCTTGGTCTCTGACTTCTCATATATATCTTTGCTATGTTTTAGGGGTGTTTTTTTTTTTTTGACAGTCCACTGTTACCAGGAACATAATAAACATTAGAAAGCTTCTAATTTGAGCCCAAGGATAAATCAAAGAAAACGTTCATGGAGGAAATCAGCATGTCACGAAGGGGCAGAGCCTTGCAGGGAGACCTATCACCCAATCAAGATGAACGTCTCCAGTGGAGGACCAGACTCCAAAAAAAATGAGCTAGAAAAACAATGAACATAAGCACACTCTAAGTCTTGTCTCTCAGACATCCCAGGAATGACACTTTATGTCGATCCCAAGGAAGAACCCCCTCTCTCCCACTGGAACACCTCTGCCATTTGTTAACCACAAGAGAAAACTAGAGGGAAGACTCAGAAACAGTCCTTTTCCAAGGTGATAACTTGTAGGACAGGCAGTCAGCTCAGGTGGGGGACTTTCAGAAATAGGGAGTGGTAATTGGGAAGCCTCCATCAATGGCATTCGTTTGTTCTCCCGGCATCCTTTCTCAGAAGCTCTAGAGAATGCCAGGGAATTGGTCTCTGCAGAGCTGGTGTTACGGCACAGTGAAGGAAACCAATGCTTGTGCCTCCTTAAAATGGTCCTGGCGCACAGTACTCCCTTACAGAGTCCTACCTTCAGTTTCCTACTTCCTGCCCTGCTTGCTGTCTTTTCTTCCTCTCCACTCAATTCATCGTGATTCTGTCATTGAGAGGTGGTGGCCAAAATTCACTGGCCAAGTATGCAAGGCACATCAAGCCACATTTTTCTCCTTGCCAAATACAAACAACGAAGAAACTCCATACCCCTACCCCCCTGCAAATTTTCAGCACTTTGAAGCTCTGTCTTTCAGACAAAGGAGGGTTCACTCACTGAAGTTTCATTTCTAATCCTTCGGCTACAGTTAAATGCAGCCATTTCGGAAGGGTTATTGATGGCCAAATTGCACAATTGATTGATACCAACTGCAAACTCAGAACCAAGTCCAAATCCCTTTAATTGGTCTTGAATGATACTCTTTTTAAATTCCTTGGGCAGGGAAAAGAAAGAAATGTGCCAAAGACAACTTACACAAAGAAAATTAACACCCTGTCTTTGTTTCACTTTCTCTG
The DNA here is from genome assembly GCA_907169655.1 of Acomys percivali. NCBI lineage: Eukaryota > Metazoa > Chordata > Mammalia > Rodentia > Muridae > Acomys > Acomys percivali. Next base: position 14,276,336 of record OU015749.1, read on the forward strand.
GCATAGATACGGACTTCCAAGTTTTTTTTTTCTTCTTTTTTCCTTGAGAAGAAGTTGTAAGAATGCGAAGAGCAGTTGGGACTTTTCTTGCTCAGTTGCCATAATTAGAAAAATAGACTAAAATTATGCAGAAGCAGATTGAGGGGGGTGGGAAAGACAGCTCTGCCTTCATATGAAATAGTGGATTCTTTTTTTAAATTCAAAGATGCTTCTCCCTCCGCACAAGTCTTTCATCTCAGAGTAGTTACCGCACCGCTTTTAAGTCTCAGGTTTAACAGCCAGTGCCTTCTTCAAAGAACTGGAGGCATTGACTGGAAGTGTGTCCATGGCATTGCCATGCTTTACTAAGAGTGTGTTCTGGAGCATCAGAGATGGCTCAGTCAGCAAACCACTTGGCATGCATACACATGAGAACCTGAGTCTGACATGACCCCCGCTCACCCAGAACCCATGGTGTGGGTGTCAAGCCTATGGCCAATAATCTCAGCTCTGTGGAAGTAGAGACAGGAAGAGCCCTGTGGCTTGCTAGCTACTCAGCCTATTTGAATCAGTAAGCTTCAGGTCCCGGGAGAGACCATATCAAACACTAAAGTAAAGAATGATCGAAGAAGACAGTGATGGTAAACTTGGGCCTTCACATGAATGCCTCCCCCCCAACTACCACATGTTCACATGTATCCAGCCAGGAAGGGAGGTGAGCTCTGACACCTGCCTTCTAGTAGAACAAAAGAAAACACAGAGACTAAAGGAAAATCTCTTCTGGTCTGATTGCATATACCTTCCTTCTAGTGTCCCTGTATTTCACCTAAATGCCCATCAAACTGGCTGCTGTCCAACCTGCTTGTGCTTTCTTTTGTCTTTGTTCTTTTCCATACTGTAGCATCACTCTCTCAGCCACTTTTGTTCAACACTAGAAACTGGGCTGTAATACCTCCTCAGGGCCCAACACTTTGTGTGTTAGTTACACTGACTCCCTAGTCATCTGAGATCTCTTCTTTAACTCTCCACAGCCTCTCTGCCTATCTCTCTTTGGCTCGCCCATTATTTGGCCTCGTTATTCCTCTCTTTGTGCTCTCAGCCTGCCCACATTGAAAAGCCCTGAATGGAGCACTGTCTTGGACAGTGTTGCGCTTCCCTCTGGTACTTAGCATGGAGGCTGGATACTATGAGTAACATCTACTAGGTTCCTTTAAAGATTTTCCTTCCTTCACCCCACTCCCCACCCCCATCCCTTATCTCCAGCCTGAATTTGACCAGCAGTGTCACTCTTTACCAGTCACTACAAACGGAGCCCATTGTGGGCACATACTTGGGACCTTGCATTGTCCTTCCCATTCATTGTTGGATAACTCCTACCACCACCCAAGTCTTCTTTGAAATAATCCTTGTTGGGAAGATAACCAGAAAACAGCTATGTCAACCTCTGTGAACTCAATACATTTAGGTGAATTCACCAAGTTTTGAACACAAGAGTCGTATTACCTGTGTGTGACACTTAAGATGCCAATTGTAACTCCCATTGCCGTGTGCAAGAAACCACGCATGGGGCAGTTCGATTCTGCAGGAGTATTCTGCACACAGTGTGCAGCTCATCAAATGCCCCCGTCAGTTGGCTGTATTGGCTCCATGTTGCTCCTTTTACTCATTCCAAGCAGGGTGTTTTGTTACATAGCCCCTCTCTGCCCTCTCATATTTACATAATCTTATATACTCCCCCTCCAGCCTATACACTACTCTGTCCCATTTGGCCCCTGCTTTCCTTCTTCCTGCCTTTCTGTCTTTTTCTTGTGCCCCAGCCCAAGCTAACACCCATCTGTCTCCTAAGAGTCTCTGACAGCCGTTTCTATGAAAAACAATCTCTTCCTTCTTTGTCTTTCCAAGTGTGGTTAGTTAAATTATACAGCAGAGCACTTACTCCTCTTCATCTGGCATGTCACCACTTGGTTTTAAATGGTGATTTCTCAGCCCAGATTCTAAGGTCTCTGACAATGCAGTAGTGTCTTGCAGTGTTTCTTTTATGGGTTCATGGGCTAAATGTCAATCAACCCTTGATATTTGCTTATAGGAGACGCAAGATAGTTTTCCTGGCAATTTATGTTAAAAATCACTTGATATTTGAAAAGTGTGACAATCCATTTTCTCAGTGAAAGTGAAAAAAAGTGAGGGAGCGATCTGAGGAAGGGAATGAAATTTGGGTCTAATTCTTGGGATATAAAATTAAAAGGCCATCTGCCTTTGAGATGTGGCAGATGTGCAATTGATATTCTCAGCTCATTTGCCACTTGAATTTTGCAGACATTTAATGCTGTAATTGTTTATACAGTAAGATTATAAATACCCTTTAGAGACCAACTCACTTCTCTCACAATCTATACCCTCCCGGCTAGCTCGTACAAACTACTTCTTACTGATCTAGAGCTTCTAAAGTAGAAATTTTTAAAAATTGGCATGGCGCATTGTTTGAAGATAGTAATTAGATAATATTTATAAAAAAATAAGGAGATATAGTCATGATCTATCCTTCCACACCCAGAATGCTGTCCCATGCCTGATCCAGGCATGTGCACAAAGATGACTGCACATGCACATCACTGTAGGGTAGTTTGCAATTACAATATATTAAAATAGCCTAAATGCTCACCAGTGAGGGACTATTAAATATATTATGAGTCATCCATGTAACAAAAACGGTTCAGCCTTTATAAAGAATGTGACTGGGCTGTAGGGACTGACAAGGAAAGAGGCCGCACATGTGCAGGGGATTTCTGCAAAGACACACAAGGACCTCAGAACCTGGGGTGGGAGGGAAGCTCATTTTTATTATGTAGTTCTTTGTATTTTAATTATGAAAGTGTTTTTATTTCTGAAACCAAAAAAGGAAATTTCAAATAATGATATTCACACTTCATAGGACTTAGAATGAAGACGCATATGGCTGAATATCTACAAAAGCTTTTAAATCTTTATGATATTACGTTTTGGCTATATGATCATAATTGAATAGTACTCACTTTTTAAAAGTGGCCTGCTCTTTCTTTCTTCATGAGATTCTAACTAATTTTTTTTTTTACCATTATGCTTAGGTCTGGACAGGGGACATGACTGTGGTGAAGTCTACAGTGGCAAGAGATTAAAATAGGCTAGGTTTCATACTCTTTATATGAACCACTTTCACAGAATAATGACTATATTTTGAGTATTCTGGGCTTTCTCTGGAAAACTCAAGACCTAAGTGAAAAAGAACATTTGTATAAGCTGTCTATTTACTTGCATTCCTACTATGGCTATGTTTACCCATATGGTAGTGGCTTTCATTGCCTATGTAGTAGCCATTAGCATGTTTCCCTTTTGCAATGAGAAGAGACTAAAATCGTCAGCTACTTCTTCCCTTGCCTCCAGGAAAGTCACATAGGCATTTGTTTAGAGTTTCTAGCTGCAGCCAATGAAGCCCAGACTAATTAGTTTAAGCAGAAAGGCATCTATGGCCAGGTACCAGT
>OU015749.1:14279842-14326429 GCA_907169655.1 Acomys percivali
AGAGAGAGAGAGAGAGAGAGAGAGAGAGAGAGAGAGAGAGAGAGAGAAGTAGTCTGAGAAGATTTAGGTAGAAACTTTGCTTTTTGATAAAAGGAAAGATTTGGAGAAAGTTCTCTTTGGTGTTATTCTTTCTGCTTTTGAATGTAGATATGATAGATATGACACTTGGAACCACTTCACTTCTGTCTTCTTAAAGTTACGCATTGCCAACTTTCTCCCATTTACATTTTTATCTTTAATCTCTGTGGCTTCCCTTCTTGGGTCAGTAATTCTAACCTATTTCTCCAACTCTGAAAACTTTACCTTGTGTCTTTCAACATCTTCTGCCTCCTATCTCTTAGAAAGGCCTTCTCTGTGTATTTACTTGCTCACCTCATATCCCCTCTGTAATATTAACTTGTAAACATGGCTCTCAAGTCAACTTCACTCCCAGAGCTTCTCATCACAAGATCCTCACTGCCATCCAGATTAATAAATCTTCTAGGTGGTTTTTGGTTTTTAATTTTCGTAATCTTTCTGCTGTACTTAAGTCTGTCTTTGTTCTTTAAAAAAAAATCCCTACTCTCCTTCCATTTAACACAGTGTACTCTCTGGGATATCCTTCTCTTGTTTTTCTTTTTCTCTTCTCAGACAGCCCCTCCTGGTGCCCTTCCCTTCTGTGCCTCATCCATGCCTCCCAGATGCTCCAGCCTACACCTTTCATCCTTTCATGTTCACTTAGCCATCACCTGAATACTGAGAATCTGAACATGCACACCCAGCCTGGAAGCCTTCTCCAGTTTCCCACATGTACGTCCACCTACAAATGACCATCTCAACTGGACTCGAGTTTCTGAAATGAACATATGCCAAACACAGGTAGCATTAGACCTTTGAAACCAGTTCTTCATATCTACCTCCTTACCCAACACAAATAAACAAAATTAACATATATGTATGTAATATATGTATATGTATATGTATATAAATATATTACTTTTGTATACTTGATATATAAGTATATATCAAATATACCAATTTGTATATATGATATCTAAGTCGTGACTGACCATTTTCTTGCATCATATATAAAACCAAACACAAAGCACTTCTGATTTGGCTGTCCATTTCCCATCTTTACCCCTTCAGTAGTTTTCTACATATCATTAGACAACTAACCTAGGCAAAATGTAATATGACTATTTCGTTCTTTTTTTTCCTATTTTTGTCCCATTTACAGGCTCAGCACACTATTAATCTTCCTCATCTCTGTAACCTTCTTCCTTTCTTCACTCTACTTTGGAATTTTTCTCCAGAAGCTCTGAACTTTGCTGCAGTGTATCATGATACACATTTATACACATATATGTTATATAATGTATATTGTATATATCATGTATATATTATAATGATACATTGCAGCAAAATTTCAAATTTAGAATAATAATAATATGTATATATGCGAGTGTGTATACATGCCTGTGTATGTTTCCTTCAGCTGAAACTCACTGTCCCATTACCTGGTCTGTACCATGAAGTTCTAATAGAATCTCTTCCTGGACATCTTTATTCACATGAAAAATGTTTCTGAGCACTTGCTATGTGCCAGGTACTGAAGTAAGAGCTGAAAAAAAATCAGTGGTGAAGGAGTCATTGTCATTGTCCTTAATAAATTCATTAGCCCTACACTAACCTCCTTTTCCCCTAAGTTCTTCTACATGAGTTGTTCTTCTTTCAACCACAAACACTCCAGGCTGCCCATACCAGCATCACTCTCCTTTTTAATGGAAGGTTGGGAGAATGAGCCCATTCCCAGGCAGAGCAGCAGACACTGGCCCAGCTAAGCCATGGTCATTCCACGCCTTTCATCTAAGGGCTAGCTAAAAATGAAGACTACTGTTTGTCTGAAAGTTTGTCTCCTCCACAACCCATATTGAAATCTAATCACCATTGTAACTATATTAATAGACCTTTTGAGGTGATGTGGGCTATCAAGATTCTGCCCTCGTGAGGGAGATCGGTGTCTATAAAAGGGTACATTTAGCACCTTTTGGTCTCTTGTCCTTTTGCTTCTACCATGCGACGGAACTGCTGGAAGTCCCCTGCCAGGACTCTCCATCTCTTGAACTGAAGAAATGGAATTTATTGCTCCCATTTTATCTTTCTCCTTAGGCTTGAACAAGAAAGCATACAGAACAGGTGTCATAAGTGGTGGGATCCTGTAAGGGAAGTCAGCAGGGACACAAGGCTTATAGGCAAGAGTAGAACCCAACTTCCTACAGGGATGAGAACAAGGATGGAGTCTGGGCATAGCTTTGCCTTATGACCTAATGTGCAAACCAACAGGCATCCTATTTTAGGGCCATAGACATAGTTCAGTGAATAAAAATGCTTACTGTATAAGTTTGGTGACTCTGAGTCTCTAGAGGCCAAATAGAAAGCCAGCTGCAGTGATGCACAATCTAAATCCTAGCCCTCTTAGGGGGAGATGGTAGGCAGTTACAAAATTATTAGCTCTCAGCTCTCAGGCCAGCTGGCCTGTAGTACGTTGTGCAATGGCAGAAACAAGGAGAGAGATGCTGCCTCAACAAGGCAGAAGGGAAGAATTGAGTCCCAAAAGTTGTCTTATAACATTTACATGGTCACCATGGCAGGTGCATGTGTGAGTATGTGTATGCATGCACACACACACACACACACACACACACACACACACACACACACACACCACAATTTTAAGAACTTTATTTTAAAGCCCCTTTGAACAAGTCTTTATTTTATTTTGCTTCTTAATGGGAGCAACTATGAACCACCTCTCCCTGTCTCCCACTGTGCCTCCTCCCACATGTAGCTCATGAAAACGCTCCTCAATTCAGGCATGCCCACATTACTTCTCAAGTTTGTGCCTTTTAAATTCAGGTTCCTCGCCCTTGGGTCCACTGCTTCTCTCAACCCATTTCCTCCTGCATTAGTTTTTGTTGTTGTTGTTGCTGTGAGCAAACATCTTACAAGACACAACTTGAGGAAGGAGAGGTTTTCTTGTGGCTTACAGTTTTAAGGCATACAGTCTATGACAGTGGAGGCAGGGGGAAGCAGGAGTGAGAAGGAGTACTGGTCACATTGCATCTCACAATCAGGAAACACAAAGAGGACCACAAGTAGGACCATGCTAAGAAATCTCCACATCCCCCACTGTCTCCAGAGAGGTCCCATCTCAAGGTCCTCCCTGAGCTGGGGACCAAGAATACAAACACAGACAAAATGTCTATAGTAACATTTCTATAGCTTAGCTCTTATCAAGTCATCCCATGTTTAAAACTGTGATGATTACCCATGGAATTCTAGACAACGTTCAGATTCCTTGCCACATATTCAGGTGGTATTTAGTGTCTTCCCTCAAGCCAGTTTTGGCTTTTCCCTCCTTATTACCTCTTGTCTGCTCTGTACAAGAATGTGACACACTTGCTAGAACTTGGGACTCCTTCACTTGCACTAGTGATTGCTATTCCATATACTCAGATCTATGTCCCACTATCACCCATGGCCTCCACAAACTCGCCAAACCCCTTCAAACCTCACCAGAGGCTGGATGTGGTAGTGTATACCATGATTCCAGCATTCTGCTGGTAGAGGTGGGGAGATAATGTCAATCTGAGGCAATCTCAGTGAATTCCAGGCAAGCTTGGGTTATAGTGAGACCATGCCACAGAACAAAACCTTACCAGCCCCTCTGGAGCCACTTTGGATGTCCTTGTGGTACATTCCTTTGCTCTATGACACCGTAACATTTACCTGACTGCGTCAAAGTTATTTGTTTATTGGCTTTTCTAACTAAACTCTAAGCTTCTTGACAGCCGGGACCAAGTGATGTTTATACACATATCCCCCAGCACTGACTGTAATGTCTCTGACTAACATCCTCCATAAGTTGTTTCAGAAAAGGATGGGGGAAAAGAAGGGGGAGAAATGGGAAAGCAAGTCAGGAAAGGAAAGAGAAACAACCCAGTGCCTGCTCCTTTGGGAGAAAGAACACAATCTCGTAGTCTACAAAACAGTCAGAGATTTCACTCTGCAAAGCCCACATTCCTGTCCAGGTAAGAGCCTGAGTTTTTTTAAAATATATACTTTAATGAAGAAATTGTAAGATACAGACATGGAAAGGAACACGAACTCCTTAAGCCCTCCGCTTCAGCTTTAACTCTGCTACCTAGGCGCTACCTTTCTCTTCCTTGACTTTCTTCCCTTCCCTCCTCTCTCCCATCCCTCCCTTCTCCTTTCCTGCCTTCCCTTCCCTTTCTCTGCCTCATGACCTTGCTGCTTTAGGCCTTCGGAAAGAAGTATTAAAAGAACTGCCCCCACCAGCAGTCATGAGGACAGAAAGAAAACAAATAGTTATTGACACAGGTAATGCTCTTGTTTCCCTGTGGTAGCAGCATATGGCACGGGCTGTAATAGCCTGGTGTAAAGCATTCCTGGACAATATTAATGACCAACTGGGTTAATGACCGAAGAACCAGCCTCTGGCCAACAACACAAACTCCTGTTCATTAATTCTTGGGAAATGACCTCAGCCATGTTCATTACAGCTCAATTACACTCAAGCACCTCACAAGGAAAAAGAACATTTGAGGCTTAGTGCCTAACTATGTACCTTCTTTTACCTTGACACATGGGCAATAAAGGCACAAAGCAAGTTATTAGTCTAAATACCAAGCATGTAAAAGAAGCAGGGCTATTGCTTTATCAGCTTCCGCAATCAATAAGAACTAAACTCTGTGACCTTAGAGGTCACAGAGCAAGCAAGTCAGACTCTCTCTAGTGATTTACAGGCACCCGGGGTGGTCTCAGTGACACAGGACTGAGCTAAATGCATGATTCTCAGGGGGGGATAGTTTGAAGGGAAATCTGAAAATTTGAAGGGCAGAGTCTTTGCCCTAGGAAAAATAAAACTGACTTCTTTGGGGCCTGGGAAGATAGCTAAGTGAGGAAAGTACTTGCTGTTCAGCCAGAGGACTTGATTTGATGCCATCATTCACACAAAAAGCTGGGTGTGGGGTGGCGGGGGGTGGGGGGAAGCAGAGGCAGAAAGGTGGCTGATGGCTTCTGATGAACCCAAACCGAGGCTGAGTTCCAACATTCGTGCGCACAAACCCAAAGAAGCTAAGTTACAAGGAGGGCCTGAGGTGGGGTGGCGGGGGGATGCTTGAATTTAACTGAGAAAGGAAAATAGAATAGACATCATGGGCAGACAGCATACAGGGAACCAGGTGGGGGAGGAGACAGGAGGGGATCAGGAAGGATTGAGTGGAGGGAGGACTGAGGGACAGAGTATGGGAAGAGAGAGCTAGAATGAGAGTGGATCTCTCTGGGAGGAGCTAGAAACGTAGGACAATGGAAACTCACAGGAATCTAGCCAAGACTGTTAGCAATGGGAGATATCGAGCCTGAACCGGCCATCTTCTGTAACCAGAAAAAGAGTGACTGGGACACCAACTCAGCCACAAAATCTTAGACCCACAGTTTCTCCTGCCAACAAGATAGGCAGGGGTAAAGATGAGCAGAAGTTGAGGGAAAGGCCAACCAATGACTGGCCCAGCTTGAGACCTATGCCGAGAGAGAGAGAGAGAGAGAGAGAGAGAGAGAGAGAGAGAGAGAGAGAGAGAGAGAGAGAGAGAGAACCCACCCCTGACACTATGAACCTTATTCTGCTATATTTCCTAGCATAATTGCCATCTGAGAGGCTTCACCCAGCAATTGATGGAAACAGATGCAGAGACCCACAGGCAAACATTAGGCAGAGTAGTTTGGGGGATATTACACAAGAGAACAAAGTATTGAAGGAGTCAGAGAAGGCAAGGTCACCACAAGAAAACATACAGAACCAACTAACCTGGGCCCAAAGGGGTCCGCAGAGACCGAATCACCAGAGAGCATCCTTGGGACAGACCTAGACCTGCTGCACGTATGTAACAGGGGTGTGGCCTGGTCCTCACGCAGGACTCCTGACTGCAGGAGCTATATCTGACTCTGTTGCCCACCTTGGGATCCCTTTCCCCTAACTGGGCTGCCTCACCTAGCCATGATGGGAAGAGATGCTCCCAGTCCTACTTCAACTTGATATGCCAAAGAGGGTTGAGATTCATGGGAGGCCTCCCTTTTTCTGGATCTTTTCTGAGGAGAAAGGGAGGACTGGAGGATGAAGGGGAGGGGAGGGGAGGGGAGAGGGAGGGAGTGGGAGGAGAGGTGGGAGGGTGAACTGCAATTGGGATGTATAATTAATTAATAAAAAGGAAAAAAAAAAGTCAAGGTACTATTGATCTTCCTCAAATGCTGCCTTTCATCATGTGCCAATATAAACTCATTTTAATCCCAGATGTGCTGATGCTCCCTCTCAGACTTGGCTTGCTCTTTCTTCTCTTTGGGATTTCTGTGTCACCTAAGACCTGCTCCCAGCCCAAATGTAATTACTGGCCTGCTGTAGCCTGTACTGCCACCTGCCATCTGCCCATCAGGCCTCCCTGCCAGAAAATTTTATTGCGAACAGCCCCTTCAATCCAGTGGGGCCAAGTGAATTACACTCTATAATTCTTCAAATCCTATTCCCCAACCCAGTGTGCTACATAGGTGTCACACTCCCTGTTGTCTCACCGCCGGCATTCTGAAGTTTAAGCTGGACTCCCTCATGGAACAGTTCCCCAGGAGTATCCCTGCTGTTCACCCCCATTCATCTCACCCCACTACTCCCCCAAATCCCAGCAATTGACTCTGCGCTGGCTTTTTCCTACTGCACTCTACTTTTGTCTAGCAAACTCACCTCAAAAGCTACACAGCAGTCCTTCAGCTGTTCTTGTCTGGAAACTCAGAATCTGTCTCCCAAGTGCAGATAGCTCCAACGCAGGTCCTGCCCAGAGGATGGAGCATGTGCTCTGTCACCTGGTCCCAACTCACTTAGCCAGTTTCCCTCCTCCTCATGGCGCAAATCCTCAGCTTTCTTCAGGCCGGAAACTCTCCTGTCAATCTCCTCACACCAAGTTGCCCTTCACCCAACTTGTGGTCCTCTCCTGGAAAAAAAAATTTTTTTCTCTCTCTTCCACAAACTCTATTTTGACGAGATTTCTAGAACATACCTTTCTGGACTCCTTCGTACCCACTATTAGCATCCTTGTCTATGATATGGGCGGGGGGCGGGGGAGGTCCTTCCTACTGTATGGTGTTTTCTAAACATTTTCTGTAATCCTAATTTGTCTGTGAGACATAGGCTTTGGGGAAAGGACCGTGTTCCACCGGGACGTGAAATGTCCCCTAAAGTTTGGCCCAGGGCTAATCTTCCAGAAAATGATGAATTGATTCATATACTATAAGCTTCTAGAGCCTGCTAAATACCCCCTGGCCCCAGACCTTCTGCCTTGGTTGAAAAGTTCCAGTCAAGACATGTTGCTATCTCTTCCTTTTGCTACTCTGTCTTCAGCTATCTGGCACCTCCACAAGGTTTCTGTCACCACCCATAAAAAGCTGTCAACAGGACACTGTCTGAAAAAAATCACTATTTTAATTAGATATAAGGCATTTCTTTCCTGATGGCTTATCTGTTTATACTTAACCTGTCTCATTGCTTTCCCCCAAGAGACTCTAAGCTTGGTGATCACGGAAGCCTTGTTTGTCTTGCTTTGTGCTTTATCCCTTGCATTGAAGGGTGTCAGGGGCTGAAGACACACATAGATCAGTGGCAGAGCACTTGGCTAGCACGTACCAGGACCCAGGTTCAGTCCCAGGTACCAGAGAGGATCAGGAACAGGATTCCTGCTCCATAGGGATGCACTAGGTGAGTAGATGAGGTGTACTCTGTGTGTGAGACACAGCCTACGAAGGAAAACAGATACACATGCTAAATACCACACAGCAATAAAAGAAGTCACAAAAAGCATCTGTTTGGAAGTTATCAGTCTTGACTAAGTGTGTCATTGGTGGACAGAAGCACGGTTGTGTACCATGTAATAATTTGGTCAACAAAGGACTGACTGCTCAAAGGACAGTGGCCCTGTAAGGTTATAGAGGAGCTCTAAATTCCTATCATGAGTGACATGTAGCCACCCTAGAGCGGAAGTGTAATGCATGCTGGGTTTGTGATGACTCTGGTATGAATGTGCTTTCTGTGCTGGCAGTTGGATAAAAGTATAGCATATACAATTGGGTACAATGTGTTCCCCTTGACAATGACAGAAGCCACCATGTTACTGGACTGTGCATGTGCTCCATTATACTTATAATCTGTACAGTGTTTCTCACTTCTTTGAAAATAAATGGCTATAATGCAGTAATGTGTGTTACATTGAAATATTCTGATATATTTCATGTTTAGTTTATCTCTTGATTGCACATTCCATAAACCTGCTCCAAAATGACAGTCACCTTGAGACTCATATATCAGAGTATTATCTTCGTAAAGCAATGAGGGGGGTGGGCAGCTAGGTCAGAACAGTGGGAAGGGGACATGGTTTGGCAGTGACCTGATCTTTCTATGACTAATGTGGAATATTAGAAGCTTGGGACTCAGGTACAGTCAGGTACCAGTGGAAAGTTTCAATGGAAAATGGCAGCCTTGATTTTCTAACTATGCTTTTGGCAAAAGTCTCAAGGACAGACAACAGTACAAAGAGACTAGAAGCAGGTGGCAGGTAAGAGGCAGGACAGGTAGCCCAGGAAGGATGTAGGCTTATGTTAAGGAGAAGGAGGGGAAGGAGCAGGGATTAGACAGAGCCTGAGAAAGCTGAAGCTGCTTAGCCTAAGATGAGAATGGATGAGAGACAGCAAGGAGGCAGAAGTGAGTCCCACACAATGGCAGGCAAAATGGCATCACTACCAACAAACTAAGAGTATATGGACCAGGGAGAAGACTAGAAATCATCTTTGCAGGGAGTCAGGGGAGGGGAGAGGGGTTGAGTTTGAGGGATGAAGATGGGGATATATCTGATAAGCTTGGATTTGTAGTCATCAGAGCCTGGGGGCCAGGCCTGTGCCAAAGATATGATTTGGAAACCATTAAAACGCAGATGATAGCCACTACTGTGGGTATATATGACGTTGCCTGGGGAGATGAGTTGGATCTACCACTCAGGAAATTGCTCCTCCAGGTCTAGACTGTGAGACTGAGATTTCAATATCCAGGGTTGTAAAGAGCACTCATTATAATACGGCGTGAGTCGCCAGTCACTGTTACCTTGACATTGGAATGCAGTTCTCCTCGCTTGATATTTACCACATGGTTTTAGTTAAGCCGGCTTCCAGGACCTTTGATTATGACCAGGCTAAACACCGTATGTTACATTAGACAGCACATCCTGGCGCAGAATTCGATGAGAAACTGCTACCTATATTCACAACATATGTCCTCCAAAACTGCTATTAAGCTTTGCAAAGCAGCCATGCAATTAATTTTTAGCAGAGAAGCGCTTGCAGCCGCCCCAATCATGTGTAGCAGCTCTGAAAGGCATGCATCTGACATTTGCCAGAGAGAACATATTGCTGCCCATACTTTAGTCATTTATCTTTAGAGGGTAAGAAAGTTTTGCTGGTTATTTAAGACAGGAATGTAAATTTCAATCTGTGTGCTACTGGATTGGTTTGCATGACCCTGGGAACATCTTTTTCCCAAATGCTTTGGCCACTCACCCAAAAGTGATCATTTGTTGCCTAGAGACGCCAGTGCTGAGGAAGAATTGGGAAACTACTATTTTTTTTTATTGAGTTTGGCTTATGCAGAAATATGAGGAGTTACATTCAGATAGATAGACAGATAGTCATTTTATGTTATTTTAAGATAAAGCAAACACTTACTAATACTGAACCTGTGTTTTCTTTGGGCCAAGAACAGTGCTAAATACTTGGCATGAATAGTTCAGTGAGTTATCTCAAGACTTATATGGTAACTACTCTTTCATTTTACAGATGCTGAGATTTGTTCAATCTAGAAAATAATCAAACAATTGGGTTTCTCCAAACACATTTGTTTTGAAGGGAAGCTGACTTGTGGTATGGGAATTCATTGATGTTTTATCTTCTTTGCTAATCTTATTGGAGCACTGTTATGGCGTCTAAGGTACAAAGAGCATTGTAAGTGGGCATCTTTGTCTCTGTACTGCCAGACTCCCCTTGTCTCTTCTGGATACTACCCTTCTCTGTTTGGTAGCTGCCCTCTCTACTCCATTTGATTGGATGGAATTACCATCCAGTTGATATACCTCTTGCTTCCTCAGAGGTCTAAGAACCATAATCCAACCTGCATAGTAAGAAACCTCCATTGTTGGAACCTGTGATTGGCCCAGGGCCAACCCATCACCCAGAAGGCCAGAGAGAATATGTAAGCCATGACCAGCTGAGGAGAAATTTGCTTACTTACTTGTGCTCATTAACACTCAGGACTGGTAACCTTGGAGATGCTTCTGGGAGAAGGACCCTCAGTTATGTACTTCAGTGAATTCCTTTTATCTGTTTTTACAGAGCAAGGCTATGTTTGAGCAAGCCTCTGTTATTTAAATATAATAAGACAGATAGGATAGAAAATGAACTTTTACAAACCTAGCAAAAATTGATCTGAGTTTAATTGTCATTGACATCAAATCTCATCTTTTGAAAGGGGTACATTTATATATTAAGTGCTAGCTAAAATTCACTAATATCAAGATGTACATCAAGAAACCAAATGGTAGGAGATAGATAACAGAATTTAAGAAGGATATTAGCCACCTACTTAGATGTAGCACCAAATGACTAACTTCCCATAGATATTTGCAAACAGCTCTCCTGCTTTTAAGTAAAACAGGAGATAAATGGCATTAATGACCATCCCTACCTCATACCCAAACACTCACAAGCTATGGTTGGATAACCAGAATTGAAAAGACTTTTAGAAGTATATGCCTTGTTATTCTTTAACTTTCTATACAGATGATCAATATTACTTCTTCAAATTTATGACAACTATCATTAAGTATCAGGACACTAGTTCAACATCATCACAAACTATTGGGCAAGCAGTTTATCTTCTCCGGATCTTAGCTTCTTCACACCCAGGGAGATATATTTCCTGACTCTCCTGTATTATGGAGAACATTTAGCAAAGCTACAGACACAAAATCCCTTTGGAAAACATAAAAATTAGTAATAGTGACTCAGAAGCATCACTACTTTTGCTAAGATGATTTCTTGAGACAGAGCTGTTTCTATTTACCTTATGCCATTGGGATATAGGGAAAGTCCATTATAAACTTTGAGTAAACCTGTCACCGGTCAGAAGGAGAAGGAAACTGAGGACCACGGTACTCTTCCAAGAACTCTCCATCTTCCCTCCTGACATTGTAACCGTTTCTCTTCCAAAGAAAACTCTACCCAAAGCAGTCAGTTCTTCATGCATGAAACATAATCCAGACTCCACTAAAATCTACTCACTCCCTTCATGTCAAATTCCCTCTCTTGGCCGTCCACTCTTCAGCATTTTAACCTAAGCTTCACCAAGCCATATCTGCAGTCTGGGTATGTGCTAGAGCCTTTGAAGCCAGGCCCTTCATCCCGGGCTCACTTGGTGATGTGTACTGTGACGTCTCATCTAGTTGTCACACAATCGTGACTCTCTCAAGTTGTTGTACACATTTCTCACTTAGAGAACTTGCCTTCTTATTCCCAGGAAACTACCCTGCCTTGTTCAATTCAGGCGTAAGTTTGTTAAAGACAGCGCCTGGCTCCCATGTTCTTTATATGGGATATGGATTCAGCAACTAATAGTTAAAAAGAAGATGTCTATATGAAAAAAAAAGGCTTAGAAAAAAAATAATAAGGGAGCCCGTGTGTTCCAAAAGGAGGCCAGAAATCAGGTAACCTTATTCGCTTCCTTCCTTCATTGCAAAGAACCACTTACTAATTTCACTGGCTTATGAATTTGAGCTTTTTGCATATTAAATATCTCTACTGTTGAAAACAACCTTGGCAAATTCTTCGGAAAACAGTGGAAAGATGGAACACTGACAGCATGATGACTTTGAACTCTCTTATGGCTGTGAATATTGTTCTTCCTGCTAGTGTCAACATGGGAATCTCTCAGCAACTTGTACCATCTTTTTAATCTTGTATGCAGGTAATGACAGACATTAAACAAGATGGCAGCACTCTGTGGCAGGAAACACTGGGAATAAAGAATAGTTGAGCCCAGGGTAAGTAGGTGCTTGACTAAAGCGTTAGAAGGCTCTGGGCATTAAAGCTTTGCTTAAATACTATAGCAGAGAGCCTCGATTTTGAGACTCTGGGCCATCAGCTTCAGGTGTATGAACATTGACAGGTTCTCCATGTTTAATTACCATGTGTTTTTGTCTTAACAAAAAGTATTGGAAGAAATTCGGTAACATATGCAAACACAGTTTGTTTATAGAAAAGCATAGTTGTCATTATGCTTAGCCACTTGACTTAATCTAAAAACTCGTGTAGGGCTGTCAGGATGGTTCAGAGTGTAAATGCACTTGCCGCCAAGCCTCATGACCTAAGTTTGTTCCCCAGGACACACATGGTAGAAAGACAGAACTGACTCTTAAGATTTGTCCTCTGATTTCCACATGCATGCAGACATACATGCATGTATATATACATACATACACACAGACACACATACACACACACATACACAAATGTAACAAAAGAAAGTTTAAAAAATGCTTTAACCTTCCTATCCCGAAGATACGCGCCTTCATAATCTAAGGAACAGAGTGGCATATGACTACCTTGGTACCCTTTCAGTCACACATCCATATTCCGAATGAACAAAATGAGTGATCACCAAGGCAGGTGCAGCGTCACACGCTTGTAAGCCTGGCCCTCAAGAAGTAGAAAGAAGCAAGAGGAGCAAGTGTTTCAGGACAGCTTGGGTTACACAGCAGTACCCCATATTAACATCAATCCTTTAATCACAAATCCCTGGATGCCAGCATGCTCCAGCCTTTAGTTTTCCTGAACTCGTATCACCTCAAAAAAAAAGACAAATAGCAAATAGCTCTACAATGAGTCTTATACAGCAACATGGGGGACAAAGCAGTGCCTTCTTTGGATTCCCAGGGCTTCTACACTGATGGTAGGGTAGCCTCTGGTGCTATGAGGACATCCTCTCCCTGGGGCCTATCTGCTCTATGACTCCACCATTCTGTTATTATGTGATTTGCTCCAACTTTCACAGACATCTGTCACAGTCCTTCCATAGGGTAAGCACACAACACTGAACCATTCCCAAATGACCCACATCCAACTGGGAATGGTACCGTAGGCACCGCCCTGAGGTCAGTGGGTTTTTGATCCAGGTGAATAAAGCAGACTTCTGTGGGCGGCTTGAGCTCTTGACAGGAGAGTGTGAACAACCAGCTAATGATCTGAAACACACATGCTCTGGCAGAAAAGCCATATGGGTGGGAACAAATCCCACCTTTAAAAAAAAAAAAAAGCAGTGCTGTTTGTGTGCTTGGTTGAGAAAAAAATGGCAACACTGAATAAAATATTCAAGTTGGCTCTTTAGGAGCACCATCCTAGACAGCATGTTTACAGACCTTAAATTTTTCCCAACAGAGAGAAAGGGCCCCTGAGAGATTAGAGCCTCTCAGTCAGCGGATGACATAACCAGGACACAGAGAGGAAGCGACATACTCAACATTACCAGTAAATGGCAAAGCTGGAGACAGAATGCAGGGCTCTTTAATGGTCCAGACCCTGCTGCTTCCAGAACCAAATAAACATTTCAGTCGACTGTAACTCCTGCAGCCCAAAGTCTCTACAGCAGTAAACCACAACTACACTCCGCCCACTCGGTATTGACCTCTCCTGAAACTGCCCTTGTGAACCATGTTCACGGCTTGTGCTACTCTCCCCAGTGAGCAGATGCTTGAGAATTACTGAGAGCTGATTGGCTGATTCATGAGCCATGAGCAAATACATAATAATGGTATAGCTTCCTTCCTGAGCTGCCACCTAAGGCGGCTCCACTAAATGGCCTCTTCTTCCCCTTTCTTTTCTTAAACACTTGCTTATACATTTTTGAGAACTGTCACCAAAACACATCAAGGAAGCAATCATTTTGGAATTTACCCTATAAAAAGGCGAAAAGCACCAAAGTCTATAGGGGAAATCTTCCCTGAACCTAACATGAACTGGAAAATGCAGAGTGCCTCAGATTACAAGCAGTGTGTTCCTGGGGGCTCTGATCTAATGGTCCATCACTGCGTCCTGGGCCATTTTCCTAGCTTCCCAGAGGGAAAAGACCACAGTCTTTTAACCCAGGCGGGAGGTGAATGTTAGGCAGAGATCTTAGGCGAGGGGCACTGGCAAGTAGAGGATGAACTCTGAACTGAAAAGATAGCCAAGAGAATATTAATATCAGGAGCCCGAGAGGCTGTTCATGGCAGGGGCAGTCCCATAGGGTGGGACACATGCAAAACTTTGTTTCGTTTGAGTACTAAGGACTTATCCTCAGGGTCTCGTAGTAAAAACAGACATATATCTAAGTATCAAGGAGCATTCAGTGCAGAGGCAGAGAGGCAGGCCTAACAAACTTTTTTCCTCTCTATGAACATACTTCAGGGCTTATATCTACTAAGTAATATTAGACAACATGTATGCATATGCACTACAGAGAGGTATGTGTGGATATATATATATATATATATAGTGTTTGTTCTGTGATTTCGGCATTTTTCAGGGCACCCTACTCTTCACAGACATTGAAGTATAGTGCTAGCAACCATAATAGAAACTTAACAACTTTGGCCATGCACTTATTTGACCCACAGTAGACAATAAAATAGGTAGCAATATTGCACGTTAGCATCCGTAAGCAGTGAAGCCATTTAATGAATACTAGTTACAACACTGCCTTCCCGCTCTTTTTAATTCCTCCTTCTGCTAGACTAGAAGACAGAGAGACCCATGCAGTTTCTGGCAATTCAGCTGACTCTGTGAACCAAATGCCTTTTTTATTTTTATTTTAACAGAGCATAAGGAGACATGTCCCTCTCAATTTGATGCGGCTCTCCGCCCAGGAGGCAAGCTCTCTCTAACCACTTCTCCAAGTCGCCTTAATAAACTCATCAACCGGTCGCCAAGCTGCACTTTCCCATCTCAGTCAGAAAACACAAATCAATACACACAGCCGAAGCACTTAGGCTCTGCTCATAGAGTCTCCTGAGGAAATGCTAGGTGCATTCCCACGCCAAGCTGACGCAGCCTTCTTCTTCCGGAGGTAGAGTTGCCAAGGCCTGTGAACTACTGGGCAGCAGATGAGGAGGGAGGGGCCGCCAAGACAGCAAAGCAAACTGAACCTAGGGTCAAGTCGAAAGCCAATCGGGTTGCAAGGTGCTGCTACTGACCTTCAAAGCTCTGTGAGCAACAGTTTTCTTAGCATCATAAAAACCATAGGAGTCTAAAGTAGGCCAGCAGTTCATACACATATAAATGCCAGTGTCTCCCTGCCAACTGGAGATGGAAGAGAAGTGCCCATTAACTTGGCACCCTGAACCACCCTGGGTTCTCTAGAGGAACCTAGGAAGATAACCTTATTCATTTGGTCTGGAAACAAAAAATTAAAATAATCTTCTTATAAATCCCACAGCTGGCATGGAAAGAAATCAAACAAACACAAGTGTTTGTCTGAATTTAGATTCAAAAAACCCAGAGCGAAGGATGCTGAGCACGAAGGGGAGGCGCCTTGAGATCTATTCGGAGGCACCCTCAGCACCTGTTTGTAAGCGCATCTCTCGAAATAGCAGCATTCAGCAACAAGTTTCGAAAATGGCAAATCTACAGCTTCTTTTCCCTGAGAGTGCTTAGTCACGCTAATCCTCTGACCCAAGAAATCCTTTCACAGGAGCCTGTGAAGGAGGGAGCAGAGCCGTGCTTTACATGTCTGCAGCCATGGCAGCAGCCGCAGCAGTTAAGCAGTAGCCCCTGAGGCAGGGGAAGGCAGGAGTGGGCACTGCCTGCCGGGGCCCCACCTCCTCCCTAGCAGCACACTCACCATCAGCAGGCTGAGAGCAGAGTCCGGCACCAGCTGCACTGCCATGGTCGCTGCTTGAGACTCCCATGCACAGCCGCGTCCACTGAATCAGTCTGCTTGGGCCCGGGGCAGCCACAGAGCATCTACTGGCACCTAGGGCAAAGCAGCAGGACACATAGACTTAAGGAGCCAAGGGCTCAAGGTGAAGCTAGGCCACATTTCCCTCAGGGTGGGGAGGAGGGCAGGGGGATATTGGGAAGATGGGGTAGGAACTATGCTTAGGAAGAGAAAGAAAAAAAAAACATAAGGAGCAGAAGGCACATTAGCAAGCTGCAGGTTATTTAAAGGTGAGATCTGCCTAGCTTCTCTAAGCCGCATGCAGAAACGGCATCAAACACAAATGCAACGCTGGAACGCAGCAATTCTAGCTGCCACCTTAGCATAGGCAACAATTCTGCTTTGAACTGACAATTAAAATAAAACATTCATTCCCTGTTGCAGATAAATCAGCCAGCCCGACCAACACCCTGCGCCTCCTCCCCCCCTTGCATCTCTCAGCAAATTCTGCTGCATAAACACGCTGAATGTCACAACCTACCGGCTTGCAATCTGGTCAGTGGCTTTTCCCTGCTGCAGAAAGGTGTGTCTCTTCTGCTCAAGCAAGTGTCTGGGAGAGAGAGAGAGGCTGACCAGCAGGCACCAGGCAGTCACTGGAGATCAGCAGATGCCCTCATGGTTAGCGAGGACCAACTCACTTAGGAATTAGCCTCTCTGTCATCCCCCAAATCTACTTTTTTTTTTCCTCCAACTAGACTGCAGGCACAGCTTCCTGCAGCATTGATACTTAGGAAGAACATGGAACTATGCTGCCTGTTCTGTGAGCGTTCTGATTGCCCTGCCTGTACCACATGTACGCAGCCAGACACCCTCTCCCTCCTCTCTCTCTCTCTCTCTCTCTCTCTCTCTCTCTCTCTCTCTCTCTCTCTCTCTCTCTCTCTCTCTGTCTCCCTCCCTCCTCTTCCCTTCCCTCCCATCTCTCCACAGGGCTGCCAGTTAGGAATTTTGAAGGATCCTCCCTAGTGCAGGAGAGGGAGGGCAGAGGAGGCTAATTTGTAAGAAAGGACACCTGCTTAAGACAAAAAGGCAAACTGGTCTTTAAAAAAATCATATCGTTGGGGTACTCTGCCTTGAAGCTGCCAATGGAAAAAGAAAAACAGGAGGCTGCCCACCCAGGTTTGTTAGGTACCATATATACTATATATTCTGTAAAGTTCCTCCAAATTAGACAAATCAAGGCATCTTTACAGGAGCAATGTGAAATTTATAGCCTCTTATGGATTCGTGTTCAATTAAAAGTGTCAATTGCTAACACTCCTGGCAGCAGTTTTTAATGTCTTTTTCTGATCTCTGCTTTTACTCACCTATTGTAACGACCTCTAAAACGCCTGGAAATTAACTGGATGGTGTGAAATGCAGGAACCAGAACTGACAGTGTATATGAAAACCTGGGCAAGGAAGCAAGAAATAGATTTTACTTGTTCCTATGAATAAGTGCTGCTGTTGTCCCTATGTACTTTATATGTGCATGCGTGCACACATGTGTGCATGCATGTGTATGTGTGTGTGTGTGTGTGTGTGTGTGTGTGTGTTCACATGCATGTGGAAGCCAGAGGATGACTTCAGATGCTGTTGCTTTGGCTCCATCCACCTTGGTTTTGTTTCACAGGTTTTGGTTTTTCTCTGAGTAAGCTAGACTAGACAGCAGGGAGCCCCAAGTCCTGGCTAGTCTGCCTCCCCAGCACGGGAATCCTAAGTGTGGACCTGCGTGTGACTTGTACACGCAGGACCTGGGGACCTAAGTCAGGTCCTCATGCTTGCAAGACAAGCGTCTCAGCAACAGAATCGTCTCCTAGCTTTTCATACTCTCTAAGGCAGTGGTTCTCAACCTGTGGGTTGTGATCCCCATGGGGGGGGGCGGGGAGCGTCACACAACAGGTATTTACACTATGAGTCACAACAGTAGCAAAATTATAGTTATGAAGTAGCATCAAAAATTTTTATGGTGGTGACGTCACCACAGCATGAGGGTCACGGAATTACGGAGGCTGAGAATTGTAGAACTAAGCACAGGGCAGTTGCTAACGATGTTCCTCTAATTTCTCCTATGGCGCCCTAATGACCTTGAACCTTTATTCCAGTGTACTTGATTGGATTTGAAATATCATTGACCTCAGGAGTCCCTGGGAGAATCATTTCCTGCCACCAAGGACCTTAGGATTCAAAGCAAAGGTGCACAGACGGGTGAGAGCATTCTGGACATACTAGAGATATTGGTAATATTGGTAATCAAGACGGAACAACTTAAACACATCTTAAGCCAGGTATGGAGGCCCAGGCCTTTAATTCCAGTACTTGTGAGGCAGAGACAGGTTGATCGCCATGAGTTTGAGGCCAGCCTTGTCTACAAAGTGAGTCCAGGACAGCCAAGCCAAGGAAACACAGAGAAACCCTGTCTCAAAAAGAAAAAAAAAAAGAAAGAAAGAAAGAAAGAAAGAAAGAAAGAAAGAAAGAAAGAAAGAAAGAAAGAAAAAAGAAACACATCTTGTTAGTGACTTGGGAACCCTCACCCTAGCACATGCTCAGTGCCCTTAGCCTTCTGAATGTTCACCTCATTTTTCTTTAGTCCTGCCTCACCCTTCTGCTTTCAGAGAACTTTCCATCTCAGAGGAGGTGAGATGTGCACAGGAATGACTTACAAATGTAAGATATGGGAAATGCTATCAGGTGGCTTGAAAAACAAGTCCTTTCAGTAGCGACAAAACAAGAGACTCCCTCTGGCTAGTTTCTGAGATGAGTCCCAAGAATAACAAGGCATCTTTTTAAAATATTTCTGTTCTGCTTAGTTCTGTGTGGACCAGGTACTTGTGAAATGTAGAAAAAGAGTTGAAGCTACTTCAAGTGGTGCATGTGGACAGAGGGTGGCTTATTCTACAGAGGCAGGCAGAGGTGGCTTCAGGTCTAAAGATATCCAGGTTGAGCTAAAAGGTTGGGGAGATAGGCCCGAGAGAGACTGAGTATCCATCCTGGTTGTGGCCCTTGAAACATCTGCCTTTGTTTAAGGTCTCCTTTTGTTTAGAAACCCCTACCCCATGTCTTCCTGAAGCCCAGATTCCCTTCAACAAATGAAAGGAAGAAATAATCTCAGGGGCTGAGAGGGTGAGGGAGCAGGGAGGGTGAGGCAGGAAAGGAGTGGAAGAAGTCACAAGGTAGATTCCTCTCTACCCCAGCCCAGTGTACATGATCAACCAGTGCCATGATGGAGGATTGGTAAATAGCATGAGGAGTTGAAATGACTATGAGGACAGCGGCTGGAGCCCCACAGTTAGAAAGTGGTTGAATTAAGCAATGGCCAAAGAAAGTCTAGGAAGGATGCAAATTAAATTTGCTAAACATGTTTGTATTGCATTATTTTCTATGATAGTGAAATAGTTCCTGACTTTTCTGCTTGGGCATTCATGGTGCTTTAAGTTATTAATACTTCTTATTTTTTTAAAATTTAATCTTTAACATATATATGTTAATATATATGTATATGTATATATACATATATATGCACAATGAACATAGTCATTCACTATTATCTCCTAACTGGAGAGGAGGAATAAACAAATTACCTTTGTTTATTCTCACAGCTCTAAACATCAAGGATGAACAGCAGTAGGTATGACCAATGATAAGTTGAGATATGAACAGATGTCAAATATTAAGTATAAAGAGTCGGGAGTGAGGACATCACTCCAGAAGAGGGTGGGAAGTGGGTGAAACACTAATAGATAGAGAGTGGAGGAGCCACCAGAGGATGGGGAAGAGCATCCCTGAGTTAGCAAAGATGGGACATAGAAAACCTAAGCAGCTGTGGAGCAGCCGTGGGAATGAAGAGTTGATTCACATTAAATCTACATGTCTCAGAAAAGTATGACCAGCAGATGGTGGAAGAAGAACCTGTGGTGTCATATACACGGGAGTAGTTTTTAGCATTAAGGAAGAATGAAACTCTGTTGTTTTCAGTTAATGCCACAGGGATCGTTGTGTTAAGGGAGAGAGGACATGCTCTAAAGACAAGGACAATGGTTTTCCTCATATGCAGAATATAGATTAAAAAAAAACTAGAAATTAGAAGGGAGATTATTTGAGAAGGGAAAGAGAACAGGTGGGGAAGCATAAGGGAAGTGCATTATATACATGTGTGTAGGGCTGGGGAGATGGCTCAGCAAGTAAGAGCACTATCCACACAAGCTAGCCAAGCAGGTTTGATCCCTGGAACCCATGGAGGCAGCCAGCTGTGCTGGTGTGCAGCTGCAATCCCTGAATTCTTACAGTGGCTGAGACGGGAGAAAGGCCCTGGGGCTCCTGGGCCAGTTAACCTCAACTAGGCAGAGTAACAACAGACAGCAAGAGAGACAAGGTTAAGGCAAGAATTGACTGAGAAGTTGTCCTCTGACTCCCACACATATACACACCCATCCTTACACACACAAGCAGATGCACACACACACACATATGCACAAGTACACAAACCAGACACATGTACACAAACAAACAAGGGCAAATACACACACACACACACACACACACACACACACACACTGAATTAAAAATCTGCAAATAAAAGGTAGGCCTATGTCACATTTATTAAAAGTCATTACAAAAATTAGCCATTGGGCCAAGGAGAAGGCTTATCGGGTAAAGACACTTGATGCCAAGCCTGACAAAATGAGTTCAAGTCCAAAAAACCCATAGGACAGAAGTCTGTCTTCTGCTCACAAATGGAAAGTAAGACTCAAACATTATTTCTTCTACTTAAAAACAGTGTGTGTGTGTGTGTGTGTGTGTGTGTGTGTGTGTGTGTGTGTGTGCCCTGATATGCATGTGGAGATCAGAGGACAACTGTGTGGACTCAGTCCTCTTTCGACCTTTGTGCGTGTTCCAGAATTACAGTGATTGGCAGGATTTCTCAGTGAGTCCTTTACTCACTGAACCATCTTGCTGGTAGCCATTAGACTTTGGGTTACACATAGTGGACATTCTAGAGCTATTGTTATCCTACCAATTTCCTATTCATTTTGATAATGAAATAAAGAAGCCAAACAAACTGGGAACATTGCATGGCCAGAATGCCCAAGCCTAATTTTACTTTTAATGACGGGAAATACTATAACAGATACCACTATTACTTCCTTAATTTCCCCTTTAATCCATACTCTATTTTACTCTTACTTAATAGGTGTTGATGTCAAGAAGCCATTTGAAATTATTTTGGGGAAAGACATAGGCCACAATACATTATACTTGATTTATAATCTGAAGTTTTAAGTTTGGCACACCGTGTAATTATTTTCAGCTAATAACAGTTAATAGCAATTATAAGACTCCTTAGAAATAAGGGAAATGCCTAAAACAATATTTATTTGATTATCAAATGATGCATCTAATTTTATTGGACATATCTCTATTATATTAAGATAGGAAGGCACATCTGCATCTGGTTGAGACAAATGGACCAGGGCATACTTATCCT
The DNA here is from genome assembly GCA_907169655.1 of Acomys percivali. Classification (NCBI taxonomy): domain Eukaryota; kingdom Metazoa; phylum Chordata; class Mammalia; order Rodentia; family Muridae; genus Acomys; species Acomys percivali. The sequence goes on from OU015749.1 coordinate 14,301,415, forward strand.
CCCATATGAAACAGACAAACACTGTACAAAATACATGAAGCTGTGTTTTCCAAGACAATGAATACAAGACAAAATGGAATGACCCATAGGAAATGGGAAGCAAATTCATAATTGTCACAGAATTGAATTAGAACTGTTTCAAGGCAACAGAAGAGGGAGTAGCCAAGATGGACAGAGTTCAGAAGACAGGGCACCGAAGAGGAAGAAGGTGCAAAGATGCCCTTTTGGAGACCTTCAGAGCATCATTCACCAGCTGGCCCCACATACACGTGAAGACACCATTATTCACTGTATTCCTGTGCCTGGATGGTAAGTAAACCCCCCCACCCCACCCCTAGTCCATCCCACTGCCACCCCTGGGATCTGTATGTCCCAGGGTATCAGGACTAACAGGAGCTGTAGAGCAAGGCCTGGGGCCTGGGAGATGGCTTAGCAGATTAAAGGCATCTACTGTCAAACCTGAGGACCAGAAGCCAAGCCTCAGGAGCAGCATGATGGAAGGGGAGAACCAACTCCCACAGGCTGTCCTCTGACTTCCACACATGCTCACAGAATACACACACCACACATAAAATAATTTTAAAGACTTTTTAAGGTGGGGACTACATGGAGGTCCATAGGCAATGAGAGATGAGGACATAACGGGGGGTGGGGGTGGGGCTGTGGAACTCTGCTCTTTCTCTGCTGCAGCTCAGGAGGAGGCCATTTGTCCACACTGCGCTTGCACCATGATGTGCCCATTGCCACCATGCCATGCTAATCTTGAGCATGAGATAGCCAAAACTCTGAGCAAAGGCTAACTTTTTTTACTTCGTAGGTAACCTGTGGCAGGTGTTTTCTTCTAGACATGGAAAGCCGGCCATCTACGTGAACAGCTGTGTGAATGTATCAGAAGGAACCGTGGCTTGTGCTCGCATCGGGCCCTGAACAGTGTATGTTCACAGAAGCCATACTAGAGAACCTCATAAATCATAAAACATTATCAGAGTCCCCAGAACACGCTTCCTGCAACAGTGGGGAGGAATTAGCTATAGACTGACCGCTAACCTGAATCTACCTTACACTGCTGAGAAGTAAGACCTCAAAGGAGTAAACCGTCCCCATACAACCGAGTAACATACTAAAACAATCCTAAAAGAATGCCCGTAAAAACACAAAAAATGTACAGAAGCTAAAAGGGTAAAATGTATGTCTTGCATTTATTAAAAAGCACTGTTCGTGAAAAGAAGTAGAAACGCTTGATCCCCTAAATAGACAATAACCAAGGTCACCCACTGACAGCACAGAAATAAACAGAAAATAACATTTAAGCTCTCATAACTATTCACTTCAGAAATACAAAAGATATAAAGATATGTTCTTTTTCTTTTTTTTTCTTTTCTTTTCTTTTTTTTCTTGACACATGGTTTCTCTGTGTATTCCTTGCTGCCCTGGAATGCTAGGCCATGTTGGTCTTGAACTCAAAGATCTGCCTCCTGAGCGCTAGGATTAAAGGCCTATGTTACCACCACCCAGAAATGTGCACATTTAAAAAATATTTATTATTTCTGTTTATGCATATGTGCATATTTATATGAATGCATGCCACATGTGTGCAGGCACCCATGGAGCAGAAGTGGACAGCAGATCTCCAGAGCTGGAGTTACAGGCAAGTGTGAGCTGCCAGATATTGGTTCTGAGAAATGAAGCCAAGTCCTCTAGGGGAAAAAAAGAAAAAGACAGTGTTCCTAACAACTGAGAAATCTCTTCAGTCCTATCAGGAAAAAAAAAATTTAAGGACATAACAAAATTAGAATTAGTGAGTTGTGAGACAACTTAAAACTCTAATCAATATGTAGTTTTGTATACTTGAAGAAAGACACAGAAAATATAGATGAAACAAGGCCTAAAATTTATCCAAATTACACGCATGCTAAACAAAACCCTGAGCATAAAAAGCAGGAAGTGAATAATGCTAAGGTACATTGTACTAAAAGTCACTGACATCAGTGACAGCTGCCACACAGGCACAAACATGTCACATACAGAGGAACATGGGTGAGGATGCCAGCGGACTTCTGTAGACTTCTTATTGAAAACAAGGTGAATAAGAACACAGAGGAATATTCTTTACAAGAACAAATAAATAAAAGTGATCAAAGTGGAATCCTATGCCCTACTAAATGTATTTCAAGCATGAAAACAAAATACAGACAAATGAAGCTAGTCAAAGGCAAAGGAAATTAGAAAAAAAAAATCTCAGTCTCCATGGTGTCAGTGGTAAGTTCTACTTAGGAGGAAATAGGACTCATTTTATTCCTAGAGATCATTGAAGAAAAGGATTCCTAGCTCTGATACAAACACCTTACCAATGCAAATAAAGACTTGAATGGACACTTTATACTAAAACTCAGCATGAATCACAAGACAGCAGTCACCAAATTGGTCTCTGGAATTAACAGAGCTTCATCAACCTCTACCCTGGCTGCTTGAAAACACTGACAGATGGGTTCTAAGTTCACGGGGAACTGAAAGGGACTTAGAATAGTCAAAACAACTGGAAAAGAAAGATTGGAGAATACTATTTAATTTCAGGATCTATTGCAGACTTAGACAAATAGCTTAACAAACCTGGATTGGGTTCAGACAGGGTCCCACACAAATGTAACAGGTCATTTTAACAAAGATTCCGACACAGTGCCCTGGAGAAAGGCTAATCTAATAACTGGTTCTGGAAAAGTAGAATATTCATAAACAGAGACCTGGACTTCTAGCTATATGATGGAACATACACATTTAGCTCAATGTGCATTACAGTCATAGTCATTAAACATAGTAGAGCTTATGGATGAGAACACAAAGTGGGGGGCGGGAGGGCTGAGGAGATGGCTCTGCCAAGAAAGCATTTGCTCTCTAAGTGTGGACTAGAGTATTGATCCCCAGAGCCAATGTAAATTTCAGATGGATTTGGCAGCCCCCAAACATCCTAGTGTTCAGAAGATGGAGATAGGGCATCCTTGGGGCAAGCTGGCTATCTATACTAAGCAAATTGTCAAACTCTGGGTTTAATATAAAGGTCCTGTCTCAGTGAATAAAGTGGAGAGAAACCGAAGACATGTGCTGTTAATCCTCTGGCCTCCATGTATGCTCGCTCTCCTCTCTCTCTCTCTCTCTCTCTCTCTCTCTCTCTCTCTCTCTCTCTCATACACACATTCATATGCAAATGTATACAGACCACATATATACATATGCAAAAAACAATAATTTTTTTCAAACTTGGAAAATGCATAATCAGTAGCAAATATAACGTTTTGAGGTTTTATTTTTAGAAGTAGCTGATTATGTGAATATGAAAGAAATCTTTGCTTAGGGAGCTGTAGAGACAAGAGGAGGTACCATCACTGCCCTGGCTGTTGGAGGTAGACATGTTCCAGGCAAGATTTAAGGTGAGTCACTAGAAGCTGGCAAAGGTCTTTTTAGGTCTGTAAATCCTGAAGGAAGGCAAGACAAAGAAATTCCAAACAGAAGTATCATTTTTTTCCTAGGAACAGGGTAAGGAGGCACAAATGTGGAGGAGTATCAGTCAAGGTGTTTTCATCTGGTGAGGAGGGGCATGGAGGGAGCTTCCTTCAAAGACCGCATCTTGGTAGAGCCCTCCCCATCAAAGATAGGGCTACGGTGGACGGTTCAGGATGGAAACCACAGCCCCAGAATGACGGCCCAACCCCTGCTGCCAACTTTACTGTGTGAGACACCTGAGAGTTGCTGCCTGGCAGGAACTCAGAGCTCCAGTGTGGATGCAAAAGCAGCCAATGAGATGATGTAGCTTGGAGCCATGGAGGCCCAAGAGACGCTGACCACAGAAGACCCAGCTGTCCTGTACAAGCCTGTGTTTGAACAGACCTCCCTGGGTACTCTGCTACTCATAGGTGCTGCCTCAGAGCCTGGTCCTGGCTTGCTTACACACGAAGCTCCTTCCAGAGAGAGCCTTGTGCTTGCCCAGCAAGCGTTTTATCAACTGAGCCATCTTCCCAGGTCCTACATTATTTTTTTTTTAATGTTGCCTTTATAGAAATTTTATACCAATTACGTTCTGATTCCTCCACTTAGACTCAACTGCTTTTCTTAATGACATCTTCCGTCGTTATCTCTAGCTAAGTATTTTTTTCTATCTCTGGATCATGGTGAAAATTTTATGTTCTGCCATCTTTCCTCATAGACCTTATATATATTAAACATTATTGTTTTCTACTTTGGATTTATAGAAAACTAACATGAAGCTCACTCACACATCCCATTTTGTTAAACTACATACGAATTGAGAATTCTCCTGTGGCTGAACATTTATGTAGCTTTTAGTCATTGTTTTCTATTTCAGGTACTTGTAAATAGTATATCATTTTTATAGGCTGCATTACTTCTTCTAATATATTTTTGCATTAAAATGTGAATTTTAATCAGTGTTCAGTGTTTGGGCTTCAGGTAGGTTACTGGGTCTGACTATACCAATGGGCTAGCCCATGAGTTCATGACCTGATGGGCTGTTGGGAGGTGATAGAAACTGTGAGGTGGGCCCTCACCACAGGAGGAGGCCCCTGGAAGTGTGCCTGTGAGGGCTGCCTCTTGTCCTGACTTCTTTCACCTTCCTTTCCCGTCCAGTTTCCCCAAATGAAGCTAAAACATTGTAATGGTACCTAAAATATTTTCCTACTGAAGGATTAAATTCATTCAGAGTGTCATTTCTTCTTCACGATATAACACCCCCCCATTTTTTTGGTTATTTTTTAATTGAAAAATGAAATCATTCATATTACATCTCAATAGCTATCCCATCCCGTGCATCCTCCCATTCCTCCCTCCCTCCCGCTTTCACCCCATTCCCCTTTCCTATGACTGTGACTGAGGGGGACCTCCTCCCCCCAAATATGATGCTAAGGTATCAAGTTTCTTCTTGGTAGTCTGCTATCCTTCCTCCGAGTGCCATCGGGCCTCCCCATCAAGGGGACATGGCCAAATATGGGGCACCAGAGTCCGTGTGAAAGTCAGTCCCCAGTCTCCACTTAACTGTGGAGAATGTTCTGCACAGGGATGAGTTACAACCAAACACTACACAGGAAATTGATAACTACACCATCGCAAACCTTTTTTGAAAGATACAACAGCTTCTCATCGGTTGGGGCTTCTTCACAGGTATGCTACTTGCTGCAGATATCAATTTAATTTCCATACATTTCTTTATAAATGATGCCGAGTATTTCTTGTTTTGTGTGGCTGACATGTGAGCATGCATATTTGTCTGTTGGTAACTTTGTAATTTTAGAGGCTTTATGAGCTCTCAGTACCAGTCTTACAATAAATCTCCTCCCGCTATATTAATAGATTTGAAATCCAACAGAGACCTCGAGCCACCCTTAGTAAGGCTGTCAGTACGATGCTTGGACTTCCTGCAATTACTTAAAACATTATTTATTTGCTACTATATTATCTTCATACTAATTGCACAGACATTTCAAAAGTATTTGAAAATCTGCTTTAGTTCCTTTACTCATTGCTGGGACAAAAGCAACTTAGGTAAGGGTTTATTCTGGAAACGGCTGTTAGACATAGGCGAGCCCACGGCATACTTTATAATACATCACAGAAATGATGCGACGGTACATGACAGGCCCTATTGGGTACCAGGGATGCGAGAAAGCCAGCCAAGTTGTACTCACAGTCAGGAAACAGAGAGAGGAACACTGGCACTGGGCTCACTTTCTCCCTTTTATTCAGCCCAGGACCCCAGCCAGTGAGATGACACCCACATGTAGAACAGGTTTCCCTTCTTCAGTTAAACTTCTCCAGAAACTCTCTCATAGGCACAGCCAGAGGTGTGTCTCCTAGGTGATTCTAAGTCCTGTCAGGTGGACAGTCAAGATCAACCAAGTCAGCGTGTCAGTCCACCTTTATAACTTGAACAATCTCAGCAGCTCCTTATCCAGTTAAAGAGCCACGCTACCTCTGTGCTTATGATTTAATTTTCAATTTAATTTTTATTATAGCTCACGCAGGTAAATTTTCCTTTTATAATAACAAAATAAAGTTATTACCAGCAGCATGTAGAAAATAATTATGTTCTTTATAATTGTATTGTTTTAATTTGATATGTGTGCATGTGTGTGTACATATATATGTGTGTATATACATATGTATATATATATATTTAAAATAAGTAATTCATGGCCCATTTATTTCAATGACCAATTTTTCTCCTAATGCAATGTTACACTGATTCAATTATTGTTGTTATAAATACACTCTATTTTGTGGGATAATTGTCATTATTTTCACTAGCTTTCCAATATTCTTATCTATTTTTCCAAGCATATTATAGGATTAAATATTCTAGATTTTATAAATGCCAACACTGCCATAGGTATCTTAACTGAAGTTATATTAAAACTACCTATTAAACCACAACCAATGGCCTTTCTCGCTTTATGCTCCTATCTTGGAGCAAGACATACTTATATATCCAAGGGTTTTTCCCACATAAAAATATGGACGTTTTGGACATGTATTCTATACCTTCACATGAGTTTAATTAACATGTAATTCAATTTCATGGCTGTTGTAAAATGGAAGTGTTTTACTACATTATTAGATGCCTAGTAAATGTAGCCAAGTGTCAGACTGATGTTTGTGTTGTATCTCTTGGCGAGCAGTTTCTCTTCCCTGTTTTATTATCTTTGGTAGCTTTGGGCTCAGTGCATTAGCTCTTGTAGTATATAATCATAGTTTCCTAACAGCATTCCTTATAAAGGCTCCTTTATTTTCTGTACAACAATAGAAATGTCTATAGGATAGTCATGTGAAAGCCCTCCCCGCCCCATTATGGCTTGGATCTGAAATGTAGCCCCAAAACTCTGGTCCACAATGCATCTGTGCTCAGAGATTGGGCTTTGAGGAAGTGGCTGGGTCTGACCTCGTGGACAGGCTAGTCCATAAGTCCATAACCTGATAGACTCTTGGGAGGTGATAGAAGTTTAGGAGGTGGGATCTCACTACAGGAGGAGGCCCTGGAAGTATGCCTGTGGAGATTATATCTTGCTCCACTCCCTCCTATTTCTCTCTCTCCTCTTCTTTTCCTCTCTTTCTCCTTCCTCTCATGGACATCATGAGGTAAACAGCTTTCCTGCCATGAAGTTCTGCATTAGCTCACACACAAAGTGCTTGAGCCAGCTCACTGCAGGCCGACATCTGTCCATACACAGGCTCAAACTAATCCTTCTTCCTTTAAAGTGCCTTTCTCGGGTATTTAAAGTCAATGAACAATTCTTGTTTCTGGTATCAAAAATAAACTCATATCCTACCTTTGATGGCAACATAATTCCTCCACAGTTCCACTCTTCGTACTGCCTCCAGATTCCTACCATCTGCCCTCTGCTCTCTGTTACCATCCACTCTCACAGGGATGCTGTGATGGCCTCCTAACTACTACCCAGGTTACCAGGGTGACCTTTCAGAACTTAGGTCAGATCTCATACTTAGGCTTAAAACCCCCAGAAAATCCACCAGGGAATTGACTCCCCTCCTATCCTTCCCCATTCACCTCTGTCTAGCTGCAGGAGACCTCTTGGTATACCCTAATCATGAGATATGCTCTTTGTGCTGTCTCCATCCTTGGGAAAACCTTTTCTCAGGTCTCCCCATGACTCATTCCTTCATCACTTTCTCCTCATGCTGCTCAAGAGGTGGGTCCTCGGGGACACCTTCCTAGATTCCTCCATTTAGACTCCCACCCTCCTTCTCTGTTCTTCCTAATCTTCCATCCTATTTTATTAAACAATGCACCACCTGCCATGTGGCCTCTGTATTTATTTCTCATCTCTCTATCTTCACACATACATGAACACACACATGCACACACACTCATGCTCAAACTCACAATGTTTCCAGAAACTAAAACATAAGCTGCAGAGAAGAATTTCTTTCTGCTTTTCCCACTACTATATTTGTATTAGACAATTGTGCATTGCTATTCAGTAAATAATTGTATTGAATGAGAACTCACACCTATGTTTTGTATCACACTGAAAGAAAATCATTCTTAAATATTTAAACTGATGAGGTTTTTCTATCCCGTGTAGTGGGGTTTTTTTTTCTTATTGAGGAGGAATATTTTTATTCCTAATTCTCCCAGATTTGGTTAAGTGCTGAATTTTATTAACCACTTATTTCATCAAGCAGATGTAATGTCAGGCGCTATATCATCTTTTGGAGGGTTGACATATTTCCCTGTATAATCTCTCCCTGGGCAGATTAAACAATGTTAATCACCAGGCATATTCCCTTTAAATATTAGTAGATTGATTGTTCCTTTGTGCTCATTGACTTCTCGTGGGTATAAACAAATCACTGGAGCATCAGAGAATGAGGAAGATGTTTCAGTGATTTAGCTTGCATAAAAATAAGCATGCTGAGAGGAAAAGGATTTATTACCATATTTCAAATTGGCCCCTGTGAATATACTCAATCATCTATATGATGTCATTGTTTAACATCTGGATTTGTTGATGGAAGCCCTGGCTATCAATAGCTACTTTCCTGAAAAAAAAAAAAATTTTTTTTGCAGTACTATTACACAGCCCCTAAGTTTGAATTTCTTTAATCTGCTTGATCATCTGTTTTACCAACATTTGGCAGTTTTCCCATTCCCTATTATTTCCTGCAAATAATAGGGACTCTGGCAAGAGAAATAAAAGTAGAGCCCTCATGCAGGTTTCCATGCTAACGTGTTTATCTAGGAGTCCAACAAGGAAAAGTGTCCAGATATTTTGGTGAATACATCAGCCTTTGTCTTTCAGTAGAGAGAGCATGAGGTTCATCAGAGTATACGATTACTAATACTTAGGGACAACCTTGGTGCAGTTTTTAATATTTAATAATTTTTTAAAATTAAAATTTTAACATAGTCAAAAATTGAAATGCTGAGGAAATTTTAGCTAGCTCTAGAACGTTTTATATTAATGCCATCTTTTGTTACCTAAAATTAATACTAAGGCCATAATTATTTTAAGTAAAATCAGTTTCTTTTAAAATATGTATTTTTGTTTCTTGAAAGTCCCATACATTTATATAGTACCTAGTGAGCCTATCCATCCACTCCTACTCCCATGCAACTCTCCCTAATGCTCCCATCCCATCTCCCTCCTAACTCTATGTTCTCTGTTTATCTTTATATTTTTGTCATTAGCTCCCCCCCCCCCCGAATCCAAGTAGTGCTGCCCATATACACATGGGCGTGTGGCCGTCCACAGGGGTATGAGCAACCTACAAGGGCTCTATCCACCAGAAGGGTGAGTTTCCTGTCCTTGGCAGTCATCACTGCTAATAACTCCTCTACCGAGGGGACGTCTTCTCCATTCATGCTGGAATTTGGACTGGCTTGATGTGGTGTGGGTAATCACAGTCACTGTGATCTGATGTGTGCAACAGTCAAGTCATGTGCAGAAGTCAGCATTTCACAGCCTTCCTCCCCATCCACCCACTCTTACATTCTTTCTGCTCACTTTTTCTCAGCATTGCCTCAGCCTTGGGTCATTGTGGGAGGTTGATAGAGATGGCCCAGCCACAGCTGAACACTTAGAGTTACTCTATAGTTTGACCAGAGATGGGGGACTCTGCATTAACTGTCACCTAGTACAAAGGGGAGCTTCTCTGACCAAACATTCCCGAGTCTGCAACCAAATTCTATTCTTCTGACAACACCACACAGATGAACTTGTCACCGCTTACTTATGGAATGGAAATATATTATACTAAAAATGCTATGCCTGATGAGCCATGGCCTCAGGCAGGTGATCCTGGTCCTAGTCAGCTGAGGCACAGTTTGTAGGTGGTCGCACTGTGATGAGAGCACCCTTTCCCTTCTGTGCCCTACCTCTCTAAAACCCATAACTCTGAGCACAAGACAAGTGGAAGACAAATTCCAACTGAGGAATGGTCTACAAAATATCGGAGCAGAATCCCTTTAAAGATGTCAAGGCCAGTAAGTCCAAGGAAAGTCTGAGAAACTGCCAGAGCCAAGAGTACCCTGGGGAGACACAACAGTTAAATGTAATACAATAGCCTGGAATAGACTCAGGAAAGAGGGAAAGGAGTGAGGGGACAATAGGACGTTTGAATAAAGTGTGGACTTCAGGTAATAATTTCACATCAGTATCTGTGCATTCACATCAGCTTGCTGCCAGTGACAATTCTTCTGTTAGATGCAGGATGCTAGTTGCTAGGGCTAGTGTGCAGTGCCTCCACAAGCTCTTTGTACAAGGTTCCCTGTTTTCCCCAAATCTGATACTACTATAAGCTATGAGATTTATTTAAAATTGGAATTGTTGACAGGGCTGGATCTTGGCTAAAATTTTAATTGTTAGGATTTGGTTTTGTAACTGATACTGAGAAGGTCCTAAACATCTGATCATCTGAATTGAGTATTTTATAAATAGAAGATGGTATGGTTCTAGGTATATTTTTACCTTGATTGTATGAAGATATCAAATTAAACTTCAGATTAAGATCCACATGATGGTCTTGATAGTCTACATTGCTTACTGTTATAGGAGTAATCCAGCTATATACATGTCTCAGCAAATAAGGCAGTGAATTCAAACAGGTAAGAGAACAACATTGGCTTTTACTGATATATGAAACTGTAAACAGAGCACAGCATTGGGTGGATCCTACTCAAAATGAAGTGTTGGGATAAAGCCCATTTGAAAATTTACATTTGCAAGCCTTCACTTACCAGGAAACTGGGACAGAGGGGAGGATATCCTATTGGGACTCTAGATGAGAGAAGCATGGGAGAATAGCAAAGTAGAAAGATCCAGAGGGTACTAGAAACCTACAAGTAGAACATTATGATAGGCAGATTTGGGACCAGGAGTCCCACTCAAACTAAGGCGCCAGCCAAGGACAATACAGGCAGTAAACTTTAAACCCCTACTCAGATCTAGCCAATAGGCAGAACATTCTCCACAGTTGAGTGGAGAGTGGGGTATAACTTTCACGTGTACTCTGGTGCCTCATATTTGACCATGTCCCCTGGATGGGGAGACCTGGTGGCACTCAGAGGAAGGACAGCAGGTTACCAAGAAGAGACTTGATACCCTCTGAGCATATACATGGTGAGGAAATCCCCCTCAGGAACAGTCATAGGGGAGGGGAATAAGGGGAAAATGGGAGGGAGGGAAGAATGGGAGGATACAAGGGATGGGATAACCATTGAGATGTAACAAGAATAAATTAATAAAAAATTTTAAAGAAAGAAAATTTACATTTGCAAAGTATATGGCTTAGTCTTTCCTCTTTATAAATCTTGATTTTTAATGCATTTTGTTTACTTAAAGCAAGGTATATCTCTATAAAAAGGAATATATGCAATCTATTTGTAGGTATCAAACCAAAGACACCTTAACCCCGCCCCCACAAAAAAGAAAAAGAAAATAAAGTCTCAGGCAGGTGTTATAGGAATAGCTCTGGGTCCACAGTAAGGACACAAGCATTGGCCGGAAGGAAGAGTTCCTGAATTGAAAGCTGATGAGAATTCTATCACCTTCCACAGGAGCTAATGGGGTTGGACCTTGTTAGAGAAACAGACTGGACGCACAGAACGCCAAATGCAAAACCAGCATTTATATTTGCTCAGCACCCTGTGATAGTTTCAAGACAGAAAGGTTAAGAAAAAGCCAGGGGCACATGACATTTGGGTTTGCAAGGAAATGGATATAACGGGAGATAATCATATGAAACAAACTAGGCCGCTCTCCAAGAGACAAATACTGCATATTTTCTCCTACTTGTGGGTCTTAGATTTTTATACAGATGCATAAAATAATAATGCTATATATGACACAAAAGTAAAAGGGAACTGGGGGAAGAAAGGGAACTGATGGCGATGGGGAGAAAGGGCAGCATAGGATGGGATGTGGGATGGCTCAAAGGGCCCTGTATAAAAATGACCTTAAGTAACCAGCTTAATACATTTTAAGTGGTATTACGGGTTGACTCTGAAACCATGAGCCCAAATAAATCGTCCTCCCCTCGGCTACTCTATCAGGTATGTTCATCACGTCAGTAAGAAGAGCGACTAATATGAATATACAGAGGGGCTAGAAGTCAGGCTCAGAAGTTATTCCCAACCGTTTCACTTCTATAACCACAAGCAAATTCACTTACATAAAGTGTTCTGGGCACCTGGGGTGCAGCTCAGAACTAGGGCATATACTTAACCTCATTTGCTTCCTAGCACCAAAACAGTTTTAACATTTATAAAATTTACGAGTATAAAAGGATGACAGTATTGGTATTTCTTAGAAATTACTAAATATTGGCTCACGAAGTGGCTTGGTGGGTAAATAAGAGTGCTTGCACCTGCCAGCCAGAGGGTGCTGCTCACTGCCCAGGACACACTCTTCCCCACAGTCTTGAAGGGTCAAGGCTGCCAATAGGGAGTCCACAGAGCTTCCTGTCTCTAAACCTCAAAGAGACAGAGGCCAACTAACTGTACCTGTTGAGAAGGGGGGTGGTAATGGGGGGGGGAGGGGGGGGGGAGCGCTGAGTCATCAGCCCTTAACAGCTGTGGGGAAGCACAGCATTTTTCTCTCTGCAGCTGCAACATGCTAACTTCCTGCCCTCTGCCTCCTCCCAGACTTCAAACCTAATTTTTTGACTAAATATTAAAAGTTTCCCTGAACTAAAGGCTTGAAATCACAAAACCGCCAATGTCTTTGCCGACACACACAGTAGGTTTTTTTTTTTTTTCATTAGCAATGTAACGACGTTCTTTCAGTTTGCACCTTGTATTATTTTTGGCTTGCTCTGACCAAAGCTCTAAGAAGAGGACTGAAGAGGAAAGGATTATTTTAGCCCACAGTTGGAAGGTTCTGTCCTCTGACGTGAGCATCACTGAGGAAGGCATGAAAGATGGCTGCTCATGTTAGTACATCTTTAGTCATGAAGGAGAGAGAAATGCGCGAGGCTGCCCAAGTCACTTTTTAAAACAAAACACTCGAACTGAGACCCTAGTCAGGGGAATCGTGGGTTTTCCTACCTCTGTCAACCCAAGCTGGAAAGTTCCTCACAGGCATGTCCAGACATTTGTCTTCTAGATGATGCTGGGTCCTGTCAGGTTGATACCATATTGATCATTACACTCTGCTTTCCACCACTCTGCGTCTGGACACCTGGAGGGAAAGCCTAAGAACTGCACAGAGGCAGATGGTAGAATAACCAGGAAAGCCTGAGAGTGGTATCCATGGGATGAACTGGAGGCTATTGTCTGAAAAGCAGCGTAGCCCCTGTACAGGGCTTTGGTTCGCTGTCTGGACCATGACGTTCTAGAATGGACAAAATAGTTTAGAGAGGAGGCAGAGGTGAAAAGGAAATGCATTTGGAAGGGTCCTGAGCAATGAGGATGCAGCTCGGTGGTAGGGCATTTGGGCACCAGGGCCTTGGGTTTCATCACTATCAGAGAAGTTTTCACAAACAAACATGTTCTTAAGAAGCAGTCCCGTAACAATCTGCCGCCAAGTTGGGCTACCTGCTAACACCCCTATTCTGGGCTCCGAGCTACCTGCTAACACCCCTATTCTGGGCTCCGAGCTACCTGCTAACACCCTCTACTTCTGGGCTCTGAGCTACCTGCTAACACCCCCACTTCTGGACACTGAGTCAAAAGCCCATCTGAGAAGCCCAGCTGTAAAGTGTCAGAGCACATCTTCACAATGGGTGCATGCTCCCCCTGTGATTTTCGAAACAGAAGTACGCTGTGTGATTTGTTTCATGTGATGACTTGATTGGTCACATTGATACCCAGGTAGCATGTTGATTTTGTTTCTGAGTATATGTGGGACAGTGTTTCTAGAAAGATTATTTGAATAAGTGGACAGAGCAAAGAAATCACTCATCAGTGTGGGTGGGCAATGCTCCCTCAGTTGGACCTGGACCAACCATCTCCTCTTGGAAAAATCTGTGCTCCTAGTACCCAGGCCTCAGGGCTTGGACTGGCTTTTCTGGTTCCCCTGAGGGCAGCAGATGTGGGGTTTCGTGACCTCTGTAATAGATTGAGACAATTATCATAACAAATCTCTCCTCTCTCTTTTCTCCTCTTTTCCTCCCTTGCCCCCTTCCTACAGCCCCCTCACACACACAGTCACATCCTGCATAACAGTTTGGTCAACAAGGGACCTCACATCCAGTGATGGTGCCTGGTGTTAAACTGGGTAATGTGGAACTGAGAAATTCCTGTTATCCAGTGACTTCACAGCTATCAAGATATCACATCCCATGTGTTTGGAGTGACACTGATGTAAGCTGCAGCACCTTAAGACTTTCCCAGTCATGACCCCCTTTTGATCAAGAAATTTTTACACAACCCTAGGAAAATAGCTAAATAAAAATAGAAGTACAAATTGAATATCATAACAATATTATTTTAAAAGTTTTTTTATCTATATACAATATTATCACTTATTAACAGCAAAAGCAAATATGCAGAGCTATAAGAAGATTTTCTTTTTTGTTGCCATATGAAGAATTAAATATTGAATATTTCATACTCCTGGACAAAGAACATCTTGGGTGTTTTTCAGAGCTAACTGATATTTTGATTTCACATGTCAATGCTGAGAACATCACTTCATATAAACACATAGTACAAAAATGGCAGAAATTTAGGGCCATTTCAGAAATGCGTAGAAATTCTGCTTTAATCCCAAGCCAAAATTTATCATTTTATGAAGATTAAGTGCACAACTCACACAGAGATTTTTTAATCAAACATTCCGATACAATGCAATACAAAGGCATGGATTTGATCCATACTAAAGGATGATACACATTACCTTTCTCGAAGAGCAGAAACTCTTGTGTTATCTAATCTGAGGCATGTCATGTCAGGGAGTGTGTGGTGTGGCGGCGTGACCCTCACAAAGCACACACGTTGTGTATTCAGAACCAAGGCTGCAGTGGAGTCATGTAACACAACGTGACTTCTTCCAGGAACACCTCAGAGTTGTCACAAACTCATGTCTGAATTAAGTTTTGGCTGTTGTATATTCAGAAACCATTTACTGCTGCCAAAATGTTCACAACCCCCACCTTGAATTATGCTATTGTGTGTGGAGTCTCGACCTATAGTTTAAGTGACTGCAGCATAAAAAAAGACCTACTTTGCTGCCTCTCATGCAGAATTAGAACATGTATATAGCAATTGATAGTGGTAAAACATGGGTATGTTTTTGGTATGTTTAACATGTGTGGGTCTTATTTTTAATTTAGGACATGTTCTATAATCTCTTTTTTCTATAATGGAGCATTTACTGAGGTATGCTGTTGTTCCAGCAGCAGCTTCCTACAGCTCATATTTACTGGGCCTCCTGGTTGCAACATTCTCTCCAGCATTTGATTTAGCTTACCCCATTTGGTTCTTCATGGGTGTGGAATCAATAGGTTATACCACACATATGTACTAAATAGTGTAAGTTTGTGTAAGTATACTTTATGATACATCCAGAACTATGAATTTGCTTAATAATGTATTTTTAAAGACATCTTCCCAGCTTTAAGTGGCACGTATCTGTATCTTTATGCAACCAGTTCATAAATAACTTTTCAGAGCAGTAGTTTAGGGATGTGACACCTGTACAGTCAAATATTCACATGTAGGGGCTAGGGAGCTAGCTCAGCCCAGTAAATGCTACCAAAGCAAGCACGCAGATCTGAACTCAAGCTCCAGAACCCAAGGACAGCAGGATCCCTGAGGCTTGCAGGCCAGCCAGTCTAGCCAACTGAGAATACTCGATACAAAAAATTATGTGGAAGGCCAGGCCCAGTGGTGCATATCTTTGTATGCAGCACTCAGGCAGAAGCTGGTGAATCGCTGTAAGTTCAAGGCCAGCCTGATCCACATAGCAAATTCAAGGCCAGCCAAGGCTATATAAGACTCTGTCTAAAACAAAAACCTCCAAAATTAATTAATAACATGGAGAAGCACCCGACATAAACAGACACATAAAATGAGAGATATGTGCATTGCACATTCCACATACAACTCTCAACTCACCTAAAAACCTAACTGCTAATGGCCTGCTGCCAAGCAATCACCTTCCAATAATATTACTAGCCAATAAACACATAACTATTATGCTATGTGCATTGGATATGGTGAAAACACGCTAGACTTAGGAAGGGGAGCGTGACATCACCATTTCCTATGAGAGTGTATTACTGGAAAGATAATCTGAACACAAGAAGATGGTTAATATCATCTGGGATTTTTTTTAAGAAAAAGATTTATCTCTGTATATGAATGGTCCATCTTCCAAGCTATACGAGTCATCTGATAAGTTTTTCAAGTTGTGTCAAAACTAACAAGACAAATCCTTCTGTAAGTAAACCTGTGTAGTCCAAACCTGTGCTCTTTCAGGGTCGTTTGTATTTACTCTACATCTGTTTATCTGCTGCCCACCCATCCATTAGTCCCATTTGTCTGGAGAACTGTCACTAATACATAAAGGAGATCTTAACAGCTCCACCCAGAACAGTGTGTACTCACTAGCTCCCAGTGCTGATGGTCAGCATCAGGAACACGGAAGGTGCTCTTCCCATGGAAGTGAGTCACTCTTCCCCAGGGTCCAACCTCCAGGGCTGGGTTAGGGTCCCTAGAGAGCATGCCTGATAGATTGCACACATAGTTTCTTGTTCACCAGCCTGCCCAGCCCATGCAGCTATATCTCTTCAACAGAATCAAGTCTTACATTTTCATATTCTTCTGAGGTATCCTGAATATGATAATGCTCATTAGTAAACATGAAACATATCAAATAAGGTTGCAGTTCACATGGTACCTGATACAGTAAAGAAGGACATTGTATTCCTCTATAGAAGTTTTTTCTTGCATGTTCTGTTAGCTTCTGTCAATTCATAAAGGTTATTTTTGGAAAGAAATTGAGTGATATAGATCACAGAGAAACTGAAATCACTATGGGTTTCATGGGACACAAAATATAAACACATGACTTTTCTCCTTTCATAATGAAATTGACATTGTATGATCAGGGACCATAAATAAACAATACACTCCATTTGTTTCTCATAACACTGACTAGAATTTTCAGCAGTCTAAGGGACTCCCCAAGTACCCAGGCTGCTGCAATCACTGTTAGCCTTTTCAGGCACTTCATCTGTCCTAGGTCACTTTGGGTTTGACATTTTGTCTTTCTACACCCTTGTGATTCCTGTGTCAACATATGAGCCCTAGCCGGTTACTCCACATTGTCACAAATGGCTTCCTGTCCTTGCTCCCAACAAGTCATTTGAGAAAATTAGTCACTTATGAATGTAACTTTATATATGAAAATCAATAACTAAGATTTCTCTCATTGAATAGGCTCATGTGCTTAAATACAGAAGTATCCTTATCAAAATTAGGTTTTAGAACATGAACAAATTCTATAAGTACAGAAATGAAAAATTATATGGTATACAAATAGGTCATACATAGATAGATACATACATACATGTATACATACATACACAGGGAACTATAAATACATGTAAGTAGAAGATTGCATCTTGGAATTTTGGGTACAAATTTCTATAAAGTCAAAATTCTATCCAATCACAGAAAATGTCTTAGGGGCTCAGAGACATGAAATAATTGCAGGGTGCAAGACTGAGCAGATGGAGGCTACCCAGGCAAAGAGAGTTCGTGGTAATAGTGGAAGTCGGACAGAGATGAGGTCTATAGCAAGGTGAGCCAGTTATGACAGCCGGGCACAACAGGCCCAGTTATTTTGACTCAATTATGTTGATTAAGCCAAAAGGTTGAATGGCATAATTTCCCAGCACTTCTCACTGAAAAAGACAACATACGCTCCTTAAATCCTTTGCATCAGGACTTCCATTGTTTAGAGGAAATGACAGATTTTTGTTTCCTAATGTGTAGGCTACCAAGGAAGAGAGACAATTGGTCTAGAAAGAGGAGCACTCCCTAGCTTGAAAGAGAAGGAACTGTCCGATGTAGACCAGAGTGCTGGGAGCTGGGGAAGTGGCTCAGTGGGTCAAGCACTTCCTGTACCAACAGGATGACCTGAGTTTTAATCCCCCAGAACTCATAAAAACTGGGTGCTGTACCTCCTGGATGTAATCCTCATGCTCCTATGGCAAGCGGAGAGGGAAGACAAGGGAGTCTCCAGAAACACACAGCTATCATCGGGCATCCAACAACAGTGAACAAAAGACCTTGTCTCAAAGCTGGGGAAAAGCTAGGAAGGACACCGAGTCTGTTTTCCAACACATATTCTGCAGTACACACCTGCTCACACACAGCTGAATACACACTTACACAATGGGGCAGGCAAAAGGATCTTGTTCTACAAGTGATAAGGACTCCCGATCTGCCCCACCACCCAGTTCTCTGATGACAGAACAGCAGCAAGGATGGATGCTAGAGCTCTAAGAAGGGTCCTCCCCCTGCCCCCCGCCAACCAAGCCTGTGGTGAGGGGACTGTCTACGAAGAACTCACTGGGAGCACTGCGTCACCTGGAAATCAAGGCAGCAGTGGGACTCCGCAGCCAACAGGGCCACAGCAACAGTGATCGCCTTGTCTAGGCCTTCGCTTGTAATCAAGAGAAACAACACTGGCCACGAGCAAAAGGAGAAAGAGCATGCCACAGAATCAAGGAGAACAGTGAAAACCAGGCGTTAGAAAGGAAGAAACCAGAGCAGTGCAGGGAAAATCAGCAATGGCCACTTTGGAGACGAGACGATTCGGGTCCCATCGTTTTCCTGCCCAGATATTGATGGCTCAGTTCCAACACAAACTTCCCCCAGACTGAGTGAGACTGGCTTGGAGAAGATCTAGGGTCCATCTATGGGTCCAGGAGGGGCAGGAGACATAACTGACAGTTCCATTGAGCTTGTATGACTATAGGAACAAGTCCTTCCCAAATAAACACAAGAGGCTGTTTGCTAAAGGGGCACACATCAGAAACACAGTGGCCCATACAAACAGTGGTCACTGTGTGCTCAGGGAAGAGTCCTTTTCAATGTCTTCCATACTCATGTATGTTTTGAGGTATGTTTTTATGGAACCCCAATGACAGCCATTCATTTTGTGAGTTACCGTGAGACTAGAGTCAGAAAAATAAGGGGATTTCTTGCGCTCAGGGATAGTAAGATAAATCCATTTCTACCCTGAATGCCAAAAACTTTATATTTGTGTCTCCACTGCTGCTTTCTGCTCTTTGGTGACATCCAAGGGGCCTAACTGTAGATGACAAGTGTACGCCTGCTCACCCTCAAATGCAAATGCAAGTTAATAGCTTCAGACACTGGGCACTGCTTCACTGGTCCCAGTGGGTAACTCTCACTCTCTCTCTCTCTCTCTTCTCTCTCTCTCTCTCTCTCTCTCTCTCTCTCTCTCTCTCTCTCTCTCTTCTTTTTTTTAGAAAAGTCACCATTTAGGAGTTGATGTGATACATTTATTTTATTATTTTATTTTATTTACATTAGTGTTCTGCCTCCACGTATGTCTGCGCAAGGGTGTCAAATGCTCTGGAACTAGAATTACAGACAACTGTGAACTGCCATGTGGGTGCTGGAACTTGAACCCAGGTCCTTTGGAAGATCAGTCAGTGCTCTTAACCACTGAGCCACCTCTCCAACCCCATATGATATGTGTTTTTTTAAGTTTATTTATTTATTATTATGCATACAGGGCTCTGTCTGCATGTACACCTGCAGGTGTGAAAAGGGCATCAGATTACACTATAGATGGTTGTGAGCCACCATGTGGTTGCTGGGAACTGAACTCAGGACCTCTGGAAGAGCAGTCAGAGTTCTTAACCACTGAGCCATCTCTCCAGCCCAATGATATGTGTTTTTAAACAAGGGTATCCATCACACCTGCATGAGATTGCTTTGACCTCATGTCTACAGAAGCACAAGTTGTAACTATGAAGACCTTGTGCTAATTAATGGATGGAAACTGGGAATCTGAATCTGATGACATTAAACTGAAGTATGGTGTTCCCCTCCTCAACCACACATAGGACAGCACCCCTGAGGATCCTGAGAACCCCAGTGAGTACAAACTGACCCCATGAGAGAATAAACTTAAAACTTTTGAAAGGAAGAGTAATGCTTCCACTGAGCAGAGCAAAGACTGGACAAACACTCTCCTTGACCAATCTCCTTTAAGCTCCCAAGGTCCCTACAGTTGGGTCCTGTCCTTGGCATTTTCCACCCAGTTTCAGCAAAAATCCTGCTGTGACAGCTTAGCAAAAGTTCCTTGCTCCATTTAGAGCTTTAATGTATGTACTTACTTGTATTTTCTCTGTAGAGTATTTTGCCTGCTTATATGTATACACACATGTGTGCCTGGTTCCTGTGGAAGCCAGAAAAGGGGGTGCCAGATCTCCTGGAGCTGATACCGACAGTTGTGAGCTGTCCTGTGTGTGTTGGGTGATGAAGCCAGGTCCTCTCTAGGGGTAGGTAACTCTCCTCAGCCCCCCACATCCATCACTGTTGATTTTGGTCATATTCTTCATTTTTTCACCCCTACTATTTTATAACCCTGGCCTGCTCTCAGCAAAAGCCCTGCTGACTTGGCCTAGCATGAATTCCTCATGAAACAGGGACACTTAGACACTGCTGATAAGAATGTAAACTGGTGCAGCCATTACCAGATCTGTAAAGAGCTTCCTCAAACAGCTAAAAGGAGACCTATCATGTAATCCAGCTGTATCACTGCTAGGTATTTGCCCAAATGAAACTGAGAACACCAAAATAGTGTTTATGGAAGCACAGTCGACAATGGCTAGGCTACAGAAGCCAGCTGCCATCAACAGCTGACTAGTCAGAGAAGATGTGGCAGATACTCAAGAGGCTCATTCAGCTGCAAAGTGAACAAAATTATGCCCTTTAGGAAAAAAATGGATGAGACTGGAGACCATCATATTAAACAAAATAATCCATATGGTGTATGAGAGTGTGGGGGAGAAAGAGGGACTATGTGGGGGAATAAAAGACTTTTTTTTTTTAAGGAAGTGGGAATAAGAGAGGATAATGGGGGAAATTACTGCATATTCTTTCTGATATATTGAAACTAGATGTGTGTGTGTGAGTGTGTGTGTGTGTGTGTCTGTCTGTCTGTCTGTGTGTCTGTGTGTGTGAGGGCATGATCTTTTCTAGTTCCATCCATTTGTCTGAAAATTTCATGATGCCATTGTTTTTAATGGCTGAGTAATATTCCATTGAGTAAATGCAACACATTTTATTTTTACCCATTCTTCAAATCATTCAAATGAGGGACATCTAGGTTGTTTCCAGCTTCTGGCTATTAGGAATAAAGCTGCTATGAACATAGTTGATCAAGTGTCCTTATGGTATGCTAGAGCATCTTTTGGGTATATGCCCAGGAGTGGTATAGCTGGGTCCTGAGATAGAACTATTCTCAATTTTCTGAGAAACTCCCAGATTGATTTCCAAAGTGGTTGTACAAGTCTGCACTCCCACCAGCAATGGAAGTGTGTTTTCCTTGCTCCACATCCTTGCCAGTATGTGCTGTCACTCGAGGTTTTGATCTTAGCCATTCTGACAGGTATAAGATGGAATCGGAGTTGTTTTGATATGCATTTTCTGGTGACTAAGGATGTTGAGGTCTTCTTTATTAATTGTTGGTCTTTAGTGCCTGAGCTGTTGATGTTCCATTCAAGAAGTTGTCTCCTATGCCAATGTGTTCAAGGCTATTCCCAAATTTTTCTTCTATCAGATTTAGTGTGTCTAGTTTTATGTTGTGGGCCTTGGAACTACTTGGACTTCAATTTTGAGCAGGGTGATAGATATGGATCTATTTACATTCTTCTACATGTAGACATCAAATTAGACCAGCACCTTTTGTCGAAAATGCCTTCTTTTTTTTCCCATTGTATAGTTTTTACTTCTTTGTCAAAAATCAAGTGTTCATAGGTGAATGTGTTTACTTCTGGGTCTTTGATTTGATTCCATTGATCCACCTGTCTGTTTTTATGCCAAAATCACACAGTTTTTATTATTGATACTCTGTAGTACAGCTTGAAATCAGGGATGGTGATTCCCCCAGAAGTTCTTTTATTGTACAGGACTGTTTTAGCTATTCTGGGTTTTTTGTTTTTCCATATGAAGTTGAGAATTGATCTTTCAAGGTCTGTAAAGAATTGTATAGGTATTTTGATAGGGATTGCAATGAATCTGTAGATTGTTTTTGGCAAGATGGTCATTTTTATTATGTTAACTCTCTTGATCCATGAGCATGGGAGATCTTTCCATCTTCTGATATCTTTTTCAATTTCTTTCTTCAGAGACGTGAAGTTTTTATCATATAGGTCTTTCAGTTTCTTGGTTAGACTTACACCAAGATATTTTATATTATTTGTGGCTATTGTGAAGGGTGTTGCTTCCCTAATTTCTTTTTTGTTTGTTTTTGTTTTTTGTTTTTTTATTAATTTATTCTTGTTACATCTCTATGGTTATCCCATCCCTTGTATCCTCCCATTCTCCCCTCCCTCCCATTTTCCCCTTATTCCCCTCCCCTATGACTGTTGCTCAGAAGGATTACCTCCCCCTGTATATGCTCATAGGGTATCAAGTCTCTTCTCGGTGACCTGCTGTCCTTCCTCTGAGTGCCACTAGGTCTCCCCCTCCAGGGGACATAGTCAAATGTGAGGCACCAGAGTATATGAGAAAGTCAAATCCCTCTCTCCATTCAAGTGTGGAGACTGTCCTGTCCATTGGCTAGATCAGGGTAGGGGTTTAAATTTTACCGCCTGTATTGTCCTTGGCTAGTGCCTTAGTTTGAGTGGGACCCCTTGACCCAAATCTGCCTATCATAATGTTCTACTTGTAGGTTTCTAGGACTGGATCCTTCTACATTGCTATTCTCATATGGTTCTCTCATCTAGAGTCCCAATAGGATATCCTCCCCTCTGTCCCAGTTTCCTGGTAAGGGAAGGCTTTTGTGGGACCTGCCCATTGCGACACCACATGCTGGAGAGGATGTGGGGAGAGAGGAACACTCCTTCATTGCTGGTGGGAATGCAAACTAGTACAACCACTTTGGAAATCTATCTGGTGATATCTCAGAAAACTGGGAATAGGGCTTCCTCAAGACCCAGCTATTCCACTCCTTGGAATATACCCAGAAGATGCACCAGCACACAACAAGAAAATTTGCTCAACCATGTTCATAGCAGCCTTATTCATAATAGCCAGATCATGGAAACAGCTTAAATGTCCCTCAGTAGAAGAATGGATAAAGAAACTGTGGTACATGTACACTATGGAATACTACTCAGCTATTAAAAACAAGGAATTCCCGAAATTTGTGGACAAATGGATTGAGCTAGAGAGGATCATAATGAGTGAGTTAACCCAGAAGCAGAAAGACTCATATGGTATATACTCTCTTATATCTGCATACTAGCTTCCCTAATTTCTTTCTCAGCCCATTTATTGCTTGTACAAAGGAAGGCTGCTGATGTTTTTTAAGCTAAATTTGTATCCAGCCACCTTGCTGAAGGTGTTTATCAGCTGTATGAGTTTTATTGACGAATTCTTGGGGTCATTTATGTATACTATCGTATCATCTACAAATAGTGATGCTTTGATTTCTTCCTTTCCAATTCATACCCCCATTGATCTCCTTTAGTTGTCTTATTTCTCTAGCTAGGACTTCAAGTACTATATGGAGAAAGTGGACAGCCTTGTCTTGTCCCTGATTTTAGTGGAATTTCTTTAAATCTTTCTCCATTTAATTTGATGTTGGCTATTGGCTTGCTGTATATTTCCTTTATTGTGTTTAGGTATGTGCCTTGTATCCCTGATCTCTCCAAGACTTTTACTCATGAATGGGTGTTGGATTTTGTCAAAGGCTTTTTGATGGTCATATTTTTATTTCTTTCAGTTTGTTTATATAGTGGATTATATTGGTGGATTTTCATATGTTGAACCATCCCTGCATCTTTGGGATAAAGCCTACTTGATCATGATAGATGATGTTTGCTATGTGTTCTTGGATTTGGTTCACTAGTATTTTATTAAGTCTTTTTTTTTTTTTTTTGCATCAATGTTCATAAGAGAAATTGGTCTGAAATTCTTTTTCTTGGTTGATGTTTGTATGGTTTCAGGAACCTCTGATCCACAATTTTTCTTTCTTACAAGAGCTGCAGGGGTAAAGATAGAACAGTAGTTGAGGGAACAGCCAACTAATGACTGGCCCAGCTTGAGACCCATGCTATGAGAGAGAGAGCACATCCATGACACATTAATAATATTCTGCTATATTTGTAGACAAAATGCCTAGCAAAGCTGTCATCTGAGAGGCTTCATCCAGAAACTGATGAAAATAGATGCAGAGACACATAACCAAACATTGGGTAGAGCTTGGGGAGTCTGTGGAAGAAGGAGAGGAAGGATTGAAGGAGTCAGATAGGTTAAGGACACTGCAAAAAAAATCTACAGAGTCAACTAATCTAGGCCAATAGAGTCCCACAGAGATTGAACTGCCAAACAGAGAGGCTGCATGGGACAGATCTAGGCCCCCTGCACATATGAAACGGTTGTGCACCTGGGTCTTCATGTGGGATTCCTAACAGCAAGATCAGGGGCTATCTCTGGCTCTGTTGCCTGCCTTTAGATCCCTTTCCTCTAACTGGGCTGCCTTATCTAGCTAAAATAGGAGAAGATGTGCCTAGTCCTACTGCAATTTGATATGCCAAGGCGGGTTGATATCCATGGGAGGCCTCCCCTTTTCTGAGGAGAAAGAGAAGACTGGAGGGTGGAGAGGAGGGGAGGGGAGAAGGGGGAACAGAGAAAAGCAGGGAGGGGAAGCAGCAATCAAGATGTAAAGTAAATAAGTTATTTTTTTTTAATGGGCAGAAAAAGAAAAGAAAAATACTGACACTCGCTGGTGTGTGTGTGTGTGTGTGTGTGTGTGTGTGTGTGTGTGTGTGTGTG
>OU015749.1:14326944-14347571 GCA_907169655.1 Acomys percivali
TAAAACAAAATAAAACCTTTCCTCCCCGACTTAATTTTAGTCATGGCTTTTACTGCAGTAATAGAAAGCAGACTACGGCAGCTAGTAATTAGCAGGTATCCCATTTAGGACTGAGTGTTCCAAAGTCTCCCACTCTCTGCATATTGCCCAGTTGTGGGCATCTGTTCATCCTGCAACAAGAAGCTTCTCTGATGAGGGTAGGTCTATTTAAAAAAGAAAAGCAGACCCCCTAAGTTTGCTGTTTCTTTCTTCTCAAAAATTTTTCACCAACAGTCCCACCTTGCCTTTTAGCTTCCAACCTCCTTAGTCCTTGTGCTTGAGAATTTAATCAGGCTTTTCTTTCCTCCTACAAAACCCCAACACATACACACGCACATACACACACACATACACACATGCACACACATACACACACACAAACATACACACACCCTTTGACAGAATAAAGCCTTTCTTACCATCTTAAAAATAAATAAGGTTTCTTTAGTAACTCCTTCACTATTCACCTGCTTCTTGCCATGCAGCCGATAGATACACTCTGTAAAATCAAATTCAGGTTGAGGACTCAAGAAATAAAGACAAACTGATTTGACCTGTCACATGCCACAACCTATTGCTTAAGGCCTGGGCCCATTGTTCCTTTTCCTAAGATTTAGTGTGATCTGAGCTACTGCCGCAAAGAGCCTGAGCACTGCATCAAGCCCAGGAGGGCAGGGAACAGTTTCCTCTCTACTGAAGCCGGCAGCCAGTGTCACAGGGGTTCATGAAACCCCCAGATCCTTCCCTAACACCAGAGCCACACAAATGCAGGTCAGATTGTCTTCCCTGTCATTGTTACACTTGACTAGAAGATGGAAGATGGCTGCCAGGTTTGGGCACCATCTCAGCATCATCCTCTTTCCTGTCTAAGCAAGTGGGGCCATTGCCAGAGCGCATCTTTATCCCAGACGATGTTCCAGGGCTGTCTTGCGAGGTTTGAGTTTGAGACACAGTGGAAGAGGGTGGCTAGACCACACACATTACATATGTGTGATCGTGTGCTAGTGCCAATTAGCAGCATGTGTTGTTGATCCTATTTCAAAAGTACCCGACAGTCAGATGCATCATGGGAGAGAAGGATGGAGAGCTGATCGGAGGTAATTTAGAGGCAGAGTGCCATGCAGTGCTATTGTTAGACAGGAATGCCAGCCATCCCAGGAACAGAGCTGCAAGAACAAAAAGAGACGTGGCCGATGGATGCAGTGCTTGGGGGTTAGAGGGTTGTGTCTCTCCTCAAACACATTAGCAAGACACTCCAGCCAGGTAGTCAGGCAGTTCCACCCATGGACTGGGAAGTGCCTACTAGGATTTTCTGAAGTGTTCAACCTTAGTGCTAACATAACCATCACAGAGAAAGGCATCTCAAAGAGTTAAATCTCAGAACCCAGAGTTGCCAGACAGGATGGGTAAGGCAGGCAGAATGCTAACTTATGCCCAAAGAAAACTTATACACATTAGGGATAGCTTCCTGAGCTCACACTCCTGGAAAAAAGACTATGGAGACAAAGAACTGTCCTCCTGTCTCTGGCAGACACTGCAGTCTGGTTCCCTGCATCCATTCCAGCCCTTTCGCCTGCCTTTCTGTGTTGCAGAGGCTCAAATGTCAGAGGCGACATTATAGCTGAGGCTTTCCTGTGTCTGAGGTCCTGGGCATGATTTAGGTTCAAGCAATTCTTGCCAGATATGAATATAGAATAATTAGGAAGAGAGATGGGAGGGCGGCCAGCTTCCACTTTGCTGGCACAAACCATAACACAGACAGGATGACTCTACACATGGGCTTCCTGCCTCCAATGTCTCTGCAGCAGAGGCAGCTGCCTACCCACACTCTGCAGAGGCAGTGTGACTCCCAGGAATTCCCTGGTACTGCTCAAGCCCTGCCTAGTTTTTTTTTTTTTTTTCAGACTCCTACGTTTTTTCGTCAAATCCCTTTCTGCCCCAGCTAGTAGGAATGGTTGCCTTCTTCTGTAACTGAATCCTAATTAACACACTATTCAACTCATGCTTATCTGACTCTATTTTCTCACCACATACACACACATGAGAGAGAGAGAGAGAGAGAGAGAGAGAGAGAGAGAGAGAGAGAGAGAGAGAGAGAGAGAGAGAATATCTTTAAGATGTGTGACTATCCTGGACTAAGCAAAAGGGAAATCCTCACTTCCCTCACCACAGGCAAAATGTTTGGCAGAGAAAGGTAAAGAAGTGGCCAGATGAAGGCAGAGCCAGAAAAGACTTTTGCACATTAAAAAAACCGTGCTCATATATTCAGGAAATGTAACAGCTCTGTTCTCCAAGCAAATTAGAAACAAAGAACTTGAGACATTTTTTCCTCTTTGAGGATATTTGCCTGAGCTGTGCTCTGGCCCAGGCTCTGCTTGTGTGGTGTCGCCAGCAGCACAGAGCAGGAGAAAAAGAAGAGACGGGGTGAACCTCAAGAGCTGAGTGCCATGAAGGAAGTCCTCATATCTGTGTCTTGTCCATGGGACTGTGTAACCCGACACACACCTTATGACAGCTGAAGTTAATCACTTGAAGCTTAGAGTCTGGCAGCCTGAAGTTGAAGGATTGGGCCCCCATGACGGCCTCGGATGGAATAGAACCCATTCCACAACTCTCGCCTGATTCCTGAGGTGGCCGAGAAACTTGTGTGCTCCCTGGCCTACAGCAATACAACACCAATGCGTAGCCGCCCTGTCACCGGCCAGTCTTTCTATGGGAAGCCCTGTGGCTTTTCTTCATGTACGAGGAACGTTGAAGGAGAGGCCAATTCTCCTCTAGTGTTTCCTCTCTATTTCATCCTGGGGTAAATGAGATTCAGACTCACTTTCAGGAAGCATAATTTTCTCTTTGGGGGTAAATATTGGAGTTCCCTCAAGAGCAGTGGTTCTCAAGCTCTGAGTCACGACCCCTTTGAGGGTTAAATGACCCTTTCACCAGGGTCCCCTAAGACCATGAGAAAACAGACATTCATGTTGCAATTCATAACAGTAGCAAAATTACAATTATGAAGTCTCAGCAAAACAGCTTTATGGTTGGTGCTCACAGCAACCTGAGGAGCTGTATTAAGGGGCCGCAGCATGAGGAAGGTTGAGAGAACCACTGCTCCAGAGTCCTTCGGCTGTTCTACTTCTCCATACTCACTTGGACATTACTAGTTAATAAAAATTAGCTCAACTTCACTCAAGGGTATATGTCCTCTGCTTAGCTGATCCTTTCATTGACTTTGAAACAACTAACTTCAGTAGCCTCATGGTACACAGGATGCTCTGCACATTGAAAGAAAATGACGAGAAATTAAATGAACCAAGGTAGGCAAGGAATACCATATTCATCAACTGCGAGATGCAAATCTTATAAGCATATCCATTTTGTCCAAAAGGAATGTGTAAGTTTACTGTAAATTCAGGAGAACCAACTTATTCTTACTTTAGAAATAAATAAGCAAATTATAAAAGGCTTACAGAACTCCAAAGTCCAAAGAAAACAACACTGAGTGTATAGGTCAGGATTAGTTGCTGTAACAAAATACCAGATGTAAATGAGTTAAAGGGAGAAGGGTTTTCTTTGGCTCCTGGTTTCAGATGTTTCAGGCCACGCTTGCTGCTGGCTTTGTAGTTTCTAGCCCATGGTGAAGAAGAACATCACAAAAAAGAGGGCATGTGGGCGCACATGTGGGCATGTCACCTCAGCGACATGCCCCAGTGACTCACTTCCTCCAGAGAGGCCCAGTTAGTAAAGATTTCACCAACTCCCCGAATAGCAGCCCCCACCAGTGGGGCTCATTATAGGAGCCTGTGAAGGGTATTTCACACTTCACCGTGGGCATTGTTTTGTAGAAATGGACAAAGTTGGAAGACCTCCATCTCTGAATGTCACGACCTGACACACATGTATGGTGACACAGGTGGTGTAGTACTTACATAAGAACAGCCTCGACCCAGCAATGAAGAAACTGATAATAGACTAGAAGATCCAGAGAGAGACACCTGTTTCTCAGCAAATAAGAACATCTCCCATCACTCTGCTGTTTTTTTTCTTTTCTTTATATTAATTTGTTTGTGTGGATGTTCTGGTTTGGGAGTGTGCATATGTGTAGGTATGCACATGCATGTAGAGGTCAGAGGTCAACCTCGGGTATCACTACTCAGGAGCCACCTCCTTTGATGTCTTAAGACAGGGTCTCTCACTGGGGTCTAGGGCTCACTGATTATTAGGTTAGACTAGGCCAGATGGCAAGTGGTCTCCAGGAATCAGCTTGTCAACACCTTTCCAGTGCTGGGATCATGAACACATGCTGTCGTGTCACACTTTTTATATGGAGAGTGGGGTTGAGCTCAGGTACCCCTGTTTATAAGGCAAGTACTTTATGGAGTGAGCTATCCTCCTCACCCCACATTTGAATTAGAATCTTAAACAGGATGCAAAAAGTACTTAACTTAAAGGGGGGGACTAAATTATACTATTAAAAATTTTTAATCCTGTTTATCAAAAGTCACTATTTAGAGGGTAAAAAGAGAAGTCGTGGGGTAGAAGAAGGTGTGTTCACAGATACAGCTGACAAATGACTCCTTTCCAGATCCCATTAAGAATTCCTACTCACCAATCAGTAAAAGACAAGTAAGCTGACAGAAAAACTGACAAACAAATCTGGAACTGGTATTTCACAAAATAAGACTTCCACACGGCAGTAAATTTATAGAACATTCCCTCATCCATGTCATCAGAGAAATGCAAATTGAAGCTACAGTGTGGCATCACTACACCCAGTAGAATGGAGAAAATGAAAAGGGGAGGTGTAACTATCAGGTATTGGTAGGAATGTGAAGCCCACCACCCATTCTGACATTCGAATTGGCGGTTCCTGGTACAGTCAGCATAAGAGGACCTGTGCGTTCTGGGTGCATCATCTTGTTTGTGGAAATGTTGGTCTATTGGTCTGAGGTGATGGTCTCCAATGTCCTGTGACAACAACAAACTGTTGGAAAGAGACTCTTCGGCATAGGCAACAGATTCCCCCACCTGCCCAAATCCTTTGCATTAACGAGCGGAAAGCTTTCCACATAGAGGTATCACTTGGATCCCAGGCTTGAGATCCACTGCCCAATACTGTCTCTCCAACTCATCCTTCTGGGATAGCCAAATACAGAGCTGATAACAAAAGCTCAGAAGAGATTTTCCCCTGGAGTGTCACAGTCCTTCAGAGGCTGGTGGTCCACAGAGGGCTCCATCTGGAGCACCAGGCAGGTTTCTTGGGAGCCTGTTCTTTACCAACTTGAATGCGCACTGAGCTTGTCTGCCTCCACCAGGGAAGCTGCCCTCCCAGGCCAGACTAACTGGTTTTGTCTTCACTGTGCTCCTCACCACAAGGTTATTTGAAATGGAATAAATCATCATCTTCCAACGTGCTGGCTCCAACTGGCTTATTCCCCTCCAGCTTAGAGCAGGCATTTTCAAAAGCAGTGTCCTGAAGTCACATGCAAAGCACAGATGAAAATGTTTTCTCTACAATTCAGTTGCTGGGAACTAGGGCAGCAAGAGTTGGGGCTGGATTTGAACCCCCCAAAGGTGCTGTGTGTTTTAGGGTCGAGCTCACCCCAATCATGCCGTTGCCATTCACTCCCCCCTCCCACAGCGTAAGCTACAGACTACTTTCCAGACATCATACTTATTTCAAAGGAGGGTCAGCCCTATTCAAAGAACAGTGCTGGGCGTCTGCACCAGCCACACACCTCACCTGCGGCTTGGGTTCGAAACCATCTGGACTGCACAGGGTCCCACCACTACAGATAGAGCCTGAATTCTGGCAGGTGTCAACATCATCTTTTGTGTGTTTCTGAAAAAGCTCACATACTTTCTGTTTAACTCGCATTTGCTACATCATGATTCTTCAATCCTGGCAAAAATATGTCAGAATTCTATCAGCCCCTCCCCATGAACATCTTCCTGTTCAATGTCAAGGCACATGGGTTGCTGAGGGGATGTAAACATGCACAATATCTGAGTACATAAAAACAGACTCCTTTATGAAATCCAAAGCATCATTCATTGACCTTAGCCGGGCCTACTGTGGTTAGGGAGTGTGGCTTCTCCTTAGTCTGCCATGCCTCTTTTCCTACAGTAACAAGTGAAGTGATGAAAGACTGCTTCACAGCCCCCCAGGAAAGGCCATGGACTTAACCAGTAGCTGGCTTGTTCTCCATAGGTTTCCCACTTAGTCTCCCTTAGACCTGACGTATGTCACAGTATGGGCTGAACAATAGCAGGCTCTCTATTGTGGTGACTGTCACATTGTTGCTGCTGCTGAGGAAAAGGATGATGATGATGGTGGTGGTGGTAGTGGTGGTGATGATGATGATGATGATGATGCCATTTGCTCCACTACCACAGCTGGAGAGTAGCCAATCACATGCCTGTCACATCCTATACAAAGGAGATCACCACACAGACATGCTATGTTGCTTCAAGCCACCTTCCCAAACATTTCGATCTCAGGATGAAAATTCTCTGAGATAGAAAAATTGAGGCATTTAAAATAGTTACTAATTTATCTAACATAAAGCAAGGCATTTAGATTACTCAACACTATCCAAACACAGTTCACAGAGGAAGAAATGTGGCACAGTTTCACATTTTTGCAAAATCTCTCAAATGTCTGGCTGTGAGAACATCTGGAATCTCACAGTGTTTTCTGCATTCAACTGATTTGAGATGTCCCATATTCTGTAGCTTCTGGAAAATTCCATCAAATACTTATAGGATAATGGAAGTGAAAAGGGCCAATGTATCCGTAGTGTTCTTGTTCAAAATAACTTTGACCCTGACGATCCCCCAAGGACAGTATAAATCTAGTGATTATGACTATAGTATGACAGTGGGCAGCACAGACCCAGCGGTTATGATTGTTGTTGGTGTACTTTTAAAAATTATTTTTATTTTGGTTTCTTATATCTCTTTCTCCCTTCTCCGCCCTAATCCCTTCCAATACCCCAACACCAAGTAGGAGAGAAAGAAGGCTAGTGGGGAGAAGGGGCGTAGTTTTCCTTAGCTACTTTTTGCTGTTCAGGGTCATCCGGTTCCTTGGGGCAAGTCCAATCATCCTTTCAGGATATCTCTAATTTACTCTCATCAAAAATGCATCAACAGCAGCCAGGAAAGCCGGGAGGGGGGAGCATCAGCAGCCTTCTTCTTTCTCTGAGCCCCCAGTCTCTTTCTTTCTGGGTCTGGCATTTACTCCCACTGGCAAAGACTACACCCCGGCATGAGGCAGTTCACAGCTGACAAACATCAGGTGCCCTCTTATGAGGCAATTTATCAGCTATGGAAAAACTGCAGCAGCCCCCATATCCCATACCTGGGATTTAAAACAAAACTGTGTTTACATATTAACCAAAACTTCCACAACAGACTATAGTGTGGCAGTGGGCAGTGCAGATCCAGCGGTTATGACTATAGTGTGGCAGTGGGCAGTGCAGATCCAGTGATTATGATTATAGCATGTCAGTGGGCAGTGCAGATCCAGTGGTTGTTATAGTGTATCAGTGGGCAGTGCAGATCCAGTGGCTATGACTACAGTGTATCTATGGAGAGCTTTGCCCCGGTACCACATTGCCCTAGCTCAACACACAGCTTAGCACTGTGTATCTTTCTCTCTGCCACAGCGTCTTTATTCATTATTTTGATCAGTAAATGGGTACAGAAAATATGCTGTGAACCAAGAGATGAGACATTGTGTGTGTATATGTGTGTGTGTGTGTGTGTGTGTGTGTGAGCACATGTGCACACACAAGCACATGGACATGCATGTGTGTGTGTTCCTTGCAAATTCTTATGTGAACACCTAGCCCTGGTGTGATGGCATCTGTAAGTACTACCTTTGGGGTGTAATTGGATCATGAGAGCCAAGCTCTTGTGAGTGATGCTAGTTTGAGTGTGAGATGTCCCTCCAAGAACTCATGTTTGAACGTTTGGTTGCCAGATGCTGGTGCTGTTTGGGGGATTGTGAAACATCTGTGACCTGAGGCCTAACATTGCTAGCAAGTGACTGTATATATATTTTTTTTCCTTCAGTTGTCTAAGGGGCTACCAGAAGCCCTGATGGAGCCACAGATGCCATACAGGGCCCAATCCCAGGATACACACTGAAATGACAACAAACTGTGGCCACAGACACTGTCCTTCCTAGTATCCTCTAGGGATGCCTCTTGGTATCTCCCCTTCTACAGGCCTTCATGCCTTGGTCCTCTCCAGGGACACTTATAGTCTTCGTATACATAATTCCAAGACCCTAACTGTAGCTGCATCCTTCCTGCAAACTTCAGACGTGAGTACCCAACAGTCACGTCAGGTTTGCTCTTAGATGCCCCAAATAGGCATCTGGTCATGACCAAGTCCCCTTCATTTCTGCTTCTTACCAAAGCCTGACAATGTCACCTCTTTAACGGCTTTCAAAGCTATCTAGAGGGATGAGGAGTGAGACTACTTACTGCACAAGCATGAGGACTTGAGTTCAAACTCCCCAGAACTCTCCAAAATGGCAGGTGCATAGCTCAAGCATCCATAATCCCAGAGCCTCCTATGGGGACACGAGAGGCAGAGATAGGCGAACGCCCAGAAGCTTGTAGACCATATAGCCTGACATATGTACTAAGGATGAAGGGGCCAAAAACAGAGACTCTGTCTTAATCAAGGTAGAAGGCAAAGACCAGCTCCCGGGATTGTCACCTGACCTTTACATGCATGCATAAGCACACACGTACATGCATGCACACTCCTTTCTAGACACCTGAGGCTAGTAGAGGACTTCTTTCTTGTGTTTGTACTCAATTTCCAGCACAAGGCCCAGACGTTAACTCTTTCAATCTGGCCGCTTTAAGGCCACCAGCTACCCTGCCAGCAGAGGTTCTAGTGCACGTCTTTTTATGCTGGGCTATATGGGAAGCAGGTTAAGTGTTCAGAGTTGGGAAATAAACGTGGCTGCGCCGGTCACTAGCTGCATACCTTGCAGGGAGCTAACTTATTGGTATTTAATTTTCCTCTTTACCAATGGCGGGCAATAATTTCTAATTCTAAGGTGGTTTGCCAAACTAAACAGGACTATAAGTCATTTACAGCACTGTGTTGTAATAAGTACTCATTAGGTGGTAACTATTAAGATTATCAATGGAACTTAATATCCTTACATATGCTAGGATGTGGCTTACTCAGCATGTGCTAAGCATGAAGCCCTGGGTTTGACCCCAGCACCACCCCCCAAGTCCCTCACACACATATCTTGCATAGTATATCATTACCAACAGAAAGAATTCCAAGCCCCAGTTCCCAGATATGTTCCAGGATGTGTTTGCATAGAAATAGCATTATCAAGGCGTTCCCAGGGGGAATAACTTGTCTTCATTACTTAAAGCAGATATTTACTGGGCTCTATGCAATGGGCATCCTACATTGCTATCAGGTTGCTAGGTGCATTGTTTGAAGAGGGTTGCATGCACAGCGCAAGCAAGGTGGAGTCCCAGGTTACTAAAATATTCCCTATGTATCTTGCCTCCCTTCTAACAAGCACCAAGGCCAGCTCTATGCATCAGTGCTGCTGGGTTGGATACTGGAATTCCTGCAGATTGGCCAATTCAGACTGTGAAATGAGACACTCCCATAGACGGAGCATCATGGCACTCTCATACTGCTGCTTTGTCCCCCACCTCCAGTGTATGGATCCTGCAGAAAGTGCCACCCGCACAGCCAGTCCGTGAACCTAACTAAACAGGCTCAGAACCACATAACTAACCTTAAGGAGGAATAAAAGCCATTATCTGGCACTGGGCATCCTGCATCCCAGCCAATTTAAATAATGCTGTCTCCAGGCTTGTCTGTCATTCGTTTTAATAGCTCAGCCTACAATTTTCAGTACAGATGGAGATATCTGCTGCCTTCGAATTAGCCTCTGGTGCTCATCGTTAAGTCATCAAACCATTTCCTGCCAAAACTCACATCCCTTAATACTGAAATACTCTCATTTTATTATCTATAGTCAACACAGATGACTCCCCCCTCCCCCGCTGCAAAATGAATATGCATTCAGCCAGTGGCAGGCCCCACCGCCTGGTCAACAAGTCATGATAGGCGCATCTTCAGCCACTGAAGCCACATACCCAAGCATGTTTGATATGACAATCACTGCTTCCCTTGGGCTTGCAGTATATCAGAGAAGAAATGCCGCAGCACCAGCAGACCTAAATTCAATCTCTTCCCTACTGGTTTGCATCTGTGTGACCTGAGGCAGCTTTCTTGATGTCTCTGAACTCTAATTTACTCCTTTGCAGAACCTGAGCTTATCATAGCCATCTTGGATACACTTTGGGGTGTGAAGACAAAGAGAAGAATATATGTGGGGGAGAGAAGTGTGGGGTTCGGGGGTGCCTAGGACCCAATCAACAGCCTCAGACAAACATCAGTTTCCTTTTTGTTTGACCATAGTGGTATTAATTGACATTCTGTCCTGTGACTGTTGAGTTGACAGAGCTTGAGATGGACTTGCGAGTCTCCACATGGAGTGCTGGAGAGACGCCAGCCTTATAGAACAAAGTGACTTCGGACACGACTGAGTTTGCAGAGCTTGTGACCGCTCAGTAGGTAAAGGAACATGACAGCCATGCCTAGATGTACTGTGCTTTGGGTCACTGTCTGAGCTCCTGCCTCAGCTTCCCTCAATGATGAATTAGGGCCTGGAAATGAGGCCATGAAGGCCTCTGCTTTACTCACACCTCTCTGTGTCTCTGTGCCTTCCGATAGCCCCTCCCACACTGGCTATAGACTTGGCAGTGTGAGTAGTCTGGGAGTAGTGGGAACAATATAAACAAATATGATAGTGCCAGGGACTTGCAGAACACTCACACCTAAGAACACTAAGAACATGGCCAACATTGGGTTAACTGGAGTTTGTGACCAGCATCTCAGCAGGCATGGGCTAGCCTGCTGGAGGAAGGCAAGAATGTGGGGAAATGACAAACCAGCACTCCCAGCTGGCCCTTCAAAGGCACATGAGGCAGCTACATCCAGTCCAAAGCAGTACGCTGAACATAGAGCCGCTCAGTTCACAAAGCGTTAGCGTGTTTTTAATGAACCAAAGCAAACTAGCTAGTAGAAGTGCGGTCCCACACCTTGTATGGGAGTCCTGGTTGAGGGGAAATCAGTACATATAAAACTGAATACATATAATACCTATAGGCTGGATGAGAGTGAACAGCTGGGTAAGTGCTTAGAGCTCAGGGCAGCCCTCTGAAGGGGAGGTTTCAATTGTCCTTAAACACATAGCTTGTTCCACCCAGGAGGCACATTCCAATGTCTAAGATGCCCCACCTCCATGTGGCTACATGCCTCAGGTCAGCATCTATCCCTCCTGCGGCCACATCTCCAAAGTACGGATAGGACCGTCACTTCCAGGGACAGACAAGGGTTAACGGCTCACCTAGACTCACCCCGGAAGGAAGTGCCAGTGCAAGAATCTAAATCCAAGCGCTTGGTCTTCTTCGTCACACAGTTTCTCTATATTTAGAGGAACTTGATGTAAAATTCAACATGCATCTGTTGTAGCTATCTGTCTCAGTTTGGGTTTCATTGCTGTGAAGAGACACCATGACCAAGGCAACTCTTATAAAAGACAACATTCAACTAGGGCTGGTTTGCAGGTTCAGAGGGTTAGTCCGTTTATCATCATGGTGGGGGAAGCATGGTAGCGTGCAGGCACACATGGTGCTGGAGAAGGAACCGAGAGTTCTGCATCTGGATCCAAAGGCAGCCATGGGGAGACGCTCATCCCATACTGGGTGGAGTGTGAGCATAGGAAACCTTAAAGCCCACGCCAACAGTGACACACTTTCCTCCAACAAGGCTACACCTCCTAATAGTGCCAAGCATTCAGACACATGAGTCTATGGGCGCCAAACCTAATCAAACCACCCGCTATTCTTAAGTCCTGCATGTCAGCTAGAAGAGAGTGACATAGGAGCAGCCTCACTCTCAACTGATTCTCCCCATCAGAGAGAGAAGATGTCCAGAGCAGCCCTGTCCCTGTTCATTGCGCAGTCTTGAAGATGTGGGGATCTCTTGTTTGATGATGATGAGGGCAGTTGGTGGAAAAGCCTCTTCACCTTACCTTCTAGGGACACCTCTATCATTCCTTAGACTCACATAGGAAACAAGAATGTGATGAGGGAGGGACAGCCCACTACGCCTGACAGTCAGCATTTACAGGAGAAAGCAGGATGAAGAAGGAGGAAATTAAGGCAGCAAAAACCCTTTCTAGTTGTCTGAACAGCCTGCACAATCCCACTATGTGTATGTACCATTCTCCTCTGCTATGTTCAGACATTGTTGGAAACTGTCCCACTTCTCGGTACTATAAATAGAGAGGATATATACATTATTGACTGCTGTGACGTCTGTCGGGGAGTTTCATGTATATTGATGAGATTATGTGCTTAGAGACCATCATAACTGGGAAACAGGAGCAGACCGGGAACTGACTAGCAGTGAATATTTATTTATCAGGCTGTAATTATGCACCCTGCTAATTGGCTTCTCTGTGTCTTTATCAGTTGATTCTCTCAATAAGACTGGAAAGCAAAAACTATCCATTTCCTTGTTTTAGAGGTGGAGGGCTCAGCCTGTTTCCTGCCTGAAATCCCAGCACGTGGCAGGGGCTGGAAAGTAGTGTTAAGACAGAGTCATGAACTTAGGTCCTGCCTGCGATGTGTAATGAGATCTTGTCAAGACTGAAATGGAAAGGCATGGAGAGAGAAGGCAGACAGACAGACAGACAGACAGACAGACAGTGACAGCATTGAAGGCAACAGACAGAGGAAAGAAAGGGAAAGGGGGACAAACTGGGAGAGTTCAGTTTTATCTAAAAACCTCAAAGCTGGAAAGTGAGTAACAGGCTGGATTGAAATCCTTGCAACGTGATACTGAGGGCCAAGTTTTTAAAGAGGTGGCTTTTGTGTGTCCAAAAAAAAAGAACAATAGGCCAGAATTAACATTCCTAGTCTGGCAGAGGTCTTTTTTTTTTTTTTTAATTGAAAAATAATTCATGTTACATCTCATTTTCTATCCCATCCCATGCATCCTTCCATTCCTCCCTCCCTCCCACTTTCACCACAATCCCCCTTCCCTATGACTGTGACTGAGGGGGACCTCCTCCCCCTGAATATGGTGCTAGGGTATCAAGTCTCTTCTTGGTAGTCCGCTATCCTTCCTCCGCATGCCATTGGGCCTCCCCAACAGAGGGATATGGCCAAATATGGGGCACCAGAGATCCTGTGAACATATGCTCAACCATGTTCAAAGCAGCCTTATTCGTAATAGCCAGAACCTGGAAACAACCTATATGCCCCTCAGTCAAAGAATGGATAAAGAAACTATGGTACATTTACACTATGGAATACTACTCAGCTATTAAAAACAAGGAAATCCTGAAATTTATAGGCAAATGGATAGAACTAGAAATGATCATACTGAGTGAGTTAACCCAGACCCAGAAAGACTCACATGGTATATACTCACTCATAATTGAACACTAGCCCAAAAGGGATGTCCCATGAAAGTCTTCACTTACCAATAGATTGGGATAGATTCTGGGATTTCCTATTGGGACTCTAGGTGAGAGAAGTATGGGAGAATGGGGAAATAGAAGGATACAGAGTGTCCTAGAAACATATAAGAAGATCATCATGACGGGTGGATCTAGACTCGGTGGGGGGTGGGGGGGATCTGCTCAAACTACTGTACCAGGCAAGGACAATACATGCAATATACATTGAATCCCTATTCAGATCTAGCCAATGGACAGCACATTCTCCACAGTTATGTGGAGAGCGGACTGACCCTGACATGAATTCTGGTGCCCCATATTTGGCCATTTCCCCTTGGTGGGGAGGCCTGGTGGCACTCAGAGAAAGGATAAGCAGGCTACCAGGATGAGACTTGATAGGCTATGACCATATGGTGGGGGAGGAGGTCCCCTTCTGTCACAGACCTAGGGGAGGGGAATAGAATGAAAGAGGCACAGGGAGAGGGATGTGAGGATACAAGTGAGGGGATAACAATGGAGATGTGATCTGAAGAAATTAATTAAATTTTAAAAAAGAAAGGTACAGTTAAAAGGAAGGTATAAAGATTTCAAAAAATGATTCATCTGCTTATGGCCCACAGGACTAGAAGTCACTCTGTGTATCAGTGACTGCTGAAAATGATTGTCAAGGCCAAGGACATGTGTGACTATTGCAGACTTACATCTCTGCTTCAGCAACATTGAAATTACTTTATTTCTTTTCTTTACTCCATAATAAGCTAACCTTAGCTTACTGTAAAATGTTACTCTATAGCTATGCCATTGAAGAAAACTGAGTCAAGTAATAATACTTAAAAAAAATATTTTATATAGCTGTGAAAAACTAACTCCTTGCTTCCCTAACATGTTCCAGCTAGTAGGTTTGATACTCTTCCTACACACACACACACACACACACACACACACACACACAGAAACACACGATTCACTTTACATCTTCATAAGATTTTTTTATTTTTACTTTTTTTCTTTTCCATCTATTTTGTTGTTGCTGCTGCTCTAGTTAAAAAGCTAGACACAAACACACTCATTAGCCTAGGTCAACAGAGGATCAGAATCCACATCACTGTTGTCACATCTCACTATTCTGGAAGGTCTTTGCAGGCAACAATTTAAGGTGTGAAGCAGTCATCGGTGATAACAATGCCCTAATCTGAATTCCCTCCCAAAGTCCTCCTTTTTTTTTTTTTTTTTTTGAGACAGGGTTTCTCTGTGCAGCCGTGGCTGTCCTGGACAGGCTGACTTGGAACTCACAGAAGTCGGCCTGCCTCTGCCTCCTGAGTGCTGGGATTCCAGGCCTGTGCCACCACACCCAACATATAGTTCACTTTTTAATGTGATTATGCTTGCTTTGTGTACCACGTGTGTGCAGTGCCAACAGAGGCCAGAAGAGGTATCAGAGTGCCTAGAGCTAGGGATCTAGCTGGTTGTGAGCTACCATGTTGGTTCTAGGACTCAAACTTAGGTCCTCCACAAGAGCACAAGTGCTCCTAACTGCTGAGACAGATCTCCAACCCATTAATTTTTAGGATAAGTAAGCAGAGCACATTCTAAAACATTGAAAAACTTCTCTTTAGGTAATATATAAGCCAGTAGCCTAGTTGTTGATTATCATTATGAACAGGACATGATTGTATATACTGTGTTTTTCTATGATTCCATATATGAGCATGATGATAGGAGAAATTTCTCAGCTCCATTATGGGCCACCATGGTCTTTCACAGATATACAACATATGATGGTACTATAAGTGTAGTCCTGAGCCACTAAAGGTTCATACACAGTGGGTATTTAGAATGTAAAACTTTAAGAGACATAGATAAATGGTAGGTAGATAGATAGATGATAGATAGATAGATAGATAGATAGATAGATAGATAGATAGATAGATAAAAACCCTTGTAGTGACTTTAACTACTTACATCCATATAGGCACTCATACAGATAGCTTCCATCTGCTTCAAAATGGCTCTCATAACCATCCTCTCTTTCCAACCAGAAGGAGTGGGGAGGCACATGCCTCCTTTAAAGACCAATTCCTAGAAGCTGCTGATGCCAATTTTATTTGCATGCCATGGGATTTAGTCACATGTCCATCTTCATTTGTGAGGGAGGGTGAAATATATAGTCCTTATTCCAAAGGACTATAGGTGGAGCAAAATGGGAGACCAGAGTGGGGAGGAATGAACACTAGTAGCTAGTAGCTAGCGCAATGCACATCCTCTGTCATAGACTAGCAAGAAAGGACCTTCATGTCACTCTTGTCCTTAACACCTCACCAAGCTCATGTCCACCGACACCTTTCCCTCCATGTCATTCATGCTTCACCTCTGCAGTGAAGGCTCGCCACATTCTGGTTTATTTTTCCCTGCCTGTGTTTCTGCGCGCAATCTCTTTCCTAGTTCTTCACCTTTGCCTCAATTCAAGCTTCATTCTCTAAAAGTTGTTCAGACCTCTCCTTTGTGCTCCATGACATTTGTCTCCCTTTCAGGTTGTGACAAGGCATTGCCAACTGTTTGTTCACCATTATTCTCCCCTGCTGGGCTGCAAGTGGCTCCAGGACAATTTCTGGTCACCTTCATCCCTCCCTGCAGAGCACCTCTCAATCCCTGCTTAACCCAGGAAGGTGTTGAAAATCCCCACGACATCACAAAATCTTTGCAGCTCTCTGCTTGCCAAAGCCAAGCAGTTGCTCACTGGGGTCTAGACATGACTGGATGTGTCTTTAATTTCTAAATATATTTTGTGAATTAATACAAACGTACATGGCTCTGATATTAAAGCTCTAAGGAAAAAATAGTCCTAGAAGTCTTGCATTCATGGTGTCATTCATTCTATATTTTTCCTGAAAGAAACCATTTTGGAGGGAGGTGGGAAAGTATGTGCAGGTATGTTACATGATCATGCATATATACATACATGTGTATGCACATTTGTGGGTGGGTGGGTGCATGTAGAAGCCAGGGGATGATGTCAAGGGTCATCCTCCGTCCCTCTCCGCCTTGTACACTGAGCCAGAACTTCTCATTGTAACCCAGAGTTCACCAGTATGCATCCTCGGGCTAACAAGCTTGCTCCAGAGATAATCTGTCTCTACCAACTTACACTAGAATTACAGGCTACAGGGTGTGGCCACCACACCCAACTAGCTTTTATGAGATTCTGGAAGATCTTAACTGTGGTCCATATGATTGCATAGCACTTTATCAGCTGACAAGTCTTACCAACCAGCCCTGCTTTCTTAATAAATTAATTTATTCAGATTACAACTCAATTGTTATCCTATCATGTGTATCCTCCCATTCTTCCCTCCCTCCCTCCCGCTTTCACCCTATTTCCCTCCCCTAGGTCTATGACCGAAGGGGACTTCCTCCCCCACTATATGGTCACAGCCTATCAAGTATCATCTTGGTAGCCTGCTTATTCTTTCTTTGAGACATTGTCTCTCACTGGGACTTAGAGGTCCCCCAATAGGTTATGTTGCCTGGCGAATGAGTCCCGGGAACCTGCCTGTTTCCACCTCTTCACCATTGGTGTTACAAATGTGCACCACCATCCTGGGTTCTTAACAGGGATGCTCAACCCGCGGCCTTACGCTTCATGGCAAGTACTTTACTAAGTGGGTTACCCCTCTCCCACTCCAGCTCCCAAACACATCACTTTTATTGGTATCTTCTCTAACATATGCATAGATGATGCATATGCAAATAGAAATGAATATATGCTCATTTCCTTCCGTGTCCTCTGCTAAAGTTAGACCCATATGTCCCTGGTGGGCTTCTGAACTCTCAAGGAACAGAATCTTCTACAAACCCTAATACATCAGGAAAGAGAGCACCCCCATTCCTCCTCCACAGTGGCACGGCACCCCACTGCGTGGATATGCCACTGTCTTTTCTAACACGTCCCCTCATTGTCACTACAGACAATGCTGCAGGTGTCATTTCATATACAGAGAAATAACTCTAAAATAAACCCCCCAAATGAGATGTCTGTCTAAAAGGGTAAATGCATTTGTTATTTGGCAGCTATTGTAGCTTGGCATTTTTAAACTTTGAAAAGAAAACTCCAGTGGTTGCTTTCTAGGAG
The DNA here is from genome assembly GCA_907169655.1 of Acomys percivali. Classification (NCBI taxonomy): domain Eukaryota; kingdom Metazoa; phylum Chordata; class Mammalia; order Rodentia; family Muridae; genus Acomys; species Acomys percivali. Next base: position 14,344,695 of record OU015749.1, read on the forward strand.
TCTCTTTAAAAAAAAAAAAAAAAAAAACCCCGATCTTTTCTTAGGAAATAAACCATGAAAATAGTTGGGGCAATTTAGCTCATTGTCATCGAGCCATTGTATCACATTGTAGTGGCTTGGGAAGGGAAGGGGAGAGAAATCACTGAACTTAGTTAGCCCTTTTCTACACATGAGAGGCATTTCAGTCCAGTGACTGTCTGGCATTTACCAAAAGGCCATTTCTGCTTGGAGTTTGTAGCATGACAAGCTTTGCATGGAGTTAGAGACCAAATGACAAATCTCTCACATTGGAGACATGTTCCTGGAAGCCGCCGGAGACTGGCTTCTCACTCGCCTGAGATAACTTTGGCAACATTGCAGCAGATTAAAGTGTGGGAGCATCTGTGGCTCCCTCCCTGTAGGGGAGGGGGCAGGCAGAAACAGTCTCTCTGGACCACAGAAGCTTGGCCGTGGGTCAGGACACCAGGGTCCTTCTGTGCCAACCAGATATCTGCCTGTGGGATAAAAGCTCCCATCACCACTCCAAACAAATGCCTGACCGGCCTGATCAAACGTCCTTGATCCCACAAAAGCTAGTCTCCAAGAAGCGTATGAACAGGCTTAGGGACCTGTCCAAGGTGCACATGGGTCAGAACCACCAGGGATTAGAAGGAGGTATGAGGTCAATACTTCAATCTGCCACCAACTAGGCAGCATGCTTGCCTGTTCTTGCCAAAGTCAGGGAGGTAGCAGCTACTTACTCTATGGACCAAGGCCCACTGGGCTATGTTGATCCAGACATAAGATTAAGTACACTAGCATAGCAGTAGAAGCTTCCATCGGGCTCCAGGTGGTACTAGAACTGCATAGATATGTATTAAAGAGGCACAGTTTTGAGACAAATTTATGGAGAAAGGAAGGTTTGCTTTTTGTGGTTCCTCAATAAGCTTTTGGATGTTTCTTTTTTTTCCCCCCAACCATCCACTGTCCTTCTCCTCTGGACCATGGCCACAGGCTGTCACTAGATCAACAGCCTCCTTTGTTTTGTTTTGTTTTTCATCCTAAACACAGTGACTCCAGTGACCCTTTTCCAGTGAAGGTAGACCCATAGCCGCTGTCTTCGAAATCTCTCCCTGGTCCCCCTCCCACCCTCCCTCCCTCCCTGTCAAGCATTCCAGAGCTTGACTCCTGCTACTTTCCCCCAGGTCTCCACTCCCTGCCATGTCAGGCTTCCTAGCTGCTCCCAGAGTGTACGGATCTTGCCTCTGCGCCATCGCATGTGCTGAGCTCCCTGTCTGGAAGAGCCCCATCCCCATAACCACGTGGCTCACAGCCTCAGAACTTTCCTTTTACTGAGTCCTTGTCCAGCCATCCTGTTCTAACTGGAACGCTTACCTCCCTCCATTTCTCCATGCAGTGCTTCCTACCGTGTGTGTGTGTGTGTGTGTGTGTGTGTGTGTTTGTGTGTGTGTGTGTGTGTGTGTGTGTGTGTGTGTGTGTGTGTGTATGATATAATTTAACTGGCAGGTTGATTTCTCCATCATGTCCTCATATCACATACTAATATAGTGCCTGGGACATTGAAGGCCCCACAAACTTATTTAGCAAAGGAACACAGGAGTGAAGGGATATAGTCTCACAATAGACTTGATCTGCCTGCTCATCAAAGATATTGGGTAGAAACTCATGCACATGGAGATACTGCCCACCCCTCAGTCTCGCAGATTCAGCACCTGTGGAAATAGTGGATCAGCTTTGCTACATTTAGGAGATACCAGGGTTTCACACAGAGAGACAGCTCCCTACAGTGAGTGTTTTATGACATGGCGCCTGGGGAACAGCACTTTGGTTAGCATTTTCTTGGATGTACTTCTTTCCATGATTTGTGACTCTATCCCGGGCTCGAGGGGTTAACAGAAGAACATATGGGCACTGTTGTGTGTCAGCATAGATGGCATTGGATATCTGAGACTCAGAGCTCACAGACTGTGTCAGATGCCTGCAGGTGGACTCATCATCCATCGCTCAGTGTCAGCCGGGTATGACCAGAGCACCTGGGCTTCTGCAGCCTGAGTGGCGAACAGACGGTCTCAGGGGGCATTGCGTCCCTCACCAAAGCCGTGCTTTTGAATTAGTTTATATGTGACATAAGCATTCTCATATTAGACAAGGACACAGATACGTATGTGTGTGGTCTACACACACACACACACACACACACACACACACACACACACGTGGAATTAAGTATGGAATTAAAAGACTGGTGAAAACATAAAACTCCAGACAACAGCTCTAATGAGATTTGGGAATGGGGGATTTTTCTTCGGTCCTATATTGCTGCCTTCCTTTCATCTCTGTTACCTTTTTCTCTTGAATACAGCAACTAGAACTCTAGTGTGACTAGTGGCTTAGGCACCCAAACTAGGTATGATAGTTTGAATGAGAAAGGCCTCAGAGATTCATATACTTGAATACCTCAGCCCCAATTGGTGAAACTGTTGAAGAAGGATTAGGAGGTATGGCCTTTTGGAGGGGTGTGGCCTTTTGGAGGGGGTGTGGCCTTTTGAAGGAGGTAAGTCATTGGCAAAGGGCTTTGAGGTTTCAAAAATCCCATACCAAGCCAGGCCATGGTGGTGCACGCCTTTAATCCCAGCACTCGGGAGGCAGAGGCAGGCGGATCTCTGTAAATTCTAGACCAACCTGGTCTATCAAATGAGTCTAGGATAGCCAGGACTACAAGAGAATCCTGTCTTGAAAAACAAAACAAAAGAAAAAAAATCAAAGTCTCGCACCAGGCACAGTCTCTCTCTCTCCCTCCCTCCTTCCCTCCCTCCCTCTTCTCTCTCTGACACACACACACACACACACACACACACACACACACACACACACACA
>OU015749.1:14357359-14383935 GCA_907169655.1 Acomys percivali
CTCTCTCTCTCTCTCTCTCTCTCTCTCTCTCTCTCTCTCTCTCTCCTATCATTCTAAGAGCAAAATCTCAAGCCTGGAAGTGACCTGTAGATTCATTCACAATTAGGCATGTGTGAATGAAAGCAGATGAACTTGCATCTTCTCCCAGAAGCCCTTGCTCATGAATAAAAGAGCAGACTTAGACCAAAAGAATGTTTCCTGAGCTGTGGGGGATGGGGGAGGCTCAGTGGTGGAGAGCACACTTCACATATTGGGGGGGGGGGGTCATTTTCACAGCCCTGGTGGTGTAAGAGGATATCCTGGCAACCTTGACATTAACTGTGGTAGATCCCACACTGAGCCTCATTCTTATCCATCTCCCTCGCCGTCCTGTTCATAGCTCACAGTTTCATTAGCTATCTATGCTTTGAAAGCCCCTTCTGGAGTATTCTGACGCTCCTAGTTCTGATACCATCAGAGAATAGGATGTAAAAGTCTTCAAGAGTGGTATGGGCTCCTGTAAGACAACCCAGCAGGCAGTGGGCTTTTGTGCAGGCCTGGAGGCTTATGCCTGATCTCTGGATCCTGCCACGAGGGTTTGATTCGTCAGTTTCACAGTAGGAGGAAAGAACCAACTCCTGGCATGTTTGCATGTGTACATATATATGTACACACACACACACACACACACACACACACACACTAACAAATTAAACTGATTTTTACAGTTTCCTGGATTCCAAGTGCAGTACAACTAGTCACAGAATAATAGTCCCATCCCATTTCAGAGAGAAATAGAAGACACAGGTGGCACTGAAAATAAAAGAACCAAGAGCTCATAAAATACAGTTGGCATCCTATGGACCAAAGGCCAAGACCACTCAGCAATAACAGAGCATTTACATCCCCACACCTGTGACAGTGGCCTCATGAGCAGGTTCAAACTTTACCCTCAGCAGAAGTTCCTCAGTGGCTGGAAGGCTGTCCCCACACACAGCGAGAACCCGCAGCTGAGTGAGGAAAGCTGTCATGCCAGGGGCTGCTGCCTCCTAGCTCTAAATGCTCTGAGAACAGGAAAAGTAGAAATTGGCAGGCCTGGCCAGCCACCTGTGTCTAATGTCACTGCTGTCAACAGACCTTACTGTCCTTTTTCCTGGACCCACTGACCTTGGGCTTCAAAACAAAAGAAAGCTATTCAGTTTTTTAAAAGTCCAAACCAGAAAATTTGGCACGTTTTTCTGCCCAGAACAAATTATGCCTTCCACCCTTTCAGGTCCATCCTGAGAGAGTCTGGCTTGAAAAATGCTACAGGGGCCTGAGCAAGACTTCATATTTTCATTCATATTCTCTGTTTCTATCTCTGTCTCTGTCTCTGTCTCTGTCTCCCTGTCTCTCTGTCTCTCTCTCTCTCTCTCTCTCTCTCTCTCTCTCTCTCTCTGTGTGTGTGTGTGTGTGTGTGTGTGTGTGTGTGTGTGTGTGTGTGATACATGCTATACATGCATATGCAGGTATGGACACCCATGCATGTGGAGGCCAGAGGAAGACACTGGCTGTCCTGAACTATCACTCTCCACCTTATTGACCTTGAATCAGAGTGTTCCTCTGTGCCTAGAGCAAGGCTGGCAGTTGGAATGCCTCAGCAATCCTCTGATGTCCACCCTCCACAACACTGGGTGTGCATGTGGCCGTAGGTGACTTTTTACACTGGTGTCCAGAACTATTACTCAGATCCTCATGTTTGTCCAGCAAGTTCTCTGACCCACCAAATTGTCTCTCCAGCCTCATTTTTAAAATACATTTTAATTAAACTCCTTTTTAATGAATTCTTCAGTACAAATGATATAACACACTAAAACACTGAAGTTCTTTTTATTATGTTGTAAGTCATTACTACACACATGGGTAGATGATATGGATTATAGCTAGGGAACGCCTATTTCACTATCAAGAATATAAGTAGTCAAGTAACCCTGTTATAAAAAACATGTAATTAAACTTCCTTTCTTACTTTAAGTCTGTATGCAGAGAATATTCTATTTGTAGTAGCTAACAAATAAGTGAAAGAAAATAAGTAATGGGAAAAAATTAAGTATATCTTTTTTTTTTTAACAGAACATCTCCTTGTATGTGTTTTCCTGACCCATACTAGACCAACTACAATATGAGGCATATGAGAATTGTAAATTTTCACCCTCACCTCTGGATGTCTATTGCTTTCTATTTATCAAAGTTAATTTTCTGGATAAAGGTTTAGTTGCTGGGTACCAAACAGGTGGAAGGATGGTGCCACGTGGTACCTCTGATCTCAGCAAGTCTGCAATGAAGGAGGAAATACCCAGAACATGTCCCATGCTGTGAACTAGGACCAGCAGATCCTCTGTGACTTCCTCAGAATGACTGACAGGCTGACAAACTAAGTTTATAACTGGGGGGGGGGGGGGGTTGTCTCAGTCTCTCTTTAGAATTTCCCAGCATCCCAAGCTGGCTTCCCCCAGGGAAATTTAACTCTAGTAAGGAGGAGAATAAACAAAAATGTTAAACAAATGTGTCTCACCTGCCAAAGAGTTGGTCAACGGGAAAGGCGGCCAGAAGAGGAACAGCAAGGATGGAGGGGTGACGTGGTGAGGGAATAAGTCGCAGAGACATGGGGTACAGGTGGAACTTGAAAGGATATGGGGTGAATGAGATCAGAGAGAGGTAAGAAATCCCAGGAAGCAAGGACGCATGTTCCCCACCTAGACTGCACCCTTGCCTCAACATGCAGCTTTCCTTTCCTTCTGAACACAAAGGACACAATGCCACAGTGGTGAAATACACAGTGTGGCTGCAAAGTCGGGCTGCAACTGGAAGCACCTGCTGCCCTGGCCAGCTAGCCCACTTTCCCTCAGTGCAAATCTCAAGTCACAGCTCTTCCGCTTGCAAACTGGCAACAGCCATTCCCAATCCTTTTCCATTCTGTCACCTGACTCCTCTCACTCCCTTGCACAGGCTCCTGTTTGCCCCATGTCCAGATGTTGCCTGTCCTTGCAGGGCTCTCCTCCTCTTTCACAATGTCCTACAGGTAAATCTGGGTGCTTAGCCCCTCTTAACTGAGTTTTTGCACACATTTCCTTACCACGGCCCCTCCTTTGGAGCTCTTCTATGTAGCCCATAGTATGTCCTTTCTTTGGCAACTATGTGGCCCTGCCAAGGCTCAGCACACTTCAAGAGTTTCCTATAGGATACGAACTCTGCTCTCTGCTTAGCATGGCATGCAGCAAGGTCATCAGCCCTTCCCTCCTCCCCTTCCCTCACCCCCATGAGCCTCGAATCCTGGTCCCCAATCCTGGTCCCCATGCTTCTGTGACTCTGCACTTGCTGGCTCACCCTTCTATCTTTTTTCCCATAGTTAGTCCCCAAGCCTAGTAAGCCCTTTCCCCTCAGCTCCACTGTGCCTTCTCTTTCATCTTTCATGACTTGAATCTGTCTAGTGTCATCTCCTATCCCCTAGGAAGCCTAACGTGACACAGGCCTTCTTTCCCTGCCACCCATCTCTGATTGCATGCTCCTTCTTTGCTTACCTACTATGTTGGCTCATGTACATAAGCATGGCATTCATTACTTTATTTTACATGTCTACATATCTCTAGAGTCTTGGCTCTGTAAGGCTAGCAACAGGATCATTGCTGTCTCTGGACTGCTTGCATATAACACATAGTAGGGCTAGGGCTCCAAATTAGTGTTTGATGAATGAATGAATCAATGAAAGAATGAATGAATGAATGAATGAATGAATGAATGAGAGACCTCTTTCTTTATCTACCAGTTACAAGCCATGTCTCATTCTGAAGAATTGAATAAGAAAATCTTTCAGTCATGTTTTTTTCCCCTTCAACCATTTTGCCCACTCTATGGTGAAGTAGTGACATTTTTTAGAGAAAAAAAAAAGAGCCTTTGCAGAGCTGATTAAGGGTCTCAACATGAGATCAAAAGATGAGATGGGTTGAAATCCTGAGGTCTCCAGGTGGGCTCTAAAGCCAGGGGTGAATGTACTCAGAAGAATACAGGGAATAGAGAAGACATCCCAGGAAGATGGAGGCAGAGATTGGAAGCTGTCAAGACACACCAAGGAACACAGGAGTCACAACTAGCTGGAAGAGGCTGGGAAGGCTGACCCCTGGAGCCTTCAGAGAGCAGGGACCCTTTGCCACCTTTATTTTCAAATTCTATTCTTTAAGTCCACCAATTTGTTATGTAATCCTGGGCAGATAACATCACCAGCTGTCTTAGAACCACATGATGCTATCTAAAGTAAGCCTGAAGGGTTCCCATTCCTGGGGGGAAAAACATTCTGAGCAAATAATGCTTGATCAGTAGTAAAAATGAGATATCTTTGTTATTGTGGCAAGAATAGTCTGTGCTTGTTTATCGCCTCACAAATGCCAGCTACTGTTCCCATTCTTTTTTTATCTAGTAGCTCATTTAATCTTTTTTAAACCTATAATGTAGGTTCTAGCATCCACCCACAGACAAACTGGTTTGGAGTACCTCTTTCTTTTGTCTAGCCTCTCATAGAAATAAAGAGCAGAACACGATTCAGGCACATGTTTGCACAAAGCACAAAGACACACACACAAAAAAAAAACAACACTCACTTGGAGCCCAAGGCCCAGTACTGGTCCCAACTGCCTTTGAGAAGGTTTGCCCAACCTCTCTGACATGGACCAAAGCTCTAGCTTTCTATGTAACTCTAACATTCCGGGGGCTCCCAAAGCTGGTTGGTTTCTGACATGGTATATGATTTGCAATCCAGGTGTTTCCTATTAACACCCATTTTCTTCTTCATTTTCACAGTGCTTGTCTGCCTGCCAGGCTCAGGCACCTGGCATGAAAGAATGCGGCAGAATGGGCACTCTCCGAGCCATGCTGACGGGCAGACAGAGATGTACCTCATATTTTCAAATGTCCCTTTCCTGCTGCAGTCAGGCCTCACTGACAAAGGCAGCCCCAGGCTGGAAAAAAAAAAGCCTAGCTCCCTCTCATTCTTATATTTAAATTTAATTTAACCATAGCGTTACCCTGCATGTCAACAGTTCAGGACAAATTGATGGATTCTAGTTTAACTATTTGGCTGTGCCAGTGGTAATACGTCCAATCATGCATTAAATTAAAAACGACACTTGGAAATATGTATATCCTGGACCTCGGTCCTGGGCACCAAATAGGAAAACGATTTAAAATGCTGTCTAGTGGGGGGATTACCATTGCAGAAGAATGACCCTCATTCCCGCTGGCTGCACAGAACACATTTGCAAGGCTCCATTTAAAAAGCTTCTCCGACAGCCACAGCCTGGTTCTCTGGCTGGATAAACACGCCATTTCCCTTTGAGAAGAGAAAACCCAGCTGCTGCCAAAACAAAGATGCTATTGGAGTCCCCAGCCTCCTCATTCTCACCTTGATGCCTGGGCACACACCCACGGCTCTCTTCACCTTCTCCAGCTTCCTTCTCCTCCCAAGACCAGCGTTATCTTTCCCAGAGACATTAGCACGTGCATCCCAAACCAGACCTAGCTGGACAGTACTAATGGCCATGCTAATAAAGCACCCACTGTGTGCCAGACCCTGGCCATAGCTCATTCTGCAGCTCTGCACACTCTTTTCTTGCTCTGGCCAATGCAGCTGTTGATGCTCAGAAACAGTAGGTATATTAATTTAAGGCACACACTCAGGACAGGCAGAGCTATGATTCCAAGCAAACCCTGTTTAATTCTAAAGTGCAGCCTCTTATCCGTGGCCTGCAATGCTGGTTTATACTTTGTTCTTGGTGGAGTGTGGTGGCACAACGCCTCTAATGTACTTGGGGTAGGGGATAGGCTGATCCTCTATGAGCTCAAGGCCAACCTAGTCTGCATGCTGAGTTTCAAGTCACCCAGAGATACAATAGTGACAATCTGTCTTACTCTTGAACTTGTCCATTTAACTGAACTATCCACTTTTCATATATATCCAGGTAGCCATATAAGCTTAGTTCAGGTCTATGACAGGAATTGCAGAGCAATGAGGCTTGCTTAAGATTAGTTTAGTTTCTTTGCTGTGTCCTTTCCCTCTGGGGCATGTAAGTCCAGATACTAGACTAGGAATGCTTTCTGGCTGAGGACCAGACTTTGTTATCTCATACACCCATTGTTTAGCCACACATCCAGTGTTGAGCATGCGCACATTATTGCAGGCCACTGCTGCCAGAACACAGTCATGAGAAATCGAGTGGTAGAAGAGGCGAACCTCACCTTCCTCTCGTGCTAACAGGCAGTTCCCCTGGAGGGCTGAGTCGATACTGCCACAAAGTCATTAGCCTTCTAGTCTTGCATCTTTCCAGCTGGTGGATTGGATCATTTTGCCTGGGTCACAAAGGAAATCCTAAGAGTTTGGAATTCCCATCAGTAAGAGCAACAGCAAGGCAAAATGCAGAGGGAGATGAAGATAAATGGTCAAAACCCAAGTGCAGTCGGCTGGGGGCAATCACACCACTCCACGCCCCCTCTTTCTGTGTGTACACAGGAGTGACTGTGGAATCTGCAAATGGTAAATGTGTTTCATGCAAAGTCCAATCACACGACCAAGGAAGCCAATGTTGTTCCAACAATTGCATTGTTGTGGGAAATGAACACAGATTAGGTCTAAGACATTTTCCCAATCACCAGACTCAACTGCACTGCATTTGCCTGCTAATTTTATGCTCTGTCCTACTTCCATCTTCTAATCATAAGCTGGCAATTCCTTTCCTAAACAGAATTTCCAATCTACCAGACTTTCTGAGAAATGTCCATTAGCTGTTGACTCCACATGACCTAACCTTACAGATTTCTGGGCGGAGCTGGTCTGCGCTGTAAGAGGCCAGGAGCAGACCAGGCTGAAATTAACCCGATTTCAGCAGTTGGCTTTGAGTGTGTCTGCATCTGTTGTTTTAATGGACTGTGAGAGCTTCTGGGTTGTCTGCCAGAACCTGCCGTCAAGGTCGAGGGATGCAGGCAGGCAGTCAGGCAGCCTGAGAGAGCCTGCAGCCTAGATGCTTGGCAGCCACACTAAGTCCGTTACCCTGCACTGCCAGGCAGGTCTGCCTGGAAGCCTTTGACTTCTCCAGTCTCCTTTTATATTTAAATAAATAAATAAATAAATAAATAAATAAATAAATAAATAAAAGAGCTATTCAGTGTGAGCTGGGTTTGTTCAACCAGAAAAAAAAAAAAAAAATTTTCAACAAATTCATTTTAGCATCACAACCATAATGTAACAGAAAGTCCTCTGTATCCCTATATAGCTTCAGCACAGCAGACATCAAGAACACTAGGCCATAGACAGGTGCTCTGTCCGGTCAAAGAACGGGCACACTCTCGACCTTCTAAAGAAAGGCTGCAGGTGCTGCCTTTAAAACTGCTGTCAATCATGACTCGAGGAGGAGCTTACAGGGCCATGTGCCTCCCTGATGAAGTATTCACCGCCAGTGGATTCTGGGGGGACAGACAGGCACTCGTTGTCTTCAGTTGTGCAGTCACTGAGGAGCCCACCAGGCTTCCGTAGATAGTTGCACATAGTCTCAGTGGATCAAAAAACAAAACAAAACAAAACGAAAACAAAAAAACAAAACACACAAAACAACAACAAAACCCGAACAAAACAGCAAGAGAAAGTCATGAATATGGTGAGGGAGGGGACTTGTAAAGGGGGTGATAGAGATGGAATGGAGGCCTGGGGTGGCTATAAAACTCAAAGTGCACATTATACATGTATAAAATTGTTAAAGAGCACACTCAATAAAAGTTAAGGAATATATATATATTGTGTGCCTATATATGTATGTATATATTTATAGACATAGACACTGCATTAAATATTGTGTTCCCAGCACCATGGTAAGTTGCCTGTCTCTGTTCTCATGTGACAGATGAGAAACCGAGTAAGCAGGAGTCATGGAACTTGGCTCCGGTCACATGGCTGGAGGAGCAGGGCTGGGACTCAAATCTAAGCCATCTGATTCCACAGCCTACCCTTTAAGTATCGAGCTGCACTCTCAAGAAGCAGATGAAATGACAGGGTGTGTGAAGGCTGCAGGGCTATTCTGAGTCTCAGTCTCTGGCTCCAGGTTCTTCCATCCTTCTCCAGTCTTGGGGCCACTTTATATTTTTACAAAACTCGTCCCTCCGCACCCCCACCCCCCAAAAACACGATTATCACTAGACTTTCAGTACATAGAATTAGGGCCACTCTGAACTTAATAAGATTAGTAAACATACTTGCTTCTTTTTTCATTACAATGAAGTCCATGTGTGAATTATGATATCAGGGGGCATGCTGAGAGCATGTAGGATTCTTGGATCCCTTCCGTTAATCTTGGAATCCACAGCCAGCATCAATTTCTTCCTCCACTGTTTTTCTCGTGGATGCTCAAAATAGATGTTGTAAAGCTGGATAAGAATTCAGACTTAAAAAACAACAATATGACAGCAAGAAAGGAAGCTACAATAATGTCAGTGTTTAAGTAAGTGAGGAATATAAGGAGACACTGAGTTTACTACAGTCTGGCCTCTACTCTTCCTTAGAGTCAGCAAAGGCGTCGTGCAGAAATCAAGGTCCTTGCCTGCCTTCTGTCCCTATATCAGAACCCCTTTGTATTTTTCTGAAATAAAACCATTATCATCACCATACTTTCTGCCACAAAGAAAGTCTTCTTTGAAAGAGGGAACGGAACATCTATTATTTTTCTATTCACTGGGACCAAATACCCAATAGGAAGTAACCTAAGAAGAAAGGCTGGGTTTTGGCTCAGAGTTTGAGTGGGTATAGTCCCTCATGGCAGAAGGCACAGGGCTTGGTCCCCTCACCTCACAGCAGACAAGGCATCAGAAATAAATCAGGCAGGAAACTGGGGCGTCCACAACCCTGAAAGCATACCCACTAATAACCAACTTTCTTCAACTAGGACATACTTCCCATACGTTCTGCAATCTCCCAGAACAATACCACGAGCTGGGGACCAAACATTCGAATACATGATCCAGGAAAAGATGTTTTTACATCTAAGCCATTAACAGAGGGTTTCTAGAACTTTTAAGAAAGAAAAAAGATCCCAAGATTGAGGAGAACTTTTTTTCCCACCCTAGAAGCAAACACTCAGTCCTGCCTGCTCTCTTCCTGGAGTCTCAGCTGGATCCTGTCCTGTTGTTAAGTCATCTTGGGCTGCAATGTTAGAAACGTGTCTAGCACACTTGATGGGGGTCACCCATTTTATGTTCACATCCACACATACTAGTTTACCACTTCCATCAGCCATGAATCCAGTCTAGAGAAAAGCAAGCAAATGAAATATAAACAAAACAAAAACTCCAGCATTGTTTTTATTCTCTTTGTTGAGAGACCTTACTTTCTAAGCATCTCTGCTTCAGATGGCATTAGAGGAGTTACCTATCATAACACCTTCTGACTGCACAGACAGGCCTTCCCACTCTCAAATACTTTGATTTCTCTTATTCTAAGATGAGTTTTGAACAGCTCCTGGCATGAAAGAGAAAACTATCTGCCAAGCACTCCTGAATTACAGGGAAACTTGCAAAGGAAGAAATGTCCCTCTGCTGGATATGTGTTTATTCTGAAATCAATATGGGTAAGAGAGTTCATTCTGAGCTCATTTGATTAGAAAGCTAGAGTCCAAATCCATATTGCTGCCACTGTCACTTATCTCAGACAGGGGACGCCGACAAAGGATCCTTTGTGTGGCCTACAGATAGGGCCCCGTGGGGCTCCATCAATTCTTGTGTCTGGGTTTGCATTGGGTTTACTCCACAGGGTCTGTTACTCCAGCTAGACATAGTGCTGACACAAAGGCTTTTCCTGCTAGACAGCCAGGGGAACAGCATTTCTGTCACTACCTCTTCACTTCACCACTTCCCATGAAGCAAAGGAACGGCATCAGAAGCAAGGCTTCAATGATTTGCCAAGACATTCATTTACAGAAGGGGCTGGAATGCCTCTGGATGACCCTGGGAAGGGCATTGATTCTTAATGGCATGGTTCTATAGAAAGGAGTGTGACAGCAGCCTTGTCCTGCAATCGTCACAAACTCTATGAGATGAAGAATATTTGTAGTTCTGCTTTTCACCTGGGAAGCTCTGAGCCTTTGTGTGAATGGAGGACGAACACTAAGGTGAGCAAAACCATACATCTGATCAGCATCTCATCACTCATCAGTGGTAGGAGTCAAGAGACCCTTGCATCTGGACTCTCAAATGGAAAGAACAAGAAATCGTGTCTGAACTCAAAGTTTCTTGAGGAACGAGACCGGAGGACAGAGTTGGCCTGGCTTTGGATATTGGATCTGAGATGAGTTGGTGAACACACACCTCCTCTCTAAGCCTCAAGTGTCTCCGTGCTTCAAATAAGATTAACTAGCTTCTGTCTGGTGCAGTAGAACCACCACATTTCTCATGTTAGCTTGGGGCAGAGTTTGGGTCCTGGCTCTCTGCTCTACTGTCCTTGTGCCCAATACATACCTAGGAACAGGCACACTGTAGAAGAAAGACCTAAGGGGAATCTCAGCTTCTTACTCAAATGAATAAAGCAGGTTAGACATGAAGCTTATGAAACACTTATTGTTCTGTGCTCAAGAGCAGAAGAGACAGATGGCTCTAGATGCAGAGCACTCCCAGCACCCAACTCAGGCAGCTCACAACCATCTGGAACTCCAGTCCCATGGAGGGGGACATATATATATATATATTTGAAAATTATTTTTTAAAAAATCGGCTTCTTTTCTCTGGACACAAATGGCCTACATGGACTTTGTCTACTCTGTTCTAATCAAGTACCCCCATCAACTCCACCTCAACTCACCTCTAACCCCAGTTGCCTCAATTCCCCATGCCATGAGCTAGCTCAGCCCCAACCCATTGCCACTATACGTTCTACCTCCAGGAATTACACAGCATACATTTTCATAAGAATATGTGTAGCATAGATTTTTTTAGTTTTTAAGAGAAGAGAAGTTGGAGAGGTCTCTGGAGCAAGTGAGACCAGGGAGTATGAACTCTCACATATTAATAAATTTTATACCATTTCATGGAATTAAAACAAAAGATTTTTTATTTTCCCAAGTATTATCTTGCTATGTACACTTTTGAAATTTCCCAGGAGTTCAAATAAAATATTTTATATAGTCCATAAATCTGATATTAGCCCCTGGATGGCATGAGGAATGCTATAATTTTTTTTCCTGACCAACAAAATCAAAATTAGCATCATTGGCAAATGTACCATTTTATAATCCTCTCTGGATTATTTTCACTCCAATTCTTACTTACATTTAATAGTCATTTGAAAGAGGGCTCTTTAAGAAACAACAACAAACATAGCTGAAAGCATATTTTTCATTCCTGACATAGCATGGAAATTGTAAAGTGCTGGCTGATTTCCATAGATCATCATAAAATCAGAACATTTACTAGTAAATATACTATGGGGAACAAGACTGAAGACTAAAACTATCATGGCAAATTTAAATTTGATAAGCAATAAGAAAGACTGATGGGGGAGATGGTGGTCATAGATAGTCTTTAGTGGGTGTAAATTGAGCAAGAAAAAAATTTTTCAATAATGATAAACATAAAATGGAAATTTCATCACAGAAAAAAACTAATTCTACACTCAAAACTGAAGTGCACACCATGTTATACAATCGACACTGTTGTATTTGTTTGCTTGTTTGTTTTAAGACAGGGTCTTACTATACAGGCCAAGTGGGCATCACCCTGCAATCCTGTCTCCACCTCCCAAGTGCTGAGATCATGCATCCCAACATGACCAACAATCATTTGTGCGTTCAGAGACCTGAGAAAGAAACCATCCGCCTGAGTTCTCTGGAGTCTGGACCTTATGTTTCACTTCCCGGTTCCTCTTATTTCAGTGTGCACATTATTTCACCCTCTCATTCCATTCCCCTGAATGTCAATCACTGGGATTGACTTCTTTATAAGATGCTTCTTTGGTTCTTATCCCCTCAGATGTTCCTTACTTCCCCCATTTATCACTAGGAAAATGAAAGGCAAGCAGGGCACCAGATACGCTGTATAATAGCAAAGACGTGGTCTAGGTGGAGATGTCCCTTTGCCCTGATGACCTGCAATTGGAAGGAAGAAAGATACCGAATTAAGATGAAGACAAAGAAACGTACCACACTAGAGAGACCACTATACCAGACTCCTGTGTGCAGCACTAGCAATGAGCACCTAGACAATTTGGACTGTCGCTTTTCCTGGCTTTGTTTTGGGGTTTGCAGTTGGGCTTTCTGGGTGGCGATGTGTCTTTTACTCAGTCATTTTTTAGTCCCAATCCATTTTATCCTCATTTCTTTTCCTACCACTTAGGCAAAATTATGGTCCATCCTCTCCAGCTTTTGATGAGCTATTTTCATCAGGGCTCCTGGAAGTGACTCCAAATCAGGACACTTCCTGACTACCAAAGGTAATCAGGCACGCCTGTCACACGGCTGCTAGCCTGTGTCAGAGAAATGCAGATGGCTTTGGAAAAACAACCACCGTCCAGGATTCTGTCTGAGTCATAAGATTCTGGTCAATTCAAACTGTTCTTGTTTATTTGAATTTTCTGGTGGTTTTTTCCTCTCCTACAAGGGCATGCATTACTTGAACAGTTGGAAAATTACAAAGGACTTAAAGAGCATTATTAGTAATATTTTTATTTCTTCTGATAGTGTACCTCAGTGATTCTGTAAATCACTGTTCCACACAAAGCTCTATATTGTTTTATGCAAATCAATAACTTATTACATATCTCACTGGAAGGCGAAATGCTGCAGGCTTCTTAATCTTCCTCAGAAATCTCACTGGCGTTTGCCTGTAGCTCTAAGTGCAGATTTCATCAAGAGCCTTGAGACGTCTGTCTGCTCCCGCTATGCAGTTTCTAAGTTGCTGTCTCTGAGTTTCACTTACAGCAACGGTTCCCTCTGCTCAATAGTTCAGATGTCAAGCGGGCAGCTCAGACCCAACAGCTAGCTTCCTTTCAGACTGCTCGGAGACAACCTGACCTACTCAAAGCTTGAGGATTTTTAGAGGTTTCATGAAAAGTTTTAAGCTGGAAATTTCTTATAAATCACTTTTTTAAAAAATCACCATTGTGATTAAGGTATACTAATGTTAATTCAACAAAA
Organism: Acomys percivali; assembly: GCA_907169655.1. NCBI lineage: Eukaryota > Metazoa > Chordata > Mammalia > Rodentia > Muridae > Acomys > Acomys percivali. The sequence continues at coordinate 14,370,532 of OU015749.1, forward strand.
TATACAAAAGAATTGTTTCAAATTAGACAGTGTACATTTTGACTCAAGACAGTGCCTGAATGCAATTTTATAGAAACTGTGATATTAAAAGCTGCTGTCTTCACTCCATGAGATTTCAGTGTGCCTCAGCTGTGGTGTGAAACATCAAGACCTGCATGCACCATTATTAATAATACTTGAGATATAGAAATCAAGTTCTCTAGGTGGATATGGAGCATGCACCATGTATACATATCATGGAGTATTACCTGGGCATAGGAAAAAGGAAACCCTGCTACTAGCTGTGATGTGCAGCACAAAGGATATAACAATAAGTGAAATAAGCTGCACAGAGAAACACGGGAATTGTATGATCATTTATTTGTGGAGTCCAAACAAGTGGAACTCACAGAGGTAGAAAGTGGACATGGGGATGAGAGAATGGGGAGCGTTGGGGGAACTGGGGGATATGGGTCGTGGGATGCCAACTTTCACTTATATGATACGCTCCAAAGGTCAACTAACTGTAGTCTATTGTATGTTCGAATTCTTCTTAGGCAATAGTTCAAAACTATCCTCACCACACACATACCTACACAGAGAGAGAGATAACCATGAGGTGATGGGTGAGTTAAAACACCTGGCGTATGGTAATCATTAGCACTGTGTACACATACATACATAGATAGGCATGTATACACAGCCAAGTTGTATATCTTGGATATGTAACAATTGCCATTTGTCAATTAAATTTCAATGAAACTGGAAGAACATTTGTATCACCGAGGAAACTGTTGTCTACCGAAGCAGAAGATGCCCCCGTAAGTCAGCATTCTCTTTTCATAGACTCATCTGAGATTTAAACCTTAGAAAGTGTTACAGTCCTGGGTAAGTACATGAAGAAATATAGGAGTGCATAAACCGAGACACCCGAACATCCAGGATTACCACGTCACAGCAGAGAAAGGGATAAAGACAACGTGGTAACCATGGGGCATCATTCAGCCAATAAGATGAGATTACATCATTTGCAAGAAGCAGATGAAACTGGAGATCATTATCAAAAGCAAAATAAGCCAGACTCAGAAAGGAAAATGTCATGTTTTCTCTCACATGTGAGATCTTGAAGGGAGGTAATTTTGGAAGAGGAGGAGGGGTTTCAGCAGAGGTGGGAAGAGATTGGCAAGAGAGGCTATTAGGGCGTGAGTGGAAGCCAAAGTACCTGACACACAGAGATGAAAATGTCAGTGGAGCCCATCATTTTTATACAATGCATATGCACATGTTTTAAAATATGTTACAGAAAATATGGATTACTGTAACCTGAAGTTGGCTTATTCCTCTATCTTAAAGGTTATTGAGGGCAATATGATTCACTTTGAATCCCAGCCTTATTGCTTTATATATCTAACTTGTCTATTGAACAAAGACCATAACTGCCTATGGTTTCAAGAGCATCCACCTCAATGTGTATGAAGATGATAGCCAAAATTTTTACGCAACACAGATGTTTTATAAGCGATGGATAATAGTATTTTAGTTATGATATCTGAAACTAAAATGTGCACTAGGTTTGGTGGGAATTTGGCTTTTCTGATTTTCTGTCCTTGATCTTGTCATATGAAATAGGTGAAAAAAAAGAAGGCTCCACTTGGTTGGTCAGGTGTCTCCCAAAGCCCTGTGTGATAAAAGCTTGGAGGGAGTAGAACCTTTAAGAGGTAAGGTCTACCAAAAGAGTGGTGCGTGGGATGAGGGTGCCGATGAAGAGGACATTGAGATTTCAGCACTTTCCTCATTTTTTGCTTCCTAGATGCCCCTTCTTAATGGCCTCCCACCATGGTGTTACCTTATCACAGGCCCAAAGAACATGGACTGAAACCTTCCACACTAAAAGTCAAAGTGAACCTTTCTTCTTTCTAACTTGACTGTCGCAGGTATTTTGCTAACCATCTCACCCCGTGTCTGAGAAATAGCCAACTCGTCTGGTGGGCAGACAGTGAGAACGCCATACTGAAACAGTCAATGTTCCTTGGGAATGTGGGCAGTGCAGTGATCTCAGTCTTTCTGTCAAAATCCTAGAAGATCCAGAAGTACCTTGTAGCAAGCCCTTGGGGAGGAATGAGAAGTTTACTAAACTGGGCATTCCATATTATCTCTTCAGTGACAGAAACTCATAAATGGTGAGCTATAAGCACTGGTGTATATATTATGATAAACGCCCTTGGCACCTATTGCTATCAACACAAAGCCCAGAATAGTCTGGGGAAATCACTTTATATGCAATGGTAAGCCTACCTTGTGTGGGTTTTATTTGACTTAACTATTTGATGTATGAGTGGTCAATGTTATTGACTACCTAGCCATCCATAAACCCTTGCACTTAATAAAACAGTGACCTATTAGCCCATGAGTTCGATGAACAAGAAGCAAAGGGGCGCAGTATATTTGGGGGTAGCAAATGCTAGACAGCTAGACTCCCCTGGCTCCATGAGCATTGTCTCAAAGAGGATAAAGATTGCATTTTGGATCCATAACACCTTATCTGGTTTTTGCATAAAGAAATCACTGTGTGATTAGATTATAATTTAGTTATAGCTATTAAACTATAACTCAGTTCTTCTAAGACTTTTATGAAGAAAAAATAATATATTTAGTATATTGACTTTCCAACAGCCAGCCATACATACATATATCAACTACTAAAACTCACTCCCTCACATCGTACTGGATTTGCTTATTTTTAAATTAACCAAGTCAGAAAGGGACAGATCAGAAGAGAATCTTTCATGATGTGGTAATATTCCGTCCAAACCGATGATGGTATTCTGTAGGGGGTGGAGGACGCCCTGAGTGAGTATAGTCCTGAAACAATGTGTGCTGTTGACATGGGCATGGCCATGTCAAAGGTCCCAGAGCCTTAGATCCATGGAAGAATGGCAAAGCCTTTCCCCTGGAATGAGGCTCAGATGGAAATGCCTGCCTCAGGGGACCAAGTGTTGATGTTCTATGCACAAGATGTCCACCATAGCTTTCTCCCTGAAAATGTTTATAGTCTGAAGACTGCTCCCCTACAGAGGCTTTTCCTACTGAGATTACCTAACCTACCTCCCTGATCCAGCATACACCATAGACCCTGCCTCTTCTCTACTGACTGTTATAACTATGCCTCCTTGTCCAGCTGCCTGCAGTAGCCCCATCTCCTGGTTCAATTCTGTATAATAAACACATTGAGTTTCTTGGATGCTCAGGTTTCTCCATCAGTCCACCCAAAACCAACTTTTCTTTCTTTCTTTCTGTCTGTCTGTCTGTGTCTTTTTCTTCATTCCCTCTCCACCCCCAGGCAAGTCCAAGGACCCAGAGGCATGCAAGGACTCAGCAATATTCAGCACAAGCTAAGAAACCAGGATCTTTCAAGGCGTGATCAAACGTGAATGAGGTTTATTCATATCTGATCCCATTTAATACTTGCCATATGTCCTGTAGTATAAAAAGATATGACCTTAGGCCATCATCAGAATAGCATGTCCCTCTATGCAGATGGATCTCTGTATCTCCATAGCTTTTGCTACAAACACCCTCTTAGGAGTCCTTCCTTTGAGAAGATGTCCAAATTGGACTTTAGAATCTGTTTCATGCTGCCTATCACCAGATTATGCATTGGGTCTGCACAGGAACAATTAGGTACCTGTCCCCTGCTACGATGCTCAGAGAACACACATCCCATCTGTGCTACTCCTGACAAAACTGTTTGACACTTTCAGACAGATGCCCATCAATGGACAAAGAGAAGCCAGTTCTCCACACTCTGTGTGGTCCTGCAGAAAGCCCTTTTGCTAAGGGTTCAAGGTGAGGGTCTTGGCAAATTGCATCATGTTAGGAGGGGCTTGTTTTGTCCCTTAGTGAAACTTTTCACCAAAGCTCCTGTGACAACATCAGTGCCAATGACAAATGGAGAAAGGCTGGGAAGTGAGCCACTACCAGTCAAGGGATCCTCAACTGGACCAAGATTGCTTCTAAGTGACTCTGGTCCCATTCAAGGACAGAACTGATTTTCCCTGTTACCTGACGACCCAGGGAAAAGTCAGAACTACTAAAACTATTTGTTTCCACTTAGCTGAATATTGACAAAACAGTTTTATTATTCATAAGACATCATTTATGAATTAATCTAATTACTCCTGGTCAGTGGCATCACCATTTAGCATGAATTACCATTGTAACACATAAATAATTTAGACCTTTATGTGTTTTGCATGGTATCACACAGTTGTTATTCACAGAGAAACTGAGGGTAAAAAGGCATAATGCATGTTCACCAAAATATGAAAATCATGCAACAGGCTTGAAAGTACATTTTCACACTTATCTACCCAACACATAAATTTATCAGAACATAATATGTTATCTCAAGTAACTGGAAGGCTGTTGCTTTTCACTTTTGGAAATAAAAGGCAAATAAAAACAAGCCAGTCTTATTATCAGGGACAGGTTTTATAGCACTTATTAAAACATCCGGAAGCTCCTGTCAGAAGTACACAATCCACAACATATAGATCTGTCAATGTGATGGTCTCTGCATATTAATGGCTGCAAGAAACACCCCCCTCCCCACTTCCCAAGAGATCTCTTAGTTTTATTACTTCCCAGAGCTTTATGCAATGAAGGTATTGATACCAATAAGGGCCCTGAGTGTGCACTTACACCAGTTATGATCCACAGAGCATATAACTGCATCTAAGGAGAAATAATCCTACATGATCTATTCAATAAATTCTATGTACCTAAATCAAATATTTTGAAAATGTTTTGTCATTTGTAGCCAACAAAATTCATTCTACTAAAATAAACCATAGAAATTCACCTTTAGGTATTGAAATAAGTAGATAAACCCTCAAAAAGAAATATTATTTATACACGTTCTATTATCATCCCATGTTACCATTTACCATAGAAGAAGTAACAGTAAATTTACAATGGAGACACCTGGCAAGCACCTTCTTAAACTGTGTAAGCAAAGTCACCATCATTATCAGGACCAACAAAACACCTGATGGGCTGCACTGAGCAGGGCTGCACTGCCGCACTAAGACAGGCTGCACTGAGAAGGGCGTGGTGTCCCATCCAAGCTGTTTGTACCAAACATTCAGAAGCCAAATCTGGTTACAATCCAACTTTACAGATAGCAAAACAAACAAACAAACAAAAAGAAAGAGCCCCTGCTTTTCCACAAACCCAAAGCCAATGAGCAAACACCTAAGAACCTGTCCTATGTCAAAAAGAATCAGGCTAGGACAATTAAAGGCAATCTGAGTTCATTAGATATGATCAGAGATTTGTGGGAAAAAGTGGCTACAAAAGGCAGTATTGTCATTGTTGAAGAAAACAGAAGACAGCTAGACTGTGGTTGGAATAATATATTCCACTAATATGACATTCCTAGACTTTGTTTAAATGATACTTATGTGAATGTAACAAAATACATGCTTGTAAAGAAATGTATGCTAAAGTATCGACAGGCCTATGTCTTCAACTATTGCCTACAATTCAGAGAAAAGTAGATGTACACACAGAACATTCTAAAAATGTAAATAATTGTGACTCAAATATGAAATATTCAGGAGACTTTGTAGCAGTCTTAAAACTTTTTTTGTAACTTTAATGTTACCTAAATAATGAGAAAAATCACAGCTAGGGAAACATATTTGTCTGTACAAATTTCTGTCAGTGTGTCTGGGGATGGAGCTGTAAAATCTCTCCATCCTGTCCTTCTGTCCTTCAAGAAGCCATACCAGATCTTAGAGCATGTTCTCACCATGCAAGAATGGAACCCTTTGAGTAGCCCTGTGAGGCCATAGCACTGTGAGGTATGGCCTCAGGAGACATACTCCTTATAGGTCCCCACTATGGACTAAACTCACTAGCAGAGAGGAACGAGCTGAGAACATTTCAGGTCAGAGAATATCCAGCATATTCTAATTTTGATGGTAGGTCGTGGTTCAACTCATTTGAAAAAAATTCCTTCAAAACCATGATGTGGTGTGTGTATTGATATATTGTGAGCCCGTGGGCTGCTTCTAGTTGTAATTTATAGAATTAAACTGAAATCAGACTGGCTCAAGGTCTATGTAGTAACATGCATATTGTCTTCGGTTGCTTTTACTTTTTCAGATATAAGTAGCTAAGATGAAGAACAGAACTAACTCCCATAAAGCCATCATCTTCAAATTCATTTGTTCAGAGAGCACCTTGTGTGATGACCATGCAGGTGCTCTGTAAACAAAGGCCCTTCTGCTTCCCCCTGCTTGGCACTGGCTATTCATTCACTGACTCTCACAGCTCACCCTTCCTGTGTTACTCTTGCTTAATTTTGAAGAGGAGAGCTGGGCAGTGCCTATTGTTTTTGTTATAGTGTCTCATTTTGAGGTCCTGACTGACATGGAACTTGCTATTTACCCCAGGCTAGGCTTGAACTCACTACCTTCCTGTTGATTCCCACACCCTATCCTGACATGGCGTCTTGCTTGTCTCCTTCCACCTCAGTACGTATATGACAAATTCGTTTTGGTCTTTGCTCAGAGACAGCGATGGAGTCTCATTACCCCTTTGATCTCATGTTCTAGAAGTCCAAGATCAAAGGAGTGATGAGACTCCATGGCTGTCTGACGTCCTCTCTGGCTGCAGGTGGCCTTTCCTTTGCGTATGCATGTGCCCATATCCAACATCTTCTTAAAGACACAAGCCATTGAATTAGATCTAATTATAGGGCCTAATTTTATGCTAATTACTTCTTTAAAGGTCCAATCACCACAAAACAGCATATTTCAAAGTACTAGGGTAGATACTTAGCATATGAATTCAGGATTATAATGATTAATTTTTATTGTCAAGTAAATTTAGAATCACATGAAAGCATATCACTGGGTGTGTCTTTGAGAGTATCTCCAGAAAGGGTTTACTGAAGGAGGAAGACTCACCTTGAATGTGGATGGCACCATTGATGGGGTAGGTCTGGAGACTGAAGAGCAAAGAGAGCTGGCTGGGTACCAAACATTTATCTCTCTCTGCTTCCTGATTGCAGATGCCATGTGACCAGCTGCGTCACACTCTGCCATTGTTCCTTCCCCAACAAAGATGGGCTGTGTAGCCCTTCCAACTGTGAGCCCAGACAAACTGCTCCTTCAAGTTGCTCCTCTTCAGTATTTGACCTAAACAACAGAAAGAATATGTGGGCTAATACTGAAATGCACAGCAGGCACACCACACACTCCTCTAAAGACCTAGAAAGGCCTCCTGTAATAAAGTCAAAACTGGAGTCTATATGTTCATACACCAGCTCTATAAGAGCTACTTCTCCTCCACAGAAAGAGCCAACCCATGACAGCTTTGAAGCTAGACCATTCTGTTCCTTGCTCATCCAATTCACACTGGTCTCATTTTTTTTCCAAGGAATAGGCCAGTACACCCTACCTCAAGTGGCACTGTCTACTATCCTACCTGGGTATCTCCCCAACTCACAACTGCCATATGGACTCTATTCCATTTACCTGAGGTCTCTGCATAGATACTGACTTATCAATGTAGCAAACTTCCCAACCACAGAGCATCACAGCAAAACAGCCCATAACCCGTTATCACTTTCCTGGTTTATATTTCTATAGGTCATATAATGTCTAATGGTACAGTCAAATATTAATTTTTCTCTTTTCCTCATTCAAATACAAGTTTCTCATGGGATAAACCCCAATTCTGTTAGCCATACTATCTGAAGTATCTAAATCCTGCCTAATCAGAACAGGTCATTTGTAATATGTGCTGTGAAACTGAATAGATTGACTTACATTGGTTTACACTTGCTTTGAGAGAAATAGCAAAAAGTAGCCTATTTCTGCCTGTGAGTAAAAGAGTTTACAGACTCGACTGTTATAAAACCACACATTAATTAACATATCTTTAAAATAAATGTCAAGAAAAGTGGGGAGAGGCAAACTTTAATTCTTCAAGATGATAAAAGGGTGTTTTTTTTTTTCTCGCCTGTTAGTTTCTCGGAGCATCCAAGTTCTATGACAGCATGCACTGACATAATATGAAATTTGTAAGCCCCAGAAAAGTCATTTTAAAAATAATTAAGCCTGGAGAAACAGTCTCATTGTCACTCTCTGCAGAACCAAATCTGCTGCAAAATATGTCGCTGCACCAAGGGTGTCTTTGGGTTTCCTTTTTTTAAGATTATAAATATATACACTCAAGTGGCATCAACCCACTCTTGTTAATTCTGCCTGGATAATTCCTATTTACACCACTGATTCTGAAGTTTAACCTCTCTAAGGAGACTTCTGTGAGCCCAGAGGCAGAAACGGAAGAGACTTTACCAGGTTGTGTCAGTTCCTGTAACGGCATTCGGTGACAGCAAGGCCTGAATGCCCAAAGTGGAAAGGAAACCCTTCATTTCACCTCTAATTATCATGATTAAACAAAAGCCCTGACATTTCACTTGAGCCTCTTGCTGTCTCCTACCATCCACAGCCAGCTCACGGGAAAGGCTTTCTGCAGTAATGAGCTCAGCTTAAGGTCTAACAAATGCCATTTTCCCAGGCACACACGTACACTACCTAGAGCTAGACAAATCCACACACGGTACTCCACAAGGCCCCGCCTGGGATGTTTCCACTACACTGAATTGTCGTTCTGCCCATCGGCCTAAATAGCTCCTGATCACATTTAGGATCCTGCTGGAGCACCATTTCCAAATTTCTCTTTTTTATTCTTTCCGTTAGTTAGTTTTCCTTTCCCTGGGCTCTTACAGCATTTCACTGTCTCAGTCAGGTTAGGCTAGGTTACGCTCTAGTAACAATAAATTCCTAAGACGTTTGCAATTGTGTAAGCCAAGGATTATATCTGTTTCACATAAAGCTTTCTCACGTGATGGTTTCTCAGGGACATTCATTCTCCAGGAAGACTCACGAGCCGATGCTGACAACGGGCCTTATCAGCCGAACATCTAGAATGTGGTGCATCTTCATTCCAAACAGAGAGAGGGGAAAGAGAACACTGGTCCTTCCATCCAGCGACTTCCATCTATAGCCTATTGAGCAGAAACTGAATGGCCACTTGGGGCCTGAAAAGGAGAATCTTTGCCAAACGGGGGAAAAAATCAAGGTATGGGTGAGAACTGTATGTGCATGCATGCATGCATGTGTAGAGACATCCATGTGTAAGCATGTTCATGTGAGCCTATGCAGGTAGAAGTTGGAGGTCTATTTCCACTGCCTTCCTTAAATACTCTCCATCTTAATTTTTTTGACAGCATCTCTCACTGAACCTTGAACTTGCTAATTCCACTAGAATGAATGGCTAAGAACCTCCAAGGATTCTCCTGTCATACCTCCCCAGTACTGGGGTTATAGGTGCCCACTGCCATGCCTGACTTTTTATTGGATTATGAGAGGTTGAACTAAGGTCTTTATGCTTGCACAAGTACTTTGCTTACTGAGCCCTGTACCCATGAATGAGACTTCTTTCATTCAACAAATGCTACTAAGTGCTAACTGTGTGCCAGAAAGTGAGCAAGCCAACACTTAGAGTAAATTAAAATTGTAAGTAGAGTTCTGTTTACTTGGAGTCCTTTGGTCATTGTCAGAGCATCCCATGGCAGGGGTGGTAAATTCATTCATTAAGCTGTTTTTGTTTTTGTTTTTTGTTTTTTTAATTGCATGTGGGTGGTTTTTTTATCCAAATGACTGTAGACTCCTGATACATATTCTTTTTTTTTTTTTTTTTTGGTCAAGCAATGAATATTTATTAATTCAAGTCTTGATTTTTTTCAATTTCTCTATGTGGTTATTATCTGTAATTAGTGTAGTAAGAGGAGTCAGAAAGCTTTCAGGCTACACAATTTCACAAGTTGTATTGCACAGAAAAGAAGGGCTAATATTTATCAACCATATCTTAGGGTCTTGGTGGATGCATTCCTGGGGGAGGAGGGCCTCTAACGCCTGGTGGAGGAGGGGGTCTTATTCCTGGAGAAGGCATGCCTATAGGTGTCCCTCGAACAGGAGGAAGGCTAATTGGACGGCCCATGGGTGGTCTCATACCCAGTGGAGGAGGCATAATTCCTAGAGGCGGGGGTTGCTCTGCCTTTCGGTGGTGGTGGAGTTCCCCGTCCTGGTGGAGACTGTGTTGGGGCCCCAGCAGTGCTGGCAGTAACAGCGACAGCAGCAGCTGCTATAGCGCCTGTGTCTTCCTTGTGGAGTCATGACCTGCTGGGATGGACCTCCAACTCTGCGGGCGAGGCCCGCTAACCCAACAGGAGTTTAGGGACTAAGTACACCAGTTGGTACTCCTCTGCCAGCTGCCCTGCCAACCCCATGGCCACCTGCAGTGCCAGCAAGTGACACACAAGAAATTCCAGTATCTCTGGGAGGTGGAACTTCCCCAGTCATGGAGATCCAAGTTCCCCCACAAAGCAAGACCAGACCCCAATCCCATTTTTCTTCATGCTCTGACTGTTTTGCATTCTTTGGCTCAATCTTCCTGAACTCATCACAATCACAGAAGATCAAATTCATATGCTTGTCAAAAGCCTTAGAGGTGCCAATGAAGATTCTTCCATCTTGCAGAATATATCTCATTTTATAATCAATGTGCTGTTCTACAATAGCCATTGTCAACAGTAAATTTTCAAGATCTTTAGTTCTTGGGGGAGGAAGGGATATAAATAAAGGTGTGGTGCAGGCTCTTAGGCACCCTGTAAGTTTGACCAAAGTTTCACAAGTAGTGGAGGGGTCCTGTTTTCCTTGACTTATACCACCTTGGTCTTCCAGTGCTGCCTTAACCACTCTTGGTGTCTCAGCTAAGAACACTCAGTTCTGCCTGGAAATCCACCACAGACCTTGCTGCTGCTGCTGCTGCTGAGAATGCTGTGGTACAAATGACACTCTTGGTTGCTCACTGAGGCTGTCCTTCGACATTTGACTTGGACTTCTGCCTCGGGCATGTGCTGTGCAGTAAGTAGTTCTTCTCGGGTGTAAGTGATGCCTTGCTCACTCCATCGCGCTGCAAATCACTCCTCAGAACCAAGCGTCGGACGTCTCCAGCTTCCTCTCCTCTTCCCAAGTCTTTTCTTTTTTCAACCACTATAAAATGTTTCATTCCCATAGTCATGGAGAAAACGGTTCCAACTAAGTAAGCACATTCTGTGTGTGGATTAGGAGCCTAGTGGAGTTATGAAAACATACACTGTCCCATAATACAACGTTGTGTATAGAATAAAGGAATTGCCTAAATTATTATTTTGCTTTCCCTGTTTAATTACTTGGCCCCTTTTTCAAAGTACAGGGCAAGTTATTTCTTCTGTAACTTGTTGATTACTGTAGTAAGGTCCTTACTTCACAAATTGCAATAAACTTTGAAAGTCGCCATATAATTATGTTAGAGATCAGAGTAACTAGTACTTTCCTATGACATTATTTAGACCTTAAAAATCTTTACGTTTAGGGGAAATCCTGGTTAGATCTTGCCAACACATCTGATTTTGCAAGTAACATTTCATTGTTTGGAGCTTACGAAGAACATTTGCTCAGAAAAACATGCTGTTCCACATTGAGGCTGTAGAAATGGGCCGATGACAGCAAGCAATGCCTCTACCTGGAGCTCATGTAGTAATCTCCTGCACATGTGATTGTCGTCATCTTCTTCCAATATCCATTCCACGGGACGGGTCCCTAGGTATCTCCGGCCTGTGTGCTGGTCTGGCCTGTTCGCTGATCCTTTTCCAGATCCACATGCCCTTGAGCTCTGTCCGAACCTGCTGCCTCCTCTTGTCCTCTCTGTCTGTCTGTCTCTGACGTGCAAGGGCCCCTGATGCATATTCTTAGACCAAAATAAGAACCTATGAAATGCTTCTTGGATAACATCTCATATTCATTTCTCAGGAAGTGAGGCTGCTCCTCTGAGCTTTATGGGACTCTTTATTATCTGGCCTGACCTTTCAGAGGCAGATGTACATTAGTCACAAGATGCAGAAGTTGAGATCCTTGCTGTGATGTGCTATCACTATTCCTTATTAGTGCAAAATAATCAGGCTGGGCCAAGACAGTCTTTAATCTTTCCAGTAGCCTCATGAGAGTGTTCTTGGATATACTAGGTATATTGGCTATACAATATACCTTTATTGGGTGTTGGAGCGGACCCTGTATCACCTCTCTGTGGATTCCATAGCCCTACACTAGAATCCCACTACTAGCCCTGCCTTCAAGACTACAGAGCTGCCATTGGTTGGCAGCTAATGGATGTAATTATGTCCACCAGACCAAGGGAAAACAAAACCCTTCATTTGTAAATTAGCCAATTCCAGTAGATTTTCTTTGTCAAACAGAGAAAGCATAGCACAAAAACATGTCAGTCACGAATCTCTCTCTTGATGGTTGTCAGAAATAAGTGTTCATCTTGGAAACATGACAGACTGTCTAGGAAGAAAAGACAGCACAACTTCCGAGCAACTTCCTGGCACATCCTCTGTGCATTCCTCTCCACAAGCCTTTTTCTTACAAACTAAGCTCTACTGCCCTTCATTTCCTATGGAGACACTGACTTTTCAATGCTGTGCACTGTTAGTTTCATCATAACTGATGAAAGTAGGCATCTCTTTGTTTTAAGACTGTAAGTGGGCTGAGAGGTGGCTCGGTGATTACATAAGAGCATATACTGTTCTTGCAGGACCTGAGTTTGGATCCCAGCACCTATGTCAGGCAGCTCACTGCTGCCTCTAACTCCAGTTCCAGGGGACTCAAGACCTTTGGCTTACAGGGATACCTGTCCTCATGTGCACATATGCCTCCTCCCACCCACACATATACATATATATAATTTTAAAATTAATAAAAATATGTATTTTTGAGACAAAGTGTCACTGTATAGCTCTGGCTGACTTGGAACCCAAGCTGGACGTGAACTCAAGGAGATCCTCCTGTCTCTGCCTCCCTGGGTGCTAGGATTAAAGGTCTGCCCCACTATGCCCAAATTAAATCTTGTAGAACATTTTCAAATGTTACTTTAGCACTTCTCTACTTTCTAAGAGCTACTATATATGTTTATAATTTTTCAAGTTTTATAGGTTGAACCTTGTTTAAATGTTTCTTTGCTACACAAGAGCATTTTCTAAGTCCCATTGTTAGTGTTACTCTTTCGGGTACTAGAAACTCATTCAGAAAGTATGGATGTTTTTGGAGCCTTCTAAAAAATTAAGTCATTCCATTTTCAGGAGAGTGGACATAACTGGAGATGGGCATGAGAGTGAATGAAGAGACTCTCAGAAAGGCAAATTTCATGTTGTCACTAATTCGTAGTTCCTATATTTTATATAGCTATAAAAATCACACACACACACACACACACACACACACACACACACACACACACACACACACA
>OU015749.1:14388732-14418833 GCA_907169655.1 Acomys percivali
AGAGAGAGAGAGAGAGAGAGAGAGAGAGAGAGAGAGAGAGAGAGAACTTCTACATACTGCTGATGTACAATTGAAGAAACTGGGAAAATCCAACTCAGTTTATATTTAAAAAGAAAGGTTAAGACAAGGACCCACAATAGAGAAACGCCTAGGTCAGGCTGGTCCAGAAGGCAGCTCCGAATATTTTCAGAGAATTGGAATGAAGTTTTTGATACTTGGGATAATAAATAAGAAACTGGAAAAGATTTTACGGTTTTGTTGTTTTCTTTTTTAAAAGTTCTGTAGTTCTAGAAATAGTTTCCTTCCCAGAGCTCTCTAGAAAGTAGATTTGCATTTTTCTTAATGAGATTCCATGCGGACGCTGGACAGAAAGAGACCCTGTGTTACCTGGTTTATGACAAACTCTGCCTTTCTTTCACAAAGCCTTGCTTCTCGGCAAGGCTAAAGCACTATTTTCAACCAAGCGGCTCTTGATTATGCAAAGTCACAGCTTAGACTGCAAGATGGGTGGCATCTTAGTCCTCAGGCACTAAACCACGAAGTACCATCAGTCATTGTGACGGCTGAAACCACACTCCCCACATGGCCAAATGCCTCATCGACTGGAGGACATACTGCCCGCGGTTACACACTTCTGACGGTTTCAATAAATTTGTTTCTATTAGCCAAAATGAATTAATTCCTAGTTGAGACGTGAAAATAAGAATATCAAACCATCCAAGTTCTTCCCCAGAGCCCTCGAATCAATGATACGTGTCATCGCAGGGAGAACCGAAAACTGCTCATTTCCTGATGTGTGGTGGTTGAGAATGAAGCACAGGATGCCATCGCCCCAGAAGAAACCTCTGGAACTGCAAGTCAACAGACAAAGAGGAGACCCAGGCCTCCACGAAGGATGGTGGACAGGCGGGATGAAGAAACAGTCTTCACTCTGAAAGTGTGGACAAAGATCAGGAAAAAAGCAGAGCCTCAAAGACAACAATGAACTCATCTGCATCCAAGAGCAAGCAGGGCTAGGGAAAGAGTGGAAACGCAGTATTCGGAGCACTCACTGTGCCAGACACATGTTAGAAGATACGGCAGTTTGCAGACACACAGATCAGTGCTGGGTCCTGAGCCCAGCCCTTTCCCACAGTCTACCCCTGAGCTACACCTCTCATTCCTGTCTCTTCAAGACAGGGTCTTCCTGTGTAGCTCAGGATGGCTTTTAATTCACCCTGTAGTGGGCTCTCTCCAAATTCTCTATTCTTCTTTCTCTTCCAGCCATGTGCTGGCCTCAGAGGCATGTACTATTACTACATACCATGTCCAAAACCTATTTTAAAGTGATATTTGCATACTCATTGCCCTCCCAGTCCAGTCACTCTAACTCCAGATGACTCCATGGGGTTTACCCACCCTCTTCATGGCTGTGTAAAATTATTGGCTTCTCGGTAAAGGCAAGGCCTGCTCAGTCTGAGAACCCCTCTCGTATTGATCTTCTCTCTAGCTTTAATGGCCATTGTTTCTTATGTGCTCTTTACAGACTACAGCTTCTTTCTTATTCTTTTCAGGTATGTGAGGGGGAGGGGTGATTGTGTGTGTGTATACACATATGTATAAATATATGCATATATAGACATACATATGTATATGTGTGTTCTCACCTGTGTTGACACACGTGTGTGCGCATGTACATAGAGGCCCAAGGCTGTTGCTGAGCGTCTCCCTGAATCACTTCCCACCAGATGCACTGAGGCAGAGTCTTTCTATCAAAACCAGGCTGTGCCAGCATGGCTAGTCTCACCAGGAAGCTTGCTCCATGGATCTACATCTCTGCCTTCCGAAGCTGGAGTTACAATGGCTTCCAGACCTACTATTTATTTAGCTTCTGGAGATCAAAACTCTGGTCTTTATCTTTACTTTAATAACTGAGTAGTCCACACATATTTCTTTTTATATATTTTATTAATTTATCAATATTACATCTCAATTGTTATCCCATCCCTTGTATCCTCCAATTCCTCCCTTCCTCCCATTTTCCCCTTATTCCCCTCTCCTATGACTGTGACTGAGGGGAACCTCCTCCCCCTGTATATATATGTTCATAGGGTATCAAGTGTCTTCTTGGTAGCCTACTATCCTTCCTCTGAGTGCCACCAGGCCTCCCCATCCAGGAGACATGGTCAAATATGGGGCACCAGAGTTCATGTGAAAGTCCCAATCTCCACTCAACTGTGGAGAATGTCCTGTCCATTGGCTAGATCTGGGTAGGGGTTCGAAGTTTACTACAAGTTTTGTCTTTGGCTGGTGCCATAGTTTGAGCAGGACCCCTGGGCCCAGATCTGCCCATCATAATGTTCTTCTTGTAGGTTTCTAGGACCCTCTGGATCCTTCTATTTCCCTATTTTCCCATGCTTCTCTCAACCTAGGGTCCCAATAGGATGTCCTCCCCCCTGTCCCACTTTCCTGGTAGGTGGAGACTTTCATGGGACATGCCCGTTGGACTAGTGTCCAGATACAAGTGAATATACCCAGAAGATGCTCCAGCACACAAGAACATTTGCTCAACCATGTTCATAGCAGCCTTATTCATAATAGCCAGAACATGGAAACAGCCTAAATGTCCCTCAGTAGAAGAATGGATAAAGAAACCGTGGTACATTTACACTATGGAATACTACTCAGCTATTAAAAACAAGGAATTCCCGAAATTTGTGGACAAATGGATTGAACTAGAAATGATCATAATGAGTGAGTTCACCCAGAAGCAGAAAGAGTCAAATGGTATAAACTCACACATATTTTTTACACCTTGAGTCCTGACATAAAAGGTCACATAACTGTATGGGAATGGCAACAATACAAGACTTCAGAATGTGCAACAACCAAAAATTAATTGAAACTCAAACGCTTAATGAACCCAGGTGTTTCTATCAGTGCTCACTCATATTTCATTGTATGATGTCACTGCGGCCTGGGTTCTGTAGGCAGCATGCACACATTACACTGAGTATGACATCACATCACATAAAGCCATCAAAGGCTGCCCGAAACCCCTCTGCCCAGGTTTGAATGTCATATGCTGTGAATTGCCATGTTTTACTGTGCATATCAAACTTTTCTGCAAGTATAGAAACATAATGCTGTAATTATGCAAAACACAGACAATAATTTCCTACTGCTATTCCCAGCATGCATCAAATTGGGATCAAACATGGACTGTATTCTGTCAGAATGTCTGATTTTTTAAAATTGTTGTTTGAGTTCACTCACTTAAGTTTTATTTATTTATTTTTTTAATCAATTAATGGATTTTCGGCTTGGGATTAGCACAGAATTTCCAGGCATTTCTGAGCTGCCCCGAGCCATGCGCCTGCCATTTTGTACTACACATTTCTGTGGAGCAGCATTACAGCACTAGCAATTTCAAAGTCAAAATATTGATTAGCTCTGAACAGCACTGAAGATGTTCTATGCCCTGCAGAATCAAATATTCAGCCAAGGTTTAATGATTCTTTTGTGAAAATAAACAAGGGCATCCGTCTCATCCAGAGGCTGATGGCTATAAAGTTTGCTTTCACTTCTACTACATAGTAAAATCGTGCGTACAGTACGAAAGAACTGATTCCTAGTAGATTTTTAAAAACTGATTCCTAGTAGATTTTTAAAGAGATGTCAGCAAATATTTGATTTGAATGCCTATATTACATACCGATATGCCACGGGTTGTATGATGATGATTCCTTGGCTAAGAACAGTGCAGGGAAAAGGCTTAAGAAGCCCTGTTCTAGGCAGTGTGGACTATTTCTTGTAGTGGCATACAGACCAGGCAAATACAATCTTCCTCCTATTTTTAGTCCAGTTACAAAAATAAGGCAATGGCCTTACGGTAGGGGCTTACTGAGAAGTGGGTAACAGTTCCAGGAAGGGAGAATTAGCACAAAGAGAGGGTGGGGTGGGTTGGGTTGTGGCTCAGCCATTATATTGCTTACGTTGAAAGCTTGAGGACTTGAATACTATTCTAAAAACCAATGTGAAAATGCGGGAATAGTGGTGCACATTTGTAATCCTAGCACTGGGGAGGCAAAGGCAGAAGGCTCCTTGGGGCTTAGTGGCTAGCCAGTGACATGAATTAGTGAGCTCCAGATCAATAAGAGACTGTCTCAGGGAAAGGAGATGGCATTCCCAGGGATAACACTCAAGGCTGGCTTCCAGTCAGCACATACACACGCGCTCGTACCCCTACACACACGAGCACATACACATGCACACAGTTTTAAGTATATATGTAGATATGCATACACATACACATGTATGTATGTACATTTGTGTAGCAGGTGAGCTGGCCCAATGGGTGAGGATATAGGATCCCAAGAATACTCAGATGTCAGAGCATCTATAACGATGCTCTGTGGCAGGATAAGAGGTGGAGTCGGGAGAATCCCCAGAACCTGGCAGGCCAGAAGCTTGATATAAGCAGGAGTGAGCAAGAGACGCTACTTCAAACATGTTGGAAGATGAGATCCCACACACAAGGTTGTCCTCAGACCTACACACCAAAGCATGCTACACACACACTCACATTCATACACATGAACACACATATGCATATATACATTAATTAATTACTTAAGACAAGATAATCACTTAGCCCAGAGATGAATTAAGGTTCTCCTAAGTAATGTTAGATAACTCTCTGTTTTTGTTTTTCTCCTTTATTATTATTCATGTTAAAATGTACATAACACAAAATTTATCATCATAACTATTTTCCAGCATATAGTTTGTATCCTGGCTAATTTTTGTAAACTTGACATGAGCTAAAGGCATCTGAAAGGAGGGAACCTCAACTGAGAAAACTTCATAAGATGGGGTTATACGTAAGCCTGTGGAACATTTTCTTAATTAATGATTGATGAGGAAGTGGAGGATTGTGAGTGATGCCACCACTAGGCTAGTGATTCTGGGTTCTATAAGAAAGCAGGCTGCACAAACCATGAGAAGCAAGCCAGTCAGCAGCACCTATCCACGGCCTCTGCATCAGCTCCTGCCTCCAGGTTCCTGCCCTGTTTGAGTTCCTGTCCCGACTTCCTTTGGTGATGAAATGCAATGGGGAAGTATAAGCCAAATAACCTCTTTCCTTTCCAACCTGCTTTTGGTTTCAGTGTTTCCTCACAGCAATAGAAATCCTAACTACGAGAGCTCAAGAGCATGAAACATATTAGTGTCCCTGTGCAGTCATCAATACCATCCATTTCTAGAGCAATTTTTATCTCCCAAAACTCTGTGCCCATGAAATAAGAACTTCCCACTCTGTTCTCCCCCAGACTCTGGTGACACTATTCTGCCTGTGTCAATCTGACTATTGTAGGCACCACCCTACATGCAATCACATGTTATTTACTTTCTAGTGTGTAACTTACTGAGCTCAGCTTAATGTCTGTAGGGTCTATTCATGCAGGGTCTTACCATGCCAGAGTTTTATTTCTTGTAAAGGCAGACCACATTCAATTGCACACATACACACACACACACACACACACACACGCACACGCACACGCACACGCACACGCACACACACACACACCTGTTTATCCCTTCCTCTGATGATGTACACTTTGCTCCATTTCTATTTTTTTGCCTCTGTGAATGATGCTGCCATGAACAGAGCCTTAAAATATCTTCTTGACTGGCTGGAAAGATTGCTTAGTGGTTAAGAGTACTTGCTGCTCTTCCAGAAGACCCAGTTCAGTTCCCAGCACCCATGTCAGGGGATTCACAACCATCTGTAACTCCAGATCCTGGAGATTTGACATCATCTTCTAGTCTGCTCATTCACCTACACTTACTTGCAAATAACTCGTGTGCAGGCATCTATACATCTACACATAATTTAGAATATATCCTTGATTTCTTTTCTTTACATGTATACCTCTATCCCTTGGGGGTTTTTCTGAGAATTTTATTATTTAAATAATTTATTCAAATTACATCTCAACTGTTATCCCCTCACTTGTATCTTCCCATTCCCCCTCCCTCCCTCTTTCATCCGATTTCCCTCCCCTAGGTCTGTGACAGAAGCGGACCTCCTCCCCCACCATATGAAACTGAAGGTCTCATTCTGGTAGCCTGCTTACACTTCCTCTGAGTGCCACCAGGCCCTCCCACCAAGAGGAAGTTGTCAAATAGGGAGCACCATAGTTCATATCAGAGTCAGTCAGTCCCTGCTCTCCACACAACTGGGGAGAATGTGCTGTCCATTGGCAAGATCTGAATAGCAGTTCTAGGTTTACTGTATGCACTGTCCTTGGTTGAGCAGACACCCCTGGGTCCAGATCTGCCAGCCTTGATGGTCTTCTTGTACAGTTCCAGGACCCTCTGGGTCCTTCCATTTCCCCATTCTTCCTTACCTCTCTCACTTGGAGGCCCAATAGGAAGTCCCAGCATCTATCCCAATCCCCCACTAAATGAAGACTCTCAGAGGACATCTCTGTTGGGCTGGTGTCCAGTTATAAGTAAGTATATACCATGTGTATCTTTCTGGGTCTGGGTTAACTCACTCAGGATGATCATTTCTATTTCCATCCATTTGCCTGAAATTTTCAACATTTCCTTGTTTTTAATAGCTGAGTATTATTTTATAGTGTAAATGTACCACAGTTCTTTATCCATTCTTTGACTGAAGGACATCTAGTTTGTTTCCAGATTCTGGCTATTACTAATAAGGTTGCTATGAACATAGTTGAGCAAATGTCCTTGTTGGGTGGCAGGGGTCCATCGTTTGGGTATATTCCAAGGAGTGGAATATCTGGGTCTTGAGGTAGCTCTATTCCCAGTTTTCTGAGAAAGCGCCAGATTGATTTTCAAAGTGGTTGTACAAGTTTGCACTCCTACTAGCAATTAAGGAGTGTTTCCCTTTCTCCACATCCTCGCCAGCATGCGCTGTCACTTCAGTTTTTTATCTTAGCCATTCTTACGGGTGTAAGATGGAATCTCAGAGTAGTTTTGACTTGCATTTCTCTGATGATTAAAGACGTTAAGCATTTCTTTAAGTGTTTCTCAGCCATTTGATATTCCTCTGTTGAGAATTCTGTTTAATTCTGAGCCCCATTTCTCAATTGGGTTATTTGGTTTGGTGGTGCTTAATTTCTTGAGTTCTTTATATATTTTTGATATTAGACTTGTCAGATGTAGGGTTGGTGAAGATCTTTTCCCAGTCTGTAGGCTGTTTCTTTGTTCTGTTGACAGTGTCTCCTGCCTTACAGAAGCTTCTCAGCCTCATGAGGTCCCATTTGTTAATTGTTGACCTTAAGGCCTGGGCTGTTGGTGTTCTGTTCAGGAAGTTGTCTCCTGTGCCAATGTGTTCCAGGCTCTTCCCCACTTTTTCTTCTAACTGATTTAGTGTCTCTGGTTTTATGTTGAGGTCTTTAATCCACTTGGACTTGAGTTTTATGCATGGTGACAAATATGGGTCCAATTGCCTTTTTCTACATGTAGACATCCAGTTAGACCAGCACATTTGTTGAAGATGTTAATCTTTTTCTATTAAATAGATTTGTCTTCTTTGCCAAAAATCAAATGTCCATATGTGTGTGGTTTTATTTCTGGGTCTTTGATTCAATTCCATTGGTCAACCAGCCTATTGCTATACCAGTACCATGCTGTTTAATTATTGTTTGCTTTCTGTGGACTGGCAGGGTGGTCTGAGGTCAGATTCACCCATTTTCCTGGGTTCTTCCCAGGACAGCAGATCCAGACTCTGGTGCTTCACCACCCACAGTTCAATCCCAGGTACCGAGTCCATGATATAGGGCACTCCTGCAGCTTACAAGCAGGTGGATGGCCTGAGGCTGGGCTCTGCACTGTGCAGACCTCTCTCACCTAGGGCTTTCCAGGTCTTGTGGTCTGGAGACTCTCAGCTAGGTCCCTAGTCTCTGTCCTGAAGATCAGACCATGCGTGGTCAGAGCCACCATCTTGGATCCTCCTATCCCATGGTTTTAAGATAAATAATATAAGTTCCTAATATAAGCTTACAAACAGTCCCATTGGCCGGTAATGATTAGTCATACTACAAACAGACTCAAGCCTTCTCATTCACATTTCTGTGGAATTTCACTCATATTGTGCATTAATTTAGTTATATTAACAGACAAAACTCATACCTTCATTTTGTAACTGAGTGGAGAGCAAAAAATGAGTAAAGCAGTGGTGAATCACAACCATCACCCTTAGAGAAGTTCCATAATTTCCAGAAATGTCCACCATCCATTCCTCAGGACAGTCATGCAAAGCTTTGATAGCACATCTCCATGTAACTGGTACTGTTTGGCTGGTTAACTGCATCAGCAACCCAAATAAATAGATATTACAGTTCTTAGGGAGGTTCCTCCATGTGGGAATAGCAAAATGGGGATTTTATATGTTCTTTGTTTATTTCATCTATTTCTGTATGAACGTATAAAGAACAGAAAAGCATTTTTCTTTTTTAAAAAAATCATTGAAAATCTTCATCTGTGCTTCCACTCATGTATTGAAAGCATTTCACTCACATCATAAATCAATGCTGAAAGATTGTCTTATGGTGAGCTACAGTGCTAAGAAGCATGAAGGGAAATAAATAAGCCTAACACATGAGTAAACACAATTTTTTTTCCGATTTCTACACATACCAAGTTTAAAAGGAAAATAGTATGATCTTAGTGTCACAGTGGTTGGATAAAGAGAAGCCCTTTGATGTTCATACAAATGCTACATCTTTAAGGCAAAATGGAAGCAAAGATCCAATGGCAGTACTAGGGTATGATGCATCTTTTAATCCTGGTCCAGAGAATCAGTGTCCTATAAAAGATAAAGACCCACGGAATGTCACCAAAGTTTCAAAGACAGGAGTGAAGTGCACAGTGAATGGCATATCTGATTATCAGAGGCCATACATGGACTTATGGTCTCTTGCAAGGATTAGGAGATGTGACTTTGTTGGTAGAGGTGAAAAGGTGTGTCCTTGTTGGAGGAGGTGGGTCATTAGCCCACACTTAGCCCAGTGTCTCTCTCTGCCTGCTGCCTGCACCTCAAGATGCAGCACCATACCTGCTTGCCCACCACCATGCCTGCCTGCCTACCGCCATGTTGTCCAGCATTATAAAAATGGACCAACCCTATGAAACTGTAATCAAGCTCCGAGTTAAATGCTTTCTTTTATGAGTTGCCTTGGTCATGTGTCTCTTCACAGCAACAGAGCAATAAAACGGTGTCAATCTCTCTCAATCCCTCTAACCTCCC
Source organism: Acomys percivali (assembly GCA_907169655.1). NCBI lineage: Eukaryota > Metazoa > Chordata > Mammalia > Rodentia > Muridae > Acomys > Acomys percivali. The sequence goes on from OU015749.1 coordinate 14,397,995, forward strand.
CCATTCTTCTCTCCTTCTCTCTCTGCCTCCCTCCATTCCTTTCTCCCATCTTTCAATATCTGCCTATATCCCAGGCTTTTTCAGACACTCTGTAAGGATTCATACCTAGCAACTGACTGGGTCACACACATCCATTTCCCAGCAGGAGTCAAGCTTCCCTAGAGACATGATGCTCATTGAATAAGAGCAAACAGTAAAAAAAAAAAAAAAAATCTACCACTGATGTGTTCTCAGGCGTATAATATAGTGTTCTTTGGTGTTCCATCCAGTTCCAACTTTATGCTTGTCCACAAAATGGATGGGATTAAGTGACGGCCATCTCTATCGTCTGAGGAACTTGATACAAAATGAAACATTTGGTCTCCAGGTTGGTAAGGATGAAGAACTTTATGATGGTGACAGTGATGGAACGAAGCCTGAGACTGTGGCCCAGCAAACCTGCCCTGCCCAGGCATGCCCTCAGGACATGTTCTCCCTTCCTGTTCTTCATGACTATAAGCATGGTGACACGGCACATCACAACCAGCAGATTTAAATGAAGCACAGCCTAAAATTAGGGTGTAAGGATTTGGGCTTCAAAAGAGCTACTGGCCGAAAGTCACAGGAGTAGACGAGGCAGTAACAATGATATTGAAAGTCACCACCGTAGGCCTGACAAGAGCTAAAATTGCCAACCGAACCAACTCAACTCCAGGAAACAGGGTGGTAAAAAGCCCAAGAGAGTCAGGTGGCTACACTTCTTAAGGGTGTTTTGCCGTTTCCTTATGAACCCAGAGCAGTGGTTCTTACCCCTTCAGTGATTGAAGAACCCTTTCACAGAGTCTCCTAAAACCATGTACATATCAGATATTTACATTTCAATTCATAACCATAGCAAAATTACATTTATGAAGTAGCAATGAAAATACTTTTACGGTTGGAGGGTCATCACATGAGGAGCTGTGTTAAGGGGTTGCAGCATTGGGAAGGTTGCAAACCACTGGACCCATAGGACCCCATCCATCCAAAGGGATTCCCCTTATATCCAACAGTACTGTATTATAAGACCAAGGATGGCTTTGAAGGAACACTGGCTACATATATCTACTATGCGGACAAGTCTCTGTTTTTGCAGTTTTTCATTTTACCATGTCCTATTCAAATGCTGCATAATGAAGGTGTCCAGGTCTGCCAGGGATAAACAGCAATCAACCAAGCCTGATTTCTGTGCACTGAAGTCACTGTACAGGTCCCTCAGAGATGAAGCTGCCAGAACCATGCATCTGAATGGTTCTGATTCACTAATACAGAAGTGTAGGGACAAAAAATATGGCTTGGTGGGCAAAGGTACTTGTTGCCAAGCCTGATAATCTGAGTTCCATCCCTGCAAGTTGTCCTCTGACCTCCACACATACCCTGTGGTATGTGCCCTCCCACACACATGGTATAAAACTTATTAAAGAAAAAAATATATAAAAAAATTAAAAATTTAAATCCTTTTGTGATTTCAATCTTTTGGTGAGGAGCCCACTGCCTTTTCTACTTTTTCCCAGTCTGTCATACTGTCCTATGAAGAACATCTTGCAATTCCAGTACTTTTCACAGTTTCTCACTGCTCCTCTACTCGTTTATTGGTGGGATCTATTAAGATTTTTTTAACCAGATGACATAGAATCTATTTTCTATACTTTATACATGGCTCTCATTTCAGAGTTGATTTTTTTTTCTGAATAGTCGATGAGGTCTATTACTTAGTTTTCACTTGTGCTCTCTGTTTCATATTGTTTATTTGTTGAAATGGATCAGTCTATGCTTTTGCCTACATCAAAAAGCTAACAAACATTACTTCAAATGTTTATAAGTCATGAGTGTCAATTCAATCAACAAAGTAGTTCACATTCAGGATGCCAAAGACTTGACTTTAGGGAAAAAAAAATCAATTTCATTCCATTTAGCAAACACCCAGCAAGCATCTACTTGACACCTGTGGAGAGCTTGGCTTTGCAGATATAAACAAGAACTGAACTTGCCTCTGACCTTGGGCAACAATGCTACATGGGCCAACATGAAGGCCTAGACTGAAAGAAGTCTGTCCTGGCAGCATGAATCAGATGACTAAATAACTCTTTCATTTCAAATCTATGTGATTTCGTAAACAGCAGGGCAGTGTACAATGGCACAAAGGCTGTATTCCCTTCACACACTCCACTCGGGGACACTTCCTAGCAGGCTGGAATGTATTTCAAACAATATAATCTACGCTTGTCAGATTGAGTGAGCGGGGGCATCTGAGGATACATTTATTTCCCTCGCCTTTCTCCTCTGGAGAGCTTTCAATTCCTTGCAAATTTTCAAGATTTGGTAGTTGATGATGGATCTCTGAGGAACAGCAATGAATCAGACAGTGATGACATGCAGGAACCATGGAGACTCTGTACTCAGACAGAAGCCACTATGAAGCGAGCCGGGGGAATTGAGGACACAGATGGATCCCAACAGAGGAAAAAAATAAGTGGGAATCCAAAGTCATGACTGAAGCCAATTCTCATTTCTCTAGATTTCAATACATCTCACTGCAAGAAACAGAGGAGACACTTTCTCCCAAATGGATTAATTGCATTTGGAACTATGTTTACAAATTGGAGGTGTATGCTGATATGTTTCAATGTGTGTATGCATGTCTGTCCTTGGGGAAGGAAGGATATAAGCAAGGTTAGGATGTGGCAGCACAGAGCTGGAGATGCAAGTCTGGAGTGATCTGCGCCTTCTGTCAAAGTTGGGACACAGGCTGCTTCTGCTCTGGGCTCTTTTCTTTCATGCCCAGGACCTCTGACACATGCTTTCTTTGGTTTTGCTCATGTTAGTGCTTAGCTTAGTAGCCAGGGAATTTAGTTCTCTCCTCTCAAAATCCTTTATCCCACTAACCACATCCCCGCTACTTATAAGGTAATGTTTTGAGGTTTCATGGGTTGCTAACTTCCTTGTCAAATTGTATGTAGTTTTTGGTATCAGGATAATGGTGGACCCATTAAACCAACTGAGAAACATTTGCTATCACTTTCTGAGAGTGTGTGTAAGTGTGTGTGCGTTAGACCTCAAAGTCTAAGCTAGAATGGGTGAGCTTGTCTTCTCCTCATGTGTTCTCCCATAATCCCCAAGCTATGGAGTTTTCACTGGGAATGTAACATTGACATCAGTCTTCCACAAAGTACGAGTTTCCTTGATAATCTTTGACACACATTCAGATGCTAGAACTGGAAACCACTCTGAGCTAAATTAACCAAAATTAAGGAAAGAGAACTTCATAAAACTACAGGTACACCTCATGGGACAAGAATTTGATTAATCATTCGTTGATTCAGTCAATGGGTCACTCAACACATATGTGCCAAACAACATAGATGCTGTGGGAGATATGCTCTTGTGAGGAGATCAGTCACAGTACCATGAGCACCACTATGTTGAATACTCTGAGAAAAGAGTGAAAGGTGTTAAGGAAGTAAAATGGGGGACCGACAGACAAACACTGGGGGATTTGGAATAGAGGCCCACAGCCAAACAATAAGCAGAATCTTGTGGAAGAGTGAAGGGAAGGATTAGGTAGCTGGAGAGGTCAAGGACACTACAAAAAGACCTACAAAGAAATTCGGCTGGGACAATGGGAGCTCACAGAGACTGAACCACCAACCAAAAAGCATGCATGGGTTGGACCTAGGCTCCCAGCACATATGTAGTAGATGTGCAGCTTGGTCATCATGTGGGTCCTACTAACAATTGGAGTGGGGGCTGCTCTGACTGTTGCCTTTGGATCCCTTTCCCTTAGCTGGGCTGCCTTGTCTAGCCTCAGTGGAAGAAGATGTGCTTAGTCCTGCTGTGATTTGATGTGCCTGGGCAGGTTGGTACCCATAGGGGAGCCTCCCTTCCTCTGAGAAGGGGAAGGGGGAATGGGGGGGGAGGAGGATGTGAGAGCAGGACTAGGAGAAGAGGAGGGAGGGGCTACAGTCAGGATGTAAAGTAAATAAATAAATGAATGGAAAAAAGAAATAAAACTGAAAGCTCAAAAATGATTAAACCTCATGAAGGAATCTTCAATGGGGCCACAAAAATCAAGCAAAGTAATGCTAATAGTAGTAGTAATGATAATAATAATAATAATAATAATAATAATAATAATAATAATAATAATAATAATAATAATAATGTAATTACTCTCTCATATGTTAGTAATAAACAATTGAGACTTGGAAAAGTTAACTAAACCAAGTATGTTGCTGAAAAGACAAAAGAGAGGAATAGAAAGATAGCCAAGTCATAAGGGAAGACCCAATAGTGTTAAATTTTGAACAGGCTTTCTTTGTAGAAACTTTCAGGTTTTTTTCAAACCTTATGGGGAAGTACTGAGGAAAGAATGGTTGCAATAAATCAGAGAAGAAGGAAAGAGGAGGCTGAGTCTGGTGTCTAGACTGAGTGAAAAGATTCAGTCATCAGTCTGTGCATTCAAACAGAATGGGCATGCAGATCAATAAGACAGAACGGACTCACCCAGAATAGACTCATGCATATATGGTCAATTAATCTTCAACAAAGAAACAATGACATTTGAGTGGAGGAAATCTGGTCTTTTCAACAAATGGAGCTGAAGTAACTGCTTATTAATGAAAGAGAAAAATGAATCTTAAGCTCAACTCAAAGCATATTTGTTTTAAAACTTGAGAGGGATCAAAGACTAAACAAAAATACTCAAGAGTTTTAATTTTTTCTGTAAAAGTGCAAAAGAACACTCATGAGGATGGGATAAAGCCAAAGGACTTCTCAGGCATGCCATGGAAACAAGGCTGAGAGAGAAACTTGCTTGCCTAGGTCCATAAATCAAAGTGTTGTGTCTTTTGAATGATATCAATAAAAAGTATAAGGGAGTCTAGATAAACTGGGAGAAAATATTCAGAAAACATCTCTATTTAATGGACAGAATATCCATGGGCACTTACAATATAGTAAGAAGAATAAAAAGGACCTAGTAAGAGACAAAAAATATTTTTAAATGAACAACTACTTTACATCCTTAAGGAAAGAAGAAGAAAAAGTCCACATTAAACACCCTTCTAACAGGCTAGGGAGGTGGCGCAGTGGTATAGTGAGGATCTCAGTGTGAGTCCCCAGAACTCACGGAAAGCCAGACACAGTTGCATGCATCCATAGTCCCACGGGTCCTACAGTAGGATGCCAGGTAGGGCAAGCAACAGGAACTCCATCTCCAGCAAAGACAACAGGGAGGACCAGCACCTGAGGCTGTCCTCTGACTTGCACAAGCATAATGTGCCGTGTGTGTACATTTGAACACACACTTGAACACACATGTATCTATATCATACATGCAATAGCAACCATGTCCAATGTTAGCAGTTCCTGGGGAAGTACACATCAGCACTATAGGAAGATAGCACTGCACAGCCACCAGAAGACACAAATCAAAAAGATGACAGTATTTCCACTGGTAAGGATGAAGACAATATAAACTTTTCATTCTGGGCTATAGGTTTTTAAATAGCTTTATAAAACCATTTTGACAATTTTGAATAAAATTATTATTTTTCTATAACCTAGCAATACTTAGCTAAAATACCAATGCTATATATCCACACCAACACATAGTGTTCACAGCTGTTTCATTGACAGCCAGAATTGTCTGTCAGCAATTTTTAAACATCCCATTAATAAACTGATTAGTGAATGAGTAACCCACACAATGAAATTCTATTTGACAATGAAAAGGAATGGACCACTAGCACATACAACACATGCGAACCTCAAGACCTTAAGAATAAATGGAAAATTGTCAGACAAAAACGTCCATAATGTGAAATATATTCCATTTATATAAATTTTCAGAAGTAGTAGAAATATAAGCAAAAATAAAATTGGTTTTTCCAGAGGTTGTGAAGAGAAGGAAGCCATTAAAAATACAAATCCCATGAGGAGTTGTGGAGGAGACAGGAGGAATATCCTACCTCATAATAATGGTGGTTATATGATTATACACATTTGAAAAACTATACATTTAAGTAGGTAGATTTTATTAAATGTAAGCCAGTGTAATAAATCTGATCAATACACATTACATGCACATATATAGAAGAACACATACAAGCACAAAACTATGTATTTCATATAGTCTGAAAGAGGGTCCATGGAAAAGAAAAGCAAATGTGAAGAATGAAAATAAAAGGGAAAAAAGGGAGAAAAAGGGAAAATAAAAGGGAAAAAAGAACAAGAGGGAAGGAAGGGGAGTAGAAAAAGACAAGAAGTCTGAGTAGACAAAAGTAACAACTGCTGTCACTCAAGTGCTACAGGGCAGCTAACTGCAAGCACTCTATGGCACTACTTAGATATCTTGGGCCAGAAGGCTGAAGAAGATGCTCCCACATAATAGAGAGCTTTGGGTGACTATTCAGGTAGCAAACTGCCTCTGTCATCTTCTCATTTGGAAAGCTACTAACCTGCACTCCTGGCATACTCAGGTAATCAAGTTTATTCCTTCTCAAGTCTCTGATGGAGTTGAAGACCAGGTAGCTTAGTTTTACAATGAAGCTTAGTTGTTTTAGGGGTTAGGAAGTTTTTAGGTCTAGATAGATGTTTTAAGTTGATAATGACAAGATGTGGATGTGATGGAGATTGATGTACACTCAGAATTTTAGATGCACCAAGATAGGAAAGATGTTTTCTTCAAGGCTGTCAAATACAAATAGCCAAAACACTAAAAATGTAAAATTTATAGAATTCCTGATTGTGTCATGGTTTTTGGTATAGGTAGTTTATTGTATATATGTGTAATAAGATAAATGCATATGTTAAAAAATTAAAAATGTTTTTTAAAAAAAGAATTATTTCAATGAACAGAATAGAAAACCAAGCATGGTGTTGAACACCATGGGGAAAGAATAGACATGTCAAAGATGGTGGATTGAGCAGCCCCAGTCATGTATTCGGAGAATGACATCTGACCTTTGCTTCCCTGGACACATAACATTTAGTACAGGTAGAAGAGAGAGGAAAAACTGGAAAGGAGGAATTTTTAAATCGTTATATATGTAAATTTCTTAGGATAAAGAGGTGTTGCTGTGCAAGGAGCAAACCATAGACTCTGAGCGGCTGACACAGGATTCCAGCATCCGGAAGGTAGAGGCAAGAGGATTGCCACAAGCTTGACCATCCTGATTCACAGACAGAGCCCAGGCTAGCCTGGTTGATATAGAGCTCAAGGCCAGCCAGGGCTGTGCAATGAGACCCTGACTCAAAGAAAATTGGGGGAAATTACATAAACAAAACACAAAATAAATTCTGGCAATTTTGACAATTTCATTGAAATAAACACTAACGATTTTGTATTATACCTAAAACCTAATCTTTACCTGACAATGATTGAATGACAGCAGAACTCAACCCAAAAAAAAAATGCCACTTGTGAAAATCGACAAACACTAGTGTCCAGCATATTAATAAAGAGACAACTAAAAAAAAGAGACCAAAAAGTTTGAACAGACATTTCCCCAGTGAAAATACAACTGACCAAAAACAATCTAACTGTTATTATGAAAAGGTAAAGGTATGTGGCCTTCGTTTTAAGACAAGAGACACCAAGAGAACCCACAAAAGGCGAACATTTTCAGTTATCAAGAATGAGTGACTTTATGGCCCAATGGAAGCTTCTATACACTGTTGTGGAAAAATCTGAAGTGCTAGAACCAGTTTGGGTGGTAATTTGACATCATCTTTAAACTCAGACATGTGCCTGCTGCATGACTCCACACTGCTACACCCTAGAAACAACTCCAACACTGGAGCACCAAGGAGAATGCTCCAGAATGATCCCAGAAACATTATTTACAATGAAAAACCATGACTGAGTCTATGTTCTTTGGGGGAGGGGCATACACAAGTGTACAAACATGCATGTGTGTGTGTGTGTGTGTGTGTGTGTGTGTGTGTGTGTGTGTATCAGTGTACGTGTGGAGGACAGAGGACACCCTCAGGTACCATTCCTCAAGAGCTGCTTACTTTGTTTCCAAAATAGTGTCTTTCCTTGACCCGGAACTTGCCAAGCAACCTAGACTGGCTGACCTCATCTAGGGTCAGAGCCCCAGGGAGCCAGCCTCTGCCTCCAAGGCAGGACTTGCATGTGGGCACCGCCATGCCCTGTTTACTTCTGCGTGTGTTCTAGGCATCCAATTTGGGCTCCCAAGAAGCGGCTATTATAGGCCAAGTAATCAGTCCTGGCCAATATTCTTAAAGCAGATGATGAGCACAGGCTGCTAATTATTTTCCGTACCTTAGACATACATATATACCATAAGCATTCCCATGGAATAACTGTCATCATCTTTTAATTAAGAAACAAAAATGCAAGACAGCAAATGAGCATCCATGGAACTTATATACATGGCCAAGATCATTTTTACCTGTCTAAAACGCAGTGACACAATATTGGGTTATAACATGATGCATGGTTTCGGGGTTGTTCCTGCACATGACTTTTAATTTCTCATGCTCTCAACCTTTGCCTTTCAGCTGCTTGCTATGGCCAGAAGGAAAGCCCAATATTTCCCCCTGGTGACATTTTCTTTTAATCAAAGCATATATTTTTACTTTGCCTTATAAGAGCAGACACTGCTGGGTGCTCCCTCTGGGTTCGAAAAGCAGCTTATTTCTCACTGGTAGACATATTTATCAGGCATTTTGGCAGCGCGAAATGTCAAAGTGCCCATGCAGAAAGGAAGAGGGGGGAGGGGATAGACTGCTGAAATATTTATTCGAGGATCCCATTTAATTATTGATAGGTTAGCGACCCAAATGTGCATGGGTTTTTTTTTAATCATGCAGCTATGCTATGGGAAAACATGCCCGTGTAACCCACTCCATCATCAACCAGTGCGCCATTCATTTCAGAAGTGATTTCCACACTTGCTTCCCCCCCCCAAACTAATCCTGTTGCTGCCATTGCAATAAAGAGGAAATAGATATTTAATAACTGATTTATGTAAAAAATTAATATATACAATAACCACATAAGATGGGACAAGTTATTATATCTGACACCTAAAAACGTAGTGTAATGTAGAAGACAGTTACAATTTGCCAAGAGCTAGATTCTGGCTCAGGGATAGAAAATCACAGTCAAGCCCACTTCCAGGTCTGAGGCTGATCCCGTGGGACATTAAATTTATAGTCTCTTGTTTTAACTCCAAAAAGTCTCTGTATGATAAAGTCTTAGAAACTGCTAACCAGTGACAGATTGAGTATCTGTGAGATAAGCATGGGAGACCTGGGACAGTCAGCTCAGCTCTTCTCTTGGCATGGAAATAGATGATTGCATCAAAAGGCCAGGAGCTCTTTTCTCTGCACGCCTTCTGTCCTCCCACCCCCGCTCTCCCTAGGTCAGGTTTCCACCTCATTTCTCTCTGTGTTCCCTCTCCTACCTTGTTTCCTCCCTTCAATCACTACCTCTGTCTTTTCTATTCCTCCTTCTAAGTGAGATTTGAGCATTCTCCCTTGGATCTTCCTTGTCACTTATCTTCTTTGGGCCTGTGCACTATAGTATGGTTTCCCTGTACTACATGACTAAGGTCCACTTAGAAGTGAGTACATACCATGTGTGTCTTTCTGGGTCTGGGTTACCTCATTAAAGATGACATGTTCTAGTTCCATCCATTTACCTGAAATTTTCATTATTTCTTTGCTTTTAATAGCTGGGTAGTATTCCACTATGTAAATGTTCCAAGGTTCCTTTATGCATTCTTTGGTTGAGGGATATCTAGGTTGTTTCTGGATTCTGGCTATTATGAACAAAGCTGCTATGAACATAGTTGAGCAAGTGTCCTTGTTGTATGATGGGGCATCTTTTGGGTATACACCCAGGAGTGGTATACCTGGCTCTTGAGGTATAACTGTTTGCAATTTCTGAGAAAGCACCAGATTGTGGGGGGAAGCGGGGCATCTCTGTGACAAGGTAGAGACCTAAGTCAGGGTAGGCTCCTGGGAGAATATGAGGGGAACTCTGGCAGAGACTCCTAGTAGCAGGGGCCATGGAGACTGAAAAGGACACCCTCTAACTAGACAAGACTCCTAGGAGAGGGAGGGGAACACCAACCCACCCGTAAAAACTTTGACCCAAAATTTACCCTGTCTACGAGATGTGCAGGGATAAAGATAGAGCAGAGATGGAGGGAACAGCCAACCAATGCCTGGTCCAACCTAAGACCCATGCCATAGAAGAGGCCAACCCCTACCACTATTAATGATATTATGTTATGCTGCATAAAGGAGCCTAGCAGAGTCGTTCTCTGAGAGGCTATACCCAGCATCGGTTCGAAACAGATGCTGAGACGAACAGTCAAACATTGGGTGATAAGTAAGGAGTCTTGTGGAAAAGCGGGAAGAAAGTGAAAAAGACATGGAAGTGACAGGAGCTTCACAAGAAGACAAACAGAGCCAACTAGGCAAGGCCCAGAGGGGTTTGCTGAGACTGAAGCACCAACCAAGGACCATGCGTGTGCTGGACCTAGGCCTCCTACACAGATGTAACTAATGAGCAGGTCAGGCTTCATGTTGGTCCTCTAGTCGGGGATGGGGGCTGTCTCTGACATGGACTCGATTGCTTGCTTCTTGATCACTTCCCACTGGCAGGACTGCCTTCCCAGGCCACAGGGGAAGAGGACACACACAGTCCTGATGTGACTTGAGCTGGTGTGGATGGGAAGGCGAGCTCCTCTTTTCTGTGTAATAGGGGAGGGAAGGGGGGGAAAGGGAGAGAGGATGGGACTGGGAGGAGAGGAAGGATGGAGCTATGACCAGGATCTAAAGTGAATAAACAAATAACTAAGTAGCCCAGCAGTGCAAACACTCTTTGACCTTGGAAGTTCCTATATACAACAGGAAGAACAGGAGTGGGGTTGGGGCTTCCCAAGCAGTTGGTCTGGGCACTACATGATGAATTGCTTAGTGGCTCCAAACATGAAGTTACTTTCTCCAAAGCCAGTTGGCAATGTCTGGTAGCTACTTCAAAGGAACACCCAGAGTCCCCAGCATGTAGCACTGGGCTTGGCTCCTATCAGGCACTCAGTAACTATCACAAATAAGCAAATGAATGACAGAACGAATAGATAAGCAGCACTGTTGACTGACTCCACCACCTATTATGGCCTGGAACCATAGATCCTCTTCCAACCAACCAGTGCCATGACACATGACAGAATAAACCCTGGAATGTGATGTCCGATGTGCCTCTTTTGCACTATGAAGCTGCGGTCCCATCAGCCCCTCTCTTAATCCAAAAGAAGTAGTATTGCCAAATCATAAGAAGTCTCTATGGACACAGGACTTGTTGTGAGTTTCCCTCTGAAGCCTAGAACTGCCCTGAAGCCCCCATTGAGTCAGCCCCCACTCGTCCTCTCATTGGTGATGATGAGATGTGATAACTCCCATGAGCCCCTTCTAGGTTGTAGCTCTCTTTCCCTTGACTTGCTTTCCTTTGAGGACCAAGAAGCATTCATTTCCTCACGTCACCCTTTCTCCCCCACTTCCGCTTTTGCTTTTCTTTAATGTCAAATCACTGAACCAAAGGGGCAACTGGGATCCACCAGTCTTGACACCATCAAGTCTCCCTTTCTCTACAGAGGAAACGGGATGCAAACTGGTTACTGGCTGTGGGTTGTAATATGAACTAGCAATGAGCCCAGAGTACTTACCATAGTTATGCAGCTAGATATCCATCACAGCCTGGGTAGGTGGGAGAGTGGCAGAGTGGCCTGGTCCTCCTGGAAAGAAGAGAGACAGAAAGAAAGACAGGAGGAGATGGAGAGGAACAAAAAGAAGAAGCATGGCAGAGGGGAGGGAGATGCTTCCTTGATCAGGCCACAGGTACCACCTGGCTGATGGTGCAAATGCTAATAAATGGAAAGCCTTTAACACCAGCTTTTAAGTTAGTCTCAATCCTGGCTTCCAAGCTGTTTCTCTGAAGATGTCTGTGTCTTTCTTCTGCCTTTCAACTCTGTTTGTTTGCTTCTTGCCTTCTGCTTCCTGCCATAAAACTTCATCTCCAACATATACTCACACACATATACATACATGCATCCACATGCAAAAATATAATTAACATGTGCTTGCACACATTCACACACATAAATACAAAACAGTTAACACACGCACAACCATGTACATGTGCTTATGTGCACAACCATACAAAAACCCTTAACGTATATACCCACATATGTGCACACATGTACAAAGATGCAATCACATGCTTGTACCCATGCATATGTACAGACATACAAAAACCATGTAATTGTATGTATATCTGTAACATATACATATACATACACACATATGAACAGCCAACAGCATTTAAGGGTGAGGCGGTCATATCCCATTCCAGTAAAGTAAGAGAAAGAAACAGCGAATGCAGGCAGTTCTGGAAGTGATATTGTGATCACATGAACCAGTAGGCCCCTATGGATTCTGTGTAGACCTCCCTAAAGAAATTCCTTGGGAAATTCTATGGGGGAGAACAAAGTCTGTTGATCCTCTAGCAACCCTCTTGCATGGCTGGACCAGCTGTAGTGCCACATCAAGGGAGGTAGACTCAGTGTGCTACACAGAAGTAGGACAAAGGTTCTAGGGACTCCCATGGCCATGGATGCAGATCCAGTCAAGTTATGATGCTCACATGTCCTTCTAGGTGGAAAAAATCCATCTGTGAAGGTTCCTCGCATCATTTTGGTGTGAGGCCCAAGCTGGTTACCTACAATATTTATGTCCCAAATCACTATGAACTCTGAATTTGTGAAAGATAAAGTGCTGTTTCTAGGGAAAGCTGCAGATAGATAGAGTGTGCTAGAATCCTAAGCACACTTGTCCTGGTTATGATATTGTGAATCTGGCTCTTTCACCTATTCCTGGCATACAAACCCTAAAAACCCTTCGACTCTCCAGAATGCTTGCCTCTGTAAGCCATTGAGTTGACTTCTGGCTGGCATTCACTGGGTAGCTTCAGGATGGTGTCTGGTCACTACATAGATTGAAGAATAATGAGAGAATTGACATTTTCAGTCCCACCTTGCTCTCAGTCTCCAGAACAGGGAGAGGGCAGAAAGTTAAATTGATTGCCAATGCCTCCTGATTTAATCAACCATGCCTATGGAAGTCTCCTGAAAAACTGAGAGAGCTTCACATGCACACGAGGACATTTCTAGACGTCTGCTCACCAGAGAGGATGGAGAAGTTCTGTGCTTCCCATACACTTTGCCCTTCGCATCTCTCGGAGTGGTACTCACTGAGATTCTCAAGATATCTCTTCTAAAATATATGTAAACATAAGCAGGGTCTTTGCTGAGTTCCAACAGCTGTTCTGGAAAATTAAATAAGGAAGGGGTTGAAGGAACTTTGGTGTACTGCCCATTGGTTAGACCCTGAGGCTTGACAGTGGCATCTGAAAGAAGTAACAGTTCTCGGAGAGTGGATTCAAGCTGTCGGTCAGCAGGCCTATCAGTCTGCGTATCATCTATCTATCTATCTATCTACCTATCTATCTATCTATGTATCCCTCCTTAAAGGGGTCTTCTCTGGTACCTGCTGCAACATAGCCTACCTGACAGGAAGAACACCAAACACACCCAGTGTCAGAAGGATGCCTGTGTGACAGTACTATGAGAAAAAATGGGTCTGAGATGTATTTCTGTTGCCCTAAGCCCACCTGTTGTAGATGCCTCCATTTCCCAAATGAGGAAACAAAGTTCAGAAGTGTGACATGCTTGAAAACACACCACAAGCTGGTACTGAGGCTAAGACTCAAGCTTATCTAGCCAGTCTCAAACTAGAGTCTCCTCTGCTGTTCACGCCAGCCAGCCACTTCCCTCCACTGTCCACCCCTCGATAGAGCTACCAGATAGACAGAGCCTGGTTCCAACCCCAGCTACTTCCCTCCACTGCCCATCCCTCAATAGAGCTACCAGATAGACCGAGCCTGGCTCCAACCTCAGCCACTTCCCTCCACTGCCCATCCCTCAATAGAGCTACCAGATAGACAGAGCCTGGCTCCAACCCCAGCAGAAAACTTATGTCCAGGCAGTCAAATGTTTCCCAGAAAGTATTGATTGAGAGTTACACAGTAGTTTTAGCATGTGGGTAAATTCACAAATACAGAATCTATGCATACTGAAGATAGATTGTATTTATATATAGGATTTCTGTGCCTGATATCATCTGCCACTGATTATTAGAGCCCTCATCTTACACATGGAGAGGCAGGATGCTCTAGTTTCATTTCTGTTGCTATAATTAAATACCCTGGCCAAGAAGCAGGTGAAGGGAAGAAAGAATAATTGACTTACAGGTCTAGATTACAGTCTGTTGTTGATGGAACTCAGGACCTGACTTCAAAGCAGCTAGTCACAGCAGAGAGCAACAACACACTGGGTTATCTGCTGCTCTAGCTTCTGTTTTGTGTGATTCAGCATCCTGACTAGGAAATGGTGTCGCCCACAGTGGTCCAGATCCTCTGGCTTCAGCTGACAATCAAGACAATCCCCTACAGGCATGCTCACAGCCCAAGCTCATGTAAATTATTCCTCACTGTGGCCTTCTTCCCAGGTGACTCCAGGCTGTGCCAAGTTGACAGTTTTTAGCACAGGAAAAAAACAAAATTCCCATGTGGGAGTGAGACTAATAAATTGTGGTTCTCTGCAGGATTCTACAACTAAGCTTGGTAGGAACAAGGCCACAGTCTTGGGGGTCAGAACTTTGGACAGGCACACATGTGCCTTATGCTAACCACTAAAGTTTTAAAGGGCATTGAAATTAAGACGAGCTGTCCCCAAGTTAGTAGCCATACCGGCAATAGTATCTGATGCGAGGCTTCCTGCCCAGCATGTGTGTCATGCAATGCCAAGAGCATAATCCTCAAGTCAAAGCACTGAGTTCTCTTGACCAATCCTAGCCACAATGACCACTGTGTGGCCATGGACAAGGTTCTTGCTTCATGAATTACTGGGAATATTAAAGGTCAACCCGTCAACTGGGGCCTCTTGGGAAAGACAACAGCATGTTTACATGTCTTCCTGTTTCTGTCTGGGCACATGAGTACTAAACAGGAGGGAATCACAAGATCCATGTCCTTCGAAATCACTCCAGCTGCTAAGAAAGTGAATGAGCAGCTGGAACGCTTCCCTCTTCTTCTGTCTAGTTTACAACAGCGGTGCCCTTGGGAAATCTCCTAAGAGAGAGCGAGAAGCCAGCTGTAGAAGAAAGCAAAAGTCTTTTTGTCCTTATAGCAGGTCCAGTGCTTCTCTGGTTGGTCTCATTCTTACCCATATTTGAGGAGAGCAATAACAGAGGCCACAGCGCGGCTCACACAGGAGACACTGCTGCAGGGAACCACAGCAGCATCAGCCATGGGGAGAGTGAATCTCCTCTCACTGTCCAGGAACTCAGACCCACATAGCTGGGACATGGACTTGGGTGGGTAACTTGATTTCTTCCTCTTCATCCCCTGGGATCTTTAAGTTATAAATGAGAAATAAAAGTCATATGTATTTGAAGACTACAACTTTGTTTTGTTGTACGTGTACATTGTGAAATGATGCCTTCAAGCTAATTAACAGATATATCACTCCACAGTTACTACTTACTCTTTTTTTGTATGTGTGAATGCTGAAGGGTGATGTGTGAACATCTAAGATCCAAACTCATGGCAAATTTCAAATATACGGTTTTGCTAATTAATAGTCAATAAAGACTGTCATCCCTGCGTAACTGAAGCTTTGAGCCTTTTGACCAGGATCTCCCTATTTCTATCAATCTCTTCTCCAGTCCCTACTAATTGCTGCTGTTCAACATCTTCCTGGGTTTGACTACTTAGGATCAGGCAGCATCTGTCTATGTCTGGCCTACTTCACATAGCATAATATTGCCCATGCTCATCCATGTCACAAATGGCAAGGTTTTCTTCTAAGGCCTAATAATATTCCATTGCTCATAGGTTTGTTTTTTTCATCCATTCATTTATCACAAAACATACAGCTGGTTTCCATAGATTGGGCATCACCATGACTGATACTGCAATGGACATGGGAGAGCACGTATCTTCACAAAATAGGGATTAGATTTCTTTTGAGTACATGCCTAGAAGATAGGATGCTGGGTAGCACTTTTCTTCTATTTTCTATTTTAGGCCACTTCCATACTATTTATCGTAATGGGTACACCTGGTTAGAACCCATCAGTAATGTATTACCTCACTAACAGTTGGTTCCTTTTTTTAAGGAAATCTATTCTAGCTATGAAACAGTATCTAGTATCAACATGCCCTTGGTTCTCATTTCCATGATGATTGATAACGAGCATCTTTTTTCTTCATCAAAATAGAAAAATCAATCCTAAAATATCACAAAAAATCATGGAGACTCTTAGTGACCTCAAGCAAGAAGAACCTTTGTTCTTTGGGTTACATAGAACAAATAGCAAGTAAACCAGCATGGCATGTGGATTAAGAACAGATGGCCTGGTGTGTGGAGCAGCATGCTGTCTAAAATGAACATATGCATTCGTAAACAATTGAGTGTTGATAAAGCATCAGGAAAACACAACTACGATAGGACTTTTTTTCAATAAATTACTCTGGGAAAACTGGTGAAAGACCAACCCTCTGTTGATGATTCTGTAGACAAGACAGAACTTAATGATGGTGGA
This sequence comes from Acomys percivali, assembly GCA_907169655.1. Classification (NCBI taxonomy): domain Eukaryota; kingdom Metazoa; phylum Chordata; class Mammalia; order Rodentia; family Muridae; genus Acomys; species Acomys percivali. The sequence goes on from OU015749.1 coordinate 14,414,711, forward strand.
GAGTTAGAATATTGTAGATGGAGAGCCGAAATTATCTTTAGTGCCCTGGATATCAGGCATTATCACCCACCTTACCTCCTGTGGCCATCAGGTAAAACCTTCAGAATACATTAATTTTCAGACCACAGCTTTCCCCAACCCAAAAGCTAAAACGTCAGCAGAGACCTACACCACAGAACTTCCTACCTTGCTATACCTGCCTTCTGGACGTCCCTGCCAATGTATTTGGTAAATGCATTGATTTGTGATGGAACATGCATTCAGGGAAATTTGAATACATGTTGCTATAATCAAACTGCCTTGTGTTTAGTTTGGAATAAACAATTTTTTGTCCCCTGTGGAGCAAGAGTTACATTTGGTGTCAACAGCAAATTGCATAGAGACAGAATTGGAATCTTATTTCACACCATATTGATTAAAAATGCATTCATGGCTTGGATATAAGATCTGAAGGCTACTGGGAAGCCCAGGAAATTGCCTCTTGGCCTTGGTCTTGGCAGTGGCTCTTTAGATATAACACCAAAACACAGAGAGGACAGATGACATCAAACCCAGAAGCTTCTGCACAGCAAAGGAAACAGCAGTGTGGAAAGGAGAAAATACATGTAAGCCACCCTCTGCTAAAGCGCTTGGGTCCACGCCCTCAACTGGACTTCACACAATCTCACAGCAAAGCCATACACTACCACCTTTGAAAATAAGAGTCCTCACTGGGCAGTGGTGGCACACGCCTTTAATCCCAGCACTCGGGAGGCAGAGGCAGGCGGATCTCTGGTCTACAAAGTGAGTCCAGGACAGCCAAGGCTACACAGAGAAACCCTGTCTCAAAAAACCAAAAAATAAATAAATAAAATAAGAGTCCTCAGATATAGCGTCCTCAGATGAAGACAAATGAGCAAGCCATCAGGTTCACCTTTACTAGGGTCCATCCACCTAACAGATAAGGGAGTGATACACACACGTACTTCAGGAACATGGCAGAAGCTGAAGAAAAACATTGTGTAGTGGAATGGACTGAAAGTGCAAGGGAAGTAGTGGCTGACACACAGCATCTCAGAGCAGACAGTATGATGTCCCCAAATGCATAAGCAGAAGAAATGCTGATGTCACCCCGGAGAGGGAGACAGCGCACAGGTCACATCACTGGGTCGTTTGGGCGGCTGAGAAGGGAAAGAGCTCCCCTTTGGATCACTTCATCCTCCATTCCTTAGGATTCTGTATGTGTAGGCAGTATTCAAACATTCTTTCCCCATCAAAAGACTTCTCTGGGCATGGTGTGGTCACTGCTGGGAAACCACTGCTGTGCTTCCCTGTGTAAGACTGGGCCCGCCAATATTTCATTAGTGCTTGGGAGGGGATGATGAGAGCCCACTCTCCCTAAGAGATGGTTGACAGCTAATGGTTGCTGAGAGAGGGGATGTCACTTTCTTCAATGCTAAAGCCACTGAACAGACGTTCATATCCAGTAAATAACTTTCCATGTGTGCTCATGCAAGCAACCTAACCAAACTCAGAGACATACACAGAGAGTCATGAAAGGGGACTTATGGAGGGGGCATCATAAAAGGTAGGGGTGGGTAAGAAAAGGCAATTATAGTGAAACAACTAAAATTTGTTATCTATGTATACAGAGCTGTCGAAGAATAATTTTTAAAAAGTTTGTGTCCTATAAGAAACATTTTTTATGCTGGCTCGTTTCCTAAAGGAGGCATCTCTGTCATCTGAGATCTAGACTTCTTCCTTCACAGCACTTTAATAAATCCCTAAAACAAAGAGCAGCCTTTGGTTTTGAATCCACAGGTGTTTAACAAAATCTTCCTGTAAGCAAGTTTTGCAACCACAGTCTCTATGAAATGGCAAGTCATAAGCAACTGACAAGTGTTGAATAAATGCAATGTTTAAACTGACAGGCATTTAATCAGTCCTCTTGGGATTTGGTAGCTTTTTTTGGACTCATGTTCTTTGATAAAAAAACTAGATCCCAAAGAATGAGAGAGTATTAGCACATGAATCCACTGCTGCTTTGAAAACTGCCACTCTGGGTCCAAATTTGTCTCTACCTTAGGATTCTGGAAATCTTCCTGGGCCAATATGGAGCACCTGGAGAAAGGAGGTCCCGAAGGGGGAGGCCACGGGGGCGTGAAGGGGAAGCCAGCTGATAGGCCCTTGTGAACATTACCTCTTAGTCCTCGCTGCATAGTTAACTGAGAACCAATTATTTCTCTGTCCAGAAGAGAAAGTGTATTCCTGTAGAGCGGAGTGTGGAATAACATCCAGGACATGCTCTTCCATCTCCAGCAAAAAATCAATGCAAGTGCTTTCTCCACAGGGACTGCCACTTAAATGGGAGTAAGCTTGCAGAAAGGAAGAAAGAAATAAAGGAAGGAAGGAAGGAAGGAAGGAATTCCCATCAAAGGAAAACCATAAGGAGACATTAGGAGGAAATATAATCTCAATTCATGTCAAAATGTTCAGGTAGCTCATTATTATATTCACTCTGAAATACTGAAGATGATGAATCAAGATCATTCAAAACTGAGCATCGAAGCCAGCCAGCTTCTTCCTGTGATCTTAGCACCAGGCTGGGGGAAGCCTTCTCATGAAAGGGGTCAGGCCGAGTTGCACAGTGAGCCCTTCTCAAGAACTCAAAAGAAAACAAATAATTTAATTTTAATTAAATGTTATATTTTAATTAAGCACAAAATAGAAATTCCTCATCCGACACCCGCAGTATGAATTTGGGAGACGATGCTTCAGGGTGACAGGAGCATGTGCCTCTATGTCACATAGCTTTCTGACAGGGTAAATTATTGCCTTGTGTGGCTGTAGCCAGCTGCCTCCGGCTGAATTCACATGTATTGAGTCTGCACAGCCAGACTTAGAGGGAGACTCACCTAGTTATTTCCTTTCAGTACCAATATCCCACTGTTAGAGGAAAATGGTGACTTGTGAGTATAGAGTTGGTCCTGTGTTGCACACAGATTTGAGATATCAAAATTCAGTTTTGACAAAACCACAATACTGTAAAGCAAAGGGGAGTAAGAACCAGCAAATTAGAATCCCAGTAGAAAGAAAGAGTAGCTCTGATGCCACTAGCTGCTAGGCAACCCTAATTTACACTTGTCAAGTGTTCTCCAGCTCCATTTACACTGGTCTCATACACCATCTCTTTCACCTGGGCTGCTACACACACACACAGAGAGAGAATGAGAGAGAGAGAGAGAGAGAGAGAGAGAGAGAGAGAGAGAGAGAGAGAGAGAGAGAGAGAGACGGGGGCGGGGGAGACTTTCCTGCAGATCTGACCTAATATTAGGCATTCACCTTAAATGCTACTTGTAAACAGTTACCAAAAATTAAAAAACATTAATCAAGATCAACATTTTAAAGCATTAATTTTGGGTTGCCTTGTTTTTGTTTTTAATCTAAGTAAAATTGTTTCTTCTTGGCCTTTTGGGTAAAATCAAGTGTAAAATCTAAGTTAGCACAAGCATATCCCTAATGAATGCCCATATCTTACTTAGATAAAGACAGGACACAAACCAGTCATACTGATGACAAGGTGAAGGGAAAAGAGAGCTTCTGTATATAGGATTTTATGCCTGTGTTTAATAGTAACTTTTCCAGACCATAAAAATCTAAACAGTCAAGAAGCCAATGGATCAAAACTCACAGTACAATTTTAGATGGAAATGTTTTACTTATACCTCAAATAAAGTATAACTTATTCTCAGTTTTCTTTCTTGGATCTAATAGAAGCAAACACAGCATTCATTTCTTCTGGGGTTTGCATCTCTGATGATCTTCATTTTGTTGAGAATTGTAAGTTGTTCTGAGTGGGAGAAAGTAACTTAGGAAGTGGGCTCAGAGAGTGGTGAACATTAGAGAAGACGAGAATAAATGTTCTGAGAACTTCAAATTTAAATGATCATGGGGCAGCTGGGCATTGTGGTACATGCCTTTAATCCCAACACTCAGGGAGGCAGAGGCAGGGGGCTTGCTGTGAGTTCGAGGCCAGCGTGGTCTACAAAACAAGTCCAGGACAACTAAGGCCAGACAGAGAAACCCTGTCTCAGGAAAATAATAATAATAATAATAATAATAATAATAATAATAATAATAATAA
>OU015749.1:14418843-14430401 GCA_907169655.1 Acomys percivali
AATAATAATAATAATAATAATAATAATAATAATAATAATAATAATAATAATAATAATATGATTAAAATATGATCACAGGGTTGGGGGAGTGGTTTAGTGAAGTATATGCTTGTTCAAGATCCTAGGTTCCATTCCCAGCATCAAAACAAAACAAAAAAAAAAAGAGTTTAAAATAATCACAAGATTATAACAATAAATCACATTTAAAATGCCTAATTTCCTATTTCTAAATGCTACTTAAACTTCTAGGGTAGAAAACACTAAAAATGTACAAATTAGTGTAGGAACATTTGAAAACTTTTGCCTATGGTTTTAATAGGGCTCTATATGGCACTATTAAGTACTGGCTTTATTTAAAATTTGGGTATTTTACTCATCAGTGACATTTTTCCATTCAGACTTTTCAAATACTATATGAAAATATTATTTCTCTTAACAACTGAGGTATTTATGCCTTCTTAGCTTTGAGCCAGAGGCAAGTGCTTTGCACATTGGCACTGTGACTGAGGGCCTCGCCCCTGAACCCACCCACTAAAACACAGAGAGATGGATTCAGATGTAAGTGAAGGCATGCGCTCCTGCACCTCAAGACGGCCCAGTGGCCTCACTCTGCAGCCAGGTTGAATCCAAACGCCTCTACCCAGGCGGTGAGGAAGGCTATAGGTGGCCAGGCTCCAGGCATTCTCCAATGCCATCAAGCCTTTTTCTGCAGACTATATACACAGCACCCACTGCTCAGAACCCTTCAAGTTCTCCTCTCGCTCACTTCCTTGGGCCTCCTCACTTTCTTTCACGGCTGGCTCCCTTTCACCCTTTCAAGTCATCCCTCTTGTACAATGCTCTCCACCCAACGTATCAGCTGTTGTCATCCTAATCAGGGTGGCTGTCAACTACACTGCAAGAGACCCTTAAGATCTGGTTTATTGTCCTTGCCTCTTATAAGAGGGGCTTGGGGGGTAGGGGTGTCATTAGATCCCCACCTGAGGTTTCAGCCACTCCTTCCTGCATCACCTTCCTAGCTGCAAGGGATCCTATACAGCAGGTTCACACCAAATCTGGAGGCCCATATGTTGTATACAGCGTGTGTGGTTAACTGAAGGTGGGGCAATGCCATCCATGTATCTTTGGGGACATTAGCATCCATGCTGGGGTGATATTTTTATGGGGTAAATGTTTTAGGGGTCACCCATGCCCAATAAATTTAATGGTTAACCAATTTGGACCCTGGTGGAACTATGGCTTGGTGCCCTATGGGGGTGAGTAGACGTTTGCTTACACATATACTCCCACTCAGGAAATGTTCATGTATCTTTCACAGGGTTTGCCAACCCTGCCTAATCTAAGTAAACTTAAGTGCATATTTTTCATGGTTGGGGCACAGCCCCTTCCCAGTGTGCTTCAAGTCCTCGGTGTCCACACTGATGTTTGCAGTCGATACTTTTTGTTAAAGGAAGGCTAGCCACTGAAGGAGGCAATGGCTTTAGCTTTTATTTTCTTTCCTGTTGTTTTTTGTCAGGCAGCTAACTTCACCAAGTATGTACAGGAATAGAAGTTGGCTATGTCAATCCTGAATCTAACAGCAGTTCTATCCTCAAAGGCCCTAACATTTGTGACATTTGTGAAATTGTGGCTTAGACATCACCAGCGTGGGTTTCTGGGAAATGTCCTGTGCTGTCCCCAAGGAGGAAAAACAACCCAGAGTCTTGGAGCTCATATCAGCCCTTTCTGAGAACTGCTTCTTTCGTGTCTGTCTGAAGGTCAGACATGGCTGTGGGCACGGAGGCAAGGACAGGGGGGAGGGACAACACATCATTGTGTGTTAATGGCAGCATTGGAACTGTGGTTTCCTTGGCTGTGGGAGGTTTTGACAATCCAAGCAGTGGTGTTAGCTTCCCACTTTGTGTGGTTATCCTGCACTGTTACCTTGTATTTATTCCTAACAGAAACCAGGCTAGAAAGAGCCCAACCCTACCAGAAACTTCTTCACCTCTTAGACTAGAGCTGACGAAGACAGCCTGCACCAAAGGGTTAGGGCGGCGACTCCACCAATGAAGTGCCCACCACAGAGCACAGGAACTTGCTCTCACATTCAGTGGAGATCCCATGTCAAAAAATAAGGTAGAAATGTGGGGCATAGTGGTGGTACACACATTTAATTCCAGCACTCGAGGGGCAGAGGCAGGTGGGTCTTTGTGAGTTCAAGGCCAGTCTGTTCTACAAAGTGAGTTCCAGGACCAGTGCTGCATAGAGAGACCTTGTCTCAAATTAATTAATTGATTGATAGTTAAATATAATAAATAAATAAATAAATAAATAAATAAATAAATAGTAAAGTAGAGAGCCAGGACTTGCCTTCAAGCTGAAGACTTGAGTTCAATCCCCAGAACCCCCATGGTAGAAGGACAGAAGTGACTCTGTGTGTCCTTCGACCTCCACACAAGTGTTGTGATATACCATAGCCCTTCTCAACATACACAAACTAAATGTAATAAATCTTTTCTTTCAAAATAGAGAGCAATTGAGAAAAATCCCCAACATTGAATTCTAGCCTCCAAACACACACACACACACACACACACACACACACACACACACACATACACACACACTGATCAAGAATAGTATTTTATACAGGGCATGGCGATACACACCTCTAACTCCATCTCTCAGTGGCAAGAGGGTCTCCATATGTTTCAGACCAGCCTGGTCTATGAAGAAAGCTCCAGGACATCTGGAGCTACATAGTGAGAGCCCACCCCAAGAAAAGACAAAACAACAACAAAACCAAAAACCAAACACAAGCTCTTTGCCTTTGGCTAGAGAGAGAGTTCAGTGGTTAAGAGTGAAAGGACCAGAGTTGGCATAGGACACACCAAGACCAAGTTCTGAGCACAAAGGAGATTTCTTTGCCCCAGAAGGGCAAAGGGCTGAGAACAAGAGACAAAGAGAGAAGAAAGAGCATGGGGGAGAAGGGGAAGGGAGCAAGGGAGATGAGGAAGGAATAGTTGCCTGGGAGAAACAAAGGACTGGATATAGGAGAGACAGATGTGGCCTGTAAGCAAACGGCAGTTTATAAAGGGAAAAGGTTTTACAGTGTTATGGTGACTTGGTTTGTTTTGATTGGGCATGTTAATTAGAATAGCCAAAATGGGCCTTTTGACTACTGGACTTTAGTACTTTGATAGCTGGACCTTGGTGGTCAGGTTAGAAGGAGGAATTGGCTAAATTAGGGACTAGACCTTGGTGGCTAGCTTTAGAAATGCAATCTATGGTTTAGCAAGGCAGAAAGAATGGGATAAGGGACAGGCCTTCAAAGAGTACTAGCTCTTTCAGAGGACCTGGGTTTGGTTCCTAGCACCCACACAGCAACTCACAATCATCTGTAACTCCAGTTCCAGGGGATCTGATGCCCTCTTTTGGCCTCTGCAGTTAACAGGCATGCATAAGCCTATGCAGATATACATGCAAGCAAATGCACACACACAAGATGGAGGAGGAGGAAAGTGGGGGAGAGACCCACTGTCCCCAATTGATAGTCTGTCAGGCATGTGTACCCCATGACCCATGGGCCACATGGGCCCAAGGAGACCTATGAATGCAGTCCAACACAAAAGTATGCATGCATTTACTTAAAACAGTGAGGTGTTGTGTGTGTGTGTGTGTGTGTGAGAGAGAGAGAGAGAGAGAGAGAGAGAGAGAGAGAGAGAGAGAGAGACTTTGACTGTGTAGTTCTAAAGTATGAAATTTATAAATGATATTGGATCACAACATCAAGAGGTTGGACACAGTTGCAACTTCGCTCTGGTCCATTTTATTGCTACGGTGAAACACCTGAAGTAGCTAACTTATAAAAAGAAAAAGTGTCATCATTCATCTTGTGTTGGAAGTCCAGGAAATACCACACAAACCCTGGCAAGGGTCCCCATCAACAGCAGGAGCATATGTCTACCTGTCTGTGTGGCTTCTGTTCCTTTTCTTATAAAGTACCAGGGCTGTCATGGGGCTCCACACTAATGACCTAGTCTGAAGCAAACAGCTCTCCAAAGACCCCACCCCAAATACCAGAGCTGATTCACAAATACCTTTGGGAATGACAGCTGTGTGAGTCTGGGGTGAGTTGGAAGACAAATCAAATTCCAACAATAGCACTGGGGATCCTTTTAAGACAACTCTGAACCCTTCAGAATATTGTGCAAATTCTGTGTTTCTAGGGGGAAAATCCACAACTCTAATGAAATGATTTGAGTATTTCCCAACCTACTCTCTGTGAAAGGTTTTTCTAAAGCCTTTATAAGCAAAAAAAGTTGAGAAAGTGAAGAACTGGACCTCAGTAAATGAACACTGAAGCCGCCAACAGAACGAACATTAAATGCTAGGAGTGACCAGAAAGCAGGAAGACAAATGGGCCAAGGTCTGTTCCTAAATCAAAGACATTAAAGAAGCAGTGGGCTGAATATAAAAAGCACACACCTGAGCGAGACATTGGGATAATTAAATACATTTATGGAAGGCAGTTTCAAAGAGGCTAAATTGGTGGCAAACTGTTGTTTCAACTTTGTGGTATAACCAGGTGGCAGAGTGCTGTAAGGCAGAAAGAAATGTGAGTCCCAGAAGTGAAGAATGAAATCGTCGGCTTCCTACCTATAAATAGGAATAAAAGGTCTCAACAGGCCAACACTCCTGCTAAAGAGGCAAGGAGGAAAGTAAGTGGATAAATTAAAATATCACTTATTTTTTAAACTCTAGATTTATATGAATGCAAAGAATATGAATAAGATTGAGCCCTTCCTAGGTGAATGCTAGTGGCCACTGCCCTCCCTGGTCAGCTAGTCTAGAAATAGGCAAATAAAACCTGGCTCACCACAGTTAGACACTGCATGGGTATATGGAGAAACCTCTGAGGCTGGGATAGTCTCAGAGATTGGGCTGGACTATAGAATCTCTCTTGAACTCAGGCTCATAAACCAACAGAACTCACTACAACTTCCCAGTGCCTGGACTCAGAATCGTATTGGGGAGAGGGTGTCTATAAAACACACAGGATATTTTTGCCTTTGGGAAATTTGAGGCAAGGTCTTTACTAAGCTACCTAAGTTGGACTTTGTAGCCCAGATAGTTCCCGAACCCATCATCCTCCTGCCTCAACCTCCCAAGTAACTAAGATTTACAAGCCTGCACCACTAGGATCATCTTTTGTCTTTTAATTGTATTAACTTAAGCCAGGGGTTGCAGGGCTGCGGAGATGAATTGGCATCAGGGCCTGAATTCAGGCCTTCAGCATCCACACAGAAGCCAGGCACAGTGTCTGATGTCTGCAACCCCAATGCTGGGTGGAAGTACAGACAAAAGGTTCCCAGGCACTTGCTGAATAGACAGTGCAACCCAAATGACAGCTCCAGGTTCAGGAAAGAGACTGCACTCAAAAAGTTAAGGTGGTGGACATAAGAACACGGCCCATAGAATCCACTAACCAGGGCTCACTGGGGCTCACAGAGACTGAAGCAACAATGAGGGAGCCTATATGGTTCTGACCTAGGTCCTTTGCAATGTATGTTATGTTTGTGTAGCTTGGTGCTCTTGTGGGACTCCTAACAGTTTGAGAGGGTCCCTGCCTTGGGGACCCTTTTCCTCCTACTGGGTTGCCTCATCCAGCCTTGGCATGAGGTATGAGCCTCGCCTGGTTGTAGTTTGTTGTGCCATGTTTGGTTAATATAGCTGGGAGGCCTGCTCTTTCCTGGAAGGAAAAGGAAAACGAGGGGATCTGGGGGAGAGAGGAGGTGGGCATGCTGGGAGGAGATGAGGGAAGAGAAACTCCAGTCGGGGGGGGGGGTAATATATAAAAGAAAAATAAGTAAATAAAATTTTAAAAAATAAGTTCTGGTAGAGAGCAATAGAGGAAGACATGCAACATCAACCTCTAGCCCCCTACAACACACAAGTACATCCATACCTGTGCACACACCCAGACACTGCTTATTCACACACAAAAATAATGTGTGAATAAATACATTATAAATGGATGGTTGTAAGTTATTTATGTCTTAGGGTTGTCATGAGACTAGGGTATTTTAATTCTCTCATGTATTATATTTTTTTGTTGTTTAAAATAGTCAAAAGTTGATTATATCACCCGCATATATGCTCTTTTCAATGTACTACATTTTCTTCCTTTAACTCTAAACTTTATCTGGGATCATTTTTCTTCAGTCTGAACCACTCGTTGCAGTGTCAGTCTGCCACTGATGGATAGCTAGCCTGCTTCTGTTCATCTGAAAATGTCTTTATCACCTTCATTTTGGGTGGGCTCTTTCCTTGGACAGAGTGGTGATTATGTCATTTTCTTGTCTTCAAACTCTCTGTTGAAATTCTCAACCTTGCTGTTTATCTCCTTGAATATTTTGATCACAATATTTGTGGCACAGTGACACTGTCTGGAGTCCTCTAGGTCTTTTTCTCTTCTCGTTAGTTCTGCTCATCTTCATTCATGTTGCCCTAAGGAATGTTTCTGAAACCGATCAAAGATGAGTGTACAAATGTCTTCATTGTAATCAAAATTTACGATATTTTTAAACCATCAGAATTCAATTTTTATCAGCAGGAGAATAACTACTGATGTGCTGGAAGACTACCTGACCACCCCTAACAATATCCAAATGAGAAATTATCAATGAACAAAAGTAACACATGTAATTAGTAGACTACAACCAAGTGTAGTCTTTAAAGTCCACATGGTGCTCAGTTTTAAGTGTCAACTTGCCAAAGCTTAGAATCATCTGAGAAGAGAGACTGAATTAGACATTGTCTAAATCACGTGGGCCTCTGTGTATATCTGTGGGATGTTGTCATGATTACTAATGGATGTTGGAAGACGCAGCCCACTCTGGGCGGCACCATTTGTAGGCCAGGAGACCCAAGCTATGTAAGGCAGGAAAAAGCTGGACACTTGCTTCTCTCTGTTCTCAGCTGTGGGTATGATGTGGCCAGCTGCTTAAGTTCCTGTCTTGGCTTTTCTCTCAAAGATGCACCAAAGCCTGGAACTATGAGCCGAATAAGCCTTTCCTCCCCTAAGTGGGTGTTACTTGGTGAGCTTTGACTCAGCAACAGAAATAAAACCAGGGCAATGCATAAGTACAGAAAAGACACCATAAAATAAACAAGATGTAACAGTCATGGGTGATGGACAAATTCTTCCCTTCCGTTTTACTGATTGTCTCTCATAGGTGCTAAATACTTCACAATCAGAAAAGGTCTTTAGGAGACAGCATACACATCATTTTCATACAAAAAAATAAAACGACTGAAAGTGTCTCCTTTTATTCCACAAAGGGAAACTGAATCAGGATATGTGAAAATATGTTTTCCTCATGTCTGTTTTCCCTTTTAATAAATTGGGTGCATTCAACACGAACTCTCCCCCAAATACCTCTACATCCATTTCTGTTTAGCTAGTTAATGCCATACACTTATAAATCAAATTCCCAAGACCTCCCTTCTCTCTGTTTTTCCTTCTTATGTCCTAAACGAGCACAGAAGAAAAATATTGTAATATTGGGAATCTAGAAGCTTTTTTATTTCCTAATCCCTGTTACTTATTATAGTTTGGTTCCCTGGATTTTTTTTTTTACTCTTGGCTAGGGCTAGCTGTCTGCACAGTAACCTCTGGAAAGGTTAATCACACACTTCCCAACCATCCATCACTCATCCTTGCAGAGGGAGAGCTTGGAGCCTGAAAGCATTGCTCACTGTAACCAGCCATCTGTGACTTGGATTTGTGTCCTTCATGGCTCATGAAAACCAGTGGTGTTACATGAAATCTTACCAGAAGAAGACAGACAGCCCATACTAAAGCCCCAGAATGGAGCCCAAACTTTAGATGGAAGCAGCCGCCAGCTTCCTTCCATGTTAAGGTCTCCTCCATCTTCAGAAAGCTCTTTCCAGTTTATCTCCAAGGAAGCCAACAAAAGCCCACAACAGCCTGGCAGGGCTCCGAATGCTTTAAGTTCCTTGATTTTTTTTTAAAAGCTCAACTTCTCTAATCACATCTTTAAAAGGATAATTCTCTGACATTATATATACAAAGCTGATGAAAAAAGCAATATAAATCAAATTATGCCAAGTGTGTGCTCTTTCCTCAGAACTCCCTCCAGGACAGTTACATCTGTGACAGCTCACAGTGGCTTTGCTTACAAACAGCTAATGCTCCCAAAAGAGCCAGTTGGAAACCAAGACACAAATGGCATCATGTGTCTACTGGGCAAACCAAGCAGCAAATCAGGACCATGGCCCAATATGAACAGTAAAGCACACTCCAAGAACCAGACCTGGAGACATACAGCAGTGCCCTCGCTTCTACATAGCTCACTTCTCTGCCTTCCTCTGCTTTCCAAGAAGGGCATTATGGGTAACAGTGAAACCCTTTGCAAAGGGCTGCAAATATTTTATTGGGGAAGAAAACACAAAGCAGGTCCCAGCTTGAGTTTATCTGGGATTTGTATTTGCTCAGCTCTTCTGATGACTTGGGGAGAGAGATGCTCTTTGCACTGAGAACTGACTGGTTTCCCAAGAGAGAAACATACTAAGGGCAGAAGCAGCAAGGTTTGAAGCAAAGATTATAGCAAAAGCACACGAGTGCCTACTCAGGTTGGAGGCTGCAAATGAAAGTAGGAAAGCCATTCCATTAAAATAGTCGCTTAGGAGGCAAACATCACAAGTTATACACACGAATGCACATACACGTGCACACCAAGCACAGGAGATCATAGAGACAAATTTAGTTTCCCCAGCTTGCCACAGACTACCTGTCACAGGCAAGTTATAAGCAGTTGCCAAAGATAGCAAGTCATCAAATGTGGCCAGGACACTGCATGCTCACAGCAAGACAGTACTGCAAAGCAGCGGACTAACACACAAGGACAAGTGAGGCGTCTCTAGAGAGCTCCTGAGACACATGAGAAGAACTCTGCATAGAGTTGGAGGTCACTGCCAGGGGGAGGTGGCGGGGAGAGGGGGCAAGAAACATTAGTAAAAGACAATAAAGTTTGAGTTATGATTCATATTGTGACCCCATTAGACACAGGGGTCAGTGAAGCTCAGGGAGATACAGGCTACAAGAGTCTATCTGAGGCTATAATTATCAGCCCATTTGTTTTCCACTGGTGACAGGAATAGCAGCACAGTAATTGGAGGAGAATTGTGCAAAGACTCAGACAAATCGCGGTCCACTATATTCTATATTTTATAGGGAACACGCACAACCAGATGAACTCTGGAACACACTACGGCTCGTTACTTTTGACAGCTTGTGCCAGAAAACATGGATTGCCAAGTTATTCATCACCATTTATGCCCAGATCATAAATCTTTATTTTGCAAAAGCCACGCTTTGGATTTGAGGCAGACTGTAGCGTTTACCCTTCTTGGCTGATGTGCTGAGGAAGGGCCTCTTGGCAGCATTCCTTGGGGACTCTATCCTTCCCCCAAGGAATCCTTTTACCCACTAGCTCGCACCTCGTTTCCCACACTATTGAAAGGATCCAGTTGCGGCTGATCATGAAAAAAAGATTTTCACCAGCCCATTTCAGACACTTCTGAGGCAATTGTGTTGGCTGAACCCCTGCTGAGCTAGTTCACCAGTTCACTTATTATATAGAGTTATAAACTGTGCCTAAACCTAAAATAAACATTCTGAAATTACTAGGGGAGTAAAATGGCTATTTTTTTTTTTTAAAGAAAGGTTTTTTGGAATTTAAGAAGTTACTTTAAGACTGCAAGCAAGAGCATAAAGGACCGGAGAGATGGCTCAGCAGTTTAAAGCGCTTGCTGCTCTTTCAAAAGAGCCTGAGTTCAGCTCACAGCCCAGGTATGGTAGCTCACAACCATCTGTAACTCCTGTTCCAGAGAAGCAGACACCCTCCTTGGACCTCCAGGAGCACCAGGTGCTCAGGTGGTGCGCAACCACACTTGCCAAAGCATCTATACACATAATTTTTTTTAATCAAATGGAGGCTGAGAAGCTGGTTCAGGTGTTAAAAGCGCTTGCTGCTCTTACAGAGGGCCAGAATTTGACTCCCAGTGTGTACGTCTGACAGCTCACAACTGCCTATAACTCCAGTTTCAAAGGATTCAATGCCTTCTTCATGCTTCCATGAGCACTGACACACATGTGCGCGCAGGCACGCTCACGTGCACACGCGCACACACGCAAATAAAAGGCAAAATATTTCTTAAAAAACAAAGAGAAAGAACTTTGGTTTCTCATGCACCGGGTGCCAACCCCTTCATAAAAATGCATCATGTCTCCTTGACTCTGCCCCCAATATCCTGCCAGGTGGGCATGGCTACAGTGCTGAGGCTCTTTCCTCTGCATCTAGAGCCCTCTAGGATCCTGGGGCATTTTATAGATTGAGGCTAATCAGGCCCTGGTGCTTCCCAGGTGATTGTGTCGATGTGATGAATCTCAATACAGATACGGAGATTCTAGCCAAGATTTCTCGGTAAAGAAGCGTGCTCCCTCCTACTTCCCAACGCTCTCCCACGGCCACCGCTACTGCCGCCGAAGCTGTCCCATTTCCACGTTGATATGGCTGCTGGCGTGGGCCATGCAGGGTTAAGATCTAGCCCAGGCTTCTGCCAAAGTATGTCAGCAAAGCCCTGGCCTCCCAGGCTCCTCTTTCAAGCCAAACCTCTTCCCAAAGCAAGTAGAGAAAACAAAACTGCTGTGCGTACCTTTGAGAGCCTTTGCCGATTCCCTGTCCTCAGTTCCTGCTGCGCTCTGCTCTTTCTCTCTGCCTCTGGGTTCACCTTGGCCTCCATGTTTGCCAACAGTTTACTCAAGAACCCCAAATGCTTTCACCGGTGTAGCCACGCCCCTCAAATCCCAGCACACCTATCTCTGCCCAGAAATTTGTGCCAGGTGAGGTGTTTTGTGCCTGGAACTCGACACGGCTGCGAAGGTCTCCTCATGGACCACTCACCACCTTTCTCAGCTCTTCACCAAATTGAAATTTTCTTCTCTTTCCTTTTTTTTTTTTCTTCTTGAGACAAGGTTTCTTTGTGTAGCCTTGGGCTGTCCTGGACTCACTTTGTAGATCAGGCTGGACTCGAACTCACAAAAATCCAGTCTGCCTCTGCCTCCCGGAGTTTTGGGATTACAGGCGAGCACCACCGCACCCAGTAAAACACACATCATCTTGAGTCCAGGACCTTGCCCCTTCCAAAACCATCCTCACATGCCAGTGCTTAGTTTTAGGCCCAAGCTGTGATGGCTTGTCTAGAAATGTTGCCAAACTGACTGAAAGAAATAAAGTAGCTCTGAGCAGTGGCACCCCCGAACAGTTCACAAGGAAAACTTGATGTGCGTGGCGAGAATATTCCAGTGAAGGTGGCAAAGGCAAAGCCAGTGGGAAAGATGGCGGCAGCGGGCCCTGGCCAGAAGCCACTCAATAGTCACGCCAAGTGGAACAAACAAACATTTACAGCAAATACAGCCCAGGGCAACCTCACAAGCATTCGGTGTGTGTGTGTGTGTGTGTGTGTGTGTGTGTGTGTGTGTGTGTGTG
>OU015749.1:14430411-14453061 GCA_907169655.1 Acomys percivali
TGTGTGTGTGTGTGTGTGTGTGTGTGTGTGTGTGTGTGTGTGTGTGTATGTGCGCGCGCGCGTGCTTAAAAATACAGTGAACTATACGGAACATAACATTCACATTGTTTTGCCCTGTGTGAGGTACGAGGTTGAGAAAAGGTCTTTCCATGTACATTTTTGCTGGCCTGGAACTTTCTAGGTAGATCAAGTTGGCTTTGAACTCATAGAGATCCAACTGCCTCTGCCTCCCAATGCTGGGATTAAAGGTGTGTGTTACCACTTCCTGTAGTCAGCCCTTTTTAGATTCATGTTGTTGGACTAGCAAAGACTATTTGCAGAACCCCACATAAGTGCCTCTGTTCTAAATACACTAGTCCCTGTCAGTGTTCTTGTCAGCTCTCTTCTAAAGCCATGGAGTCCCAGTGTCTCTCAAGACCATCTCTTGGAATACAAAAATGGAATGAGGTGAGATGTCAACTCAGGAGCCCTCTGGGTTATCCAAGATGGCTGGGCATTAGTGCCGTGCCATGCCCGTGCACATCTCCTTTCAGCTTTGTGAGTCAGGTCCGTGTTCTCATGATATAAGCTGACCCTCCCCATCCCATCCCGACCCCTGACCCTGTGATCTGGACCTCCATATTCACACACACACACACACACACACACACACACACACACACACACACCTCTTATATTTCATCTGTGTTTAAGGAAACTGGTCCACAGAGTAAAGGGTGGTTGGTAATAACTTCCAAGGCTGAATTATAAATGGTCCTGCCACTTCTTCCTAAGTTTATAGAAGTCTGGCCACCCTGAAATAGTCAACACTATATGCCACACATGAAGAAAGCACAAAGACATGACAGTGAGAGTAAGGGGAGCTAGGGAGGGAGAGAAAGAGATGCCTGGGATGCCACAACTCCTCACTGCCCTTGTCATCCTAACTGAGGTCCCACATCTAGTGTCCCTCTGCCCTCAGTCTACATTGTAGATGCATGACTGTCAGGGCTGTGCCCATCCAAAATTTCATTTGTTAAACTCTAATCCCCACTGCCTGGGAAAGGTATTATATTTGGAGATCGAGCCTTAAAAGGGGTAATTTAGTTAAAAATGATGTCGGTAGAGTGAGTCCTAATCCAAAAATGGCTCTGTCTTTATGAGAAGAGATTAAGGCTAGGACACACATGCAGAGTAACGATTGTGTAAGGGCACAGGGAGAAGGCACTGCCAACAAGGAAGAGGGACTGCAAAGAACATGGTGCTGCCCACGCTTTACCCTCAGACGTTCCACCCGTAGGAAAGCAAGAAAATACATTCTGTAGTTTAAGCACCCCAGTTTGTGATGCTTTGTTATGGCAGCACTAGAAAACTGGTCACCAATGAGAAAGGAACTCTGACATCTTAAGCTACTAAAATCTGCGGGGGGTGGGGGGAGGTAATTTGATACATAACAGTTTATAAGCAAAACAGTATGATCTTCCCAAAATAAAGATGTGACAGTAATGCAAACCTTACATTCCTCTTCCTGGAGTGCTGCTGGTATGTTATTGGAGTCCCATGGAGCGGAGACTATGGGGGACCTTGTGACCACCCGCATAAACTCAGAAGCGAGGGAAGCTGTGATGAACAGTCTCACCTTCACCATCCCAGCCTTCCAGGCTTCTACAAAATGAGTAAAGTTAATTGCCAAGCTATAAAAATGCAATGACTATTAGGGCCCTCTGTGCACTTTTCATCTGTTAGTATGGTGACAACTGTAGAATTGGGGGAAACAAGTGTGCTTTGCAGTTGCCCAGCTTGCACACTGCTAAAGGTTAATTGGATTCCATTTTAGATTCTGTGCATCTCATGGGAGGGTGAATGTGTCTGAGGAAAAACAAGGTGTGTGGCGATCAGAAAAATCCCATTTCCCCTGGGACCTAAAGTTGTACAACCCCATCCCTGAATTAATGAGAATGCCATTGTTAGGTCGTGAGTTTTTAATCTACCAAAGTTTCAAACCAGCAGCGAAGAACAGGTGTCCCTGTTCGGTCATTTGAAATTATAGAGGCCTCTGAGGTTTTTTTGGTTTGGTTTTTTTTTGAGGGGGGTGGGTTTTGGGTTTTGGGTTTTGTCCCCCAAGACAGGGTTTCTCTGTTTTACCTTAGCTTTCCTGGACTCACTTTGTAGACCAGGGTGGCCTTGAACTCACAGAGATCTGCTTGCCTCTGCCTCTCCAAGTGCTGGGATTAAAGGCGTGCGCCACCACACCTGGCTTGAGATGTGTCTCTTTGTAGGGAAAATTAAAGAAGTATGGAGTCAAAGGGATATTCCTGGGTTATCTTACTAGTGTGGCTCGGCCCAGAGCTGCCAAATCTTATATTAAACTCATTGTGGCTGTGTCACAGACAGCTGAATTTTTAGCCAAACCTTCAGCAGATTCCAGGGTGACAATGTGTCTACAACTGTAAACTGATACACAACTTCTAACACCAAGGTGACAGAAACTTCTCTAGAGCTGTTCCCAATATGAGGACCAGTTTTCTCCAACCTCTCTGTGGTTTGGGGTCTGAATTCTCCCACCAGGAGGAAGGCAGCCATGACCACTGTTTGGTCATACAGGTGTAAAACCCATTTCAGGGCTGGAGAGATAGCACACTCAGTAAAGGGCTTGACACATAAGTACAAGAACCAAGAACTTGAACTAAGTCCCCAAGACAGATTTTTTTTTTTATCTGCATATAGTAGCACACATGTATAGTCCCAGCAGTGGGAAAGAAGAACCAAGAGCATATCTTAGGCTCACTGGGTAGCCAATCTAGCCTACTTGGTGAGCTCCAAGCCCAAGAGACCCTGTTGTATAAAACAAGATGGATATCTAAGAGTGTTCTCTGGCCTCTTCATATTACAAGTACCTGACCACAACACACACCCCACTTAAAGATCCGCAGCACAGGCACCCAGATGCGTGTGGCCTCCCTTCTTCATAGAATCCATTTTGGAATGAGTCAGTTAAATGATGAGTGTCGATTTGCACTGATAATTTGCATAATTTTCTGTCTCTCCTAAACTGGGTCCAACCTCTCCACAAGCAGATGGCTCTCACCGAAGAAGCATTTTCGGGCTCAAATTTCCTTTGCTAAACACAATGAATGCCAAATTTGGCACCACTGGATTTGGTAAAAATCAAGGACATAGTTGCTGAATGTAAGAATGACCATTTTGGTTAGGATGGTCTTGGGAGATTCCTTGGTTTCGAAAGACTGGAACCCAAGGGTCACTGGACATGGGAACAGGCACAGAGAAAGGAACTGGGCACAGAGACCTAGGAAACACTGACACATAAGCACTCTCGGTCCATGAGCCCTGAACTGGTCTTTCTCAGGCTGAGCCTATCACCATGGAAATGGAGCTTCCAAGGCCAGGGAGTTATCCCCTAGTCCTCAGAGTTCATGATCCCACTTCTAGACCCTAAAAATGTTTGGTTACACTTCCTGGACCTTCCAGTCTCTCCACCAGCCTTGTACTTTCTGTGTCTCTATGTCTCTGTATCTCTGTTTGTGTGTCTGTGTGTCTGTGTGTCTGTCTGTCTATCTCTGTCTGTCTCTGTCTCTGTCTCTCTTCTGTCTCTGTCTCTGTCTGTCTCTGTCTGTCTCTGTCTGTCTCTGTCTCTGTCTGTCTGTCTGTCTGTCTGTCTGTCTGTCTCTCTCTCTCTCTCACACACACACACACACACACACACACATACACACACACACACACACACACACACACACACACACACACGCACACACACTTCTGTGCACTACAGAGTGCCCAGCACTGCTTATAGCTCCACCACCAGGTCACAAAGGATGCTGAGGGATGTGCGTCTACAGAAGAAGACCAGACGCCCATGGGGACAGACAGAGAAAGGATCAGGCTCTCTCTAGACTCCACAGTGCTTCTGAAAATTCACATAACATTAAACTAGCTGTGAGCATCATGGAGACCTCCAAAGAGCCTGTCGCTGCACACACTCCCCCCATGTTACCTTCTTCACTTTGCCACCAAGACAAAGAAGTGAGCTTCACTTTCCTGGTTAGTCTTTCTGCTTCCTTCCTAGTATAGATGGACATTCTCTTCCTTGTTTTAAAATCAGGCTCTGCCCTTTTCACATGCCTGTCTCCTCATTTCTTTCCCTGCCAGACACTGACCTTTGGTGGAAAAACAACAGACCTCATCTAAGTGCTTGTTTCTGACTTGCTAGCTGCATGTGAATAATGCCAGCTTCTTCCTGTCAGCCAGGACACTGCGCAGCCTTAGCCACCCGACCTGCAGACTCTCTGGTGACCCTCTGAGGGGCAGTGGGGACTCTCCATCACTCCCTTTTATTCCAGAGAGGATGTATTTCAGGACCAACCCAGATTGCCTTCCAGAAGGGGACGAGATAAAAGGGTTTGAATACAGTCACATGGTTAAATTAGGAAGCGGACAGAAATAGAACAAAATGCAACTGGGGCTGGGCTTTTGGGGAAAAAATAGTAGTCTTTGTGGGCGAGCCAGAGCTCAGAGATGCAGGCCTATGCTGCCTGAGAGCTAATTTGCAATGCCACAAAGAATTCTCTGGTTCAAATTTCCTTCACTCCTCACTTTTTGTTCCCAGTCAGAAGCCACTGAAGCTGGCTAAGAGCCCAGACAGGGGCCGTTAGATCACAAGAAGAGAGGGACCTCTAGTGTTGAGCTGCTTTTCTGTCACCCACTGCACTGCTCACTTCCAGATTCATCTATCAGCCTGTGAATATTATGACAGTGTTTCTCTGAGAGACAATCTCCATTTAAATGTTAAAAGTAGGAAGTGGGGTTTTTCCTTCCTGCATAACTAAGAAAATTGAGAATGGCTAAATAGAAAAGAGTGCAGTAGTTTACATATACATGATCAGAAAGTTCTATTAAGCACCCGTTAAGGTGCTCAGTAAAGAGTGTTTGCTGCTCTTCCAGTGGATCTGGGTCCACTTCTCAGCTGGCTCACAACCATCTGTAACTCCGGCTCCAGGGGATCCAACGCCCTCTTCTGGACTCAGCCATCCCCAGTGCACACATATGGTGCACTTACATATATGCAGGCAAATACCCAAACATATAAAATAAAAATAAATCAATATTTTAAGTATCTATTAAACCTTTGACCTTATCATTGGGACCAAAAAAAAATCACTTCAATATGTCTAGGACATGAAAATACAATCAAATACCAGAACCCAATTGATTCCTGATGAGTGATTTTGTTTTTGTTTTTCATGTTTAACAGCAACAAATCAACCAACAAACGAACTCATCTTACAGTGCTTAACTAGTCTCTAAAGCACGGAGGTGGCAGACATCCATGTGCAGATACATCAGCAGGTACCCAGTGAGCATCAGGGGAAGCAGAGGTGCTAGGACCAGTACTTCTGGGGTAGATGGGAGTTGGATAGGCAGGATAAATTAGGGAGAATGCACTAGAGCGAGAGTGGTGAGAAACCCAAGCCTCGAGTCGCCGGGGAAAGCCCTATCCTCGCTCTCGGTCAGGCTGAATACCGGTTTCCTGTAGGACACAGCTAGGAAAAGTAAACATACACAAATGCAACAGCTCTTCTTTCCTGGTGATGATTCTCAGCTGTTGACTCATTCAAATCATTTGCAAAGTATCTTCTGTCATCAGGTCCTTCCTTCTGGCTCAGAGGTCACCACTATGAGTATCTGAGATGATTAGTTTATAAAGAAAAAAAGGAGGGTTATTTTGGTTTGGGTTTTAGGTTGGTTACTCTATTGCACCTGGGTCTGTTGCAAGTCAGCTCATGGCAGGGAACATGTGGTAGAGTGGGGCCATTGACTTATGGTGCAGAGGCAGAAGAAAGAGGAAGGGGTTGAGGTGCCACCCACTGTCCCCTTTTAAGGCATGCTTGAGCTAATGCCACTAGAGGTGAGGTACTGGTGCACACCTATAACCCCGGCACCCAAAGGGAACAGGGGACTACTGTGCATTCAAGACCAGCCTGGACTATGGGTCAAATATCAGGTGCCCTGAGCTGTACACCAAGACCTTGCCTTAAAAACAGCAAAATATCTCCCTTCCTCTTAAAGGTTCTACCTCCTCCCCCCAGCGCCACAGGGAGCCACGCCTTCACTATATGGACTGTTCTAACAGTGTAACGGCAAATTATGCTAGCTACAAAGAACAGCAAGGCAATGGTCTGAATCCTTCAGGCCCTCCCGGTTTGGAAAATGGAATGGTTACTTTTTATTGTCAATTAGACCAGATTTAGAATTACCTAGAAGACACACCTTTGGGCATGTCTGTGAAAGTGTTTCCAGAAAGGTTTAACTAGTGAAGATGACTCAGGTTGAATATGGGCATCACTATCAAATAGGCAGAAATCCTAGATTGTATGAAAAGAAGAAGAACAGCATAATTCTCTCTCTCTCTCTCTCTCTCTCTCTCTCTCTCTCTCTCTCTCTCTCTCTCTCTCTCTCTCTCTCTCTCTCTGTCTCTCTGCTTCCTGCCCGTGAACGGAGTGTGACTAGCAGTCTCGTGCCCTGCCTTTACAGCTAAAGGCATTTCACCTTCATGCCTTCCCCACCAAAAAGGACTCCATCCTTTCTCAAGCCCATCCTTAAGGGGTTCTTATCAGATATCTTATCACAGTAACACAAAATAACTGATGCATGAAAGGTAAACCAGCACCCATAATGCCATAAGATGGGGGCAAACAGAGAGCTATACCCAGGTTTTAACCACAATGGCCAATCAATTGCATCTGATCCAAGGGTTCACAGAGGAGCATGCACTTAGGTTTAATCTTCAAAGATGAATAACAGTCCCTGGGATTGAGGAGAGGACTGGGAAGGGAAGAGGCAGAGTCTGGTGTGAGTGGGTGGGGAGCAGGGCCTCTGTATGTAAGTCTATCTGACCAGACTCCATCTAAAGGGTCTAGTGCCTCTCCTGATGGGTCACAATGATGGAACTAGGGGTGAGAAAAACAGAGTGTCCTTGGAGCATGCATGGATAGGTTTGTGAACCTTTTGTTAGGACTCTAGAGAAGGGAACTGAAAAAACCATGGCAAATGCATTGCTTTCAACTCTGATAAAAGGCCATAGGAACAATGCATTGTTGAGGCATGCTGGTCCCCTTTGCACTGACTGAACTCAAACCTTGTTGAGGAGGTTTTGTGTTGGATTTTGGGAGAATTCCTGCAACTGGAAAGGATCTGGCATGAATTCTGTTGGAGCTGCAAGTTCTTCTCATTATTCACTAGAAGTAATGATAATAGCAACAGCCAGAAAAGTGTGACTAGCTACTCTGCACTTAGAGAATTGGGCACTTGGCTATTTCGTCAACACACCTATGAGACAGGCTCCTGAGCTTTTATCTTAGGGGTTTTTTTTTCTAAATTTTTTATATTTTGCCAGTTTAAACATAAAAATAAAATGATCTTTAGTAGTTTTATACCTCTGACTCCCCTCTTTTTTTAAAAAAATAATAAAGCCAAGCATGCACTTCCTCCTGTGGAATGGGCCTCAGATCCAATCAGAAGGCAGTTGTCACTCCCGTAACACATACGCCCCTTTTGCACCACAGAGCACGTGTTACCTGCCGGGTGTATTGCAGCAGAGCTCACAGCTTAGGAAGGTTGGTGGCGGTTCCTCTCCCCCAGCAGCATACATAGCACCTGCTGGCTCTCTGAAAGCAAGGCACTTGAATTTTTGGGGATCCTGTGACCCAAACGGGTGACTTCTTCAGCAATCTAGCCTTCCTTTTGAGTCCTAGAGAGCAATGTCAATAGCCTGTGTTTGTTTGCAGGGGGGGGAGGGTGGCTTCTCAAGACTTCTTGACCAACAGTTCATAGAGAGCTATCCCACACTCAGCACTGAGATTTTCACTTAATAGGTTATGGCTTCTGGGAGCAGCAGAATCCTATGGAGGGAATCTCTATTCAAACCATTTCTTTCAGAGTGCATTTTAAGAAGCTTATTAAAATGGCAGGTTCCCACGGCTTGTCCATACGCTCTCAGTTTTGGTTACCATTCCCGTCCTCCCTCTTCATCTTGTACGCCCTCCGACCACTCCCTGTTTAGCTTTTGTACCCGAGAACCCTACTCCTCTTTCCCATTCAATGTGTTCTACTATCCTGCCTCCCATAAAAACTCTTTTCTGTCTTTCTAGCCTTTACTTGCACTCAAAACTAAACCCACTGCTCTAAAAATTCAAAGCTAGGATTCCCACAAGAGGAAGAACATACAATGGTTGTGTCTTTAGAGCTGAATGAAATTTCATTCTGTGTGTTGGGGTGGGGATCACTATCCACTCATCCACTGATAGCCATCTAGACTGTTCCCTCGCCATTGTGAATAGATGAACTACTGTAGACCCAAAACTAGGTAATGAGCCAAAATTCACAGAGAGAGGATCTTGGGCTTTTCCAGGCACTTAAGCCACATCTTTCACTCTATGCAGTCTCCAGTCCCTCTAATCCAAGACTTCTGCCAAGCTGGTGCCAGCGTTAGACACGCAGCCAGAGAAAGATCCACACTATATCTTTTTGACATTGCAGCCAATGAATCTTGGAAAGAATTCAGTACTAATGGTAGGATGTGGTCTGCCTGATACGCCAAGGCACAAACCAGAAGATAGCTAGGAGGCCAAAGTGAAAGTAAAACTTATGGTATAGAATTCCCGCCATCTTCCTCCATTCGGCTCCTCTGTTATCAATCAAGAGAGGTACTAAAACCAAGAGGGAAACATGGAATGCTCACAAGAGACAGGATTATCTTTTTATATAAGTCTGTACATATCCCTTTGCGCTGGCCTTAACCTATACCTGTGCTCTGCTCCCGCATGGCAGCTGGCATTAGGAAAGCCTTAAAATATTCTGCTAGGCACTCTGGAAGCCAGGACCGACCCTGGCTCCTTGTCAATGATAAGATTCCGTATTCTCATAGAAAAGGAGGGAATCTTGGAGAAACAACCTGGATGTTCGCTACATCTTAGTCCTGCTACCACCTTCTTTTTATAGTTGGGAGTCTCTAGAAGGCTGATATCGGTGCGCCTGGTTGCTACTCCTCAGAGCAATTGGCCAACAATTAAAAGACGTTGCAGCTAGTCTCTCCTGGCCTCCGATTAATGGATCTCGAAGTTGGTGGTGAAATGAGAGCTGCTTCTCACTCGGCTTCCTCATGTTGCATTCAGAAGCCTCAAGACTGAGGTCAGGGGACAAAATTCTATCATTGTGTTGTTTGATTCATTCCCAACAAAACCAACTTCCTGTTTCTTTTTCTGTGCACCTCCTGTGCCCTTTTTCCTTCCTGGCTTTGATTTTCTGTAGCTTATGCCCCTCCCCTAGAGGACTTTCAGGACTTTCAGTAACACCTGCACACTGCCCACCCCAAAGACTAGTACAATAGCTCATCCTTGCTGTCACCCCAACTCTGTTTCAGAAAGGTCAGCCTTCGGCACCCGGGTCCCCCTCAAAGCCTTCTTCTTTCCCACTTTAATACTTTTTTGTGGCTAAATTCTACAGGCAGAAATTGGTTTCCTTATTGAGCAGCCTGGTTTCTACTAGAATAGGCAACAGGAAGTAGTCAACACATAATTTAAATGATCACTTACTATTGTAAAGCTCCCTGCACCCCTGTGCTTGCCATTAATCACACTGGAAAATAATAGAATGGCAAAGAAGAATTGCTGTTATTAATAAAACATGTCAGCTGAGGGCTGAACCAACCAAACACAGCCGCTGGGAACTCCTGTACTGCCTTATTATCTCTGAAGGATTGTCCAGCTGCTGGATTGGAGCACTGTGCTCA
Organism: Acomys percivali; assembly: GCA_907169655.1. Taxonomy (NCBI): domain Eukaryota; kingdom Metazoa; phylum Chordata; class Mammalia; order Rodentia; family Muridae; genus Acomys; species Acomys percivali. The sequence continues at coordinate 14,440,199 of OU015749.1, forward strand.
CAAACAAAAGATTATCCACAGAGGGACACCCCCAGACACCACAAGGACTGATGGCAGGGCTCATACTGCTGGCACAATGACATCTCCTAGTTTTGGAATCCAATATCATAAAAGGCTGATAAATTAAGCAGAAGGTCAATTTATTACTATGCAAGGTATTTCTTATTTAGTAACAGGGAAACTGCTAAAATATATTCATTTAATGAAGTTTTTTGTGAACCCAGTCCTATATGAAGTAAAATAGAACTGATTGAAACCATCCACTTAACTAGCCCTGATTCTCCACTACTGAAGGAAAAAAATAAAAATTAAAAAGTAAGTCATAATTGTACACTTGGAAAATGCTTACAAAGTACTGTGTGTGCCAGTTCCCTGCTATACTTGATGAAGGAGAGGAGTTAATGACTAAAGTCCAAGCCCTCTGGAGTTTATTTCATCAACAGCATAGGCAAAAAGCTATCAACGCAGAGGTCAATGCAAGTGATGCATGACAGAAATGCAAATGCATCCAGGAAGGTGGGCAAGAGTACCAGATGGGCAGACGGCCCTCCAGAGAGTCACTCAGAAGAGGGGATGTCTGAACAAATACCTGACACAAGCCTTGTAAGCACAGGAGGAAGAGTCAGCCTGGGAAGTTTGATCCCAACATCCTGGAGAAGTGTGTTTGGTATACATAATGGCTTTATTCTTTTTTAAATATATTTTATTAATTTATTCATATTACATCTCAATTGTTATCCCATCCCTTGTATTCTCCCATTTCTTCTCCCTCCCATTTTCCCCTTACTCCCCTCCCCTATGACTGTGCCTGAGGGGGACCTCCTCCCCCTGTATATGCTCATTGGGCATCAAGTCTCTTCTTGGTAGCCTGCTATCCTTCCTCTGAGTGCCACCAGACCTCCCCATCTGGAGATGTGGTCATCCTGTTGGGACTCTAGGTGTGAGAAACGTGGGAGAATGGGGAAATAAAATGATCCAGAGGGTCCTAGAAACCTACAAGAAGAACATTATGATGGGCGGATCTGGGCCCAGGGATCCTGCTCAAACTACGGCACCAGCCATGGCTTTGATTCTTAATAAAAGTTTCTTGCCAGGCTTCCTGGCATGTGCTGGAATTGGCATTTTTAACCCTCAAAACCATCAGTTCAGTCACCAATGTGTGCTTATAATGAGGAGGCTATTTGGAATTTCCCTTTAGGAATCACCCGCAGATTGTCACATGCATGCCCTTCCTCTCCAACTTTACCAAAGAACATAAAACAAACCAAAGGGGCGAAAAAATGGCCTTAATGAAATGCCAAAGCCAGAAACGCATCGATGAAATGCGAGACCAGAAACTAAGAAAGGCCTGGTGGTCAGGTGAAGATGAGACCAAAGTGGCAGAAAGCTTGCACCTGGGCTGAGTGGCCAGCAAGACAGCGTCCACAAGGGAAGCTCACTGAGTAGTAGAACAGTCAACCCCAGAAAACTTCCCTAGCTCTGAGCTGTCCAGAGACAAGACTGAGCCAACACAGGGCTAAGCAGGGCACATAGAGAGAAGCCTCCACGATTGCAAAGGTGTGCGGTCTACCACGTCACTCATGCAGGGGGACTGTTTGCAAGGCAAAGGGCAGCCGGTCTTCTCACAGATGTGGGCCAGAGACCCAGGAGAATCTGGTAACCCATGTTGTCATATGTGCGACACAGGAAGTGAAAGGGAGAAGAATGATTTATAATAACCACAGCTGGAAGATCACACAAGCCAATGGGTGGGTGGGATGGAGAGAGAGTAGATTTTGTCAGTTCTCTGAGCGGCAGGAAACAGATGCCTCATCCATGAGGCTGCCCTGGATGAACAGGGGTGAAACTATCAATAGAGCCTTTGTCAACAGCCCCGTTACTCAAAGAGACCCATTGGTTTGTGAGCCTGTCCACAGGCCAGAGTCCTGAAGCAAACTCCAGCAGCTCTCTCCTAGTGCCTTCCTGGACCCAGGACCAGGACCAGCCTGCGCCCTGTGTCTCAGCAGGAAACCTGCATATGCCCTGATACCGTTCGCGCGTAACCAATTGTTACGTTTTCTATTTATATTTTCTGTGCTTTTTCCTTCCTGACATACACTGCTTAGTTCCTTCCTATCTTCTGTTTGAAGTCATACATCCTATTCCTATTCTACTGAAACTTTAACTTTAGTTAAATAGCATTTTTCTCAACAACATAATTGCACAATACAACCTCCTTCCTCTAAATCAAAGAAAGTAACACATTAGTGGCCTGTTAATAATGGCCCCTTGCTTTGGAGATTCGTTAAAACAATATAGTGATAATCACTACTGTCCAGTTTGTTTTCTTTTTTAAATCACATAGGATTTTTTTTTCTTTAAATGGGCTCTATTTTTATTTTTACAGAAATATAGCATCATGGCAAGAATGAGCATACTTCACAGATCTACTTATGCCTCCAGGCCCTCCGCCGCACAGTATTCCCAACATCAACACCCCTATAGTTACTGTAATCAATCAGTCTACATTAGCACATCTGCTATTATCATCCAAAGTCCATACTCTTTTATCATTTTTTGATTTTTGGAGAAAAGGTCATGATATGTAGCTATCTCCCATCACCTTCCTCATTGCTATGCCAAAAATAAGAAAATAAAAAGCCTTACAAGAGCAGATGGGGGTGAGGGACACACTTTGGCTCACCATTTGAGGGTACCATCATGGCAGTGAGGATGAGGCAGTGGAGGGAAGGTAGCTGCTTGTGCTATATCCTCAGTCAGGAAACAGAAAGAGATGAATTCTAGAGCTCTATTTGCTGTCCTCTTTTTATTCAGTCTAGGGTTCCAATCACTGGGATGGTGCTACCCACCTCCAGGATGGGTCTTCCCTCTTGGTTAAGCCTCTCTGGAAATGCCTTTACAGATACAAAGATCTGTCTTTTAGGTGATTCCAAACCCAGTCAATGACCAGCTTGACTTTTTCTTAAAACAGATTATCATGTAGCCCCCGAGGCTGTCCTTGAACTTCTGACCTCTTGCCATCACCTCTCCAATGCTGATGTTATAGATGTGTACTTTCATGCCTGACTCGTGTCCACTCAAGCACTGTACACTCTACAGATTTAGATAAGTGAATATGTCTATCACTATACAACATACAGAACAGCTTCGCTGCCTCAAAATCCTCTGTGCCCTTCCTGTCCATTCCAGACAAACATAGGATTGTTTGTTTTAATCAAATTCTGTTAGCATCAAGCATGAATGAACCAGAAGACTCTGCCATGGATGGCATTCTCTATATCTCAAGATGATGGAGGAAGGAGAAGAAAGGAGAGGAGAGGGAAGGGAAAGAGAGGGGATGGGAGAAGGGCAGGAGGAAAGAGGGAGATATTAGGAAAGTGAAAATGAAGAAGAAAAGGTAAAGATATGGGAGAAGGAAAAAAGAGGGGAAAGAGGAGGCAAGGGAGAAAGGGAGAGGACAGGAGGAAGTCTCGTGTGTAAAAGGAAGTTCGCTTGCTGACACAATCCGGCACTTCCCTGATGGCCGTGGTGGAGGAGCAAAGGTGCGACCTCTAGACATCTGAACATCCCCGAAGCCAAGGAAGCTCTACAGAAACACAGGAAGAGCTAAACCTCCACAGGAGAAAACTCCCAGGCCCGACCTGTGCTTCTAGGCCAGGCATCCCTCTGCCATGTGCAAAGCAGCTCCAGACTCATCCAGCTTAATATCCAGTTAAACAAAGAGGGGAAAGCCTTGTCTCGCTGACTCTATCTCCTCTCAAGTTCTTGTTCCTAGGGCTTAATGTTACGGAGGCCAATGGTAGGGAGATCTGATGGCTGTCCTCTATAGAGAGCTGCCTGTTCTTATTCATACTCAGAACCCAGGAACCTGCCCTTATGGCCGTCATGCAAGACATCTCTGGTACCAAGAAGATCTAATGCAGGCTCCTGAGGGCTATTGGAATAAAGCACCCATCAAAATTCATCTGTTATCTGCACATTTCATGAAAAGAAAACCCAAGGGGACAAGATATATTGATATATTCTTTCACATTAATTAGGACAATTCAACTTTTCATTTCAGATACCAACAGCATCTCATATCTTTAGGATCTGAACATCACACATTTATGACTAAGGTTATTCAGTGCTTAGAAACTGTTTTGCTCCCTTTCAAATTTTGCAGAAGAGTATCTGAATCCATTGCTCCTACTTAAAGTGTGGCTGAGATATAGCAGTCATCTGCTGGACACTAGCTTGAACATTCATCACATTTAGCATGACCTGGCGAGCCATTGCTAAAGGCTACTGCTCAGCATCATGCAGGAACTGAGGCTATAAAGTGCACAAGGCACCAACAGTGTCTTGGGGGAAACAACCAATAAAATCTGTTATCAGAATGAATTTTTATTTGCTTAATATTTTCTTCCTCATGTGGTGCTGTTTTCAAATAAATTCACCCTTTCAATTAAAGGAATGGTTTTTTTTTAAAAAAAAACTGCTCACAGAGGAAGGTGATGACATTGAGATATCACTGCATGAGGTTTTCCTCAGTCAGTGACCATTGCATCTCTCTTTCTCATCTCTATTGGGAGCATCTCAAAGAACAAGGGAGATTTCAGCTGTCCCTGGCTACACATCCCAGGGCTTTCTGGGTTCTCAAAGGCAGAAAGATCTTGCAATCATGTAAATCAGACATAAAAGAGGAAATCTTGGGGCTAGAGAGATGGCTCAGAGGTTAAGAGAACTGGCTGTTCTTCCAAAGGTCCTGAGTTCAATTCCCAGCAACCACATGGTGGCTGACAACCATCTATAGTGAGATCTGGTGCCCTCTTCTGGCCTGCTGGCTCACATGCAGGCAGAGTACTGTATAATAATAAATCTAAAAAAAAAAAAAAAACCAAGAGGCGATCTTGGGGCTAAAGAAATCACAGGAAATAGAACAAGGGTGAACAGGGATGTGAAAAGAAAAAAGCAAATATAGCAAATATGTAGGGCTAGTTGCTATTCTCCCTTTCCCCTATTTGGGTGTATTCAGTAGAGACCTGGGTTCTCAATGAAATATCACATTAGGAGATAGTTTTTGCTCTCAGTCACATCCTTGGGGACCAGTGGAAAAAGATGGGAGATGAACAGCAGCCTTGAGCTCATGATGCTAAATGGCAATTTACCTACTGCACATTTACTGCTAATTTTGCTAGTCATGGTGACGTAAAAATAAGCAAGGTATAAAGTGAATGCAATCTAAATCCATCTGCGGCAAGATAAAGACATCTTAAGTATCTCCCCCTTTCCCCCTGGGGCAGAATATGTGCATTCACTTTGCTCTGTGGGGGTGATGGTTGGGCCCCACTGGACACATTGCATGACCCTCCATCAGAGCAATGGGATAGAGTGCTGCCTGCAGTGAGTGTGGAGATCCGTCTTTCTAGGCTATTTCATTGAGAATACACCTGGTTAGCTTCCTCCTCACGTCGACATATATTAGTGTCTGCTTTCTGGAAGACCAAGATCTGGGACTGAGAACATGAATCATTGAGTTTCGGTGAGAATTTGTCACTTGAAGATTATAATGTGAAGTGTTTCTTATTGCAGACGAGTGCATGGCTCTTTCTATATTTTAAATAATAAACACAATCTCAGCTGAGAAACATGGCAGGCACTGCAGTCACTTAGGAGTTTTCTTATCCCTCCTCATAGTGAATGCTCTGTCCTAACCCTAAGAAGGTGACCAACATGGCTGCCTCTCGGTTCAAAACACACCATCCTTTGCCAAACCTAAGGGGCGATTCTTTCATAGATGCATAGATATCCTCCTGAAAAATTGTTTTGTATATAAAATGAAATAGGATCTTATTCTACTTTTCTCATTCGCATAACTGTTTAAATGTCATTAAAATGTCAGTTTTTCTTTGCTGACTTGCAAAATCACCTATGGTATATATTTAAGCACAACACTGAAGAAATATATTTTTCACAATTATGTCATATGTATGAGTGTTGCCCTGCAGAGGCCAGAACAGGGCATCAGATCCCATGGAACTGGAATTAAAGACAGTTGTGAGCCGACATGTGGGTTCTGGGAATAGAACCTGGGTCCTCTAGAAAAGCAGGCAGGGCTCTTAGCTGCTCAGCTATCTCTCCATCGCTTATGAATGTGGTTTTAAACTCCATTTTGTTCCATTGTTCTAGTCTTAAATTTTCTGCATCCATATTGCACAAACTCAGTTATAGTTTCTATTACATACTAATATCTGGTAGGGCCCACCTTCCCCTTGGCTATCCTTGGATCTACTGCTTCTGTGCAAATTTAAGGCTTGCACAAGCTCACAAATGACACTGAGCTTTCTTTGACTACAATGTCAATTTGGAGAGAATAGCTTCTAGTCCACAATATAGTATATTTATTCATTTATTTGGGATGTTTTCATATTTTCAGTAAAATTTTAAAAGCTTAAAAAATTCTAGAAGCTTTATGTCATTCTTTTTCACTTTAAATTTTTCTTTAAGTAAATTTTTATAGTAAAATACTTAGTAAACATGGAAAAGTGACAATGGAATGCAGAAATCCTCAAGCACTTAGGAAACCATTTCCTCTTCATAAGGTGAATTTATATACTTCTCATTGTTTCATATTTAATAATATTTGAATTTATTTACATTGTAAATATTTAATGTATATAGCATGGTGTTTTGACATACAAATGCATAGTAAAATAATTACTGCATTTCAATAAATGAGCATATGTCACCTTCTGTAGTGACATTTTGTATACATAGCAAGAATATCTAAAAATACTGCACAAATTTCTGTATGTGAAGAAGTCTTATTAATTACTGTCTCCACTGTACACATAGATTTTGCTAATTCTACCTAGCTACAGATTTTTATACTTTGATCATTTGTCCCAACTTCCTCCTCCCCACCACATCTAGAAACTACCATTTACTCACACCACTTATTCAATATTTTACTGCCTTATTTTTCCTTTTCCATTTGCACATATGTGTGTATGGTGTTACATGTACATGTGTGCACATATGTATATGTATGTATATGCGTATGTGGGGTTGTGTGCAGACAAGTACATATCAAAGCCTGAGGTTGATGTTGGGCAATCCAGAGCACATCACTATGGCCAGTGTTGGCAGGCACCTGGCTGTGGGAATCCCACCTCTGCTTTGCAAAGCTAGAACTGCAGTCTGGACCCACACTCAGCAGGCACTTCAGTGCTTGCAGGGTTTAAACCCCAGCAAGAAGAACTTTAACCCCTGAGACACCACATTACCCAAAACATCTAAATGCCTTTTAAGGTGTTTTAACACTCTACTTTTAAGTGGCTTTTAAAAAACATTTTCTACAATGTTTATATTTAGACAATTTTAGGAATACAGCAATATATATATATATATATCACATATATATTAATTTCATCCTCTAAATTTTTGTTACCAAGACATAAAAAGACAATATACATTGTGTGTTGACAGTAATGTTGATAAACTTATCAAATCTGATAAAATGTATGTGGATTCTTTTGCATATACAATCAAAGCACTTGTAAATAATGGCAGTTTTGTGTCATCTTTTAGAATTACCAACAAATAAAAGTGAGTCCCCACACTTCCAGCAGTCTTGAAGCTGAGCAAAGAGAGCTCTGAGCCTCAGCCTTTACTCTGATTCATAAAACAACAACAACAAAAAGGGAAATGTGTGTGCATGTATGTATGTGTGTGTGTGTGTGTGTATATATATGAGTGTGTATGTATGTGTATATGTATATGTGTGTATGTATGTGTGTGTTGCTGTTGAGAATCAACCTCGGTCAAACTCTTTTTTGATTCTGTGATTTTGTAACATTACATTTTTATCCTCTGGCTACAAAGTATTGTCTATAAAGCAACGCTTTCAGCAGCTAAAGACACAGCCACAAAGAGGCCCTGTGTTCTCAAGGGCTTATCATCAAGATCTATATTATTTGAAAAGGTCAGAGGAGTGGCTAGGAGAAGGACAGCAGGCAACAGACAGAGAGACAAAGAAGCCTGCCTCAGAGGAAAGAAAAACAGCTCTTAATGTCATTCATAAATTGCCTAAATCCCTGTTACTATTAGCTCAGCCAAACCCACAGTTCAGCCGGCCCAGTCAGTAAACTGTTTCCTACACAAGGACAATGACCTTAGTTTGATTCCTCAAACTCGCACTGGCTCGCCATGCCAGCGTTGAGCAGGTGCAGACAGGAGGATCCTGGAGCTCTCAGGCCAGCCATTCTAGCCCATTTGTAAGCTCTAGGCCACTGAGAGACCCAATCTCAAAGAAAAATGAATGGGGTGCATGTGCACGTGTGCACACACACACATACATACACACACATGCATACACACACATACATACACACATATACACATACATACACACTCATATATATATATACACACACACACACATACATACACATGCACATACATGCACGCACACACACACACACACCCTTCAAGCTTCCTTTATCTAACTTACCTTCTGAAGAGGCAGAACCACCAGGCTAGGCAGCCATCTTTCTGAGATTAGCTCTAGATAGCACTGCTCCCTCATGCTACTCTGTATCTATTAGATTTTAAATGGCACGAACAATTTATATTAATTTTTCTGCATGGTGCCCACAATGTCCCAGTGTTTGGAATTTATTGCCAGGAAAGTGATTCCAAAAATCAATTAAGCTACTCCAAAGAGTGAGCTGCAGAGGCTGGAGTGCACAGATTCAAGTCTAAGAACCGAAGGTTTGGGAGGGACCTCAGAAATCATTCTGGCTCCTTCATTCTACTGAGAAAGTCAGGGATGCGCACCTAAAGGGAGGCAGAGCCTCATGCAGGATGAGACATCTGACGGCTTCCACTGGATATCTTGCTGCTCAAATAATTGTTCCTATGTGTTTCATTTACTCAGGCCTGGCAGTTTCCAAGACTTTCCCCATGTGCCAGTGAGGTACACATGTACATGAATTATCTCTAACAGGCATGGCAAGGCACTGCACATGGAAGTGGGTCTTCCTTCCACGGAAGATGGCAAAAAGCATTGTATGCATGTTAGGAGCACCATTGTCTGTGGGATATTTGAGCTGGATCATGGGCCAGGAAGAAATGGAAAGGCCAGCACCAGGTATACAGAGAGAGAGAGAGAGAGAGAGAGAGAGAGAGAGAGAGAGAGAGAGAGAGAGAGAGAGAGAGAATCAGGGTGCAGATGCAGGAAACAACCTGTCCGTTGTGGGGGAGAGGCTAAGAGGATGTGTTCTGCAGTTGGGTGGATCTGGGTCTGAATTCTTTGACCCCTCTCAACCTTACCATAGATGAAGTAACACTAAAAGTGCCAGTGTAGGCTTCGTGTGAACAGTTCTCCCATGAGCGCATGTGCAAGCCTTGGTCCTCAGCTGGGAGTACTCCATTGGGAGACCATGGAAACTTTAGGAGACCAATCCAAGCCTTTGTAGGTTCTATCTCGGCCCCAGTTCTTTCTTCCCCATCTCTGCTTCTCATCTACCTCTAAGTAAGTAGCACAGGGTAAGTAGGCTCTAGCACAGGATCCTAATGTTGTAATGCCCTCCCTCACCACTAACCAGAAGCCGACAGAGCCAGGAACCCTGAACTGAGACATCTGAAACTGTGAGCCAAAGTCAAGTTTTTTCTCCTTGAAGGTGTTCCCTCGGGTTCCCTGGGTTACGTGGTTACTCCATGAACAGGCATGAGGACATGGCTCCTGCACAGCTTTGATAATTACCCTAAGAAAACACTTGGCATAACGTCTAACGTCTACTGCCATCTCAGAAGCCCAAAAGTAGGTTGATGGAACTGACTGACTAGTTTGAGTAGGACCAGGGTTTCTGTGATAGGCAGGTTGGTCTTCAGTGTGGTGAGTGACAGGGAGAAAGTTTGAAGCGAGGCTTTCATCTGCTCAGATCTGTGTTTCAGGAAATAACTCCCATACAATAAAAGGAGACATGCTGAGGCTGGAGAGGCTCGGTCTTCTACTAATCACAGTGAGGTGTGGGTGCGTGGGAGTGACCCTCCCTTCACAGTCCATTTCCTCCCCAACTTCCTTGACACTCATTCACCGGATAAATGAACGAGTGAAACTCTTTCCTACAGACAGACAGGAGCCTATTTTATAGCCTTTTAGGAAAACGGAGTCAAGAGGGTCAGATGCTGTCCTCTGCCCCTGAGATTCGTACAGGGAACTTTTCTCTTCTGGGTGCAGAAAATGGGTGTCGCACAAACTGGTTTAAACCTTTACTACTACTCATGCCTTAAATTATATCAGCCAGACAGGAACAGAAAATTAGGAGCCCGGGGTCGGGGAGGAGACTAAGACCAATAAGGAAAACATTAACGCCAACAACAAACTAACACATCTGTTACCAGGCTAGCTAAAACAATAAAAATAAAATAAAAGTTCCACTGGATCCCAGTAGGTGGCAGCATCTGGCACCATTTTAAGGAAAACAGCTTTAACCACTTTCATGAGGCCAGGTGCTAGGCTAGGAGTGGATCTTACTGCTTAATTTAAGCCTCGCAATGCCTTACCACAGTGGGTGTGAGCATCCTGGTTCAAAGGATCAAGCCCAAAGCTGTTGAATCCCGACTTCACCAGCTGGCACGGGAAGGCTGACTCTGGCTCCCTTGCAGGGTGGCTGAGGGCTTTTCTGGGAGAGCCCTGCTTCCTACAAGTCTCTCTGGGGCTCTTTGTAGGTGTCGGGTGTTGCAGAGGCTGGTTCCTTCTGGGCCCACATCTTATGCCGTCTGCTTTCCTTCCTGGCCTTCAACCTCCAGCTGGACCCGCCCAGTCCTCTCCACCCCGGCAGACTCTATTAAAGACAGTGTCCACTCAGCTCCCTGTCCAGCACCTGTTCAGAAAATGTTTACTGAAGGGAGGGAACTGACCTCAGTCACGGAGTTGTCACCCAGGCTGTGAGAAGTGTAGGTTAGGCCCCAGGAAACCCAAAAAAAAAAAAAAAAAAAAAAAAAAGGAAACCGTTTATTGAGCATGTAATCACGCCAGGATTTACACCCCAAACACCAGCTTCCGGCCCCCACAGGCTTCATACCCAAACATGGTATCCTCTTGTGTTGGCTCCTCAGGTTCCCAAATGACTTCCTCAAGGCTAACTGCCTTGGCCTAGCCTTGAAGCTTCCTTTCGCACGCCAGCAGGGTTGTCCCGACTGCTCTCACAGCATGAGAAGATGTCAGCCAGTGTATGCTGAAGCCACAAACTGCGGCTTCAGCATGCTTTTTTCCAAGCTCTACCCACGGAAATGGTGCTTGCAATTCTTAAGGTCAGCGTGGACAGACTTTCAGAAGAGGGATCTGGAGGCAGACATCATGGTTTAAGGTCATACCAGTTGGGGGGAATCTCTTTATCTGTCGTTGCCCTGTCATTTGTTGGTGACATGGGCCATACAGCTCTGTGGTCCTTCACTCCATAGGATTCTGGGGACTGAGCCCTGACTGGCTTGAGGTGCATAAGAACAAACCACAGATAAACGTGAGAATCATATTTACTGATGTTTATTAATAACTTAACACGTAACTCAGCAAGGCACGTGTAGCCAGTATGCCCATTGTATAGGTGGGGAAACTGAGGCCGGTGAATTCTCCAGTATCACAAAGGCAAAAAGTGGTGGAACTAATATAATAAAATCCTCTGAATCCAGAGAGAGCTCCCAAACTTATGGTACTATCCACTCAATCTCCACCCCTAAATTCTTTTTTTTTTTATTTAATTAATTTATTCAGATTACATCTCACTTGTTATCCCATCCCTTGTATCCTCTCGTTCCTCTCTCCCCTGCCCCACTTCCACCCTATTTCCCTCCCCTATGTCTGTGACCAAGGGGGACCTTCTCCCCCGCTATATGGTCATAGGCTATCAAGTCTCATCTTGGTAGCCTCCCCACCACAGGGAAGTGGTCAAATCCACTCCCAAATTCTAACACCCAAAATGAATTCCATCTGACACTGTTTATGGAAACCAGCAGCCTTCTGTTACACACACATCCATACAAGAAATACACCATACAAGCATGTGTGTGAATACATATACACATGTACGTTCACAGAAACACGTGTACACACACACACACACACACACACACACACGCACATGCACCACGGGGGCTTTGTACTGGAGGAGAACAATCCCCGAGGTCTGCTCCAACATCTGGAGACAGAAGCCAGAAATAAGCTGGACTTGGCTGCTGTCCTTGGCTTACTGTATTTTTCTCTCACACACAAAATACACACATGTGTGCAATGAGTTCGCATGCAAACAGAGACAAGACCATGGTACTTTCCTATGACAACTGAGTATGAGCTTTCCTCATGCTGTCACAGGAAAATATAAATTGCCCTTTGAGCCCACCTTTCATCAAAGGTGACATATTCGGAGGCTCTGTACATGGCAAGGACTCTGGTTCACCTGCATCAGTTCTTCATCCCCAAGACCATGATTCCAGAGAGAATGACATTAGGTGAGAAGGCATTTATTTGAGCCACAGTGTGAGAGGTTCCACTCCACATGGTAGAGGGAACATGGCAGACCATGGCACATCAAGGCAGACAGGAAACAGATTGGTACAGAGCAGGGAGGGGTCAGGGCAATACAGAGCTGTCATGTCTCCAACTAAACTCCACCCACCAATGGGTTATACTTAAAATCTGAATCCACCATTGGATGAAACTATTAACTAGGTCAGAGCCTTCGTGCCTTAGCTGAGTAGACAGGGGATTGCTTCACTAGTATCCTTACTCCAGCTAAATTGACAAGACTGACCGTCACAGGTGGGAGCTCTCTTCTCTCTCTCTCTCTCTCTCTCTCTCTCTCTCTCTCTCTCTCTCT
>OU015749.1:14453071-14531271 GCA_907169655.1 Acomys percivali
GTGTGTGTGTGTGTGTGTGTGTGTGTGTGTGTGTAAATGTGGGTAAAACCTAAAAATTAGGTAGAAGAGACTTCAATGAATGGTATAAGAATGAGAGGTGTCTTAGCCTAATAATACCCTAATGGACAGAATTAGCCTGCATTTGAGATAATACAAGTCTTTATTGTACATTACACTTTTCTGCTTAAAAACTGAGACAGTGGGTGGGGGCTGAGGATATGGCTCAGTGGATACGCAGGCTTGCTGAGCAAAAGGGCCTGAGTTCAAATCCCCAGCACTCACATAAAAAGTCAGGTGTGGCTGTCAATGCACCTGTAACCCCAGAGCTTCAGGGGGGTGGGGGGTGGGTGGTATGGAGCCCTCCTGGGGTTTGCTGGCTACTAATATATAGCTCTAGGTACAGTGAGAGACCCTGTCTCAAAGAAACAAAACAGAGAGTAATAGAGCTATCTGATGTCCTCCCTCGGTGTGCACATGCATGCATACTTACTCTCACATATGTGTACACAGAGCACAAACACCTATACCATGCACACAAAAACAAATAAATAAAATAAAATGTGGAAGAGAAAGGGCTGTGGCATACGTTCAGTTTTATGCTTCTCAGACTTGGCCTTGATATTTCTATTGGCTGGATTCTTTGGCATGGCTTGTCTCATGGGCTCACCCCTGTTTCCCAGGGTCCAGCTTAGTGGATAAAGGGGCCTAATGACCCCTGAGGTAATATGAGTGAGTGCATCTCCATGCCAGGGGTCCAGCCTGCACATCCACAGAAGCTCCTCTCCCACATCTTAGGCTAGTCCCTCTAAGCATCCAGTAGGAGTCAACTTACAATGCAAAATTTTGTGTTTCCAGAGCCTGAACATTTATTATGAAAGGTCATATGTGCTCAGAAACATCTCTCTTGCCTGATTTGAATTGTGTGCCCATAAACATCTGTCACGCCTGATTTGAATTGCTTTGGGGCTGACTGGAACAATTCCAGCCCAGCCATTTCTTCCACTGTGGAAAGACTCTCCGTCAGATCCTCCTCACCACAAAGCCAAGAATTGGCTTCCAGAATTGACATCCACTTTCCCTGATGGAAACACACAGCTCCTCAAGAGGAAGAAGAAATATTCTTCCAGCAACAACTCAATAATGCAAACCCATGTACTCTATACGTTCTTATTCATTGATCATGGACGATTCATGAAGCTACACACTGAGCCAACTGGGGTCAGGACAGGGCAAAATAAACTCTATTTTTTGTTATATTTATTCAAATAGAAAATAAGTCTCAAAGTAAAAATTGTTCTTGTAAGAACTGATTTTTTTTAAGCTGTTAAATGTGTTGACCATGTTCAATCACCACCTGCCCCGTTTTTTCCTTGCCTTCCCTTTCTCCCCCATCTCATCAATACCCTTTGTTCCCATAGATAATACAAAATTGATCCCTCCCCAAAGCCACATGCTGTAAAGAAAATCATCAAGGCATGTAGATCATCACATATAATAAACATCCCTCGATAGAGCTCAAATGCCTCTTCCAGCATATCTATGGGAAATAAATGTATTGATCACAGCCTGCATTTATAGGTCACTTAGCAAACACGTGCCTGATAGGTTATTCACTGAGAGGAAGTAATGCTATTGTCACTGTGACATAGAGCTGTGGGCCCTGATTACCCAGAGACCTGCACAACCAGACCAACCAACCAGCTGCCTCCCAGGATTCAGTTTTAGTAAAACAAAAATGGGGCTGCAAAGATGGATCCTAGGTTAAGAGCACCAGCTGCTCTTGCAGAGGACCTGGGTTTGGTTCCCCACACATACACAGTAGCTCACAACCATTTATAACTCTAGTACCAAGGACTGCTCTCCCATGCTCTGACCTCTGTGGGCACCAGGCATGCACACAGTACACATACCACACAGGTAAGAAGACACATAAATGAAGAGTAAATAAACAATATAGTCTCCCTTTCATCTAGGTCTGTTTCATTTTGACCTCTTTCAAAGAGGAAGTGTAACATCACCATTACCAATGAGCATACAATCATTATCATATTGAAATCAAAACAAGATTGTAGTTCTAAATGTCCTTCTCTAGGCTCTATGGCACCAGATGTATAGGCCAGGCCGCTACCTGTTTCCTGAGAAAATGCTTCCCGTTTTAGAGACAAGTCGGTTGCCCTGAGCAAAAGAAAAGGCATTAAGCTTTCAATGAACATTATATAAACTCCCATTTTATTTTAGAGTTTACACAGAGCACAGGCATCTTGTGCCTGGACTTTTACATTCGTTGCGGGTGGTTTTGTCTCTTCCCTTCTCTCCATAGGGGATGGACGCCTCCACCTTTTAGTTCTAAATGTCCTTTTCTAGGCTCTGTGGTGCCTGATGTATAGGCCAGGCCGCTGCCTGTTTCCCAAGAAAATGTATCCCGTTTTAGAGACAAGCTGGTTGTCCTGAGTAAAAGAAAAGGTATTAAGCTTACACTAGGAATCTTTTACCTGGGTTTTTATTTTTGTTGCAGGTGGTTTTGTCTCACCTTTTCTCTCCTTAGGGGATGGACACTTCCACCTTTTAAGCATATACAAGTTGTAGCCTTTGAGTTTGGGGGACCTAACTAGGCTGACGTGTACTTTGTCACCTGTAAGTCCTCTGTGTCTTTTTGCATTTGGTGTGACTGCCATGTGTCCCCCGTGAAAATGACTCACATTTTGAGGGATAAGCCGGCTGCCAGATCAGTGACACCTCAACTCAGCATACAAAGGCTTTTTGGCTTGGGAGGCATGAAGCTTGCATGTCTGTCTCCATGCTAAAACTTGGTCCTTACATTGACCAACAGAACATATCTCTTAGGCCAATCAGCCTTTGGCATCAGTTCTCTGTGCAAGCTCCACTTTTAAGGCCTTTTAGCTGGCCTTTTTATTTTATTTTATTTTATTTTATTCTATTTTATTTGTGTGTGTTGTTTTTTTTTTTTTTAAGCTGGCCTTTTTAAAAGAGTCGTTTTACCTTACATAAACATAAGACTGATGTGTATCTACCCTTTAGATCAGGGTAAGGACATCTAATCCATTATTAAGAAAAAAGAATATACATAGTAAATTTAAGGAAAAGTTGTCAGTTTAAATCCTAGGCTGTCTCTGCAAGTAACTTATCAGCAGGGTGGCAGGCCCTGTGGAGACCAGGTCCGTCTGCTACTCATGAGTGCCTCCTGTCTTTGTTGCCATTGTGTTGGGATTAAAGGTGTGTGCCACCACTGCCCTGCTCAAATATTTCATCTCAATTCCAGTCAAAATCTTCAGAAATCTCAAGCAAAATTCAAGGAAGGAAACAAGAAAAGTCTTAAGCCTTGGGTTGGTTGTGCCAATTTAGGCTTCAGTTAGTGAAGCCCTGTCCGCCATTCCTCGGAATTTAGTTATTGCTATATCTTTCTGGTGGACCCTTCCCAGAAAGAGCTGACAAACACCTTGAAGCTACAGAGCTCTGAATTCCAGCCGCTATCAACTCTATGGAGAAGAGTTTAGTTCCTTCTTCCTTTCTTGTGGCCAGTAACTTAGCCTCACATCTCTCGGCTTTCTGCCTTTCTCCCTGAACTTTTTTAGAGTATGGTGAAGTGTGACTATCACTAAGCCCACCGAAAACAATTCCATAAATGCCAAACCAAAGCCAAAAAAGATCCAGCAGCCTTTTGCCATGGTGTGTTGGAAAGGGACCATAGCAGTTTTTATTTTATTTTATTTTTTAAGGTGGTTATCTCCATTTTCCAGGCCAGTTTATAAGACTGCCAGCCTCCTAGTTCTGCCTCTTCAAGTGGCCACGTGTCTGCAGCCATCTCTGCTCTGTATGAGTTGAGCCTGCAGGCAGCCAGCAGCAGCGTATGTGAAATGGTCTGGCTCATGCACACTGTCTGGGAGCTATACTCTCCCCCACCAGACTACTACAAAATATGATTTTTAAGGGTATGGATACCTGAATTTAGTTGGGCACCAATTTGTTGCAGTCAATTTACCAGTATAGCTTAATAATGTTTATTATTAGGCCTATAATTATTAAGGCAGTATTTTCTAACACAGTAGCAATCAGTTAAGACACAGACGCCTGTTGTATTTTTAAATAGCCTTAGTTAACCTAGGGCAGGACAGATATTAATCCCCTAAATTACTTCCTGTAATGGGGTAGATGTGGAAAACATGTCCCAATCCCATGTCATCTGGTTCTATTAATTTCTATCAAGCTACCTCCCACCCATAATCCCATATACTTGCTAATGTTCTTCATCTGGGCCAAGTGTCCATCCACGCCAGCCATGTGCTTCTCCTCTACCTAACCTATGATGGCACAACCTTGCTCTCCTCCTCTCCTCTGGTCTCTCTTCCTCCCGAGATTCTGTCTTCCCAAACCGGGGAACCTTAGCCACGCCTATCCCATTTGCCCTGCCCAGGTGTGGTGGCCTCTTATTGGTCAAATAGGTTAGGCTCTTAAGCAAGGTGGGTCAGTAATTAGCATCAAAATACATCAGACCAACCTCCAACAAACATGTCTTTTCTACACATCTAGTATGTGGTTGTCATATAGGTGGGTCGTGGCCATGAGCAATCACAAAACTCCCCAACCTCCTGAAGTCAGACTAGGAGATTTCTTCACCTAACCTCACCTGCAGTTCAGCTGTCTTTTCTATTTCATTCCAGTGCTGTGTCATACGTGACAAATGATATGTCCCTGCTGAAACACCTGCTGATATCACTTCACAAATTACCTTCTGTTCTCCCCACATCCAATAAATGAAAACTCAACCAACCACCATCAAATGCCTTCCTTCACTTTCTAATCTTTTTTTTTTTTTTCCTAATTTTCTTGGACCTCGTGATTTTTACTCCAAATGGTTTTTATAGGCCCTTTCATTGAAAGCACGTGGAAGAGCAGGTGGGGAGCTGGAATCACGTGGATCATGCGGAGCTACAGATAGGCTGCATCCTAAGGAAGCGTTCCGAGTCTTGACTGTGAGCATCTGCAGCATGTTTATGCTCTTATCTCTTCAAGCTACATCACACAGGGCAACAGTGCAGTTATGCATGTACCCTGGAATTAGGCCAAGAGGGTTTAGTGTTGCTCTTGCCAGGTACTTACTCCCTCAACTCTTGAAATCTCAGTCATTGATTCAACAGATACTTGCTGAGTGCTTACCAACTGCCATGTGCTGAAGTGTGAAAATTGCAATGACTAAGACAAGCATTCGAGCTTAATTTGTAACCTTTACATGGCCACACTGTTCCAGTGAATGAGGGAAAGACTGAAGAGGACATCTTAACCCCAGAAGCTGCCAGGATGAAATAGTACTGGTTCTGGGGAGGGATGCAAACATTCAGGACATTCAGGACTGGTGGTTGGCTGCGTATGCAGGAGGGGGCAAGATGACTCCCAGCTTTTAATATAGATGAGTGTGCTGGCTCGAATGAGAAAGGCTCATATGTCTGAATTCTTAGAACCCAGTTGGTAGAGCTGTTTGGAAAATAATCAGGTATGGCTTTGTTGGAGGAGGTGTGTCACCCGAGCAGGCTTTGAGCTTTCAAAAGACACCATTCCCAGTGCGCTCTCAGCTGCTGCTTCCATCACCTCTTGTCATGTCTTTGCTCCACCTTCATGGGCTCCGATTCTCTAAAACTGTAAGCTCAATTAAACCCTTTGTTTTATAAGTTGCCTCGCTTATGGTGTTTTATCACACCAATAGAAAAGTAACTAAGACAAAAAGTGTGGTGCTATCGGCAAAGACTGGAGAGCGGACAGGGGAGTCAATGGGGAAAGGTAGGTCTTGGGCTCAATTATTTAATTTTATTGAAGTACATGTCTCTCTTCTCCACGTGAGCAATGACAGCAGCACCCAGGGGAGAACCACAGGGTCATTAGATGCCAAATGACAAACACTGCACCAGGTAACTGGCACAGAGAGAATGTAATGGTGGTGGCCACGTGTCCCAATGACCAGCCACATGGGAAGCAGGGGGGAGGGTACCTATTCTCACAGCCCTGGCCACTGTCTTTGTACCACCTTCCACTGTTGTCATGGTAATTCATTTATCTGATCCTCTGAATGATTGTCTCCGGGTTTGCTTTGATGTTTCAAAAGGACAGAGACTAGCTCTAATTTTGTTCACTATCGTATTCTCCATAATAAGTATTGTTGGGAAAGGAGTGAAGGGCAACAGACACAGCCAGGTGTGGTAGTGCACACCTCTAATCCCAGCACTTTCGAGGCAGAATCAGGTCAGAGTTCCAGGACAGCCAGGAACGTTACACAGAGAAACCTTGTCTTGGAAAGAAAGAAAAAAAAAAAAAAGATACTTGCTTCCCAGGGATCTCATTCTTTCCTGTCACCATGTATCCAGGACATGTGGACAGAGACAGATAGCCTGTCCTTAGGTGGATATTGACTCTGCTGTGACAAACCACACAATTTCACTGCTAGGAAGCAAATCGAAAAAACACTCAGGAAGTTCTTTAGAAATAAATTACAGGCATAACATAGCTAAATCTAGAATGCAGTGCATGAAGGGACAACACTATTTGCTCCCCCTTGTGTCTGATCTTAGTCTTCCAATAGTACTATTCCTGAGAACCTGGATTTTCAAACCATGCTTTCTTCTTACCTTCCAGTGTGTGTGTGTGTGTGTGTGTGTGTTGTGTGTCATTTACATTCAGATGTGTAAGTTCAGGCACACATGTGCCATTATGCCATGATGTACATGTGGAGGTCAGAGGTCAACTGCAGGTGTCAGCCAATGCCTTCTACTTTGAGGCAGGGTCTTTTACAGTGTGTAAGTCAGGCTAGCTGGCCCTTGAGCTCTCTGGGATCCTCCAATTACTGTCTCCCGCCTCTGCCTTTAAGAGCACTAGGATTACAGATGTGTACTATCGTGCACGCTTTTTGGTAGGTTCTGGAGATTTGAACTGACATTCTCACACTTGGCTGTAAAGGGTTTACCCACTCAGAGATCTCCCCTCAGACCCAAACTTACCCAGTTTTAATTTCTGAAACAGGGAGATGGAGAGAAACAAAATTCACATTTTGCTTAAATCGTTTGAACTGCTGATGTCCACTGTCTCCCTCAGAGAGCATGGATGTGAACATCCTTCTGGCAGCATGGATGTGAGCATCCTTCTGGCAGCAAAACCATGCAACTCAGGGTATATGCTCTTGCTGGATTTTTTTTCCTGTAGTGACTGCTATTTCTGTGGCATTGTATTGACCACTTAGTATTTACTGTGCCATGTGCAGTGCCTTAGGTCTGAACAAGGCTATAAACACTTCAAAAGCTGAAACCAGCAAGGCATCTTGTATCTGTATTTGTCAAGTTTATGTAGTTGATTGGATGCTTATCTCTGAGAAACAATAAAATCACTGAGGAAGAAAAAAGGGAAATGGGAAGAGAGCTCATGCTGGGACACCTCCTTTTCAGTAATGGCACTAACTCAGCAAATTAAAGCTGGAAAATACCTTGGCCCACTGGAGTTCTACATAGTGATTGTTTTCCACCACGCTATGCTGCTGGTTATCAGTTCCACGTCAGCACCTGTGAACCCAGATTCTGGTTCATGGAGAAAGGCGTTGCCCTCCTGCGTAGCTGTCGATTTTTTTAAAAAATTAATTTACTTATTCACTTTACATCTCAATCATATGCCCCTCCCTCTTCTCCTCCCAGTCCCAACCTCCCTCCCTCCCACTTCCCCCTCCCCTCCCCTATTCTTCAGAAAAGGGTAGCCTCATACACACCCACACACCACAGCTCATTAACTCTGAGTTTGCCCTCTTCTCTTGTGGCATAGAGAGGTAGTCCCGCCCACCGCTCCCCTTACTAGGGGAGCCACATGAAGCCTGAGCTACCCATCTGCTACATCTGTAGGGGCCTAGGTCCAGACCATGCAGGGTCCTTTATTGGTGCTTCAGTCTCAAGGCCCTCTGGGTCCTGGTTAGTTGGATCTGTTGGTCTTCCTGCGGAGCTTCGGTCACCTCCAGGTCCTTCTATCCACCTCCTCCCCCACCTCCCCGCCTCCCTCCCCACTCCCCCCCACCACTTTTCCACAAGACTCTAAGCATCGCCCAATCACACCACTTTCCCTCCTTGTTGACACCTGGCTGACCCAGCTGCAACTGTTTCCTGGAATGACGGGGATGAATAAACAGCAAAGGGCAGGTGATGCCGGAGCTATTGCAGGAACGGACCTGGCAGAGCCATCAGAGTGGCGGAGTGCCATCACTTCCCTGCTGCTAACTAGCTAGGCCAGCCTCTGCCACAGCCTCTGGGAGCCTCAGGAAGAGGCAGAAGTCAACCTCCTGACTAGCTCGCTCCCCCAAGCTTAAATCTCAAGCATTTGGCTAGCAGGAGAAACAAATGTACCGAGTAACCTGACAAACGGCTCCACCTGGCACTGAAGAAGAAAGTAAATACAAGTTTCCCCATCATCCAAGGCAGGACCTTTGCCAGGAAGACCTTGACTGATGAACCTTGGGGCTCCGCCAAGGCCCTGACAGTATCTCCTTACAAGGCTTCCATTTCGTCCATGGTCCCAGACACCTTGACCCCAGCCAACATAAACAATAGCAGGAAGAACCAGAGTAGGGGAACCAACTTACCTTAAATTCCAGTAGCAGAGAAAAGATGTAAAGGTCCAAACCATTTCCATACCGAGACCTACAGCATCTGTGATCCCCTGAGGGAGACTCCAATTTGGGACGGACACACACACGCACACACACACACACACACACACAGGGGTTCTCACGAGCAAAGGGTCCAACAGGGTCGGTTGTTGGCTCACAGTAGTGGAGAACAGATAGACACAATATGTAGGCCGGAAAGTCAGGGGACCCCGTAGCTAGCTGCTCAACAGAGATGACCAAGGCTGCAGCCCCATCAAGGCTGAGAGTCTGGAAGCTTTCTGGAAAGTTGCTGCTGTGGGTCTGTGTGCAGAGACTGAGGAATGTGGAATCAGCTGCAGAGGCCCAAGGGTGGTAGCTTAAAACACGCCAGCTGGGGACGAATCGCCTTGCACATGTGTGCTTCTGCCTTCTTAGGCTCTCTGTTCCAGCCCAGTAAGGCGCATATTCAGAATATTGACCTATGACCTACTGTTTCTGGAAATACCCCACGGACATACCTAGAAATACACTTTACCAATTCTCTAGGCAAGTCCAGTCAAGCTGACAACCAAGACAAACCATCACAGCAAATCAAAGAGGACCTATCGGCAAGTCAAAGATAGTACATAGCCAAACGTCCCCAAGAATTCACCACATAGATTTGATAACTCTTGTTGACAAATAAATCAACTCAAAATGATCCCACTAAGTTTGCAATCTAGAAGGCACGCATTGCAGTAATGCTAATGGTTAAGATCGATGAATCATAAAGGCAGGATGGGGCCAGCCATGCAATATGAAGGCACACACTGCTCCTGAGGAGGACAGCAAGGTAAGAGTCCAGTGAGGGAAAGCTACTGAAAACCCCATGACAGTGCAAGAAGAATCCATTACAACAAAGGCTCCGCTCCAAGGCCTATGACTCGGGGCTGCATTTCAATGAACTATCCAAGCAGACTCTGTGCAAGCAAAAACCCATCAAAAATGCCTCCCTTTCTCCTTCCGTTAGTCTGAGGGGGCACTCCCCTCTGGTAGTCTTGATTGGATAAATTATGCTGAGACTAGAGGAGGATGTCAAAAAAAATATGGCCATAGAAGTAGGAAAGTAATTTTATAATAGAAATAAGGCTTAATATAGTTTGCAGGCCTATATGTATGCTGCATGTATACATTCTCGTGTGGGCGCCACATTCACATGTGGAGGTTAGGGGTTAAGTGTTGAGTATCTTCCTTGGTTGGTCATTACCTACATATTGAGGCAGGGTTGCTCACTTGTAGCCAGATTTGCCCATGAAGCCAGTCTGGCTAGCCAGCTTGCTGGAGAAATCACATCTCTACCTCCCAAGTGCTCGGGTTACAGGTGGGCTGCCATGCCTGCATGGCATCTGAGTGGATGTTGGATATTTGAACTAACTTTATTCACTGGGCCATCTCATTAGCCAAAGGCTCAACTTTGATTTCAAGTTTATGTAAGTTATTGTGGTTCTGGTTGTTTGGGGGCAAGTAAGTAATTTTATTTACAATATATGTTTGAGCATTAAAAAAAAAAAAAATTCTCAGAGAAATAAAAGAAAAGACAAGAGACAAGAGAAAATAAAAGCCAGGCTGGTTAGCCCATGTTAACATTTAGTAGGCCAGGCTGGTTAGCCCATGCTAACATTTAGTAGGCCAGGCTGGTTAGCCCATGCTAACATTCGGGAGGCCAGGCTGGTTAGCTCATGCTAACATTCGGGAGGCCAGGCTGGTTAGCCCATGCTAACATTCGGGAGGCGGAAGCAGAGGATGGCAAGTTGAAGACAAGACTGCAATGGAGAGAGAAAGAGGAGATGGAAAGAGGAGATGGGGGAGAAGAAAATAAAACAAATTTAGTTGCTTCTTTTCTTTATATTTGATTCAGAAAGCCAGTAAGCAGGGCATGAGTGGGAAAAATGGCTGAGGAAGGGCAGGGAAGGGGCAGGCTCACAATAATTGAGGAAATAGAAAGGCAGGTAGAGGGGAGCTGGCAGTCAGCCTGCTGCTCTGGGGATGGGAAGTACAAATACTCAAAGAACAAAGGTAGAAGAATGTGCTCCCCAGGTTAGAATTGGGGAGTCAGAGTGAATTCACATTCAACAAGTATAAACACAAACACCATCAACACACACACACACACACACACACACACACACACACACACACACACACATCACCACCACCACCACCACCACACAAGCCTTAATGGAGCTTGGGTACAGCTATAACCCCGTAACAATGAGGTCTCTTTCAATAACCAAGCAACCTTTATCCCAGATTCTGATTGGGAATTAGTATATTGTTAGAAAGTCTAGGAACCAATGGGGAGATATTGAAAACATTCCTAGTTGATAATCAGACATGGTTCTCAAGAGAAAAATCAGGAGAAATTATGCTTGAGGGGCTACTGGCTCATAAGAGTGCTTTATCTTAAAACCTAGGATATAAAACACCTTTTGTTGTCACACCAGCAAATCCAGATTATAGGTACCCATTTAAAATTCTATTTTATTTTATTTTATTGGAGTTTCATATATTTCTTTCTCCCTTCTCCACCCCAACCCTTCCAACACCAGGTAAGAGAGAAAGGAGGTTAGTGGGGAGATGGGAGTTCTCTTTAGATAATTCTTACTGGTTAGGGTCGTTGGGTTCCTTGGGGCAAGTCCAATCTTCATTTCAGGACATCTCCAATTTCTTCCGGTCAAACTGCATCAACAGCAACCAGGAGTGGCAGTGGGGAGGGAGCATCAGCAGCCTTCTTCTTTCTTGAAGTTCCCCACCCCCGCAACATACACAGCTCTCTCTGGGCTCTGGCATTTATTCCCTTCTTCAGAGTCCTCAAAATTAAACTATTCACAGCTGCCAAAGAGCCCCTCTCAGAGCCTGCACAAGGCAAACAGTTTGCTGCCATGGACAATCTGAATCAGCCCATGTCCCATATCTGGGATTAAAACAAAAACATGTTGACATAATGTGACTGTTTCTAAAGACACCAAAACTTCCATTACAGCATACCGAGTAATATAATTTTAAAACTTCTTTTAGATATACTAAGGTCTATCTAAAGTCTTAAAACTTCCCAGAACCTCAGTGACCCTGTCTTCTTTCAAGTCTGTTGTCGTCATAAAAGATGCTCACAGTGATCCAGTTAAGTGACCTGACAGCTTCAAAGCTGTCATCCTGGGAAGTGAGTTATCCCAGGGGTGGGGGCAGCTATTGTTTGTGGAACCCACTTTCTGCACTGGTTTTAAGAGTACATAGTGTAACTTTAGAAGGAGTAAATATTTACTCTAAGAGCCTTTAAAGTCCTCCACTCCACCAACTGAGCTAGTAAAGGCAAGTCTAAGTAGAGTCCAAAGACACTAATAGTTGGGTAAATGGTCAAAATTTATAGTTAGAAAGTAAAAGCATGCTGTATAGCTATTTCCTCCAGAACGCCTTCCCTTCCTGGTGGGAGGCATGTTTGTATTGGGGAAAAAAAGACTTTCATTTATTTTATTTGTGTGGATTGAACTTAGGGCCTTAATGCAAGCTACACAGGTGTTTTACCTCTAAACGAGTATAGAGAACCCTTGTAGGTAATCACTAATACAATGTAAATATTATGCAAATTAATGAAATAAGAGTATTGCTATTGAAAAAGGAAAATGCACACATTCCATTCATACACCATTTCTCCTCCCTGCCTCCCTTTTGCCCTCTACACACGCCTGTCCCCCAGGCGTCCCCGTGTCCCTTTTTATCTCAGGCACTCTGCTGTCTTCCTCACACTGTTGCTTAAAGACACACACACACACCATGTAAGATGTAGGAAGTAAATGAAACCCAAGTTTCCTCTCCAAAGTGTAAGTACCAATTGCTGAGGAGAGAAGGTTCCACCTGCAGCTGATGCAGCTTTTATGAGCCCTTATGTGGGACAGGCTTCCCAATGATGCTTTGTGTTGGATCACCCATAGTCCTCTAAGGAACCCCGAGAACTCCACAGTCGGCTGAGCCAGACACGGGGAGAATTGTTTCTCTAGGATGCCCTCAGTGCCCCATCTGTGAAGAATGGACATTCACTTCCATCTCCCCAGGGAAAGTTACACAATGGGGCGTAAGTGTCAGGCACGGAGATCTGAACTTCCCAACTATTTTAGCCAATAGTATATAATACAGCCATATGCGTAGACAGTCCTCAGCTCACATGAAGGGTAGTTCATGTGACTGAGTAAGCAAAAGCAACAAAAATGTTAATAGTCACCGGCACTGAAAATCTGGTCCTTCCAAAAATGTATCTCCCACTGTCTGACTGGGCTCCCTAAAACTCTGATGACTGTGACCTGAGGCACGGCACTTGCAACGATGCCCTATGCTTTCTGCAAAGGGCAGCATTTAGAGCCGCTGATATGCTAGGGTGAAATTATTTGCCATCTAAGTTTTCAGACTCAACAGACACATAGAAGACATACCTGATTCAGAGAGAACAGTCACCCATGGGGACTTGGAAGCTACCTTTTAATTGCTGATCTGAGCAGCACTCCCCTCCAGGTCTATGGAACCCTTAAACAGATGAGACAAACATGGCTGCATGGTCCAAGCAGTGGTGATTTTTATTAAGAATAACTTTGGTTCTAAGAATTCCACCCTCGATTCTGTAATACTTTCCATTAAAAAAACAATTATACAAGAGCAAATACAAAAAATATTAAATTATGAAAACAAATCCATTAAGGCTCCCTTTATATATATTATGTACACTCAAACAGGTTGAGATTCTTGGAGTAGAAGAATAAAGTCAGCTGTTATAGCTTAGAAAGCAATACTACTTTACTAGCAGGAGACTACAAAACACAGAACTGTTGTAAGAAAACTAGAGTGGAAAAAATGGAGCCTTTTTCTTTTCCCCTCCCTATAAGTGGCTCAAAGCACAACACTGCTCTCAGATGGTGACATGTCCTTGGGGTTTGGACTAGACAGTGTTAAGTGCAAAGAAAGAGTGGCAACATTCTAAAATGTAGGCTCCTGAGGTGAGCTGAGCTGAGCTGAGCAGAATCCTAAAAGCCCCACTCCCTGGATGCTCTGAGACCTAGGCACAAGCTGTCCGTCAGTTCGTGCTATTTACAAGTCCTCTTTTGGCCAGACCCTGTAGCACTAACCACCAAGGAAGACCCCAGGTCTGAGTGCAATCAGGAAGGAAGTGTGTTTGTAGTTAACGTTTCCCCATGGCGCATGAGTCCCTTAGTCTTAGGAACATATCAGCCCTCCTACAGGAGCCGGTGATGGCCCTCCAAGATCCTGTCAAGCGGCAGACATCTTAAGAGCTAACTTCCAGTTAGATAATAAGGGGCCTGAATCCTCCGTTACTTTACCGCCTGACATCATTGCTCCATACAGAGAAAGAATAACTAATGGGCACTGTAGACTTTTCCTCCCAACAATCAGTGAATGAACTTTCTTTTCCCAAATGGAGGGAAAATGACCAAGTATTCACCATTCATTCCAATCTTCAAAGGCAAACAATTTTATCTTCAGCATCTCATATTTTATTTAGTTAACACTTGCTGATGAGACCAAGAATCCATTTCTGCTGTGATCAGCTCTCATGATTCTCTATCTAGCAGTGAATTATCACCCATTTACTTCTTATTCAAACTTGGAGGGAACATGGGCCAGTTAACTACCAGATTGAAGTGTTCCCAGAGAAAGCTAGCATCTAGTGTGTTAAACAAGGACTCCAAAGCGCTACATCCAGCATCCTATGCATCATGAAAGGCAATAGAAGTCTTCAGTGTAGAAATTACTAGTTAAATCATCTCTATGGAGAAATACAAAATACCAAAACACAAAACAACTCCCATGCCTGCAGTATAAAATATATTTTGCATGAGAACTTTCATATTATTTGTAACTTAGATGTCTCTTTAAACAGCATGCCAGCTAGCAAGAGGACACTGAGCAGCCCTCCCCCAGTGCCTCAGCTTTTCCTGAGAGATGCAACATAGTAGTCAAGACCATCCCTACCAACAGCATCATGCTGAGAGCTCCAAAACAGTCATTCTTCATAAGAAACAAAAGAGAAAAGAAACTCATGACCAGTCATCAGACATGTTCAAAGCCAAAATCTAAGACACTCAAAATGCAAAAAGTATCAAGTCTTCCGCTAATGTCTCCTAGAAATGATCTCTATTTGCATCACATCCAGTATCTGAAGGCCTCATCACCGAGTCCTAATGGGCACCTCTACACTGCTCTCAGGAGAACTCAAAAGATCTGGTCTCTCCACATGGGCCACAGAAGTTAGGTTACACTCTCTAGTTTCATCTCCCAAAGAACAGAGCAATAACTTCATCTAAAAGGATTAGTTGTGCAAGAAATACAAGCTGAAACTGAACAGATAGCCTATAATTAACCAAACAATAAAGGAATCGACAGGGTGTACCTTCTTGCAAGTGGAAAGGCGGCATGTAGCATACTGTCACACCAAGAATCTAAAGAGATGATAGTAAGTTCATGATGGCTATTGACATGTTAAAACTTCTTATCGTATTTCTGAACTTCCATGCCAACCAAGGTAATAGGTAAGACTAAACATAATTTGTAAGGTGGGCGGAAACATACATTAAACCAGAAAATTCTGGGTTCTCAAAATGAAATACAAATACTGGAGGTAACAGACGAAATGCATTTTGATGCAATCAAAATGATCTAACAACTAACCAAAGGAAGGATTCCACACAACTTCTTTAGTTTTTAAAGAAACAAGGCTCTGTGTCCCACTAACCCTGGAATGAAAGAAAAACTGAGTAGTGCAACCCTCAAGCGTTTCCCAGTGCCCACTCTCTAGCTCTTCGCTTGCTCTGCAGTTTTCTTTGTCTAAAGTCTCTACACGCAGGTCCGTGATAACGTGTGTGCTGGTCGGTGTCGTCTTTCATGTGGCGAATGGGAATTGCAACCGCCAAAGATGACTTATCTACCACAATGGCAAATCAAACCCAGTTCTTTTTGATAGTCAGAATTCTCGGCTGTCAGGATTCTCTTCCTCAGGACTTTGGCCCAAGATGAGTGCTGCAGAGGCACCTAGACAGGGCTCCTACAGAGATGGTGGGGACACGCCAGGTCTCGGGCAGCCTGGGCCTAGGACTCCTGGCCCTGGGCCACCTCCTGGCCTGTTCTCCTGAGATTGCCTTTCACCTTCACAAATTCTGGCGCATTTTCTTGTTCTTCTTGCAATTTCTGCTTCTCGAGTTCAAGCTAAATGAAACAAGAAACTTATTTACGTACTGGGAGACTTTTCAAAAGAATCTCAACTTTCAAAAAAAGATATGTATATAGCTTTAGGAATTTTCATCTGTGCAGAAGCATAAGCCCTTTGTGTGTTGCCACAAACCATAGTCTTTCTCAGACAAATTACACTTTTATTCCAACGTTTGGAGTACACAGATGTTTTTTTGACTTTTTTGGTGTGTATGTGTGTGTGTGTGTGTGTGTGTGTGTATGTGTATTCACATGAGCATGTGTGTACACAACCATGTGAAAGGCTGAGGTTGACCAGGTCTTCTTCAATCTCTAGCCACCATATTCTTTTGAGGCAGTTCTCTCATTGAACTCCGGGCTGGTCAAGGTGACTAGTTTATCCAACTTGTTTACTTCAGGGTCCCTGTCTCCTTACAAGCCCTGGAATTCCAGGCTGGCTGCCACCCCATACCCACCCCACATTTACACAGATTCTGGGGTACTGTTGCTAGCAAATGCTTTCGCCACTGAACGTTCTTCCCAGCCCCTCTGGTTTGCTGTGGCCTCTAGTGTAGAGTGTCTGCCTTGAATGGGATTTATGCTTTCCATTGCATTGGCTTCCTGGTTTTTTTTTTTCCCCTCAGGATACACCCATACACATCTGGCCTATTGGAGTTCTGCTTTCCCAGCATCTGGCATCCTCGCTTCTCAGAGCTAGAACCACTTTCCCCCACGCCCTACCTGCTCCAACTTCTGCTGCCGCTTTAATAGTTCTATTTCCAGGTCGGATTTCTTCTTCTGTGCTTCCTCCTCCTTCTGCTTCATCACTTGGTCTCGTTTTCTCTTCTCCATCACCTTCTGCAATTCTGGTTTATTCTGAGGGGCAAGACCCCTGAAGGGGCGGGAGAAGAGATTGGGAAAAAATCGTTAGCTTAAGGAAAGTATCTTTCAGGAAAAGAAATGTAACTGAAGGTATCAGCTGCAGAATAGATGCACAAGGAATTAGCCAGACTGGACTCTATCTACCACTAAGTCAAGCGGTTCAACAGCGCTCAGACACTCACCAGCACGAGCGAGAAGCAGAAGCATCTTCCGAAGAGTTCATAAAGTCCACAAACTCAGTAAAAACCTGTAAGGCCAGGAGCAGTCGAGCGGGCAGCAGCAGCATGCTTACATAGTGTGGGGGTGGGGGTGGGCAGAGCCTCACAGTAGACACAGGGATGCCTAGGACTTGAGATGAATCCTCTACTCTCATGTACAATTTAGGGAAGGTCATCTAGAGAGATGGCTGAGGAACTCTCCCCACTACCATTTTTCGGATATGAAAGAGGCTCCTGTGCCTTTAAAGATACAGCCGAGGGTAAGCTCGTCCTGAAGGTCAGAGGCAGTGGCACACACTCCCTCCTGGCTGCCAGCCAGCTAGGACAGGGTATCACTGGTATATGCTTTGTGATATATATAAAAGGTCAGACTTCAGGGAATGCTACATTCCTGAAAGAGAAACCAGGTGACCATTTTTTTCAAATGGGGAAAACCAAAGCTCAAACAGGCCATCCCCTGATGAAATGCTTGGAGCAGTGCAACAGTAAGACACCCATCAGCATGCTCTGCGGCGTGGATTCTAAATTCCATGCCAGCTCTGATTCATTTTGTCTCTCTTTATTAGGCTGTATCCAGCCCCAGCTTTCTCTAAGACTCTTGATGAGCCTGCCTGCCTCTTCCTTATGCTTTCCTGATTTGCACCACTGACCTATAAACAATCTCTAGTTGATATTAAATGCATTAAGTATATTTCAAATAAAAATTAGAGAACAGAGCAAGGAAAAGCACTCCACGTCAGAGGCAGAGCAGGTGTGTGCTTAGCTGTGTACACACTCATGCTATGCGCATGTGCACACACACACACACACACACCATTGCACGCTGATCAGCTGGACCGCATGGCAAACTCAACCGAAGGTACACAGGGGGCCTCTGCTCTCCCACTGCTGCCTGCCTGGCCTGGCTGGCCTGGCTGCTGCCTGCTGATCTGTCCCTTTTGTTTGATGAACACATTTTAAAGATTGATTTTAAAAATGTTGCTCTGGTTACAAAATAAAACAAAATATGGAACTCATATAGATTTTAATTATTCTGATTAAAGATTTGATTTCCTTGACACCTTGTGTGCAGTTTTGTACCTGTTTATTCTCGATAATTGTGAAATAAACCCTAACAACATAAAGTGATCTCCCTTCATTAGAACTTACAGCAATTTTCTTCCAACCAAGTCCTCCTATTAAAGATAGGGAAGAGATATGTGTATTATTTTAACAGTGTTTCCTTTATTATTAGAGGTGGAATATACTAAATCCTCATTCTCTAAACACAGCCCCACTAGTCACTACGAACCCAAACCAACTCATATTTCACAATTACACACACACACACACACACACACACACACACACACATACACTTGATTTTGGCACCTCTCCTATCTAGATTTTTTTTTTTAATCACAATGAATTTTTTTCTTTCCCCATTTTCGTTAGTAGCAGGCTTGTTAGAAGAAAATTACTGTAAGTTCTAATGAAAGAAAGGAGATTGTTTTTTATGAATTTATGGTTTATTTGACAATTATCAAGAATGAACAGATACAAAACTACACAGGGTATCAAGAAAATTAAATCTTTAATCAGCATAATTAAAGTCCATATGAGTTCAAAATATCACTAACCAAGTGGGAGTGAAGGCACACTGTCATCTGAACACTCAGAGGGCTAAGGCAGGAAACTAGCTTGGGCTACATAGTAAAATGCCATCTCAAAATTTCCAAAAGTATCACTAAGGAATAATGAATTAAGACTTTCTCAGTTTTATGAATATATAAGATCTCAATGTGAAACTACAGACAAAATTAAATTTTAGGATTAAGAATTTAGTTGTATGAATAATTTAAAGTTCAGACATCTCTATTTCACTGGCAAAATTAACTTCAACTATTAATAAATTTTTCTAGGTTATATCAAAGCTGCCAAGCAAACTCTTGATGTATGACTTGCTAAGCTGATATCCACTGCAACACATAGATAGGCTTAACTATGTTAAATATTCATTTTCTGCCCAAAGATTTTACATAATGGAGATGGTAAGATTAAATATTTAGCAACAGAAAATATTTCTTATTTAAAAATTTACCTCAGTAGATCATTTAACTTTGTGACAATGAGAAAGTAAAGCACTTTCTGTATGCTTGCTAACTCCCCAGGAGAACAGGCTGCAGACGTGATATCAAAGACAGAAATGAGTCTCTCTGAAGTTCGTAAGTAAGCCCTCATCCCCTGACTGGAATGCTGGGTCCATGAGCTCTGACATCTACATTAGCAAGTATCTCCAACCCCTTGATGGCTGACCAGTGAGCAACCCCAGTGCCTAAGACCAAGCAACTCCCACACGGCTACCTATAACTATGACAGTGAGCAGAGCTAATTATGTGTAGGGGTGTGTGTATATGTGTATGTGTGTGTGTGTGTGTGTGTGTGTGTGTGTGTGTGTGCGCGCGCGCGCGCATAAAGGTATGCACAAGTGTGTATGCACATGTCTGTGTCTGCATATGGATATGTGCATGTGAGTTCAGGTGCCCAAGGAGGACGGAGGTGTAAGATCTCCTGGAGCTGGGGTTACAAATGATTGTGAGCTGCCTCTTATGAGAACTGAGATCCAAACTTGGATCCTCTGGAAGAGCAGCAAGCCCTCTTAACGGCCACATCTCCAGCTGAACTTTGGCAAATTTTTAAAATTAGGATTAGTATTTTATGTCAAAGGTCATGAAATATATCAATACTCATAAAATTGAAAGTTGAATGCACATCCTCAGTTCTCTCCCCTGTAAGCAAACAGCAGAAGCACCATTTACACTGTCTTTTTGTGGGAGGGATTGTAGTTTGAATCTGAAATCCCCAGTCCACCCCCAGGATTGCGTTAAATCCTGTGCTTATTTCATTTCTATTATGATGTTGAGGTTAAACATCTTCAAATGCTGATCATGAAGATATTGAGCAAGGTTTGCATCAATGGATGCAAGGAAGATTAAGTGATACACACTTGCAACGTTTTAGCCACCAGCTGAGCCAACTCCCCAGCCCCACAGGTGACTCTTCAGGCAGTGCAAGCTGCTCCCAAAGGCTGGCTTAACTCAAGCACCACAGTGTGGAAACGGGGGCTGTGCGTTTAGAAAGAAATGGTGTGAGTCCTGGTTCACTGTTTAATTTCAACTGCCTTAGAGCTTGGCCAAGCTGCCTCTCTTGGGATTTGTTCCTTCATCTATAATAGTGAAGGAAAAGAATGCCTTTCCCATAAAAATTAAATAACAGTATCCATTAAAGTAGGTGCATATAAGTGATACGATGGACCCCACCAATCCACATTGCTGATTCCTTGAAAGATTCTGATTACTGGGGGTGCAGGAAGGAAGGAAGGAAGGAAGGAAGGAAGGAAGGAAGGAAGGAAGGAAGGAAGGAAGGGAGGGAGGGGGCAGTTTTCAAGCAAAACAAAAACAAACAAAATCATTAATGCATTTTGCTTCTGATGGTTTTGTTGGTTTTTCAATGTAAAAATCCTACATTGTTAGGCTATATATATAGTAAACTTATTTATTACCTTTTATTTATCTTCTATTTTATATATTCTTTAGAGACCATGAATTTTTTTTATTCCTAAATTTTAGTTCCAAGTGTTAGGAAGCTTTATATATGTAACACGTATGTTCAGGTCATAGCTAACCAGTTTTGATTACTGGTTCATAATGGAATGGAAGCCTGTTTTGAAAATATTTTACCTTATCTAGTGAATCTAGTCTGTGTGTGTTCTTGCATTCACCCCGTGTTAATTAGAGGAACTCTGAATACCTGGCTAAGAGTGAAGGCCTGTCTCAAGATCACGGCAGGTTTTTGGAATAAAAACAGATAAAAATAAAAGATGTACAGCTGTTTATAAAGACAATATTATAAATTAGAAACAGAGGTGAGCAAATGAGGGGAGTCAGGTGATTAGCACAAGTCACACAAGGGAGCCATGACCCTTGTGTGGCTACAGGTTTTAATCCCCCAAGTGAGCGGTGTTTAATTTGGCCTGAGCATCCTGCTTTGGGGTCAATTGTTGTAGGTCTTTTCATTAAGGCTTAGCAAAGAGAATTGGGGGATGAGTAGCCTACAATCTTCCAAATCTGAAAATAAAAGCAATCCTAAGTAAAGCTTACTAAATCTTATTTTTCCTCAAGACAGGGTTTCTCTGTGTAACAGCCCTGGCTGTCCTGGGACTCACTCAGTAGATCAGGCTGGCCTCACAGAGGTCCACCTGCCTCTGCCTCTGCCTCTGCGCCCCTCTCCTCCAGCCCCTGAGTGTGGGATTAAAGACATGCACTACCACTGCTGGCAAGCCTACTAATTCTTAAATAAAGCAATCCTGTACCTTTACCTGTCCCAATGTACTGGTCTGTTCTAATATCACTTAGAAAGCAGAGGACCTGGAGAAATGGCCTGGGAAGGGTGAGTAGGCATAAGTACTTGAGTATAATTTCCTCAGAACTCACAATTAAAAAACAAACAAACAAACAAACAAACAAACAAACAAACAAAAACTGCTAGGCAGCAGTGGTAGCGCACACCTTTAATCCCAGTACTTGAAAAGTAGAGGCAGGTTGGTGTCTGTGGTCTCTTAGAGGCTACAAAATATCTGTCCAAAGCCCTTCCAGCTTTTAGAGTCTCTGTTGAGAAGTCAAGTGTAATTCTAATAGGTCTGCCTTTGTAAGCTACTTGGCCTTTTTCCCTTGCAGCTTTTAATACATCTTTGTTCTGTAAATTTAGTGTTTTGATTTCTGTGTGGCAGGAACATTTTCTTTTCTGGTCCAATCTAATGAGTGCTCTGCATGTTTCTTGTATAGAGGCTCTTGGGAGTCTATGGGGGGACCCTAGCTGAGACTACTAGCAGGGGGAGCATAGAGCCTGAAGCCAACCCCTCGTGTAGCCAGGGGGGACTTCCAGTGGAGAAAGGGGGACACCGACCCACCCATAAAACCTTTGACCCAAAATCTGTCTTTCTTACAAGAAGTGTAGAGATAAAGATGGAGCAGATATCGAGGGAATGGGAAACCAATGGCTGGCCTAACTGAGACCCACCCCATGGGAGAAAGCCAACCTCTGTCACTATTAATGATACTCTGCTGTGCTTGCAGACAGGAGCCTAGCCTAGCATAGCTGTCCTCTGAGAGGCTTCATCCAGCGGCTGATGGAAACAGATGCAGTGACCCACAGCCAAACAGGCCGAAGTCGGGGAGTTTTATAGAAGAGTGGGAGGAAGGATTGAGGGAACTGGAGGGGTCCAGGGCACCACAAGAAGAGCTACAGAGTAAACTAACCTGGGCCCATGAGGCTCACAGAGACTGAACCAATCAACCAAAAAGCTCACACAAGCTGTACCTAGAACCCCTATACATACATAACTGATGTGCAGGTTGGTCATCATGTGGGTCCCCTAACAATGGGAGTAGAGGCTGTCTCTGACTCTGTTGCCTGCATTTGGGTCCCTTTCCCTTAGCTAGGCTGCCTTGTGTGGCCTCAGTGGGAGGGGATGTGCTGCTGTGACTTAAGGTGCCAGGGTGGGGTGGTACCCCTTGGGAGGGTCTCCCCTTCTCAGAGAAGAAAAGGAGGAACAGGATAGAGAGGGAAGCATGAGGGTGGGACTGGAAGGAGAGGAGGGAGGAGGCTGTAAATTGATTAAATAAATAAGTAAATGAGAGGAAAAAGAAAAAAAAAGTAGAGCAGACAGATCTCTATAAGTTTGAAGCCAGCCTAGTCTACAGAGAGTTCCAGGACAACCAGGGCTACACATAGTAACCTTGTGTTGAAACAGCCCCCGCCCCCCCGGAAAAAAACCCTGGTCACAGTAGCAAACTGCAGTACTGGGAGGTGGAGACAGAGGGATCCTGGAGCTTGTTGGCCATTCAGTCTAGCCAATCAGAAAGCTCCAGATTCAATGAGACACCCTGTACAAAATGAAGTAAGGTGGAAAACTGACTGAGGGAAAATGACCTCATCCCTACACCTGTCTTCACACACACACTATTCTTAACTTGCAATGAATAAGTAAGTAAGCAAGCAAACAGCAGCAGGCCCAGCCCCAGAATCCAAAGGAATTTGGGGCAGAGATAGGAACAGACAGACTGGAAAAGAAGAAAGAGGGTACTTTGCATCCCTCTAAAAATTCATCCGAAAGAAATTTAAAACACTTACAAACTACATAAACACTACATAAAAGAAACCAATAAGCCCGGCATGGTGGCGCATGCCTTTAATTCCAGCACTCAGGAGGCAGAGCCAGGTGGATCTTGTGAGTTTGAGGCTAGCCTGGTCTACAAAGCAAGTCCAGGACAGCCAAGGCTTCACACAGAAACTCTGTCTTGAAAAACATAACATAACAAAACAAAACAACAACAATGACAATGACCAAAAAAAAAAAAAGAAAGAAAGAAAGAAACCAATAAAGACACTAGGAAGGACAGTATTGTCTAGTAAGTCTAATGAAGTTCTAGAAAGTTCTCTTTGCAAGTAGGAAACACTAAGCACAGGCAGGACTTAAATCAGATTCCTACACCTCCCAAATTTTCAGAGATTTAAAATCAAGAACTAGTCTTTCTCTTCTGCGTAGGACACTCTCTTCTCCGCTTAAACTCAGCCTCTTCCACCCAAGCTGTAAAATATGCATGGACTCAGCAAGTGAAAACACCTGCTGCCAAGCTCTGCGACCTGAGTTCAAGCCCTCATGGCAGAAGGAGAACGTGATTCCTCTAAGTTGTCTTCCATACGCATGAGCACAAGCACAGACAAAATAAATACAAGTGCTCCTTAAAGTATGTGTGCATTTGGAAAGGGACAGTGCGAAGCCCTGCCAGTGTCAGCCACATCTGCAGGAGCTTCATGGAGACATGGCCTGGCTCTAGGATGCTTGCTAAAAGGGTGCCTTCAATATGGCAGACAAGCAAAAAATCCCTTGAAGCCTTTGTAAACTCAAAATGAAACCTGGTTACCTTAAAAATTCCTGAAAGAAAACGATGCTCAAGAAACTGCATACCTTTTTTGATTCATAAGAAGTTCTCTGTGGAGGTCTTGATGGTTTCGGGACGTTTTGACAGGATTAATTAGCTTCTGGGGCCTAATTAGCTCAGGGTTGTCATCTTCTATGTAGTCTGGCTCAGCCATGATGTTTCTTGGAACGAGAAAGGTGTCTTTGGGGTCAGTATCCTCAAGTGGGCCTTCTGAAACACAAAGAGAAGGCACATTTATTTGCAGCCTTTCCTGTCAACGCTTCTTTCACTGATGCTCAGGCCCCAAGAGCTATGCCTGGCCTGTCACATGAAGACATGCTGTCCTCCGGTGTCTACTTCAGGGACATCACTGACTGATCCTCCCAAGGATTAGAAAGCAACGGGGCAAAATACAAGCCGTCCAGCCTGACTGCGGTTGTGCCAATCACACCCTGATTCCAGCCACACAGGGTACTTCCTGCACCACCTCTCAAAGGCAAGCTCATGAGACCCTTGGGTATCAGCCCTTTCCTCAACCTCAGCAAATGAATCCACACTACCAGTGGGAAGCCCCAGGCTGCACGGGGACAAAACTAGCAAGCACATGAACAGCAGGTGGCCTGTTTTCCTCCCATCAGCTCATCTAGACTCAGGCTAAAACTGAGAGAGGTCAGCAGGAGGTGGGGGGTGGGGAGGGGCTAGGTGACTTTGCTGCAAGACCCCTTTATTTTTGGTGGGGGAGGATAAAAAACTTATCTCTAGAATATAGCAAAGCAACATGCTGACATACTTGGGCAGAGTCACTTAACCCTTCTGGCCTCAGACTTCCTTTCCCCCACCCTATTCTTCCATGGCTCCAGTGTTTGCACCTCCCTTCCCTGCCCCCCCCCCATCCTATTCTTCTATGGCTCCAGTGTTTGCACCTTCCTTCCCCATCCCCCACACACCCTATTCTTCTATGGCTCCAGTGTTTGCACCCCACTCCGAGAGCGCGACATCTGTCTCCTTTCTTAGACAGCTGTAACTAACTAAGGTTGTGTGAGACATGCAGTGGATGCCTGTGACTGCGAGTACCATTTCATGACAGAAGGGAAATCTCACTGGGGGCTAGAGCAAGAGGACCAGGACTGACTGCACAGCAGAAGCCAGACAGGGGCTGGTGCCAGTGAGTGACTGCCATGCATGCCAAGATGCATTCCTTGGGACTGACCCCCTCCCTGCTCCCTGCTCTCAGAACAAGCCCGGTGAATATTTCATAATAATTACAGGGGATTCGTACTTGCCTGTGCCAGGTTCAGTGATTTTGATTTTCAAACTCAAAATCAGATAAGGGCCTGATTACAGCGGAGCAGTCCAACCCTACCTACCTCTGGTTACTTCCTCACTGGTAGATGATGAACTGGGGAATGTGTCAGAGGAAGAGCCACACCTATACCCAGCAGTGTACTGCCACCATGCTGGTGTACACACCACGAGATACATCTGGACACAGGGTAACCGTAGGGTTCTGTCCATTGTCTGAAAGGGCGAGGACCACATCTCCTCCAGTTCTAATCCCCAGCCTCTCCCAGGTACACGGAAGATGTTGAATTGATGTTGGCTATATGAAATCTGCACCCAGAAGCCAGAAGGACGAGAAGAGCTCCTCCGTGAAGAAGCTCTTAGCCCAACGCCAGCTTCCACCTTTGCTTCTGTCCATGCAGGCCCCTCAGCACAGGCGGTCATGGGGAAGGGTGAGGCTAGTGGAGGTGGAGGGAAGTAAGAAAGCACACAGCACAGCGTCTATCCACAGACTCCAGCATTAGACACTGAAGAAGAGCAAACACGTATGCGGCGACAAGCAAAGCAGGAGTGTGAGTTTCAGAGTTGTCAGCGATGTCTCCCTGAACCCCTGAACTGTCACCAACAGTGCTAGACACTAAACATCTGAAAACAAATCTAGGCAAAGCGACAGCCCCAACCACATGTGCCTGAGGAATGGCATGTGCAGACGTAGGGCCACATCTCCCTCCACAGCAACCCTGGGAATAAAAGACTCAGAATCTTCAACAATCAGAGAAACAAAATTGAAATACCATTCAGGCGCTTACATTGCTAGTGTCATAAAGCTAAAGACAAATTGCAGGTGCACTAATCTCAAAAGCTAGGTCTGCCAAACTCCAAAGCCTAACTTTTTTTTTTTTTTACAGCAAGTACTGGAAAAACTTTAGCAGATAAACGTATGAAACATCCAAAGAATAAGCCAACTAAAATAGGAAAAAAATAGCTGTACCTGCATCATTTTCAATATCTGAGGTAACATTGCATTTAATATTAAGGCTCAAAGCTCCCAAAGGAGGAGCACATTAGGGAGAACCCATGCATTCCCTGCACGCTGGTAATGTTCATATTTTAGCTGAGCACTCCTGCAACCTTAACCAAAAAGTACAAACCTTGCACATAGTGTGTGAGGGAGCCCATCACAGCCAGCCTGATGCGCGCCGCTGCTCCTGGCCAGACGTGTCCTTTGTTAGAAGTCTCAAATGCACAAGGCACCGCTCTAAGTGAGCCACAGCAGATGCCTTCTAGTTAATCAGTAGACAAAGCAGGTCGTCTTGCTTCCATAAAAGGACCTGCTTCTCTACCCCAGCCATGACACCCAGTCAACGCAGGAGTGACTCCAAGGTCAAAGTTACACAGGGAGGAAGGTTGGGAGTAGACTAGGGGCAAGAGGAAAGAATGGGATAGCTGTCAGCTCCAGGTAAGAGACCCGGGCCAGGACACTGTGGCACAAGTGAGTGCGCAGCGTAAGTGTTTGTGACTTCTCTTTGAGATTCTAGTTCTTGGAAGCCCTCCTCCCACACAGTAATAGTGGGGTGAAATGTACCTAAGTGGGGGTCTCCTACTAGACAGGCAAGACCCTAGGGACGTGGGATGGAGCCCCATGAGTTCTGACCTAACCACAGAGTATACATTATCTTTCATTTTCTCTGTCTTGGAGTAGGGAGGTGGGTACAGGAGCCCCACAATCCCATGCACAGACTCGGAGCCTTCTGTGGCCCAGGCAGTAGGCAAGTGCAATGCACCTCCTGCAAACTACAGTAAAGGGGTTTAGAGAGGGAACTGATTCTCCCTGTACCCTGTATGGCTTTACCATAGGGTGGCTAGAGAAGGTCATTTCTCCCTGGCTTTTTACTCTAGCCTCACAACAAAAGCAGCCAGCACTGTGGCTTTCCTCTGTCAGCCATCCTGTTCACCACCAACCAGGCCTGACGGCAGATCATATGGTAATGTGTCCTTCTGACTGAACTGGCATAAACACTACATGCTTTCCTCGACCTTCCTCCACCAGCCAGCCTTGGCCACTGCTGCTCCCTCTAGCAGGCATGACAGTCCTTTTCTATTCCATCCACGGATCCTTACACCAAGACAAACTCACTCATCCTCCCAGATGCAGCTACGTGTCAAGTGTCCCAGGAAGCTTTTCCTAATTTCCTGACTGCAACTAAACTCTGGTCTCCAACAACTATGGAATTATTTCCCCTTTTTAGTACACATCAACTGTGTATTCCAGAAATACTTACATGAAACTTTTCATCCCTTTGCAGAAACTCTCCTGTCTCTCTTCCCACTCTTTAGCCACCTTGGATTTTGTCCTATGAAGACTTCTTAAAAGAAGTAACCAGGTCAGGGGTTAGCTACCAGTAGAGGGAGCCCCTGAGCTATGTGACTTCCTTGGCCTTTTGGGGCAGGTGAGGTTGGTTCTTCACTGAGCATCAAGCAAGCAAGAAGGCCGGGAGTAAAGATGTGATAGAAAGGTCCGGACATAAAGGGGTTATTCTCCTTGCATGAAGTATCTCTCCTTGAAATTTACACATGATATTCTCATCATTTAGATGCTAGTGACCAAGCAATAGGACCATAAAGTAAGTTGTATTATGTTGTTGTTGCTGCTGTTTTGTTTTTTATCAAATACCAAATCAAGGGAAGGAAAAATCAGAGCTGGCTCAATTAAGGAGAAATACAACTGGGTTGAGGTCTTAGGCGAGGCTTCATTTTCTTGACTTCGGTTCTCCTGTGGGTGCTGAGGATCACACTCAGGGCCACATGCTTGACAATAATCATTTTTAACTGTTGAGCACTTTCCCCAGCCCAGGGTTCCATAGCTCTAAGACCACCATGCTACACACACAGGACCCTTATGGCAAGTGTTAAAGCGCTGCCTATCACACTATCAAGGTAATACACTGCGTTCTGCTGGCTCCAGACAGATTCATTCTGAGTTAAATAACAATTCCCACTAAGAACTTTCTCCATTGAAAGCAAATGCTTACTGTGGCTGAGCTTGAAGCTCTTGCCATTTGGGTTTCAACTTTGTGCAGATAAAATACAAAGACAAAGCCTTGATGGTTGAAAAAGTAGAATTTAGAAATTATGCCAATTTTCATCTGCCTAAATAAAAATCCAGTTCTCTCTGGAAGCATTAAGACTTGAATCATATTTTGAAGTGTTACCTGCTTTGTGGCAATGCATATACCAGATGCATGATCCCACAGCAGGGTACGCCAGGTCCAATCAACACCAAATAACTGAACTTTTGTACTGCAACAACTATTCTCAGAAAGCTAAAAGTATGTTAAGGCATTCTTTGCAAGAATCTATTCCCCAAACTACTCTAGAAGACTCTGGCAAGTGCTAGGAACTCTGAGAAACCCAAGATGCTTAAGACTGTAGGGTGGCAAACTCAGGACTGGGTCAGCCTGAAAACCAGAAGGTGCCTCTTGGATCCAAGCAGTCTCCTCCCTCTGCTCCCAGATTCCCAAACAGACAGGAAAATGAGTTAGTGTAAGACTCGCTCCCCAGTGGCACTGGCCCCATCTGCCAATATCTTGAACAGCCTGACCTTGAGGTGAACCTAAAAACTTAGCCTTGAACCAGGAGCCATCATCTGGTACCCAAAGGCACTTGACAAATATGTGGAGGACCCTCTGTGGACACAAACCTGGTATGAGAAAGCTTGGGAAGGGTGCTCCTCAGGGATTATCTGTGTAAACAACAGCAGTGTTACTTTTTCATATTCTGCCAAGCTCTACAAGTATTCGAGGAGACCCTAGCATTCCCAAGTGGCCCATTGTAAATGATGATGAAATCTTGACCAATTTGCTCCCAGTATGTTGCTGTCTAAAGGCCACACAATGACGTTCTTGGGAAAATGTCCAAACTCGTTTTCTCATCAGTTTTTTTTTCATTCCCCGCCCCACCCCCACCCCACCCCACACCAAGTGTATTTTTAAACAAGGCACATACTTTATATTTAGAAGACGGGAAAAGAGGAAAGCACAATGAAGGAAAGAAAGAAACACCCAGATCAGAGTGCAAACCAATAGCCAAGATGACCTGGACCAGCGATAGGGCCAACCAGGAGGTACTGATGGTACCAAAACACTATGCATATATTAGTCAAACAACTCGTTGTTTGATATCAGGATGATGTTATCTTAGGAGTGGGTGGTGAAGAGAAGACATGAAGCAGGGAAGGGGGATTCTGGGATATGATGGACCATGTGCTAATTGGCTACACAAGGTACTCACTCTGAAGACTCATCAAACAGCACTTTCTGGTGCATGCCCTTCTCTGTGGGCATAATAAACATGCCTCAATAAATAGAACTTATATAATGCTACTGTTGAGACTATCAACTAAAAATCACTTTGTTGTTACAATGCTGTTATAATTTGGCCTTCATCTCACTAGACACGTAGGCATAGTAATCCTATGTCTAACCTTAAGAGCATAACATGGAGACATGTTAAGACCACAGTGTACCTTGGGATGCTTTTATTCTGCCTCCAGCCCAACGCCTGTCTAACCACTTTCCATAAGGTTCCATTGAATGTTGCACAAACATGCAAAATATGTCCATCCATGTACACAAACAGTGGTAAAGAGCTGGCTCGAATGCCAGTTAGTCCTGGACATGCCCTTG
This sequence comes from Acomys percivali, assembly GCA_907169655.1. NCBI lineage: Eukaryota > Metazoa > Chordata > Mammalia > Rodentia > Muridae > Acomys > Acomys percivali. The sequence continues at coordinate 14,482,953 of OU015749.1, forward strand.
CTTAGGTCATTCACCAGTTATACGATTCTGTTTAAATGGCTTGCCCTGCATCTCAACTTACTTAACTGGAAAACAGAGCTAACAATCCAACAGCTGTGGACTCTTCTAAGCATGAGATACTGTGGAACCTCTCTGCCATGCAACAGTGCCCACCCGTGCCTCAACACACCAGTTCAACAATCCACCTCTCCATTAATGAGGGAGGTGCTAGCAAAACAAATGATGACCGTATCCTAGAAGTTTGATGTAGAAACAGAAAGTTAATATGGATGAGCCTAATCTGTTCATTTTTCCAATCTTGACACAGAAGGGTGAAAGAGAGGGGACAGAAAGGTAGAAAGTATAGAAAGAAAATCCCTGATAGGCCAGGCACTGGATGGATCCCAAGGCCTGGAAAACCCTGAGAACTCTTCCATCTCCTTGCTTCTGCCTGGTCTCTAACACTAAGTGGCCTTCTCTCTCAGGCTTTTTGGTAACCCACTGAGCATGAATACATGTCCTGAGCATAAGCCAGTGACAGAAATATAAAAGGTCTTACTTTTAGAAAAACAAGTAGAGTATGCCCAGTCTAGTTTGCAATTTAATCTCCCACATATCTTGTGGAATACAAATTAACTGCCAGTTGGTGGGACTCCAAAGAGACACAAGTAGAGATCCTCACAGAGCATTGTTTGTGTAATGCTCAATACAACCCTACACAAAGGGCATAAGCAGATAAGCAATGAGCTGTCAGCAACTGTAATAGTCTACATGCCTACATTCCATGCGGCTGACATCACACAGAAAGTTTACTAGGCCTGTGTGTTTAAGACTGTGTTTTGGGGTTATTGTGGATTTATACTACCATTTAACCACAAGCCATTCAAGTATATACAATCGCTTCAGGAAGGAGAAGGGTGGGAGCAGAGACTCAGAATGGCAGTGGGGCAGTGTGGTGCCCCAAATCCCACTGCGGCTTCATCAGAAGAAAGTGATGCTGACAGTAAGTGAAAGTTTGCTTTCCATGAACACTAGCAGGGAACACACTGTATCCCCTCTCTGCCTTCTAGCCACTCAACACCCATCATTGCTAAAAGCAGGCTCTGTCTTAAGTTGGCCAACTATATGAGCAAAGCCAACGTAAAAGATAGCAATTACTGAACAAGCCAGTTTAGAGAGGAAGTTGGACACTCAGACAACTTTAGAAAAGTCTGAAGACAAAATATAAAGAGACAAGGAAAATAAAAAAGATACCACTGTTTGGCTGGGGTGTGACTCAAAAGCAGGGAGAAGCCTTTGGTACCATGGGCAGGATGACAAGAAAATAAATACATAAAAACTACCCACATGCCAGGCTATGAGAGAATCTTTAGGATGTGACTCAGATGTTTCAATTGCAGAGTTTAGAGTGCACTGATAAGACTGTAATATAGTCTAACTCTTTGAAGTGCACATGACAGTGGAGAAAATTTTTTGCCCTGGCGAACAGTAGCACACAGCACAGTGTGATGAAGACAGGAAGCCAGAGCCATATACCCACAGCCTTCCTAGTGGCATCTGAGGCTCAAAAGCACAGACAGGGTTATCAACCCCAGGAATTCATTAGGGATTAGGCCAGCACATGGCTGAGTTTGAGGACTCAGAGAATTATCACCCAGGGAAGAGCCTTAGCAAGCATCCTGAACTGGCTGGTTTTGTGTCAACTTGACACAAGCTAGAGTCATCAGAGAGGAAGCAGCCTCAATTGAGGAAATGCTTCCATGAGATTCAGCTGGGAGGCAATTTCTCAACTAGTGATCTATGGGAGAGGGTTCAGCCCACTGTGGGTGGTGCCATCCCTAAGCTTGTGGTCCTGGGTTCTATATGAAAGCAGGCTGAGCAAGCCATGAGAAGCAAGCCAGTAAACAAGAGCACCCCTCCATGGCCTCTGCATTGGCTCCTGCCTTCGGGGTCCTGCCTCCTTTGAGTTCCTGTCCTGACTTCCTTCAATAATGCATAGACCCTTTCCTCTCCAACTTGCTTTGGGTCATGGTGTTTTGTCATAGCAATAGAAACCCTGACGAAAGCACATCCTCCTTCCCAGTTGTCCTCTGGGGGCTGGTTGTGCCCCTTGGCCAATGAAAGGTCCTATGTTCATAGCCCTCAAGGTCCATCCATGAGGAGTATGATCCATGAGGCAGCCAAAAAAAAAAAAAAAAAATCACCTAAGACAACAAATGTGGTTCTTCCACCGCTCAGTAACACTGCACAAGTTCTAGCTCCTTCCTGTCATATCAAGAAACATTCTCAGAATTCACTGGCCTCTGCCTTCCCTAGGAGGGAGATTCTCCTCAGCCCACGCTCCATTTGAAGCTATAGTCCATCTGCTGCACTTGGAAGCTAGGCTTTGGGGTCTACACCAAAGCTTTTTCTTGCTTCATGGCCCTCAATGACAATGGTGTCCAAGAACAGGTCCAGAGCCTTACACCCTACCCCCACAATTGCATCTGAGGACACTGCAAACCCTCCCTTCACTCTGCATTATGAGCCACTTCTAAAGGACTACAGGACCACCGTCATCTTTCCCAGCTTGACTCTAAAATTCCAGCCGTGGGCTTCAGCACCCACCTCTGGCCCAACTGTGCAGCTAAGCCTCATTTCACTCTTTATTTACAGCCGTGCTGCCTAGATTCAAGAGTGCCAGGCCAGCCAGACCTCAACCTACGAGCTATCACTGCTGCAGCAATCATGGAGGCAAACCCAGGCTAAAGCTGCTGTCCACTGTACAACGTCCACAGCAGCCTCCCACTGGTCGAAGCCAACCTGTGTTCTTCTAACTTCCTTGCTGCACACTTGTCTTGGACAGGGTCTGCTCAGAGCCTCCATGGAGAGCCAATCCACCCTGGATACTTTTCCATCAATGTATTTGAAACCATCCTCTTACCACTGCCAGAAGCCTGGCTCCCTCTTCATCTCTCATCCCAAATCTTGTAATCAGCTCTTCTCTGGGCTCCATCTCTCCTGACCACACTTCCTCCCAATATGCCAACTAAACTAGTCAGATCAAAAGTCCACAAGCAAAGAATGCATCATTGTCACCTCAGGAGAAACTGCACAGCTGCCTGGTGTAGGCATAGGTTATTGTGTAATTCAAATGCTGATCTCTATATCCCCCATAGCTGGTGGTAAGCCTTGTTGTAAGACTCTCCTGTCTCAGTGTTGTATAAACTCTTTTACTTCCCAATTGTCCTCCTGTATGCCAATAAAGCAGCTTACAGCCAATGGCTGAGCAAGGGAGAGAATAGGGCTGGACTTCCTGCCAGGTAGGGGAGGAGGAATAAGAAAAGGAAGTAGGGGACTCATCCATGGGGCAGAGGTCCAGGAAACACCAGGAAAGATCGGCTGGACCAAAGAAAGAAAGTGTAAGTAACTTGTTTTCTTCCCACATATAATTCCACCCTTCAGTACAATGAAAACTGCATACATACTGTAAAGACCTAGCTCAGAGCTTTCCTCCTCTCCATAAACAGCATAGGGGATATCCTACGGGATACCTCCCTCTCATCTGAACTGCTGTGGAAGGTTTAAGCTGGTGCTCCCTTGCTTCCAGGGATCTAACACTTAGACATTCCTTTGGCCTGGAAGCTAATTTCCCATACCATCTCTCGCACATGCCTGCAAGGACAGATTCTAATACCACAGCAGAAAGAGACCTGGGCACTTCTATCATCACTCCTGCCCACTTTAAGCACAATGTCTCTTGCCTAAGCCACACAAAGCATAAGCAGCCACACTGTGACATGTCTATTAGACATCTGGGGCTAACAACTACTTGTGTCCTTGGTTGAGTCCTAGTAGACCTGCTACACCTCTGGTCTTACTCCACATTGCTTTCCACAGATCCACACAGCACACCAAGGGCCATTATAACAATGTGCTGTCTGGATGAGGCACACACTGAGGGACCAGAATATGTGATGGAGTCACTAACCTCACTCAGTTTCATCTTCAATAGTTCTTCTGGTGTCTCTTCTTTATGTGCCCTTAGGACATTGTAAATACTTCTCTTAGGATCCTACAATTATTTTGAACTTTTCTTATCCTTCCTATTAATCCAGAAAAGGAGAGGCCTGACTCTTCCACATCCCTTGTCCTCAGAAATATCAGTCACACGTTATTCAACTGAATGTGACCAGGTACCATTCATGCTAAGCCTAGGAGGTGGGCCTTGTGTTAACAAAAGAAGCTGAGAACCAAGGAGGCCAGGTAAACACAAGCTTTGAGCAAATCCTTTCTCTAATTGACTTCATGTGCATAGCACATGTTCTAGACAAATTCTATTTGCTGTACATCTCTACAGGGAAACCAATCTTCATTCTCCAAAGTAATAGCTTCTGCTTTGTCTTAAGACAGCTCAATAAAGTCCTCGCTAAAGGTCCATGGATAGCACTGGGCTAAAGAACAGATCAGCAGAAAAGGCACATGCTACCATGTGCCTGACGATCTCAGTTCAGTCCCCGAGAGCCATATGAGGGAAGGACAGAACCAGCCTCCTTACCCTGTCTTCTGACCGCTGAAGGTGTACTGAAACATCCATCAGCGTGTGTAAGCCACCAACAAGGTTCTGCCCATCAAAAGATAAGTCAGATTTGTGTCAGGCACAAAATAAATATTAAAACATCAGTTCATATAAATGTTCCCCTGAAATAACTAGTTCGTTAATATGCAGCACATTAAACAAACCTCCAAGCAACTGAAAGGCTGTCTAATTAATGATCTAGTTAATAATTGATTACCCTATACTCACTGGCCTTAAAATTTGCTTCAGACTGATAAATTATACCTATCACATCCCATCTGAGAGATGGCCAGTGTGCACTTTAGACTGAAGAAGTTTCCTTTTCTCCTGCATAAAGAACTTTAAAGAAGTCTGAAGTTCAAGGGCCCTCAATTCCACTGGTCTAACAGCGTCACCCAGTGGTAAAAGGCACTGGGTGCATCCAGAGCAGCTGGCACTTTCCGAAAGAAAGCACCCACACCTACGCCATTACTACACGGAAAAGAAATTGTTTTCATTTTGAATTGCAACAAGGAAGCTGGCAAGTAAATTCTAAAACATAAATAGAAAAGAGCCATTCTTTGTCCAAGGTTACTCAGAAGCATTAGTGAACCACTCAGGAGGAAGGGTACCTCTGAGCTTGCCCTCTCTGGGAGAGGCTCAGCCATGAGGCCCTGTGAGCACTGCAGGCAGACCTGAGACTAGCCCATAACCCCAGGCCCAGAGAAGTGAGCACAGCCATGCTGGATCTCGTGATACATTACAGGGGAGAAAGCACGAGTCTAGTGTGCCCTTTGTCCTGAGTGCATTTGTGTGCAGGCGAACTCAGCATGGGCCTGCAGTGTCTGAACCCCAGAGCAACAGCTGCAGTAGCACAAGAGACCAGATGTGCCGGCAATCTGTATTTCCATCAAATGTGCTGTGTGCCTCCCAACCTTTGAGGGATCATAAACAGAATTCTTATACAGATGGGGAAACTGAGGCAGCTTGGGGGAATTGCCTACCAAGTTAGCGAGGAACAGTGTCACACAGCTCACTGCACTAACAGCCCTCTCTCTCTGTAACTAGGGCTTGGAAGCCTGCTCTGTGCTCTGCTGTAAATGAGGAGGGCGAGGCATCTCAGGAATCAGTTCATCTCCCAGTTTGCTAGCTCTCAGTTGTGAAGTTACTGATGTCCACTAGTGCCGGCATCCCCACTGGTGTATGTGCAGGTGAGTGCTCCCAGCAGCACCTTTGAGGACTACACAGAGAGGTTTACATCTAAGTGCACATTATTAAATCCCAGTCCACGCCATCAGCAATTTCCCTACCAAATGCACAGATAAGGTAACACCGCTGCCTGCTACGGTGGGTGAAGTGACCACGGGGCCAGCCCAGAAGCACTGTCCACAAGCCTCAAGGTCTACTGCATTTAAAGTTATGCAAATTGTAACCAATTTATTTTGATTCTTCTGGTTTCTGCATTAGTCTCTCATCTGAACATTAATGTGACGCTTAAATATTTATACCATGCTGCTCTGTATTCACAGAAGTCAAGCTGGGAGGAAAAGGGAATCACAATTCATCCAGATTAAAGGGGCTTTCCCTGGCACTTCTGCCACACACCCTAGTCAGTCCCTTCAGGAAGCTACACAGGGAATGGACTGAGAAGGGGGCAGACTGGGGCCTGGTCATTCCTGAGCAGAAGGAAGCTACACAGACCAGAAGAAACTTCTGCTGGGCCTGACTTCAAAGCATCAAACACGCCTGTTTTTAAAAGCTCAATATTAATGCAGAGCATTCATGACTGGCCTCAGCCCACCAAAGGAATTCAAACAAGAGGCTCGACCTTCAAATGACCTAATGGCTGAACCTCTGCAGTTTCTGTTCTGCTTCCCTGTCCTGCTCTTACAGAAGAAGCAGAGGCCCAGGGAGCTAAAGCCCAAGGCCAGCCTTGAGCTCACACTTCAGTTTATTGTGGTACCTCACTCACTTCCAATCGCTGTCTCAAATTTTCCAAAGCTAATCTCCTGATTTGAAGTTATTTTAATGCCGTAACTAATACCACCATTATCACGATCGATAATCAGATGGCATGTTTGAAAATCTATTCAAATTAGAAATACACTTCAATAATAGCATGACAGTTTTATATACTTCTAGAAGCCTGTCCAATTTTTTTAAAGATTTATTTATTTATTATGTATACAATGCTCTGCCTGCATGTATGCTAGCCTGCCAGAAGAGGACACAAGATCTCATTACAGATGGTTGTGAGCCACCATATAGGTGCTGAGAATTGAACTCAGGACTTTTGGAAAAGCAGCCAGTGCTTTTAACCTCTGAGCCATCTCTCCAGCCCATGCCTGCTCAATTTTAAGACTGTACAAAGTCAGTAGAATCTCCCCATCTTTTTTACCCCTTGAGGTTAAGCAACTACAGTGTTCAAAATCAGTCATCTCTCAGACCCCATCACTTGAGAAACCCACCTCTGCCTTATATCTGGTCCTACTGAAACCTGGTTTTTCCAAAGCCTCAGCATTCAGGACAAAATGTACATAATACACTCTGAAAGGAAGAAAAAAGACAGTCAGCCCACTGACACCCAGAGAAGGAAGAGCGAGCTTCAGAGACACCAGACACCATCAGAACATGGGGAAGGTGCAAAACGGGACACCAGCCACCCTTCCATCTCCTCGCTGACACCGGTGGCTGCTGAGTAAACTCTCAGCCTCTGCTTCCTCCCTAAACAACATGAAGATGCTCTTGTCCATCAGATCTAGCCCAAGTGGAGCCCAGATCCCAAGTGGCTCCAGCAGATCCCACATCCCAGCAGGAGGCCAGCCCTGCCCTCCCAAAGCAAGCCAGGCTCTTCTGGCCTGATGACAACTCAATGAGGCCACTCCTCCAGAAGTCCATATGTGTTGCTGGGGGCTTTGGCTAACGGTGTTCCACATGCTTTCAGCTCAGTAAGTTATGAGTAAGATGGAAGAAGGGTCCAGAACCTTATCTCAAGCTTGCCACCTTTGTCCTTCCTCATAAAACGACAGCCTTTTATTCTACCGTGCTCAACTTTTCATCTCAAAAGTCTGCATTTCAACCATGCTGTGAACTTACAGAAGAATGCGTTCTACCTTCAAACCACTCAACATTCAAAGGCTCATTTTTCACAATTATCAAGAACAAACCTGCATGCCAGAGACAATAGTTGCAATTATGTGTTTTTCTGGATGTCTTAAAATGTTTCACAGTTATGAAAATATACAGCAACTGTACCTGATTTCTGTTTCCACAGTGAGAAATTACTGTGGAGAGGGACACATCTTCGCCTACATCTTTAGAAGATGCTTGTCTCTAACTAAGCCCCTGGGAAGAGCTATTTGCACAGCTCAGATACGTCTAATTAAAGTCTGTTTTCCCACTTACCTCTCCTCGGGCTACCTCATGGGGTTTTCTGTGAACAACAAATTGTCACTTTGTTATGGAGGACACCAAAAGAAAGATAGGAAGAATAAACCAGAGCCAGCAGTGAGGCCACAACTAGAGAGATTGCCCAACCACTTAATTATTACTATGAACCTCTCCTGAGCATGCGCCATACACTAGAAGTAGGCCCTAAAGACCTGGAAGTGAACAAATCATAGTTCTCAGTGTATAGGAGCTCAGATAGACACACATAAGAAATCTGACATGAAACACCAATGTGAGCCCCATGGGTGGGAAATATAGGGAGGCTTAGAGACAAGATCTTAAGACAATGGCTCCTATCAGCTCCAGAGGAAGATCTCCCTTGTAGACTCTACCAGTGAGATGCCCTGGGGTGCCAATAATATCCCCACAAGGAGCTGAAGCCAATGAGCTTCTTTTTAGCCCACGCTAAACTGCTGGCCATAAGTCAAAGCTGCTACAGAGTTCGTAGGTGTCCTGGGTTCTCCTCAATGTCCAACCCTGCCTCCACCCCCCTCTATAGAAACAGAAGGAAGGGAGGAAATGCAGCGAAAGCCACACGCACTGGCTCTTCACCTGCAGGGAAGCGTTCTCAGAAGCCCCTGAGTTTTCTTTTTCTCGGTGTCCAGAACAGTATTCTAGGACCGACTTAACGACAGAGGAAGCCAGGGGACATGCGAAGCCAGCACACCAGCTGTGGAAAGGAGAGAGCAGTGGCTGTCAGGTAGAGAACAGCCCCACCTCACCCACATACAGGTATGGATTGTGTTCCCCCCCCCAATTAGGAATAGCTAGGTCTACAATCTATCCTTCACAGTGGCCACGCCTGAAGTTGAGTTCTTTGGAAGGTAAGGTGTAAAGGAAGTCATGAGCCATAGAACAGGGTTAGCATCCTTATAAGGAATGAGGCGAGGTGCGATGGCTCAGTGGTTAAGAGCATGTATGAACTGTTCTTGCCGAGGAGCTCATTCACTTCTCACCACACAGGCAGGTCATTCATGACCACCCGTAACACCAGCCCAAAGGGGATGGGATTCCTCTGGCTTAGGTGGACACTTGCACTCTCGTATAGGCCCTCACACAGACACACATAAAAAAAAAATAATTCTTCTAAAAAGAGAGATCAGAGCTTGTCCTAGGTCCCTGTCCCCTCACATCACAAACCCAACATGACAGGACATAGAAGGAAGATGAAGTCACAGAGAGAGCCCTCACCAGGAGCCCACACAGCTTGAGTCTTAATCTCAGCCTTCCAGAACTGAAGACTCACAAACACCTGCTAGGCCAGCCACCCAGCCTGTGATGTTTCATGTCGGTGGCTGGACAAACTAACACACACTTAACTCACCTGTCTTCATGGGCATGACAGTGTCCTGGCAAAGAAGTCCCCTGGGCCTCCTCAACCACCTCTCCTTCCCTCCCCTTAGCTCTGGGCCCCAGCTCTAAAGCTGAGAGGGAACCAGGAGCAATAGATGCCTTCTGAGTATGTGGAGCCCACGGCACCCATGCCAAAAGCTAGAATAGGTCAGAAGGACAGGAAGGTTCGAACGGAAACTCTTGGGCCTCAGCCTCACTGGTTGTGGAAACGCCCCTTTGTACAGGAAGGAGGTTTGGCAGGCGCACAAATGTAAACACATTAGTAGTTAGTGTGGGCACGGGAACACAACAGGGGTGTAAACACCTCCAACTCTAACGTTCTCAGCATGAACTCTGCACACTATTCACCTCCCTCTGGAGGCTTGGCTTTCCAAGACCCCAGGCCTTTCCATTTTCCCACAGGCTGCCTTGAGGATCCACAGGGAAAGCCAAAACAAGAGCCCTTGGCTCCCAGAGAAAACCATCATCCTGTAAGCACTGCCCGCAGCCACCAGCCCCACACACCCCAGTCCAGAAGCTGGTTCACACTTAGAGGGGCCACACTTAGGCTGTGGGCTGTCTGTCCACAGGTTAACACGGAGAGCTTTTTTAATCAGACTGAGGAAAATGGCAGTTGCCTTCCTGGCAAGCAAGGAGCGGAGAACAGTGAGAGCCTGGAAACAAGTGGGCCACATTTAAATGGCCAGACCTCAGGTGCCATCGTGTCTGCAAAGCCTGAAGACCTTTACCCTTTGGGAATCAGAAGGATGCTCTCTGTTCTAGAAAAACACTCCAGAACTGGGGGGTTCTGGCTCAATAGTAGAATCTTGCCTAGAAAACTTAAGGACCCAAATTCCATCCCCAAAACTGAGGGAGGGGGTGCTCAAAATTCAGATTGGGAGATGGCTCAGTGAGTGAAAATGCTTGCCACATAAGCCTAAGGACCTGAGTTCAGATCTGCAGAACCTTTGACAAGGTCACACCCACTCTTTGGGGCTTCAAAAGCTTAAGCCAGACCCCATGTTTCTCTCTCCTCTCTCCCCCCCCCCCCCCCCCCGTTCTCCCTCCCCTCCCTCTCCCCCACCCTGTCTGCCTACAGATCAAGATGTAGTCCTCTCGTCTGCGGGCCTGCTCCTCTCCATGAGGATAACAGGCTGACCTCTGAAGCTGTAAGCAAGCCCACAGTTAAATCTATTCTTTCCTAAGAGTTGCTTTGGTCATGGTGTCCTTTCACAGCAGTAGAACAGTGGCTCAGACACTCCCCTCCTCCACCTCACACACAAGTATGTGAGAACACCAACCGTCCTCCCACCACTGAGAATGTAGCCCACATTGATCACAGAGTTTTAGGACTCTGGCCCCAGGAACCAACACATCCCTATCGGCTTGGTCACTCCGGCAACTCATGGCACAGCAAGCAATCTGTGACGGTCTAACAATAGTGCAGCCCATTTCAACTGAGTCCAAACGTGTCATCCTTAAACAAGACTTTTGTTTGTTTTGGTTTTGCTTTTGGTTTTTCCGAGACAGGGTTTCTCTGTGTAATAATAGCCCTGGCTGTCCTGGAGCTCGCTCTGTAGACCAGGCTGGCCTCGAGCTCACAGCGATCTACCTGCCTCTGCCTCCGGAGTGCTGGGATTAAAGGCGTGCACCGCTGGACTCAAGAAACCTTTTAAACAGCCACCATGATGAGTGGAACAGTGGCTAGCTAGCACTTCATCTGAGGCTGCGCCTCGTGCCCTCCCTCGTGACATGGACAATCCACGGGCCTTCCGGCAGCCGCCCGAGTTGCATGTTTCCATTTCTTTTTTTGCCACAGGATTCATTTACCCAATAACTCAGCTTGCAGCAACTTCCCCTCACCTCTGACTTCTCTCACAGTTCCTGCTGCAAGAGGCAGAGCTTACTTTTAACGGAACCTACAGTTTTTTAAATCTGTACACATAAGGACTACTGGTGACTACGCAGATAAGAAGGACACGGACACGTTAGTGCAGTCACAATACAAACTTGTCCTTTACTACTGGCTGGCTATAAAGGAACTCATGAATTGCTTCCGGACGAACAATTATAAAATAATTCTCTAACAAAGGGGACATGTATCATGACAGCTAGCTACTTCCCTTGTGGGAAAAAGAAAAGAAAATGATTCTACCTTCTTAAAGAAATCAAGTGCTAAAAGTAAAATATAGCAAAAAAAAAAAAAAAAAAGTCAGAAAAAAAATGAGACAATTCTTTTGTCAAGGCAAAACCTAGAAATAAATTCTCCACTCTGGTTTACAATCTTATAAATATCATACTGAGTAAGATTCCAAGTATTTGAGAAAATAGCATTAAAACTCAGGTTATAGTTAGAAAATGCATAAAGACAGGAATGCACACACGTGTTAAGGAAGCCGGCCGGGGACTGGTGGACCACTTGCCTAGCTGCATATGGCCAGAGGTTCTAGCCTCAGCACCACAGAGGAAAAAGGGGAGGAATGAGGAGAGAAGGGAACCATAAACTGAAGGCCAGCCTAGACTATACAGCAAGACCCTGCCTTATGAAGAAAACAAACAAACACACAAGTGAGCATACTTGACTTTCCCCATTTCTGTCATTTATTTATTTCTTATTTGTATACATGAGTACTTTGTCTTCATGAACACCAGAAGAGGGTGTCAGAGGGTGTCAGAGCACACTACAGATGGTTGTGAGCCACCATGTGGGTGCTGGGAACTGAACTTAGGACCTCTGGAAGAGCAGTCAGTGCTCTTAACCTCCGAGCCATCTCTCCAGCCCCTGATTTTCCTAATTTCATCCATGAATGCTCAATACTGAAATAATAACCTTATTATTAATTACAAACTCTGTTGGTTCTGAAGGAGGATGGACCTATCACCACTGCAAGACACTGTTGTGTTTGATAGGGATATATTGTGACAAATGTTTTCTTTTAAAAAAACTATGTCATTTGCCAATTTAGCTCTCTCACTTGTCAGTTCTGATGGTAGCTCTCATTTCTACCTGTCCATTGCTTTACCACAATCTCTTATTTGATCCCTGTAGAATTAATCTGCCTTCCCTTCCTGTCCACTTCTGTGTGCATGTGCACACGCATGTGAATACACACACACACACACACACACACACACACACCTTCTAAGATACCTGCCTTTTGGGACACACACCTTGGTTCTGTCATGAAGGATTTGGAACCCTTATGTTTAGTGTAGAGAAAGAAAAATGACACCCTTGGGAGAAAAGAAAATATACTTCAATTTGAAAATTACAACGTGAGTGGTCATTTCCTGCGTATGACAATGAGCTCAGTTGAATGTGGCTTGCGATGCCTTGAAAGAACTTAGTGGGAAAGAGAGAATGGAGGAGGGCACTGTAAAACAATGCCATTGTAACCACCAAATCCTTACATTCTAAAGAAGCAGCATTCATGCTGAGCCCCTAGTTAGCAACGGAGAAGAGCTAAGAACACATAGTGATTAGCACCTCCCCCTGAGCATAATTAGACAAACCCTGAAGTACTTGGTAAACCTATAATATCCCAGACCAGTGGCTTTCAAAGTGTCTGTGTAAACTACTTTACACAGTGACACTTTATACAGGGACACAGGCAGACCCCACAATTAGATGACGTCAAGGTTCCAGAAGCCTCTTTCTCATTCTTCTAATACCCACTGTGTATTCTGACACATCCATCACTTCACCTTTTCTAAAGCTCACCTACTAAACTGATTCCATGAAGCCACCTGAAGCTTAGAAAATCATGTCCCACTTCACTTAGCTAAATGCGAGGGGTAGAGCCAGGCTTGGAGGCAAATGGCTGCACTCCCAGCACTTAGGAAGTAGAAGCAGAAGGATCCAGAATTTAAGGTGTGACTTCACCACATACACATTCACATGCACGCACACACACACACACACACACACACACACACACACACAAGCAAACTAAAAATTATTTTTTTTCCCCTTGGTTTTTCAAGACAGGGATTCTCTGTATAACCTTGGCTGTCCTGGACTCTCTTTGTAGACCAGGCTGGCCTCGAACTCACAACACTCCACCCACCTCTGCCTGGAGTGTTGGGATTACAGATAAATGTTTTTTAAAAGAAATTTACATTATTAGTTGAGTCACCCTATATTTTAAAAATACTTAAAAGTTAATTTTGAACATTTGGTTTATTGCATCTTCTTTTATTTCTAAATAAACTTCTGACACTACTTTTGGAAAACATCTTAAGAAATGGAACCAAAACAACCACCACCACAACAAAACTTTCTCAGCCAATCTGCTCTCCACCTTCCATCATGGTGGGCGGAGGTGGATATCACCATGAACAAATACAATTCGAGATAATCTTTCTGACCCCCTCCCTTATATACACACAGATAAAGGGGTCCTGTGGTTCTTCTGTTAGAGCAGGGATTGTTGAAGGTTACACAGCGGAGCTGGTGGCAGCTGGGTCAGAAACACCACAGCCAAACATGAGCTGTTCTGAAGAGATGACCTTCAGCAAGCAGCAGCTCAACTGGAAGTTTCCATGGCCTTCCACAATCCGAAGACCTGCACCCAGAGCAGCACTTCTCTTGTTTTTGTGTCTGATCTCATGCAGCCTAGACAGGCCCTCCAACTCTCTCTGTAGTCCAGGCTGCCCTGGAACTCTTGGTGATCTTGTCCTAGCTTCCCCAGTGTTGGAATGACTGCTGAGGGCCACTGTGTCCAGTACTAATATCTGCTTAATGCCAAAACAATAATTGTATATGTGTAACACTGTGATCCAAGGAGCTGAGTATGTTAGGCAAAAGCCTTACCTGGGCAACATTTCCAGTGCATTTATGTAACCTCAAAAACAAAAACAAAAAACCCCCACCAAATTCCATTAAGACAATAGTCAGCAAGGGGCAAAAAAGTTCCCTAGGATCAGGGTATCACACATGAGGCCGCAGGTTCCTGCCCTGTGATATGGGCATAGAGACAGACAGACGGATGGAGGAAAGGAGACACGGGGCTGCTTCCTCACTGACAAAAAGAAATGGAGCCAAGGTAACGGCAAGAGAGAGCTTAATGAACGGCTGGGGCTACCATGCCCTGGATTTGGTCCCTAAGGCCACACAGCAAAACCAGCTTAAGAAGCTTTAGGATCTGAAAAAATAAGCCAAGCTGCACCATACATCAGCCAGCCGCGCAGCTAAACGGTGAGTAGACACTGCTGTGCTCAGGGCATGCGACCCACCTTGGGTGGCACTGAAGCTGAGATTGGCTCTAAGAGGCAGAACTTTCAACCCCAAGTCCCCGTGGTGGACAAAAGGAGAGCCAGCACTCCAGCCCAGACTCATTTCCAAACCCTCATGGTGTCCCACTGCCCTCGGAGATCTCCTTACCTCTCAGCCTTGTTGCGCGGACCGCCATCCCTGGCCTGTTCTCTAAGCTTTGTCACCGCACACACACAGGCTGATCATGTCGACCCAGGGAAGCCGGCTCTGCCTGTTCTGGAATCAGCAGTTGGCTTCTTCTCTATCTTTTCTCCTCCTAACCCTCCCACTGCCCCACCCCTAAAGCATCCCTCCCCCATGAATTCCTTCCACCGGCCTTGGAAAACAGGGCCTATATCATCAGGTGCAAGTAATATAATCCTCACCATTGGTGTATTTACTAAAGGAAGGGAGGTGGGTTATCTCACATTTGTCAAACAGGCAAAGTTGTCAGGCTGAACTCCAAGCCAAGATAATAGCAGCAGAAAGCCATAAAGTCTGGGACACCAACCAGGTAGCAGTGCCCTGGGACAACGGCTGGCCTTAAGCGGACTTACACAACAATGCCTTTGGCACAGTCAGCAAGAGGGCAGGGAGATGAAGGCGAATTGTGCTGGTGTGAAACGGACTGGGCCGGTTGTGGCTTGGGGAATCTGGCAGAAATTAATAGGGGCAAGGCCTCAAATATGCCAGGAATTCTGCCCAGGGCAGTAAACAACCTCAGCGTGGTGCGGGACTGACTGACTGAGCTTGGGCTTTGGAAAAAAGGAAAAGCCAGGAGAGTAGCTAATAAGGCCTGACTGGGCTTTTCCAGTCGGGGTTACATTCTCTCCTGTCTACACACTTAGCCAGCAGTCTGCACTTCTTTACCAAGAAAGCAGATGAAGGGGGGGACTGGACTGCTAGTGGAAGCAGCCTACATGCATACATTAGCGCTAACTAGTGGATGAGCAGCACCTTCCTATGGAAAACAACTCTAGATATTAGACTTAAAGAACTCCGTTGTTGGTTGTGGGACGACACAGAAGAATCAGTCTTGAACTGACCAGGAAATGCTCCCTGGGCCCAGCTCTCACAGTGCTGCTCAGGGCTGTACAGGCTGCAGGGGCAGAAGGCATCAAAGGTCTTACCTGGCGCTGGACCCTAAGGATACAGGATCAACCCTCCCAGCAAGGAGTGCCCACCAGTCAACCGTGGCAAGGCTCTCTATGGCGATATAAACTGCTCTCTTGACTGGATTTGAGGCCTGCACTACAGGAGGAAATTCATGCCTGGTACAGTAACTGTGGTCAAAACCCATAGCTAGGGAAATCCCAGGCCAAGGGGAGAATCTACTGACTTTGTTTTGGGAAATGGTCATGCTGTCCGACTGCCTTGTGAATATTGATGTTTATGCCCACAGATGTGTGGTGCTCTCAGCCTCGGTCAGAGAAACTTCTTACAGTGAGTGGGCAATCATTCATGTAAGTAAGTAAATAATAAAAATTAAATTGAAATGTTGCTATAGCAAGAGTGTACAAACCTGCACAGATCAGCATCAAGCCATAAAGCTCCTTGCTTTATATTTTGCATATACCATTAACTAGTTTTTAAAAATCCATCCCCCCAAGAACTAAGAAATCTCTTTCTCAAAGCAGGGAGGATTATAACCCAGAGTAAAAATCTTCATTTGAAAAAGTGTACCCACAACACAGACTGAATTTCTAAACATTTAGAAGATACAGCATTTTTATTATAAATCTATTTAATAATTTGAAGAAATGTTTGCTTTTACCTTAAAGAAAAATGTTATTGTAAAACAAGACAAGATTATGTTAAGCAATAAAATCTAACAAAAGTAGATTTACTGATGCATCTGTTACAATAATTAAATACTGATGACATTGTGAACTTGGAATCATACTCCCACAGACATCAGAATTTCATTATAAATTATAAAATAAGCAGAGTATCCAAGACTAGCATTTTTAATATAAAATTTAAGCATTTTAATCTTTGTTCTTGTGAAACTAACATTTTTACTTCCATATTTAATTTGGCTTTCTTTTACCTCATTCTTAGCTTTTAATATAAATTATATTTCTATCCTATTAGGAAGAATTGAATTTTGTTTTACTGCTAAAATGGTCATTGCAAAGATAAGACTCAGCTCACTGACTGGAGAAGTCAGACATGTGTCACTTCATTACATCTGCTACCAAACCATTTTCTTACACTTAGCTTCACGATCTTATCCAAGAACAAAAATCCCAGTGTCAGAAACATCAGGCACAGACCAGCTGTACCCCTCAGACCCTGTGCCCTGAGAAAGTGATGTACCCTTACACACACACACACACACACACACACACACACACGAGAGAGAGACAGAGAGAGAGAGAGAGAGAGAGAGAGAGAGAGAGAGAGAAACACAAGCAGTATGCACATGTACATACAAGTACACATTTGTCTTGCTACACCAGGCAATCCAATTAGACTATATGTGACAGCTTTCAGAGTTGCAAACTTTCCTTCTCCAGAAAAGGAAAAGAAGACAAGTCTCGCTTTCACCCATCCATAACACAAGGATGTCTATTATCCACAGCAACCCACAGAAAAGCTTATGCCTGCCATGTAGCCCCACACCATAACTAGGGCTCTCAGAACACATAAGGACCAGGAACATATAGAAGGCATAGAATATTTCTCTGTGACATTGAGTATTTCATTCCTTTCTCAAAATTGTTACACGCAGACACACACACACACACACACACACACACACACACACACACACCACTTTAACTAATAATGCTTAACTTAAGTGTATATCTTGAGCTCTTCTGTTAGAACCAACCACTTTGATGGCCTCTCATTTGATAACAGAAATTTACAACTGATAAGGATGCCCAAGTGACTCCTTCCCAATGCACAAAAGACCTAGAAGTGCTGATTACTGATTTCCAGTATTTGTCCAGGCCTGGCGGGGTTGAAATGGAATTATACCAGTCAGCACACCGCCTGCCAGAAGCAGCTCAGGGCTCACTATGCAATTCTGTCATAGCCCTGACCCAGCGAGAGCCCTGCTCCAACACCACAAAGTATGTGTCTACTTTCAGTCCACAGCTGAATGAAACCTCTGACCTCCTCCTTGCTACTGCTGGGGGGAACCATGGGGCCATGCTGGCTTCACAGTACAGTCTTCAGTGGAACTGCAGAGTAAGAACATGTCCACCACCACACCCTAAGAGCAGTCTTTCTTTCTTTGTTTTGTGGTGGCGCATGCCTTTAATCCCAGCACCCGGGAGGCAGAGGCAGGCGGATTGCTGTGAGTTCGAGGCCAGCCTAGTCTACAAAGTGAGTCCAGGACAGCCAAGGCTACACAGAGAAACCCTGTCTCGAAAAAACCAAAACCAAAACAAACAAACAAACAAAAAGAACACGTCCACCTCTGCACTGCTACCTCCCAAAGATACCCTAGTACCGACAGCTCTGTGCAAACAGCCAACAACACAAGGAAGCATTCGCACCTCCCTGTAGCAAGAATTGGCTTTCTTCCGATAGTTTATCAGGGCTCTCCCCACTATGTCCTCCAAGTAGAAACTACCACACCCTGCCCTACCTGACCATCCTGCTCCCTCATTCTTCATGGCTTTGTGCCTTGCCCTTCAGCCCACTTGAGAACTCCACCAAACTCCTCTTGTATACCCAACGCCCCTGACCTGGAATGTGGCCTCTTAGACCCCACCCCCCCCATCCCAAGCCTCCTCCATCATGGCTCATCCTCACCCTTTAATGTCTACACAGCACCACCCTCCCTACTCACCAATCATGGATCCCTCCACTGGCAATCTCTTCCTACCCTCCTATCTGTGACTGTTTTAACTAACTGCTGGACCCCTGTTACCTGACAGTGACACAAGAACACAGGCCACCTCTAACTCTCATACACTGATGTATCTCCAAAGCAGAGAATAAATGTCTAATTATCATTTGGTTTTGGTGTGTGTGTGTGTGTATGTGTGTGTGTGTGTGCACATGCATGCACATGTTCAGGGTAGAAGGACCCTCATGTGCTGGTCCTGGCCTGCCTTTTGCCTTGTTTGAGGTAGGGTCTCACTAGGTAGTCTGGCAGTTTATGTCTCCCATCTCCTTGTGAGAACACTGAGATCACAGACAGAAATATTCTACAGTGTCCAGCATTTACATGGGTTCTGGGGATTCAAACTCAGGTCCTCATGCTTCTATGCCTAGTGCTTTAACCACTGAGCCATCTCCCCAGCCCTCAACTGCCACTTGCTAATGTGATGAAGCATCTCAATAAAGTTGTTATAGAAAAAAAGTGCAGTCAGTGAGCACTCTCATTAATCCTGTATAGGCTGGCAGTGGTACAGAAACAGTTTTCATGAGTCTCGGAAGACATTCATTTCTCGTCTATTTATTCCTACTAAATAGCAACCCTGGCTGGACCTGTTCACTACTGTAAAGCCTTGCTTACAATGTGTTATCAGTTCTCTGACACTTGTAACAGTAATTACATTAGCAATGACTGCTGGTCTGAGTGGCCACTGAAATACTACTCTATTACGGGGAACTTTTGAGTGCTTACAGCATTCCAGGCATTGTTTGAAACACTCGTATTTCATCTCCTTTAAGCTCCCTGATAGTTCTATGCAGGAAGTATTTGTGTCCTTACTGCTGAGGAGTAGCTGAGCTCAAGAGATTAGCAACTTACCCAAAGTCATAAAGCCTGGAATTCCGAAAGGGCAAAGTTCATGTTTTACCCCTGCCCCTCCAGCCCCACTCCCTTCCCAGTTCCCGAGCTTTTCTTCCTTGGTCTGCAGTGTCCCCTCATATGCCTGAAAGCCCTAAGTTGTGCACCTCTGTGCTTAGAATTCACAGCAAAGCCCACAGTTGCTCACCTCCCCCAGCTAAACACAGACAGTTACCCCTCCAAAACACCAACACCTCTCTCTAGCTCTGACCTAATTTAAACTTTTCGCCGGGAGATATGGAAGGGAAACAATGTCCTGGCCTGTTTACAGATGCAAAGCCCTGAAACCTACAAAAGATTGCTTGCTCATAACCTATATTTTGAATTTCTAAAAAACTAGAAATTGACCAAAGTTGGATGGGAATTTCCAGAAGCTAAACAGGAAGGACAGCCCAAATTAGTTCATGAGAAAGCAAGAGAAAAGGGTCAACTTCTCAGCAGTAAACTGAGTAGTAACTGAAGAGTAACAGAGCTGCACACATCTTAAAGGCCATGCTGATTTTGCTTATGTCCATGTGACCCAGTTGGCGTAAGGACATTAAGAGAGAATCAGCCACCATGGCCACGACTACAGCAGGGTCTGCTGAGCACCACCACCATGCAAATGGTGCAGGATCATAGAACTACAAGAACCACAACTTGTCAGGCCTGGTGGTGCAGGTCTCTAATCCCAGCTACTTAGGAGGCTGAGCCAAGAGGATCACAAAGTCACAGCTTACCTGGGCTATTTAGTGAGTTGAGGAGAGCACGGGTAATGTAATAAGCTTTTGTCTCAAAAGGAAAACACCAGGGTAGGGTGGGATTGAGTAAAGCACAATTTCCAGATTACTAAGTCCATAGTTGGTACCTGCCCAAACTCATTTCAACAGACAGGCAGCTTCATTTCATCTATAGGATTTTATCAGTGGCCTTAAATGTCCCACACCCTCTGTCTGGGTGATCAGACAGCTCAATTCCTAATGTTTGCCCCATCAGCGTGTTTACTTTTGTTCTCCCAGCCAGACTTCTCCATGGGGAACGCAGGCCCTTCCCAGGGTTAGAGGCACTAAGCTGAATGATGTGCGAGAGTCCACATTAACAGTTCTTGATCTTTTACAAAAATGAAGCTAAATGAATATGACACTAATTAAGAACCAAACTGTGTGGGGCAATGGGGAAAACATATTAGTCAGAGTGAAAGTTCTCGGTGAACAGGCTGTGACCAGTCCCAGCAGGAGAGTTTACAGAGGGCACATCTGGTTAAGGGACAGGAAATATGACTGAGAAAGTAGAGAAGGCATCTACACAGGTTCTAGAGTCCTACAGGGTGCATCTGTGATGTGGTCAGTAAAGGACAAGGCATGCTGGGAACTGTTATAGGCCTGTAGATAAAATAGCTATCTTCAGCTCCTCTGCTTTGGCCTGAGGCATGTAGGAAAGGTGATCAGGAACTAGGTTAGGGGAGGGGCTTCCATGTTCTCAGGATCACAGGCAGGAGAGGGGAAAGGTTGGTTCTGTTGTGGTTATGGTAATACAATAATAACCCTCCTTCCGGAGTCCTCCAAGTCTGAAGACGCTTTCAAGCCCAGGTCTAATTCATAAAGACAGCCCAAGGAATTAAAAGTAGCTTCAACTTCTTAAGAGAAACCACTGTGCATTCATGAAGTACATTTTCTAGTCTTCAACATGTGCTAAAATTGGATGGATGGTAAAGAAGCCTGTTTCCAAGTGGAATGTGCAGTTATGATTGTTTTAAATAGTAGTCTGAAGGGTCTCTTCACAGACTGTTATTAGAATATACAATTATGTAGTATAATTTTCCAGCACTGAACCATGCCTTCCATACCGGCCAGAGAGCCCCCAGCACATCCTGAAAGTCATTCATGTTAGCAAAGCCGTGGCAGAGCACAAGCATGGAGCTGTCCATGTGATGATGCTCTTAGCTTTAACATGGCAGGTGTCAGATGCAAAGCTGCTCTGTTCTTGTTCTGTGCATGCTGTGTAGAGTCTTCCAGCATCTTAGTAATCACTACTTCCAGCATAAAGGATGCAAATCAAAGAAATGAGAACATGATAAGCAGCTCTACTTTCAGGAAAGTGAGCACCATCGCATCTGGATTCCTGCCCGCACAGGACAAACGCCAGAGAGCAGCAATCCTTTAGGACAATGCTGCCTCAGCCACACAACAGCTGCCAAATGTCCCTTCAAAGCCCAGAAGTAAGCAGAGTCCTCACATTTCTGAAACTATTTCAATTTCCAGCCATAAAACTGTAAAGGGACACTCACGTCACCAGCAAATGACCCAGACACTAACCCACAGAGTGGCTGCCAGCTTGTGTCAGGTCATCTCTCAGCCAGGAAGGAACATCCTCACCCCAGGACAGACATCCTTTGCCGTGCAAACTGTTGCCGTGGGGGAGGCACCAGTTCCACCTAGGCCAGAACAGAAACGAGAAAAAGGCAAATGCTGTCTCTGAGTGCAAAACCTCAGTTCACATGAGTTCTTACATCTGAAAGGCTCCCCACTGACTAACAAAATAAAAGGAAAAGCTCGAATCTCAGGGCAGCCATGGAAAGGCCACATTGATCTGCTCAATAAAAAACTTGAGGGGAAAACACTATTTCAGCTCCAACTGGAAAGAGTGGGGTTCTCATAATGCAGTCTATAAATAAGAGAAAAATAGACTTATTGGGCACACGTGTCACACACACACACACACACACACACACACACACACATACTCTCCAAGAATATTAACTGTGCTCTGACTTTAAGAGAAATGATAAATCATATAAAATTGGAAAACACAGAAAAGTAAATAAGACAGACATCCGCATGTTACTAAACACATTCATATTTTGACAAACGAGGATACTAAAATAGGCTAGTGGGGCTGACTTGTAGGAAGTGAGAGGGATTCTTCCATTATGAACAGAAAATATGCAAATTGAGGGTGGGGTCCAGGACCAGGCAGAGGTGTCAAAGGTCAACAGGAAGAACTGGCAATATTGGCCTTTCTCTGCCTGACCTGTCTGTGGTGGAAAGATTACTAACTAGAGAGAATAAGATAGGAAAGAGGAGTGACAGCGAAACTCCAGAATTAAGAAACATAAAGTGAAAACGTGGGGCAGGGCAGGACCAACTCCTGGGAGAGAGCAGGAGGACCGGGCAGCAGGGAGGCTTGTGAGGGAGTCCGCACTCCCCGGAATCACCATCATAAGCGAAGCACTGAAGGTTCCATGCAGCCAGGGAGATCTCGGACCTTCAGATCAGAAGCAGTTATTGCTACTAACAAGATCCAGAGCAGTGACTCTTTGGTTTGGGTGGCCACTGGTCCCAGTTTGAGTACTGGAAGTCCTGTGTTAAGTCTTCAATCCACAGACTGTGCTCGATCCACCCCAGTTGCAGGCAAACTGGAGTAAACTGGAGTTTCTGGTTCCCAGTTCATGGAATCATGTAGTAGAGTTAACACGCATAGATGTGAGCAGAATGCTGCAGCCCAGCACCCAAGTGACTAGTAAAACATATGGCTGCGATGAGCCTCAAGGGAGGGATGATGCCAGGGGCAAGGGTCTCATCTCCTGCTTCCAGACCTCAATGTCCCAAAGCGTGAGAGATGTGGCATTCTCACCAGCTGCAGGCTGACCGCAGGACCAGTGGACATGGAGCAAGACCTGAGAAAGCATGAACACGGGACAGGAGAAGAGCACAGAGGACAAGTCAAGACAGAGTGTCACGGACAGGCACTCGAGGAGTGCCTCCCTGCAGGAGCCTCTGCTACAGAAAGCCAACCTTCTGACTGCAAAGGGACAAGTGTAGACAGGAACTCTGCAACTTAGGGGCCTCATATGACACAAGACCAGGACAAATGATACAAAACAAACTATCCCCAAACCATGACTAGCTACTGTACTGCCCTTCCAGACCCAGCACGCAGCAACCCTAACACTACAAGGAAATTTCAGATATGCATGAGAGCCTCCTCTCTACTGGAAAGCAAGCACCCTCTGTGCCAGATAACTGACATGTACAAGGCAAACGTTCATCCCTGGTGAAGTAGTTCCCTCACTCTGTGACAATACGCCTGACAGCTGATGAGTCAGGCCTACTCTGCTGCCCACATGGATGCCACCCTCAGCCCAGCATTCACGCCACTGCACTATCTGACACACGCTGACTCACTGCTAACTACTTAGAAACACTATCCCCAACTGCAGACGGCTGTTCTAACCTGCCTTATAATGTCACCCCGAGACCTAGAGTACACAGGCTCTGGGGCATATCAGAAACAAACACCTCAGGGAGTGCTCACAACATCCCAGCTCATTTATAAAATGTGGACTTTCCAGTGGAATGCAATCTCAAGGGGAAGACTGGCCTGTGTTATAGACCCAGTTCTAAATAATATGTGTGCCCTGGGCTGAAGGCTCCTCATCTCTCAAACAGGATTGATAACCTATTAGAAAACATCAAATCTACATCAAAGCAAAGAATGTATAATTACAACTGCAGAGTCCTACACAGAAGTTGCTCAAAGACAAGGATGCTCTATGCTCTATCTCCTTCGCACCCAGCACGAGGGCACTGTAACCAGGCACATGCAAGGCTCCCGGTGCACTGTGGGGTTGAGAGGCTCCATGAGAGACCATGAAATATGCAAATAATGCCACCTGGCCCATGTCTGGTTCTCTCACATTCCTCCCAAGTCTATCACCAGACATGTGGGATTTTAAAAACCAACTACCCTAGTGAGTTTATCTGTTCTTCCTGCCTCCCCTCTCATACGTTAGCCCTGTCCCACACAGAAAACACTGCACAGCGACCAGTGTGAAGAAAGGGCATCCCAAGACCTGTAAGACTTTGGGAGCGTAGTTCAGGGCTGGTGTAGTAGTAGTAGTAGTAATGCATAAAACAAGTATAATTTTAAAACCCAATTCACTAAGAACAGGATTTAGTCACATACACTCAAAACACACACACACACCCTCTCTCTCTATCTATCTATCTATCTATCTATCTATCTATCTATCTCTCTCACTCACAATTGCATATACAACCCTTCTCCAAAATTCCTTTATCTAGTATGTAACAAACGGATAACTGGGTTAAATTACCTTAGGTGTCCTAATGTGAGTACTCCCAACTGAGTCTGTAAGACTGAGCCATTTGTTATAAACACATAGTAGATATAATTTACTCAGTAACCCAAAGGCAAGCTATGGCTTCTAAGGACAACCCAGACTGGTAGAAATGTGACTGGCGACAATGGCATTTGGGACACTCTATTTACACCTGCACATGCTGAGTTCTGCTCTGAGCTGCTGCAGACCAAAAGCCACCATAGTCATGCAGATTTCAGCAGTTGGAGATGTCCGCCAAGGCCTTGCTCTTTGCAGTAAATCAAGCCAGTAGCCTGTAGTACAGTGATTCAAAACTGGCCAGCGCAGGAGACAGAGGAAAGCACAGGGACCACACATAAATCATGCAGTAAGGAAAAGCAGCAGGTAGCTGCGTCCGTAGGTTTACATGGAACAAAGAAAAGAAGATTACGTGGTGCTTTAGAACTATTACATCATACATCTCCCCAACGTGTCTCCACCCTTAACACAAGTCACCGCGGACCTCTCAATTCTGCACGAAGTTAAGAAGCTGCTTTCTAATTTGTGCGTAGTTGGTCACAACTCCCAGTAGCAGGAAGTGTGAGTCCAGATCCCTTTTATCCCAGAGAGCAGAATCATCTACCCTACCCTGCGCCGCATCTGTGCACAGCAGGAGAGGAAATATGACATTCCACACTCAGAGTTCAGCTTCGTGGTGGCCTTTCATGAAAGCCGACCTTGCTGGCCTTTGTCATGAGGTGCTCATAAGGGTAAATTATCCACAGGAATCAATAGAGAATAGTAAACGGACACAGCTTCTTGCATGGAACAAAGTAAGATCCAGAGCTTCCAAACTGTCTATAGTAGGCGCTGATACCACCCTGTGCTAGGCCTCACCTACTAGGTGGAGAGGCATCAAAACTCAGCAAAGAGAATGTGCTGTGCGGCAGCCTAGACACCAATTCAACAGCCACGAGGAGGGGTTACACAGGGGCACACTTCACAGTCAGACCCTAATGGCAAGCAAGCAGTTTTGCACCATGACTCCAGCCGTGAGTGGTGGGGTGCACCTTTGATCCCAGTACACGGGAGGCAAAGGCAGGGTACCCCAGCCTGGGCACAACAGTTCAGCTGGGGCTACACAATGACATCCTTTCTCAACCCTCCTCCAGAAAAACAGACCCTGGCACAGACCCCCACATCTATGCTTCATAATATGATGGTGATTATGTCACAGAGACACACATTTTGCTCCAATTTTTTTTTTTTTACGTTTGAAAGCGCATTTCTAACACACCTTATAAAAATAATGAGATGCAATAACAGGTAAGTGAACAAACAAAATGTGCTTTCTGCATACAATGGACTACTATTCAGCCAGAAAAAGAGAATGTCTGACCCATGCTATGACCTTGATGAAACGGGGACAGCAGGCTTAGTGAGATAAGTTAGTCACAGAAAGACAAGTATGGTATCACTGCAGTCGTGCAAGGCCCTTTAAGTAGCCACATTTATACAGAGGCAGAACAGTGGTAGCCATGCATGGAAGGGGAGAAGAGGACCCTGGTTCTCTTCCTAGCACCCATATTGGGGGTGGCAGTAGGCTCACAAACCATCTGTAACTCTGGAGATACGGCATTCTCTTCTGCTTCGATAGGCAACAGCACACATGTGACATACACTCACACAGAAACACGTGAATTAAAAAAATAAAATGTTTTAAAGTAATTAAGTGACGTTTTAAAAGCATTTTCTTTCCAAAGGTATGCTGTTTATTCTGTGCCCTGCAGCTCGCAGTGTGGCAGCTGCTTGAGTTCTGCTTGACCCCAGGTGCAGAGCCCGTTAAACTCAGCCTGTGCTTATCATAGCTCACATCCACACTGGCCCTGCTGGATAAGAAGGAAAAAAAAATCTTTCCTGGTCACCCACAGCTTTCCCTTCACATGAGGCTCCAGAAGTAAGTGGACCACTTTTCCTCCTAAACATAGCTGGACAGTTAATATTTCTGTGACTACGCAAGTCAGGACGACACACATTTAGTTAAAGCTAGTTTTGTTTTGTTTTGTTTTGTTTTGTTTTGTTTTGTTTTGTTTTGTTTTAAGGTACACTCATTTTAACAAAATTCTTCCCAACTGGGTAGTCCTAAGCTGACATCCGTGATAACATTTAATAAAACGAGGACCAGTCAAGAGGTAAAGCGATGAAGTCTGCATTTCTAAAGTGTAAAGCTGCTGTTAATTTGAAGTCTCAGCCGGCTTCCCTCGAGACACTGACCTCAAGCTCCAAGAGGGCAAATGGCTCATCATGTATCGTGCAGAGGATGCTGCCGTATTTAGGAGCTTAATGCATTCCACAAAGCCGGTCTCATCTTACTCATCTGTCTTCACTTTGCCAAAGCTTTTTCAGCAATTTCCTCAATGTTAAAAATACAGTGAAGAAAACTGAAAAATAAACAAGCTCCTTCCCTCTCGTGGATGCATGTTTCCTTTGATGATTCTGAAATAATAATGGTTTGTAAACATGACAAGTCTTCACTAGTGGGGAAACCCATCTCAGAGTTGCTGAGAGATGGGAGTTTGCCAAACTGTTCACTTTCTAGTCCTGTTGATGAGTAAATCCCAGCGGCCCTCAAGACTTATTTCCCAGCCAGGAGGTCATTCAGAAGGCAAGAAAACTAAAAACTATACTTTCATCTACAAGAGAAAAGTCATTTTGGAGATTCCTGTTAAAACACTTTAGCTATTGGGATTGGAGAGATAGCTTATCAGTAAAGAGTGCTTGCTGCTCATCCAGAGGACCAGGGTTCAGCTACCAGCGCCCACATGGTGGGGAAGGCTCATAGATGCCTGCAAGTGCAGCTCCAGGGGATATGGTACCCTCTTCTAGCTTCTGCGGGCACCTGCACTCATGTGCTCACACACACACACACACACACAAACACACACACACACACACACACACACACACACACATGGGGGGGGCTTTCAGTAAAGAAAATCACAACTATTATAGAAGAAATTGAAATGATGGGGAATGGGGCAGAAGGGAAACGTGTGCATCCTGCCTGATAAATCACTGCTGAGAGCTGAGTGTTAGCTGGACCCACATTCTACCCAGAGTGCACTTGGTGAGCTCATCTGCAGTTCATCACCTCTTCAAGTAATGATCTCTCACCCAGACTCCCCAAAAAGGACAAAACATTTTCATTTAAACTCAGGCAAGAAATAAGAACTCTGATCACATGTTTGGTCTTAAGGCTGCTACAGTTTGAGACCAAAGTGTCCCCCACAGGCTAATATGCTTGGACATTTGGCCCCCAGACAGAGGGGACTGTCTGGACATGTTGTGCAACCTTTATAATGTGAGGCTTAACTGTGGGAAAGGTCAATAACATGGACCAACTCCCAACGTAAATGCACCCTCACACTCTCACCTCCCAGAGCAAAGGCACTCTTACCACCATGTCTTTCCCACCAGAGTAAGCCGCAAGCCCTCTAAAACTGTGAGCCAAAACAAACCGTTCCTCTCTTAAGTGGTTTCTGTCAGATAGTCTATCTCAGCAACAAGAAAAGTAACTCAATCAAAGACAGTGTAAGAATTATTACAAAAAAATGAAGTTATTTTCTATTAATTCCCAATTCCCATGGCTTCTCCTAAAAATGCACCCCCAACACAAGCAGCTGGGAAACGCCTACAGTGTAGTAAGAATTAAGCTCAAAGGAGCAAATAAACTCATTTTAAAAAATTCATTTCCTTAATTTTCAGCTAAAATAGTTATCAAGTGACACAACAACTTTAAAAATAAATTTATTAAAGTATAGCTCTCTCCCAAGTGGTTTGTAAAGATTAAGAGTCATTTGTAAATGGCCACGCAATTGTTGAGTTTCCAGAAACTGCAGGGGGTACAACATTACTGTGGAGAAAACCTCAAGTCCTTTAGAAACATCAAAATCTGAGAATCACATTACTATTCAGAAGCTAGGTTTTTGACTGCCCTGAAAATATTAAATATTTACCTTCAAATGGGAAAGTAACTAAAAAAAAAACTCGCAACTGGAATAAATCAAGTAGAATCCATGAGAGCCAAATGGCACTCTGATTATTTACCAGCATCCTCCTCTACACTGAGCCTGTGACAACCCTAAAACTGCTACCCAAGCACAAGGCATTCCTGTATCTCAGACCCACTCTCTGATGTGAAAAACACAACAGCAACAGAATTTCACATTTAAGCTGGGCTAGGCTTATGTCTAATCTAAGACCCTGGGAGACTGAGGCAGGAGGATCACACATTTGAGGCTAACATGCACTAGACTTTGTCTCAAAACATTAAGGGGCAGGGATGTAACACAGCAGTAGACTGCTTGCTCAACATGAGCAAGGCAAGGCCCTGGATTCGAGGGTCTTATTGCAGGGCTTGAGAGATGGCTCAGCTGAGTCTGAGTCCCCAGTGTCCATCTAAAGCTGAGGCTAAGAGGTCATTAGGAGTGAGGTCTGAGGGTTACGCCCACCTGTCATTCTGTCTTATTCTGTTTGTGTCTGATCCCACATGGGGAAAATCCTTTGAAAACAGGACCAGCTAGCCGGGAAGACAGCCTGTCTTGATCAAGGTGAAAGGTGAAGACTGACACCTGAAGTTGTCTCCTGACCTCTACATGGACACTGTGGTACACACATACACACATGTACATACACACAGACATGCATACATCATGTATACTATGTACACCAAAAAAAATCTACTCAGTAGATTTATTAGAGCATAAAATTATTTTAAACATTTTGTCAGCCCCTAAATTCTTTTTGAGGAAGACCAATGGCACTATAAATATTGAGATATGCATTAAGTCAGATATGCAAGTACATAGATAAAGTAGAACTAGAAAGCCGAAACATCCAATACACGGAGCACCCAAAGTGCCACTCCATCAGTCTAATGGCATTCCCATGCCTGAGAGTTAACTGCATCACCTGCTTCCTGGTGTCCAGGATCAAAAAGTCACAAATTCTTCATTCTTAAGGGAAAAAAAATAGCATGCAACTTTCTCAAGGAAAAAGAAAAACACCATAGTATGCTGGTCTAGAAGATATTTCCCACATGGCTTAGCTAAGGAGCAAAGAGCAGCAATGCAGAAAATATCCTCCATTCATGCACACACAAATACAAGCGCAATGAGCACACGGCTATTTTCTTGGTTTCTATTTTTAAAAAGGCTGTTAAAGGCCAAAGGCTCAGATTATGCCTGGCCTTCATTCACTTCTCCCAGGATCCTAACTTCATACCAAGATGACTCTCAGATAATGTATTCTGCAGAATTTCCCCAAATATCTTGACCACAGGCACACTTAGAAAATGGAGAAGGAGTCAGCTTTCCTCAGGGGTGAAGCTCTAGAGAACCCATGTCCTGCTGCTTTGGGGAGTGTAAGAGGGGCCCTCTGAGGCTGAAAGACGCCTGAGGCTCCAGGTCACTAAGGAAGAATACGCCTATGCCTGCGCCTGGCCCGGGCAAGCGTGTAGCCTCCCGGACGGGGAGGGCTGCAGAAACAAGCGCCCCATCTGCGGTGCACCTGATGAGGTCTGAGCACAGAAAGCAAAGCCGGGGAAGACGGACTGTGGCCTCTGCATGGCTTCCCAGAGAAGGTCCTAAGAAACCAGAAAGGCCAAGGCAAGGCCAAGACATTAGTGGAAACCAGCCCAGGGAGGGAGCAGAGGCAACACCAGACTTGAACTCTCTAGTCTCAGACCACTAGAACCCAACTCTTCTAGGAAGTGCCCAAAGCCATCCCGTGTGATGTAGCCTTATCCAGACCTAGATGTTCATGGTGTTATCTACCTCTGATGTCACTGCAGGTGATCACACCAGCCAGGGGCTTCGAACTTGATATCCATTTCATATAAGACATAGCATGTAAGGTTCCATACTGTTGACAGTTGCGGAGGGTGTCTGTCAGGTTGGCCACTTCAGTTCTAGCATACTGCTGATGGATCCTTTGTGACTCTTCTGGTTGTAGGACACTAGAATTAACCTCTGTCCTCACAATCAAGAACACCATCACTTATCAGTGACACTTGTGTATATCAGTACTGGGTTTGGAGTGGGGGGGAGGACGATGGAACAAACCAACCCCCCTTCAAAATACCTGTGACTTGCTGTTCTCATAAATGCATGGAAGGTTCCCAAAAAACTCACTCTTGGATTAGAAGACAGAGCAGGTGCCCAGGAGAGCCTATGCTCACGAGCAGAGCTTTGCAGGCCATGTTTCCAACAAGCACACCCAGTGTAGTTAATGCTTGAGTGCTTACCCTATGCAGGAACACTGTGCTATATTACCACAAAACTCACAGAAGGGGGCGCCATCGCTAGTTTACTAGCCAGGAAACAAACTCAGGCAGGTACTTCAGGCCTGATGAACTACAGAGACAGAAAGAAGGTGGGGCCCCAGCAGTGGAATTCCAGGCCCCTTCCTCTCACACTGGGGCTCAGTTTAAGAGAACTGGAAAGAGAAAACTGGTTCACCAGGCAGAGGTTCCCCAGGAAAAGAAATGAGGCTAGATCCTTCCCTTGGCTAACAAGCGGGGTCTCACTTAAGATCCAGATATGTGCAATCCAGAACTGAATATTCTTCAGAGCATCTACCTGCTGCTAAGAAGTGACAAGTGACATGAAATGCACAACCACAGGACAGACCACAGAACTCTGAAAACAGGATATGGGCGCACCTTCCTGAGCATGTGCCACCCACTCCCCAGCTGCCCTTGTAGACTCTAGAGTGTTTTGATCTCTGCTATCACCAGCTTGCTGCATGGCCCTCTGTCCATCTGTCTTTCTTTTTGGGGTTGGTTTTTGTTTGGTTGGTTTTTGTTTTGTTTTGTTTTGTTTGTTTTTTTGTTTTTTGGTTTTTGGTTTTTCTTTTTTCTTTCTTTCTTTTTTTTTAGAAAAGACTCAAGGAACTTGTGGCCGGACACATCACTCCACCCAAGTCATAAAATAGGGTAGGTGGAGCCGGAAGGCACACTTGCAGATACCAGCAGCCAGGGAGAGAAGGGAAAAGTTCATGCTAGAAGCAACCTACAGAGGGGGAAAGGAAGGAAATCCAAGCCCATCTGCTTGCTAGAAGGATCTTGTGAATTTCAGCCTTGCAAGACACGCCCAGCCATCACAAAGTCATTTCTTAGGAGCCAGGAGTAGAGATGCCATTCAAAGAGCAGGCTGAGGCTTTCTCCCTAAGAGGCCCGTTGTCACTGTCCTTAGGGAGAGGGGTACCGGATGTATGGACCAGAAATGACAGAAACACAGAGAAAACGCCGCCTTATAAAGGGACTCCCAGCTCCTCCTGTAGATCATAGCTTCTGACAAGCACAGACAAAGGCCAGCTGAAAGGAGCAAGGGAGACAGGACTTTCTGAAGCTCACTCAGCCCCCATGGTGATAAGCAGTGAGCCCCACAACTGAGAACAATCAGCTTAGTGTCAGAAGCCCAACATCAGGATGCAGGAAAGCCCTACAAGGTACCAAGATCAGAACAACAAGGGCCTGTTTCCAACCAGACGTGGGAAACCTCAGTGCACAACCAAGTGAACACAGGAGCAACCGAAAGGCAGGAGAGCAAGCGCGCGCCCCATGGGACTGCTTTCTCATCCTGCGGCACTGAGGCCCCAGGGTCTCTCTCCCCTTTCAGCATGAACAGAGGTGTCGCAGCATGGTAACTGTCTGCATACAGTGGCCTCCAAATAAAATGGCCTGAATAAAAACCTCACTCTTGATTCCCAAAAGGAACCCAAGCGTGGGGTGACCTCTGCGTGAAGAGCCACGACCCTGAGGACCCTGGATCCCCCACATTGCCCTGACTCCCTCATGCCCACCTTCCCAGTGGCCCCAAACCAGTTCTCATCAGGCTGGAAAGTAAAAAGGCCTCAGCGTCCCCTCCTTCCTCTTCCTCACTCCCCTGTTTCCTTTTCTTTTTTTTATATTTTTTTAATATTTTACTAATTTATTCATATTACATCTCAATTGTTATCCCATCGCTTGTATCCTCCCATTCCTCCCTCCCTCCTGCTTTCCCCTTACTCCCCTTCCCTATGACTGTGACTGAGGGGGACCTCCTCCCCCTGTATATGCTCGTAGGGTATCAAGTCTCTTCTTGGTAGCCTGCTATCGTTCTTCTGAGTGCCACCAGGACTCCGCATCCAGGGGACATGGTCAAATATGGGACACCAGAGTTCATGTGAAAGTCAGTCCCCACTCTCCACTCCACGGTGGAGAATGTCCTGTCCATTGGCTAGATCTGGGTAGGGGTTCAAAGTTTACTCCACGTATTGTCCTTGGCTGGTGCCATAGTTTGAGCGGGACCCCTGGGCCCAGATCCACCTGTCATATGTTCTTCTGGTAGGTTTCTAGGACCCTCTGGATCCTTCTATAGCCATGTTCATAGCGGCCTTATTCATAATAGCCAGAACATGGAAACAGCCTAAGTGTCCCTCAGTAGAAGAATGGATAAAGAAACTGTGGTACCTTTACATTATGGCATACTACTCAGCTATTAACAACAAGGAATTCCCGAAATTTATGGACAATTGGATTGAACTAGAAATGATCATAATGAGTTCACCCAGAAGCAGAAAGAGTAAAATGGTATAAACTCACTTACATCTAGACACTAGCCCAAAGGGCATGTCCTGCTTCCTTTTCTAAAAAGTCCTCATCAGCCACGTCTTACGGGGCCTACTGTGCTCCTATGAGCTGCAGGGAAAGAAGCCACTGTCTCCTAAGAGACTCAGAATAGGTGTGGTGACAGGTGCTGTGGCATGTGATGTACTCACATTTCCAATATTAGCTGAGCAAACAGTCAGTCACCTACAACAAACCCAGAGAAGAACGCATGGTGTCTTGTAGAATTCCAACAGTAAACATGCAGAGAGAATAGCCAGGTGTCTCCAGTGACACGGGCAAACTGTTGAGTCACCATGGAAGCCACCTGGGGGACAAGTCTTCATTCATACATGCAACCATGTGCATGTAAGCTGGGCAATCATACTATCAACCATGGCCACATCACATTTAAGAGTGGATAGAGGCTCTGTTGGCAACCATACCCAGACTAGCCAGTCAAGCCAGGAAAAACTGTAGGCTCCTTTCCTGCTCTCCTCCTGCCACTAATAGGTGACCCTGAGTCCCGCTTGCTTGAGCATAGTGCTACTCACAACCAGCAAGCAATCCTTGAATGCCAGGCCTCCATGGAACAGCAAATACACCGGGCACGACCACCTGCTCAGCATTACTGCTCCCCTGGGTTTGGGTAACCTGCTCTAGCTTTCAGGCCTGACACCAACACTGTCAGGTCTGCACTTGCAACCCTTTACCTCCACATCCATCCTGGATCCCTGAACACCTGCAGAGTACCTCTAAGAAGCAACCTTGCCATCTTCCCACAGAGTCTAAATCACCGATCGCCTTGACTCCACCACAGAGCAGATGTTGGAGCACTCCTAAAATCCATCCTTTGGAACCCTAACCCAAATGCAATGGTGACTGGAAGTGGAGCATTGAGAAGGCAGTACCCAGAGTCAAGCCCTTGGGGAGCACGAAGGGAAGCCACTTTTCCTCTCTGCCACATCAGGACACAGCAAGAGCTTATCTATAAACCTGAGTGCAGGCCCTTCCTAACTCTAAGCCTGCCAGACAACACTCTCATCTCTTAACTAAGAAGTGAACGCTGATCACGTACGCCATTCAACATCTGGCAGTCCAAATCAACAGCCACCCACACTTTCATGCCCAGGGGTGTCCCCTCCATTCTCCAATTAGATTCTGTTCTGGATAACTTTATGTCAAACTGACACAAGCTAAAGTCATCTAAGAGGAAGGAACCTCAATTAAGAAGATGCCTCCATGGGATCAGGTTGTGGGCAGGCCTGGGGGTGGGGGGGGGAGGCCCAGCCCACTGTGGGTGCTCCTGGGTCTGGGATGGAGGTGAGGAACTGAGCAGGCCACGGAGCAAGCCAGCAAGCAGTGGCACTCAGTGGCCTCCGCATCAGCTCCTGCCTCCAGGTTCCTGTCCTGATTTCCTTTGATGGGGAACAGCCAACTGGAAGCGTAAGCCCAATAAACCCTTTCCTCTTCAACTTGTCTTCCGATATGGTGGTTCATGACGATAGTAGACAGATCTCAAAGCTCCGGAATGAATCCTCTGTCCACTATTATCTCACCTCTATGTCCTACCACTGATTAAAGCTAGCCCAGCACTTCAAGATCAAGCCTGGGACAAATTCTCTTCAGTTCTTGTAGGACCAAAAGTCTCTGCCATTGGGTAGCCATGTCAACAGTCACGTATCAAGACGCCACCCTGGGGTAGCACACACGAGGAGTACTGTTGATACCTGCACACAGGTGTGATGCCTACACTTTACCTGCTGGCTTGCTCTAGGGTCAGAAAGCAAAGATGACAACATCGTTTGAGTTCATGAGGGAAAAGAACATCTCACACGTCAGTTCCAGCCAACATCAAGTTCTTACTCTCTCTGTGCTCTGTTAGAACCAATAAATAATGCCCCGTGCCTGCAAAAGACAGGCCATGGCGATGCTTGAGATATCCCATTCAACCACCATGGGAAGAACTCCTTGTTTTATTCCCATATGTTTATCCACAAAACACAATCTTACATGTATAGAAAGAACTTATAAATATATTCAACCACAGGAAATCGCTCACCCTAGAAGTCAAAATGGAGAGACAGCAAAGAAAGTCCTCTTGCATGTAAACAAATGCCTAGGCCTCTGTATGAGAAACTATTTTTAACACCTAAGATGTTTTAAATTTTCTACTCGATAAATAAGAACTTGTCTCTTCAATACAAAATTTCAAACCTCATCACTTTTTCTCCATCTCAGGAACTAGTGACTTTTGTTTCCTGTTCCTGTTTGTATTCTTTGTGGTGGCAAACAATGGGCCAGGTATGATAAGGCAAGACCCTGACAGTCAGCAACACTGTTCTAAGGTAGAGGTCAAGGGAAAAGAGTCCCAGTTGCAGATACATTCAAAGTAGCTTTAGGTCCTGTGTGACCAGAAGCTTCAGCTGCTTATAAAATAAAAAGGCTTGGAGAGGTACTTGCTCAGAAAGAATGAAGACGTGAGTCAAATTCCCAAGACATTAAAAAGCAGGTGTGGCCATATATATACCTGTATCCCAAGCACTGTGGTGGTGTGGCAGGAGGAGAAGCAAGTGTGCTGCTGGGCTTAGTGGCTACCAGGCTAGCGCCAGGTTCAGTAAGGGACTCTAGCTCAAGGGCATAGGGTGAGGAATGATAGAGTGGGACTTCTGATATCCTCCTCTGGCCCCAACACCCAAATACATTGCCTTCCCCCCCCTCCCTCTTTCTCTCCCTCTCTTCTCTCCCTCCCTCCCCCCATCTCTCTCCCTCCCTCCGTCTCCCCCTCTCTCCCTTCCTTTCACACACACACACACACACACACACACACCAGTTCTGAGTTCTCTAAAGCACCATCCCACATTGAATCCAATGCTAATTGTTGGAAACTCCTTGCTGAGCTATTTACCGCAGTGACACACTTCAGAGACAGAGTTGGGATACGAATTGATAGAGGACTACCAAATGAATCACCCACACACATAAAAAACAATTTATTTCCATTTAAAAGGCCATGTTGATCCACATGATGTTAGCAAGAGCGCACAGACCAAGTGTCTGACAGTTATTCTGAAGGGCTATAAATAGGCTGTTTTTGAAATTAGTCAGCTATGCACTCTGTTCTCCTGAAAGCACATGCATGCAACATGTTCCGGACAGTAGACAGGCTGCCTGGTTTCTAGCAGAAATGGACTAGAGGGAAAAACAACAGTCTTGTTACAGTCACGGATCTCATCCATTAAGTGTGAATCAGGAAGAGCACAAAGGGTTGTAGTTTAGGGACACTGAGTCAAACATGCACTCCTTGGGCACATGAGTAGAGCCTCAAAGCCAAGTGCGTTTTTGTTTTACTACAAACTGTATGAGCTGCTTATGGGTCAGAGAACAAGCCACATCCAAGAGGACACTGGTCTCCATTCCCCTTACCCTTGAGTGCTCCCGTAACATGGCAACTAGTCTAGTGAACAGCTCTCAGCACACACACTGTGTTTCCTGTGCTGCAGAGGGCAGGGATGCCTGTAGCTTTAAGGAACCAAGGCTAACCTGGGCCGTGGGGGGCGGGGGGAAGAACGGACATTGCACACCTTCTTCCTCCTCCTGCTGAAACATCTAAGGATTACTTTATTCACCACTGTCCCCATCCCCTAAAAAACAGAGACCACATCATACATCTGATTCCTGTGGCTTTTGTAAGTATCATTTTACAATGTCAAATTCTTTTATCATTCCAGATTTTATCTTTTTTTTTTTTTTTAACACTTTATGGTCAGAGGCAAGAGTTACTTGATACCAATTGTCTAGTCAAAAGCATGAACTTTAACTAAGACACTGGGGGAAGGATGCCCAGCTCTTAGCACCATCATGGTGATGATCCTTGTTGCAGTGTGGTTTCCAGAAGCACACTATG
This sequence comes from Acomys percivali, assembly GCA_907169655.1. Classification (NCBI taxonomy): domain Eukaryota; kingdom Metazoa; phylum Chordata; class Mammalia; order Rodentia; family Muridae; genus Acomys; species Acomys percivali. The sequence goes on from OU015749.1 coordinate 14,519,892, forward strand.
GTACCAAGAGAATGGCCATCCACACAGAAGGAACCAATCCGTTCCCATGCCCTTGAAATGCTGGCGGTATCCCCAGCCCTGACCGTAGTGTCAGGCTGCACCTTGCTGGTGAAGTAAGCCAACGTCATTTGCTTTGGCATGGCCCTTTAAAAGGAGCACACTCTACACTTCCTACTGGAAACATGGCAGTAACCCATCTTTCCCAACCACTCTTAAGACTCAAGTTGAAAACTTCAACTTCTCCTGTGTTTTGGAAGAACTAAAACAAAACTATCTCAGCTTTTTCATTCTCCCCTTCTGCGTGTGTGTCGCCTGAGTATATGGGAAGGCCTGAGGTTGATGTCAGGTGTCTTTCATAATCATTATCTATTTCTATTTAGAGACAGACTCTGTTGCTCATCAGATCAGCTAGACTGGCTGGCCAGTGAGCTCCCATGATCCTCCTTTCCCTGTCTCCCCAGTACAGCTTTTGAACAATTCTGGGTATCACATTCAGGTCCACGGGCTTATACAACTAGTACTTTACCAACTCAGCCATCTTTCCAACCCATCATTTTCATTTTCCTCTTCTTAAAAGAAGTGAATTTAGGTGTGTGGGTATGTGCATGCACACGTGCATGTATGCACATGTGCTGTGGATATATGTTTATATGCCATGTGTATGCTGGTGCCCATGGAAGCCGAAAGAAGGCATTAGATCCTCTGAAGCTGCAGTTAAGATGGGTGTGACCCACCCAACATAGGGTCTGGAAACTAAACTTGAGTCCTTTGAAGGTCAGTAAGTAGCCATAGCCACTGAGCTATCTCTCTAGCACCCCCACTCCCACCTCCACCCCTTTTTAAAGTAGATTAATGACTTAGATTTTTCTAAGAAAAGTCTGGTCATACACGTCCTTACACATCCGAAAATCTCAACTGGTTACTGAAGAAGATAAAAAGCGATGGTCTGTGCCACCACAGGGGACTGTACCTTATAATCCTATGCTATAAGCACCTAACAGCATAAACACACAGGAGTTAATATTACTATAAAACTTGACTTACAATAAGGCTAACCTGACACAAAAATATTTATAAAAGACAGTGCAGATGGCAATTATTAATGGTAGGAAGTACATTACATTCAATGACTAGAAGAGCCCAGGCATTCTGTTTTCTCTATTAAGTCTCTAACATCCTTTACCTGCTACAACATGGAGTTTGCCAGACACTTTGGCGGTGGGTCTCATCTCACACTCACTAACTTGCTCATCAAACAATCTCTAATGAACTACTTAATTCAAGCAACCATCATCAATAGATGCTAACGACATTAGGAGACCGGTCAATGGATGGGGGAAATTCACAATGAAGGATCAAGCTGCCAACACAGAAACCGGTTGGTCAATGTCCATATCGCTGTGAGTGACAGCCGCACACTGGGATGATGCAACACAAAGCAGATGTTACTACCAACAAATTAGCCCTTCCCAAAGAGCTGACCGTGAACCCAGTGGAGGGGTGTGCTGAGTTCCAGTGTGTAGACCCACAAGAACTCGTGGAACAAGTTTTCAAGGCAGACTAGTCAATCCAGGAAGTAGGCCATTTACTACACAACTGACCAGGTTTCCTCAACAAAACAACAGCACCAGGAAGAAGGTTCTGAGGAAGAACATCTGTGGTGAAACCAGCACATGTGGCTTGTGCACATTTTAAAGATTTAGCTTCAAAGAAACCAAGCATAATAAAGTTCCTGCTGTACTACTAAGAAATGAGGCCAATGTTAAGGTGAAGACAAATTCAACAGCTCTCTGGGCTTCCTGCACACCTGGCCAGGTTTTCAGTTGACAGTACCTTCAGTCACCCCTCGGGCAAAGGGCAGAGGGCCTAGCTACAGAAATAAGCAAGGATGGTGTACTCTGCCCAGCTCAGAAAGGAAAGCCTCTGAGGTCACAAGAACAGGGGACAGTCCTGGGGATACCCCAAGAGGAAACTTCAGATCTTCCCACCCGGAAACTTTTGCAAATAAGTTTGTAGCACTCCAGGGTTTTATCTGAAACTTGTTCTTGTAGAAAGAGGAAAGTCAGTGCTTCAGGTAGAGAGGTCAGATCTGAAGTGAGCAAGATGCTGGAGGTTGAAAGAAAAACTACTTAGACTTTGCATCACCTCCTAAACAAGGTCTACACTAGTGTCTCTACCGCCAGGCCGGGGGTGGGGGGTGGGGGAAAGGATTTGATTTGTTTTTCCATCAACTTCAGAGTCTAGCATCATCCCCACTAATCTCTTAGAGGGGGAAAAAAGCAGACTCCTGCAGTTCAAACAAGTCAACGGAAATCTTGTTAAATTAAAATTGTTACTTTTTTCTTTTCTTAAAAACCAGACTTTCTTAAAAAGAAATACAGGGTTTTGGTTGTGACTCTGAACCAGCAAATTTCATTATACGTCAAAATCCTAAAAGACGGGCGGCACACTGCCTTTGAGAAGTTAGTACAACAATGCTACAATTCCACTTTAGGAATTTAGAAAGATGTGGAAGTAGCAAGGAATGCCATACCAGGAACCAGGGGTGAAATCTGACTATAAAGTGTGTCCTTATTCCAAACAACTCACTGCTGCAAACAAGTCCAGCTCATCAGAGCTTACCCCAGATAAACACACGTGACCAGCTCTTATTGATCTATTGGTATGAATGAGTTGTTGAAAACATTTTCTCCAGCTTCGGAATACTTGTAATACATAAGGAATCCTTTTGTGGGAAGGATATGAACTCTTCTAATAGGAAGGAATTTTACATAGATAGAAAAAATGTTCAAATTATGCAGTTGGCACAAAGAGGAGAAAATACATTAATATCTAATGCAGTTATATAATCATCATTCAAAATGACGATGCCAAATTAAATTCTATCCAGTAATAGTAAAGTCATAAATAGCCTCAGAGTACTTCATACAGAAAAGTATTTCTGGTAAACACCATATTTAAAACATAACTCAGGCATCCACGCGCTCCCTAATGGCATAATTATGTGCTTTTAATCTGGTGCCACTCTGGTGTTACGCCTAAGAAAATTACCCCACAAAGGGATCGCTTTAAGACACCATAATCTCCATATGGTAAAGCCAAACTGAAAATCTGGGACAAACATTTTTCTTAAAGCTACAACTCCAGACTTATCTGCAAGCCTGTTTCCCTACTTGAAGTCTCGGCTCTCTTGGAAACTAAGCCGTGCAGGTTTTAAATTGGGAGTCAGAAGAGCCCAGTGGGATGATGAAGAGACAATTCTATACAGACAAAGCCTTGTCACCCCGGGCAAGCTTTTTAGTCTCTCAGTACTTTAGACTCCTCCTTGGTCAAGCACGAACCAGAGAGCCACCCTCGTGGATGCAGAAGATCACAAAAGATAATCAAGTTCAAAGAGCCATGCATTGGTGAACACTAACTTCTATTGTTATTAATGTCATCTTAAGGTTCTTCCTAATGATGTTTTCCCATCAGCACATGGTAAAACCAAGAATGCCCCTTAAAAGCATATGAATTATGAAACAATGAATGAAACTCTAAACATTATGTAGCTGAACGAAGTCAACTCTATACTGTGTATTCCATTTTTCCAAAATTTCTGAAATGGCAAAACTCTGTAGAGGCAGAAAGCAAGCTGTGGTTGCCTAAGGCTGAGGATGAGAATAGGAACTGACTGCAGAATCTAAAACTGAGCTGAGATGAGAACTGCCAAGCCTACACACTATGAAAAAATATGAACTAATACATTGATAATGGGTGAATTCAATGAAATATAAATTATACATCAACAAAGGTGTACTGTAAAAAACAGACATTTCCAAAGTGTTCAGAAGAGACTTCAGATCCACCTGCCATCCTCATTCAGATATAGGCAGTGGGAAAAACGAGATGAAAAGGCAGCTGCTCCAATAAATCCTAATCCCAATCCCAGCCTCTTCCAGGGCAGCCTCTACTCCTTGGCTTCCTGGTCTGTGACACAAGAATAAGGTGATACTCATTTCCGAGGCTACAGTGTATCATGAAGATAATGCTCAGCCAGTCTTCCTCTTCCAGTCTTTCTCTTCTCGTGGTTCACCTGGTGGCGGGGTCCCATGTAGGTGTCGCTCATGATTCTGTTGCTGCCAATATCAACTCCAAGTCATTAGCAAGTCATTGTGGCCCTATCTTCAAATTACATCACCCAGCTATTTCTTGCCAACTCCATAGAGTAAGTTGCCAGAGCATCTCTAGGGATACAGCTGAGCATCTCCTTCTACTGACCTTCCTGCGTCTATGCTGGAGCCTCAGGAGCCACCACGACTCTCCACACAGGGAAAAACAGGCATAAAACACAAGGCCATCTCTTCTGCCAGGACTCTCTCATGACTTCTGTATCAGCCAGTTTCCTCACCATGGGACCTCATCTCGAAGCCTTCCTCCTGCCTGCCCTCCTGGCTCCATCCATATTAGCCTTCTAGTGGTTCCTTCTATAGCCAGCACCCACGGACCTCAGGCCCTTTAACTCTACCCAGACTGGAGTGGGCTACACGGGCTTGTTCCCTTTGTTCAAACTCAAAGTAGGGCCTTGCCCCTATTAAAAGCATCACTTCCTCTCCGGCAGGTTGCAGCCCAGCCGGACTTGTTTCCTCGGCAGCACAGCTGTAAGAACTACCTCATCTGTGTATTTATTCACTGCCTATCAGCCACTAGCACACTAATTCCATTCCCGTGAGACTCTGGTCTGTCCTGTGCCCAGATCCTAGAGTCTGCAATACAAATTGGCACATCCCAGCATTCCCTAAGCTGAATGAACAAGCCTCAAAAAGCATTTCGCATTAGGTCTACTATACAGGACACTTCCAATAACTGTGAGGTGGGGGTAACTACATTTCCCGTATGTGCATATGTTGCTCTCACTGATTTCACAGATAAGAACAGAGGATCCCTAACAGGCCACTGTCAAACTTTACTCTGTTTCCGGGTCCATGAGCACAGAGCAACTGACCTGGGCCCAGCACAGCAGGACCTGTAGGAACTGCAGTGCATTTTCCTCACCATTCCATTTACCCTGCCTCCTTACACCATCTAAGGGGTGACCCATGTTCTGAGCTCCCCAACCCCAAAGAAGCATGCTCTACAGCAGCAGCTGCAGCTGACAGTCAAGGGTATGTCATCAGGTATAAAATACACAACGGTAACAGTGACAGGTAAGGACGTGGAATGACCTCAGCTTACAGAGGAGAAAGCTGAGGAGCCTATCTCACACCGTACACTAACTCCCTGCAAGCCTGGCTGCAGTCTGGACATCTCTCTTTCAAGCATACTGTAGTACTCAGTGCAACCACAGAAGAAAGGAAGAAAGAGCAAGGGAGCAAAGGAGGAAGGGAGAGACTGAGGAGGAACGTTTGTCATACTTGTACGCACAGTTGTACTGATTTCAAATGACATCAGTTTTTTAGGGGAAGAACACTATACATCTACATAAAGATGTCCACAATGATATTCATAACCTTGTCAGGACATAGGAATTTTCCTATCTCTTCTTGGATACTCATAAACAACCTGTGTTCACTTAGCAGCTGTAGGATCCTGTGCTATGAGTATGAGAGGTAAAAACTCATTAGTGGGCACTAGAGGCGGCAGAGGCAGTAGCGAGTTCGGAGGCAGCAGCTGGGTTCTTGGCTTGAGGACAGGGTCAAGTCAGTGAGTTCTTGCAAGTTGGAATCGCAGCCTCTAAAAATGGCAGATGATTTCGATGTGATGCAGGGGATTCAGCCAACTTCCCAAAGCAGTGCTCAGCAAGAATGGTTTTATGGTGCTCAAAGGCGGGTCATGTAAGATCATCGAGATGTCTACTTCGAAGACTGGCAAGGATGGCCATGCCACGGTCCATCTGGTTGGTATTGACATTTCTACTGGGAAGAAATGTGAAGACACCTGCCCATTGACTTATAGTATGGATGCTCCCAACATCAAAAGGAGTAACTTCCAGCTGATTGGCATCCAGGGTGGGTACCAGGACAGTGGGGAGATACGAGAGCACCTTCGTCTGCCTGAGGGAAACGTTGGCCAGGAGGCTGAGCAGAGGTATGACTGTGGGGAAGAGATCCTGATCACAGTGCGGTCTACCATGACAGAGGAGACAGCTGCTGCAATCAAGGCCTTGGCTAAGTAAGTGGCTCCTAGCGTGGCAGTGGTGGCACAGTGATCCTTGAGCCTACAGAGGTCCCTCCCCAAGCCAGGTCCTGCTCTGGCTGGACTCCTATACAACTTACTTGATGTTTAATTTTGGTTTCCTTACCCCTCCATACTGTCGGGGAGATCCTGCCCTTCACTTAGGCAGGAATGGGGGAGCCATGGCTTTGGTGAAGCTACCTACCTCTTCCCACGCAACCCTGCTTGTAGCTTAGGTTCATCTCCCCCTCCCCCTTTTTCTTTTTAATTCAATTTGGAAATCAGAAAGCTGTGGATTCTGGCAACCAGTCTTGCGCCCTTTATCCCACTTATCCCTGGTCTGGTCCCCCGTTGTCACCCCCCAAGTACCACTTATACAGACTGGAGGCCAGCCCCCTTCCCTGCCCGTGTCTCTTCCCAAACCCCTTTAGGGGTGGTGAGAAGAGGTGGGGGGAGAGGACATGATCCATGCCCCCATGGGCTTTACCCCCTCCTGCAGGCGCTCTCTCTCTCTCTCTCTCTCTCTCTCTCTCTCTCTCTCTCTCTCTCCCTCTCCCTCTGACACATCTGTTAAAAGTCAAAACGTGCAGTCATCATCAAACCCCTACCCAGATCTAGCCAAGGGACAGAACATTCTCCACAGTTAAGTGGAGATTGGGGACTGACTCTCACAGGATCTCTAGTGCCCCATATTTGGCCATGTCCCTTTGTTGGGGAGGCCCAATGGCACGCGGAGGAAGGATAGCGGACTACCAAGAAGAGACTTGATACCCTAGCACCATATTCAGGGGGAGGAGGTCCCCCTCAGTCACAGTCATAGGGAAGGGGGAATGGGGTGAAAGTGGGAGGGAGGGAGGAATGGGAGGATGCATGGTATGGGATAGAAAATGAGATGTAACATGAATTATTTTATTTTTCAATAAAAATGTGTTATTTAAAAAAAAGTAAAATCTGAATAAAACTGTGAATTTAATACAAAAAACAAACTCATTAGCATCCCTCAGGCTCAGGCACCTTAAGAACCTTCCACTCTCAGGGCGTACACACTCACGAACGTCGGTGTCAGGCTTCCACGGCCCTTATTTCTTACACGCCTGGTTATGACGCTTCAGGAAGAATGCCAAAACCTAAGTCCAAGAATAGAACACAACGTGGAAGTTCTAATACCACAACCAGGTTATGGTTGGAACTCTCCAGGTACATGACAAGAGGAGATGCCAGATGAAGAGAGGGACAGAGTCCCTGCCTCTCTGAGCATCCCTGTGGCAGCGTGTGACACACTGCCTTACTACAACCCTGTTACAAGGTGGGAGTGAAATGCCGACTCCAGTGCCTAGCCCATTTTAATTGGGTTTTTCACTCCTGAGGTTCTTGACAGATTTGGAGCTGAGCCCTCTTTAGCTAAACTGCTGGCAAGTCGTCACTAATTCTGCAAGCTGCCCTTTCACCCTGCTCTCAGCTTTCTGTGCAGCAGCTGGTGCTTTGATGGGGTTCCATTTACTTCAGGGTCTTCCTTGGGTTTGGTTTGGTTTGGTTTTTTTTTTTTCATGTGTTCTGTCTGTCACATCCATGAAATCACTGCTAATGCCTGTTTTCTTCTAGAAGTTGTGTGCAAACACCTAAATAATAACAGACTATGGGTTTTGGACAAATGTGGTATACACTTAACAATGGAATACAATTCAGCCTACAGGATACTGCAACCTTGATGAAGCTTGAAGGAGTCACGCTGAGTGAGGAAAGCCACAGCCTCATTTCTGTGACGTATCTTAGAGTTCACAGACTCAAAGGGAGCTTGATTGTTGAAAGTGGCCAAGGAGAGAGGGAAATGGGACTGGCCAGTCAATCTGCCATCTCAAGAGGGCAGCTGTTCAGGGCCATGCTTGTGGTCAAGCAAGAATGTACACGGCAGGTATCCTCCTGCCTCTGCCTCCCTGGACCTAAATTACAGGCGTACACTGGCCAGAGGTTTTTCCCTGGGTGCTCAGGATCTGAACTCAGCTTCTTGTGTTTGGGCAGAAGCAGTTTTTTGTTTTTTTTTTTTTAACCAGCTGAGCCATCTCTGAGTGACCTATATTGAAAAACCTTTCAGTGCGTTTTTAAAAAGCCACGGACACCAACAGGAAAGCATAAACACCTGCCATCTGGCCCCAGGGACCATGCCTTGGGAATACCTTTGCCTCATGGCTGTCTCTGCAGGGCCATAGGTTGTGGGTATTACCCAATTCAAGTTAGTCCTCACACATGAGAAAACTTCCCAGCGTTCCGTGACTTGCTAGAGGTCACCAAACTGTAACCTGTATTCCATCCTGTTATAGGGAAATCTTAATAATTCATTCTTAGGAAGCTTATAGAGCCCCAGCAAATTCCCTAACTAAAGCTTTCTGTGTCTCATGACCGGCAAGGGCTTAATCAACAGCAGCCCAAGGCAGGTGGACTAAGGAGGAACTCCTTAATCCCCGCAGTGCAGTGCGCTCTACCACTACTCCATGACTGCACCATGGAAGCCTGTGAAAGCCTGTCACCAACACCAATGCACATCTCCCTCATGGCCTCACACACGTGTGTCTTGCTCACGCAGGCATGCACGCACCACTGCAGAGGGCAGACAACCACAGGCCCAGCTATACACCTGCCCTTTGCTTGATACTCCGCTTTGAGTGACGTCTTTAGTAGAACTGCCCTGTGTTCCTCTGACGTAAACACACTCCTCATGAACCTGTCCCCTCTTTCTTCCTGTACAGAACTGAGCTTAGGAATACTCTGAAGCCAGTTCTATTTCCCCACAAGCTCCTCCAGCTACCTCTTCATCTGTAATTGAGCCTCCAGATGTGGGGGAAAACACAGCTGTTGTCGGCTGATCTCTAGGTAATACCTGTATTCATTTCTTAGCATCTCTGTAAGCCAGCACGCCATGTCACTACAACAGTTGACTTCCGGGGCTGCTGGCCCTGAGGTTTACCTTCAGTGGGGACAATGAGACGGACTGTGACATCTCTCAGTCATCCCTTGAAACTGTCCCTACAGCCCAGTCAAATTCTAGACAAAACACAGCAATCCACCTCATCACTTAGCTCAGCAAGCAGGCTTGGACAACTTGTGCTCTCAGCCCCAGCATCAGCCTTCACAGGTTCGAAACAATCCCCCATCTTTCCCTGTAGTTTCTCTCGTTCTTTCTAAGACAACTTGAATCAAAATGTACTAACCTCTATTCACAGCTCTGAAAGTAGCAGCTAGTAAACATATGGGGTCAGCTTGTACAATTCTTTATCTACCCTGCAACAAGGACCTAGTTCATCTTGTTAACTACCATAAACTCAGTCAGTGTCTGGCCCCTAAGCAGCTACCTCAGAAACCTCAGAAAGGGCCCCCATCGATTTACCATGTCTAAAGGTAACCCAAGCCAGCTTCTCAAATAAATGTATTTCTTTCACAGACAAGGCATAGAACCCATGGATACTAGATAGATAAAAGCATCCATTCCTTTCAGTAGACTCCCACAAGTACTTGGGGTGAGGAAATAGTCAGATGGAAAAGGCCAGCACTTCTCCACAGGAAGGAAAAGAGAAAATAATAGATTGCTTCAAGCAGGAAAACCAAGAACAGGCCAAGATTAGACAGGGGAAGACACAAGGAAATGAGAAGTGCCCCGTGGGACCATGCCGAGACTAGGCATAGCCATGGAAGCCCACACAGAACCCCACCCCACAGCAGCTTTCCCAGCCCAGTAAGGAGCCAGTGAAGCCAGTTTCTCCCCAGCGCCTCTTCTAGACTCTCTGGGGCATATCTGGACTTCCACAACCATCTGAAAATCCGTATCTCACTGAACCAAACTCTCAGGTCCGCTCTCTCCAAAGACTCCTGCACACTGAATTCTGGGAGGAAGGGGCTCTCGGGCATGAATGACACTAACCAAGCCACAGCACTCACCTGTGTCCCCTTTCAGTGACGCGGAAAATCTTCTACCTCTCCATCATCACAGAGAAAATCAGTGAAAACCCTTTCTACCTTTACTTCGGGCATTTTAAAGAAAATCAGAGCTGTGAGTGGGTGAGCAGCAGCACCTGTCTTCCTACAGGTGGGCAACGTGATTTCTCTGAGCGTCTCTCAAGTATAAAACACGTCTTTTAACCACGTTAGAAACAGACTCTCTGGCAGCTGGCTCTTGTCCTACATGGCAACAGCACCCAAGGGGGAGACTCCTAAACTGACCCGAGGTCCAAGTTGGCTGTGGCGCTCACACTGTCCAAAGATCCACAGCAGGGGTGAAAAACAAGAGCTGGGCACGCTGCTGTTCGCTCCTGCACTTTCTTCCAACTCTATCACGTGGTGATGTGGCATGCCGAAAGTAACACAGAGAGCTACAGTGTGCTAAATATTCTGTCCTCCACCTAGGGGTCAGTACAACCCTGCAACTACTCCAAGAGTGCAATAGGGAACCCCAAAGTACAGATGGAAAACTCCAAATGGGAGGAAGAGCCACAAAACCATGTACCTGATAGCATACAGCCACAACTTCCTCCCCGTGATGTCTCCTGGCTTCAGAAACTATTGCATCATCCCCTCAACACCCTGCTTCTCAAGGGCTGTCTCAATGGCTTCTTTCTACTTTGCATATTAAAGAATTCAAAGATCAAAATTGTTACAAGAGGGAAAATAAAAGTAATGACAAGCACTTCCACTGGCCAAGTCTGTAGCTGAACGGTCCTTTAGACACTCAAAACTCCTCACTGTGCAATGGAAACTTACTTTCTCGGAGCAAACTCTGTCTGAAGCATGCGCGCTGCAGATGGAAAACCACTGCTATTCTTTCTACAAAGCAGCTCTTTCCAGCGTGTATTTCTCATGAACTTTAGAATGTTTTTAAAGTAAGAAGACTTATTTGCTTTTTAAACAGTCAGTCCCAAGCTACTCCTGAAATCCAAAGAAAATAGATATATGTACACACACATATATGTGCATATTATACACATATATATCCCATAAAGCCTTTTCTGAGCTTTCTCCAGTCAACTGTAGAGCACATTTCTTTTTCTTCATCTTCCCTCTCCCGTCTGAAGAAGTAGTTACTGGCAAGGCTCAGAGAAAATAATATTCCAAAACAAGTTGTTGCTCTAATCCTCTATGAAAGTGGCAAAGGGATATTTCAAAGTTGTCATTATTTAATGCCATAGTTTAGACAAGTACAAAGGTTAAGAATTAATAATGTGTTCATTTAATCTCTTGC
>OU015749.1:14531281-14543872 GCA_907169655.1 Acomys percivali
ACACACACACACACACACACACACACACACACACACACACACACTTACTTCCCTATCACGAATGAAGCAAGCATGCCTTCATCCTCAGATGTGTTTGGGTGATGGCTACACGAGTGACCTTTTTCTGTTTTTTGAAATTTTCACGAATATATATGATTATATAATTGGAAGTGTAAATCTTGTAGCTACAAACACTAAGAACCCATCCGTAGACGGGCACCTCTGACAAGATTTTTTTTTAAAGCAACTTTAACAGTTAACATGTCCAAACGCTAGAAGGGTGGCATGCCTAAGAGGAAGGCGCTGGCCTACCTGTTAGCAAAGAGGCGCAAATTCACAAAGTCAACTCTAACGTGCCTCCTTCTGTTCCTGTGTTGGCCTCTTCAGTATTCTAAGTAACTTCGCTTAGCAGTACTGGAGAAAAATCCTTCTGAGAAGGGACTGGTATGGTTGGTGTCTGCACTTCATCCTCTCAACAAGAACCCTCCACATTTCAAAACGAGCTGGGACGCTTCACTTCCCGCACACATGTCAAAACTTGGCTCTAACGCATCAGATTACCTCCCAGTCATGCAGAAATGTTTCAGGAGGCAATCGCGGAGCCCAAGGAACCTCCTGCCTTTACTGGACTCAAAGAGGCACAGCAGAGTCCAACATAGAAAAGTTACTTGCAGAAAGGAAACAGTGTCACCACCACCTTTCAAAGCGGTGCGACCCCGCCTTTGTCTGCCGGGCAGGGGCTGGCGTCGGGACGCTGACCCCATCCTGCCGCCGGGGCAGGCAAGGCGGGCTTCTGGCCGTGGGCAGCGCTGTCGCTGCAGCCTGGGTCTCGGGGTCTGGGTCTGCAGGGCCAAGGATCAACCATGAGCCCAGCAGTAGCCTGGGTTCCCTCCTCTCCAGGGGCCCCTCCGCCCCAGCGCCCCTCGATCGGGGCCGCCGCCCTGGCCCTGCACCCGCGACCTCCCCAGGCAGCGCAGGGCCACCAGGCTCCCCGCCACTCGCTTGCGCCCGAGGGACTGCGTACCCACCCCGCGCTGCAGGCCAACGGCAGGATCCCCCGGGCCAGGGTCAGGCCGGCGTCGCTATCTCCCGGCGGGCGGCCGCCTCGCAAGCCCCTCGTCTTTGTGTGAGAAGTAAGTGTGGGGCCAGCCTACCTCGCACAAAGGCGCGCTGCTGCCCGCACGCTCAGCCGCTGGCGGTGGTACCCGGCACCCGGGTCGCCGAGGCGGAGAGAGGGCGGTTCCGACGGCGGTTGCAAACGCCGGACTCCGAAGCCCGTCCGGCTCTGGGCGGCTCTCACACCCCGCGGCCCCGCGCGTCAGAATTAAGTGGTGGGGCGGGCCGGGGGCGGGGCCTCTACGTCATAACCAAGCCACGCCCCAAGTCCGAAGTCACGCCCCGAATATCCGACCACGCCCCCCTCAGTCTTCAGCTTTAGTTGGCCGTGGTGGATGTAGGTGGGTGCTCTGGATCATGGGTCAGGTGGCAAGGGCCTCTGTTGTGTTGCTTTACTTCGGCTAGCTTGGGGACCCAGGAAAGAAGAGCAGGAAGGAAATATTGTCATCTGTCCAATGGAACGAGACAGATTCAAGTTCACTGGGCCCACAATGTAAAATTGACTATGTACCTGTTTATGTATGCTCTTATCTTTCTGTTTCTGTCTTTGTATATGTGGGTCTCTATGTCTGTGTCTCTTTCTAGATCTGTCTCTGTTTCTCCCTCTTTCTGTCTCTCTCTGTCTCTTATGTCTCTCTGTGTGTCCTGTGGCTCTCTTGCTGTGTGTTTGTGTCTCTGTGTTCTCTTTCTCTCTCTCCCTCCCTCCCTCCCTCCCTCCCTCTCTCTCTCTCTCTCTCTCTCTCTCTCCCTCTCTCCCTCTCTCACACTCTCTCTCCTGCCCCCCTTTCTCTTTTTCTCTCCAGTCCGTTGAAATTCTGCCAATTATTTTTTGCCAAGTCAAGTGAAGTCTCAGAACCCATTTTCCTCCCCACCCTCATCAAAGGGCAGTTGGAGATTTAAATCAAGGAAGGATTTTTCCTGATCTTTTTAAAATTTCTAATTTTTGTTCTCTGTCTCTCTTACATCGAGTTGTTTGCCTGGCCAACCCAAAGATTCTAAGATTACTATCTACCTGAATCACAGCAACTACAAAAGCAGGACCTGGCTGTGATGAAAATCCAGCCAGCAGGTTGATGGAGTCTATACCAAAAGCTCTTTAATTTTCTTGGCAACAGATGACTAAGGACTCATTTAATAGGAAACTTTTCTGACTCAAAAGAGCTTAGGTCTTATTTGCAGGCTCTCAGTGGATTTCAGTGATCAAATTACTTATTCCAGAGGTATCTGCCCTACGCAGTGCCCTCAGCCAGCTCCTGGGCACCCTCCCAACCCACAAGTACTAGAGTCACTCACCCAGGACTTACATTACTTCACATTAGTCTAAAATATGGCATGTAATAATGATAACTTTGCAATGTCCGCTGCCGCTTTCACACAGAATTAAGCCAACGGCTTGTTTTGGAATATGTTTTCTCAGTGCCTTCCCAGCCCATGCAGCTTTTGCCCATAGGTTCCTATCATTCCTCCCCGCCCCTGCTTTGCATGGTGTGTCTTCTCTCCAGTCACCAATCAAAATGCAGATCTAGTCTAGATTCCTACTCCTCGCCATACTGGTGTCAATTCAAGTTACGAATATGGTGGCCAGCTATCGCCTGCCTCCCTCATCTATAGTAAAACACTTGCCTCTGGTCTCTGCTGCCACAGTATGGAAGGGGTCTCCCAACCGGTCCTAGCCACCATCATCCCTGTGTCCCAGCTGCTTTCTGGGTGAACTTTTCAATACAAACTGCTCGGCTCCTGCTGCTGCTAAAATCTCTATGGTTTTAGCTATTTTTCTGGCCACTTTGACAAAACCTCACTAGAAATGAAGGAGGGGATTTCCTTTGACTCACAGTTTCACAAGTTTGTGTCCTTCCTGGTGGCTGGTGTATCTCATAGTAGGTAATTCCACGTAGCATGTGACCAGGTGCAGAAAGCGTGAGAGGAGACCCAGGTGCCAGTAATCATTTTCAAGAGCCCACCACTAATAACCTACCCCCTGAAGCTTCCATAGCCCCCCCAAAGCACCACCACTGACCTGTGGCTGCACGTTGAAAACATGAACTGTAAGGAGCACTATAGATTCCATGTCTAATGTGTAATAGGCTCCCACTTCCTGCTACAAGGTGAAACTCAAGCTGCAAGCTGCAGTGCTCCGAAGGAAAGCCCCCTTCCCGAAAACCACCTTGGCTGGGGCCCCATGCTTATCCTACAGTCCCTAAGCTCCTAGGACTGTGCTTAGCCGCTGTGCCACACTTGCCGCACGGCCCTGCTCTGTGACTATTGACGCCAGACCACAGGGTGAGCCACTCACCCGATAGGTTCTCGCACATGCTTCTGGCTCTGTCGGGGATCCCTCTACCCACTCCCGGCATCCAAAAGCCTCTCTGAGTCAAAGGCTCCACTGAAAAGCTTTCCCTGACCTGCTCTAACTGGTCGGGAAGGTTCTTCCCATCCATACTGAGCACAGCTCTGTCATTACCAACACTGCATTGCTAATGTGTGTTCCTCGAGTGCATAGTGCACTCGGCATATATACTTAACTATACATCCTCTGGCTTAATTTAGCATGTGCCATATAAGAAGTGCTAGGGTCTAGATTGTATAGTCTACATAACACACAAACTGAAATCCTGACCACCCCCATCTTGGTAGAGCTGTGCTTGTCGATAAGCCCTGTATAGAGATAGTTAAGTTAAATGGGATCATAGGTTATACTAGCTACTTGTCTGTTGCTAAAACAAAAATACCAGAGGGAAGCAATGTTTAGGAAGAATGCATTGATTTTTGACACATAGTTCAGGGAGATATAAAATATCACTACAGGAAAGGCACACGACAGGAGTGTGAGTTGCTCACACTGTGCTGCCCATCAAGAAGCAGAAAGAGATGAATGCAGGTACTCAACTCTCTTTCTCCTTTTTATGTAGTCCCAGACCGCAGCCTATGGAATAGTGCCGCCTACATTTCGGAGGAGGGCGCGTCCCACGTCAATCAACCTAATCTTTATAATATTCTCACAGATACACCCAGAGGCGTGTCTCTGGTGATTCTAAACTCCATTGAGATGACAATCGATATTAACCATCACAATCATCATATAGGAAGGAAGGTGTGCCCACACATGTGCGCACACATACACACACACACATATATATACACAAGAACACGAAGAGAAGGCAGCTGTCCAGAAACCAGAACAAAAGGCCTTACTGGCATCTTGATCCTTACATTCTAGCCTCTAAACCTGCATCAAAATAAGATAAAGGGAAAAAAATAAGATAAAGGGTCTTATTTACACCTCGCAGTCCTTTTGTGGAAGCCTGATCTCTCTTTGGGCTCTCACTTTGGGAAGACACTTCCCTGCCAGTGTGCCTGACTTTTTTCCCTCCAAAGCAGACTGCACAAACTTCCATGACACCATTGGGTAGAGTGTCTGAATGTGAGAAGTGACCACATAGTCTTCCCTGCCCTCTCAGAGAAACAGAAACATGGTTTGTTCTGCCATCTGAGATTTTAAAAAAACAAAAAACAAAAACACCTTCAGAGCCTAGCTTGCCATATCAGGTCCCACGTTTCTTTTAACCCAAAACCAAATTAGAATGAGAGCAAACATTTACTTTGATTTTTTAATTCAGTTGACAGTAGACAATACCCTTGCATGAAATCTACTTTTGGAAGCTAAATGTCCAACCCTAGGGAACCAGATGATTCTGATCTAGGTAAGTTCAACTAAGCCCATTTAATCTGGTTATCCCTGGGGCCACCGTGGTTAGACCCTGGAAATAAGAGCTTTAGCACTAGAAGCATTGGTGCTCACACTCTAAAACATCCATCAGCAGAGCCTACATCACAGCTGGTGTGGGATTGACACTTGTTGAACAGATAAACCTGGAACTTCTGAGAAGAGCTAGATACCCAGAATGCCCACAGGTGATTCCACACTCCATGGTGAATCCAAACAAAGACAGGGCTCTGGGAATGTCAGAAAAACCAAGGACACGGGAGCGTACTGAGCCACACTTGGACTTTCATTTCTGGCTGGCTCAGTTGGGGTGTTTGTTTTGGTTTGGTTTTTTGTTTTTGTTTTTTCTTTAATTGGGACATGGAATGCCTTGGTACTTGTCATTAGCCTTGTGCTTTTGCTGTGATGGGAAGAGGGGACTTCTAAATTAATTCCTAAAGGAAACCAAGGAAAGAAGAAATGAGCATTTGGGTGCATAAAGTAAGGCAAAAATCAATTTGGATTAAGACATGCTGTTTTGTCCTCTTCTTTGGCCATTTCCTTATGGACCATCTTGGCAACCCTTACTTTGTATCCTAACCATCGTCCAAGGGGGCTCTGAGGAGATAAGGTGAGCACAACGGTGCCCTAAAAGAAAGAGACTAATCCATGCAAGGTACTCTTTGGTACCTTACATCTTCCCTATGTCTCATACATGTGAGTCAATAATTCATTCAAAAAACAAAATTTTCACCTTGAGATATTATGTTGAGGCCATGACTTTTATCCACATGATGTTCAAATGTCTACATCTATTACCTAATTGTAACAATTATGTCAAAACTTAGTGTCTAAAAATAAGGACGGGAAACTTGCTGTGTCGGTAGAGATAAGACACAGCTGAAATCTATCAATTCTGTTCTAACCAGCAGTCCAAATCCAGCTAGGTTCTCTGCTAAAGAGCTCAAGATGTTGACAGGGTCTATGGCTCACTCTCCCACACCGTGCCAGTCAGGAAGCTTAAGGCACCCTTCAACATTCCTCTGAATCGATAGCAGAATCCCATGCCTGTGGTTGTAGTACCAATGTTTTTGGGTTTTGTTCCTTTATTTTGGTTTTGGGTTTTGGGGTTTGGGTTTGGTTTTTGCCTGATGTCATATGGGAGCCCTTCAAAGCTCCTCCTATCTGCCGCCATGTCTCAAAGGATGGTCTTCTCCTCCATTAAACTCACAATTCTTTTAACCAGCAACTTCCATCTCAGCCTCCAGTGAAAGGTCAGACCATCTCTCTGTCTTACAGGCAATCGATATAAGACCTTCCCTGGATCTTCACAAGCCCATCACGACGTGGTATGGTTTGGAAATGGTTTGAGTTGTGTCTTTGCAGAAAGCTTGTGTTCTGGAGGTGTGTGTAGTAAAGGTGTTTGCTGCCAAGCCTGACAACCTGGGTTTGACCCCTCCCCCACCCCCACCCCCGGAACCTACACAGTGGAAGGAAAGGATCGACTCCTACAAGTTGTCTTCTGACCTCTGACCTCCACCCTGGCATGCATGCGCGTAAACTAAATAAATAATGTAAAATGTTTTCCTTTAAGTAAATGACTGGGGGTGAGCAGAAGTAGGGAGCCTTGGGAAGTGTCCTGCACAGAGTTCAGTTACTCAGGTGAGCCAGAGAGCCCAGCGCTGACAGTGCTTGTGCTGGTGATATAACTAGTTGGTTACAGTTCTATCCTGTCGCTCAGACTCCACAGTTCCATACGCAGTAGTGTTCATTAAGCCCTGACAACCTGCATACTGAAAAATGGGAAAAGAAAAACAAAGTTAAGAATATTTCACCCTAATTTTATAGCTTAAATAGCACAGTGATGTGAATACACTATGTTCTGCTTATTTCTATCGCCTGTTTGACACAGTTATTACATAACCGTAACCTAATATCCTATCACCCTGGAGACCTCGTTCATTTATAGAATCACTCATGGAATATTTTGTGAAAAAGTTCTGTGGCTCATTATGCAAAGGCAGTGCACACACGCCTCCTAAAATGAATAGCACTTGAAAGACCCAGTGACTAGTCTTAATTGTCAACTGATTGGTGTCTACAGAAACAAATCTCTGGGCATGTTTGTGAGGGATGTCCCAGATTAGGTTAATTCAGGCAGGTGGTACCATTCTAAGGCCTGGGGCCCTGGACTGACTAAAAAGAAGAACACGAGGGGCTGGAGAGATGGCTCAGCGGTTAGGAGCACTGACTGCTCTTCCAGAGGTCATGAGTTCAATTCCCAGCAACCACATGGTACTTCACAACCATCTATAATGAGATCTGGTGCCTTCTGGCAGAGCTCTGTATACATAATAATAAATAAATAAATATTTAAAGAAGAAGAAGAAGAAGAAGAAGAAGAAGAAGAAGAAGAAGAAGAAGAAGAAGAAGAAGAAGAAGAAGACAAGCTGAGCAGAGACACTGATCACTCTCGTTCCTGACTGTGGATGCAGGAGTTGCCCCAAGTGCCTACTGCATGCCTCCCTCAGCTCCATGGACTGTAAGCTCAAACTATGAGCCAGTCTATGACTTACATTGCTTTTGCCGGGTATGTCACCACAACGAGAAGACACGTAGCTAATTCAGAAGGGATGAAAACGGCATACATGAATTGGCTTATACCCTATAAACCAGCTATATTAACCTGCTACATTAAACAACCTCATTTGTGAGCACTGGTAAGCAAACGAATAGAATCATTTTCATTTCATGAAATACGCTAGGAATATATGGTAATAGCTAATAGCATAATAACAAAAATAAATATTCTCCCAGACTACAGAGCATTGCACAGACTCCCTGCCTGAGATATATCTTATAAGCTGACTGAACACTTCTTTGTTTCTAGAGAGCTGAAGAACTAATTTCAAAAAATTTACTCTACGCATTTCTTCTTTTTTGTTGTTTTGGTTTGGTTTGGTTTTGGTTTTTGGTTTTTGGAGACAGAGTTTCTCTGTGTAGCTTTGGCTGTCCTGGACTCACTTTGTAGACTAGGCTGGACTCAAACTCACAGAGACCTCCCTGCCTCTGCCTCCCTGAGCGCTAGGATTACATTACAGGCATGTGCCACCATACCCCGTTTATGTATTTCTTAAAACGTTTAATTTCCTTTTTAGTGTTCTATATTGTTTGGAGTTTTAAAACCAAAAGGGCTCTGTGAAAGTCTGATGTTAAGCTCTCACAAAGAATCAAGAGAAACAGCTGTTAGCCGCACAAACAACTACCAAATGGTGCAAAGATCTGAGTTTCACATCGTTTTCTTTACATGAATCTAAATCCAGAAAAGAAGGATTTCCTGAGGTCTTCCTGTGTGTTTAAAATTAAAAATCTGTTTAAAAAAAAAAAAAAAACAAAACTAAAGGTGGGGGTGGTGCTCAACTGCTCATCCTGTCCAAAAAAAAAAAAAAAACATTAAGGGAGCTAACAGTGAGGTTAACAGATATCAGCCATTTCTGCATCTGAACAGTGACGTCCACACCTCTGTAAAGCTTACTTCAAATGACTAGTGTGGAGGACGTACAAATCACAGTCTACTGAGGACTTTGTCCTGAGTGTTCCCATTTATTTTTTTTCTTCTTCTTGACATTCGCTGTAAAGCCATTTCCATGAGCAGGAATGCCCTGAGAATGTGTGGATAGGTAATAACTAGCAGCTGGTCATCTTTCTTTATTCATTTGCCTTGGATTCGGTGTGATGAAATGGCCGCTAGACTAGAGGTGTTCAGGCTGTAGCTCTGAGCTCCACAGCTATGGCTGCTTGCTCAGTCCCCAGCACTCACACTGAGAGGCTCACAACTACTGTCCGTAACTCTAGCCCTGGGGCATCCAACACCCTCTTCTAGTTTCCAGTAGCACCTGCACACACATGGTGCACACACGAACAAGAGAAACATACACATACACATAAATATAAATATGAATAAATAAATAAGAAACAAACTTACAGAGATCTGGGGTTTGGTTTTGTTTGCTTGTTTGGTTAGTTGGCTTTTAGGTTTTTTGTTTTGTTTTTCGTGGGTTTTTTTTTTTTTCATTTTGTTTTGGTTGGGTTTTTTTTTTTGTTTGTTTGTTTGTTTGTTTTCATGTTCTTGTTTCAGCTCTGTCTGTAAGTGACTTTGGACAAGGCATTTAACTCACTGTGTCCTTTTTTCCCCCCCTCTGGACTCGATAAATGGCTCCTCATATGGACAAAAAGTCCACAGTCGTTGTGTCGCTGCCAGACTTGATTGCAGAGCAAAGCTGTTTGGTCTACCTGAAGTCTACTAGGAGAGTGCAGAGTGCAGTGAATGTGAAATCTGGCCAGAGGAGGTTTCCTTATTAGCTCTGCTTAGAGAAGCATGTCTCCCACATCTGAACAGCTAATCATTGCTAGGTTTTTAAAGTCCTTTCCCACTGTTACCAATTCTTCTATCTGCTCCAACCAGCTCTCACTGGATCTTGTTAAGAGAGGCACACATTAGAAGAATAAAGAGTCAAGAAGGAATGATAAAGTCTGTCTCGTCCAGGCTCACCGCCCAGCCGTTTGCCCTCAATGCTCGGGACACGCTGCCCTGTCCTCTTCAGCTAGCAGCCTGCCCCATGACCTCCCTCTTCTAAATAAACAAACAGCTGAAAACCATTGCAGGCAGGCGTAGGGAAGCACACCTGCTTTCCTCAGCTCGGTTTTCTTCGCAACAACTGTTTAAGACGCTTGGCATCATCAGCACCATTCTTGTACAAGTTCGTGTAAGGAGAGAAAGAAATGTTAAGCTATCATAGGCACTGTCTTGTTCTGCGGGAGACCAAGAAAGTTGATAAGTTTTGGTCCAAAATAATGAGAGACAGAGAGGCAGAGACAAAAATCCACAGAAAGGGAACAAATTAAAAAAAAAATAGGAATGAGAATGAAAAAACCAGCTACAAATACTCAAAGCAGGGAAAGCAAATACAGAAACACTACAACTTACTCAGTCTGGAAACTGAGGTGAATTAGAAAACTACAAGTTGGCTGTGCATGCCCACAGTGAAGCGGAGAAGCCTGGAGGCTTCTATAAACTTCCAATAAACGAGTCAGCAACTACAGTTCACTCACAGAACCCCAAACCCCGAAACCCACGTTGTAACACAGATACAGCAGTGCACACCTGTAATCCCAGCACTCCTGCAGAGATGTGATGGGTCATGTGACAGGAGAATTGACTGGGTACGCTGGTCAGCTAAACTGGAGTATCTGCACCAGCCCCAGAGACTCAGCCTCAAAACACAGAAAGAGAAAACCAACTCCAAAAATTTTGTACTCTGACCTCACACACACACACACACACACAGAGAGAGAGAGAGAGAGAGAGAGAGAGAGAGAGAGAAGAGAGGCATGCACAAACATGTACACATGATCAATCAACAATTAATGTTTAATGATTTCAAAGTTCCTTCTTTGAGAAAGGAGTCTTTTGCCGGAAATGAAGGGCTCATCGCTAGACAGCATGACCTGTACATGAGTTCCCAGGGTTGATGCCCAGCACTGCCAAAAATGGATGGAGCTGTTTTCTCCATTAACTGTTGTCCTAAGGAGTCTATGTTAATGGTTCCTTACTGGCTTCTTAAGTGTCTCTGTGAGGAAAGGAGTAAATTGGATCAGGGAAGAGAATTAAGTCAATTAAAATGTACAGTAATAGGCTGTCAAGGTAGCTCAGCAAGAAAGGGCACTTGTCACACAACCTGGCCACCCAACCTCTATGCACAGAACCCATACAGAGGTGGAAGGAGAGAGCCAAGTCAACAAAGTTGTCCTCTGATCTCCCCACATGTGTCCTGCAGCATGTAGTTCCTCCCACACAAATCATGCATGGACATACATACACAATAATAACAAAAATAATGAAAAGTTCAGTATCTTCACTCATGAAGCTAATAAATTTAGCATATGTCCTATATTATAATTTTTATACTCATAAATTTTACCTTAATTAGCTTGCAAATTTTGAAAGTAGCTGAGACTTAATATTTCAGTTTCCTCTCTGGTTGGTATAAGACGACCATAGTAGATGCTAGGTAGATATTTATTGAATGGTATTAACAATCCATAGATGGAGTTTGGGGATGTAGTGATTGAGGTGTGTGTGTTTAGGCTGTGGGAAGTGCTGTGTTCAGTCCTCAGGGCCAAAAATAAAACGAAAAGTCAATAGATGGAAGAATTTAAGATATCACTGGGTCCTGTGAGGCAGTTTAGTGGTAAAGAAAACCTACTGCTTTTGCAGAAGAACCAAGTTCAGTTCCCAGCACCCATGTCAGGTGGCTCAGAAGCATCTGGAACTCCATGGGCACATGGTACCTCTGGCCTCTGTGGGAACTTGTACTCACATGAATGTATCCACACAGAGACACACACAAATACTCATAATTTTAAAATATAAATAAATACATTTTAAAAAATATACTATTATAAGTTGGGCAGAGTGATTCACACCTATAATCCCAGCACTTGGAAGGTATAGAGTTTAAGGTCATCCTGGCATTCATAGCAAGTTCAAGGCCAGCTTAGACCAAAAACTAATAAAACTTAGCTTAATAGTTTATTCTTTCAAACTGTTATAAACATTTAATACTTCCTAAAATAGGTTAGGTATTTTCCTGCTGCATTGAATAAGGGTAGTGAAAATATTATTTTATACTGCTACTTAAATTTTATGTATTTTTACTTTTAGGCCTCCATAGATCTTAGAGTTTTCATGACTACATTTATTTCATTTATTTATTTATTTATTTGCAGGGGCAAGCATATGTGCCATGACACATATGTAAAGGTCAGAGACATCCCGTGGGAATGAGTCCTGGGCATGGGACTCAGGTCATCAGACCTGGCAGCAGTCACCTCTATCTGCTGAGCCATCTTGTCAGCCTGTATAAATTTTATACATTGGTTATGATCCTCTGTGAATGGTGGGACTGGGCATTTCACTGGAGGCTTGATAAAGCTGAACTTGGCGTTCATCACACATTTACCAGCCCTGCTGTTCTTGGGTTCAGTTTTGTAAATTGAAAAAAAGAACCTGATCCATTCCATTGAGCTGCTGGAAACGCCTGTGTCAAAACCACTAACAGCAAGCGAACAGAGAAAGCCTGTTGTTTTAACTGAGTTTTCTACTGTTCTCAGTGCTTTCCCCATGACATGCAGTAAGCCCAGGGGACTATTAATGAGGCAGTAAATTAATATGCATGAGCTGGAGTCCCACCAAGAAGCTGATCAAAGGTATTGTCCCACTGCCTAGGTTGGACTGGTAATACAAAGTGGAGAGACCCAGTTGGCATATTGATGTCAAGTTCCACGCCGACTTTCATCTTGGCTTACTGGAAAACACAAACTTTCATTGAATAAGAGATGTAATGAAAGATGCACTTAGGTCCTTTTTAAAAAAAATCAGTAAAAAAAAAAAAAGAAAGAAAGAAAGAAAGAAAGAAAGAAAGAAAGAAAGAAAGAAAGAAAATGGTGAGTGAGTAAAAGTTTAAAAATAAAGTAGCAGGTCTGTGGATAAGACAGGGAGAGGAAAAGAGGTGAAATAGGACAATAAGAGAAAAGGGAGAGAGAAGTAAAATTGGCAGGAAGTGGTAACCACAGGTGTGTTTGGAGTAAGAGGGAAGAGAAGGAAGTAAGGAGGCAGAAAAGGAAAAGGAAATGGGGAGGAGGAAAGGCAGGGTATTTTAAGGCTGTGTGTGTGTGTGTGTGTGTGTGTGTGTGTGTGTGTGTGTGTGTGT
>OU015749.1:14543882-14569129 GCA_907169655.1 Acomys percivali
TGTGTGTGTGTGTGTGTGTGTGTGTGTGTGTGTGTGTGTGTGTGTGTAGGTCACGGTCTCAATAAACCATGAATTAAAGACTAAGGAAGCAAACTTTCCGCTGACGGGTTCTTGCTCTGGCTCTCTTGGCCGTTGTTACACACTAAGATAACAGTATTTGCAGACTTCAGTTGTTGTGCACCCAAAGCTGGGGCCCGTATTGGTTTAGATACTTAGGGAGAAAACGGGAAACAACAAATATGGGAGAGTCCTGGCCTTGTGTGTGAGAAACCAAGCCATGGGGGAGACCACGTGTAAGGAGACAAAAGTCAAAGCCCAATGCCATTCCTAGATATCCACAGATGCATAAAATCATCCATATTCAGATACCATGAGAGCAGAAGCAAAAGCTGTCCAGGAAAGGAAAAGGGGAGGGGGGAAGTGGAGGGCAGCAAGGTTTAAGGCAGAATATCGTCTACAATTGTATGAAAGGTCATGCGACCTTGTTTCGCGCATAATACAAAAAAAGGGGGGGAGTGAAATAAATTAGATGATTGCCTTGCTTTACTTTCATTTTTGTTGCTGTGACAAATACCCTGGCCAGAAGCAACTCTGGGAGAGAAAGGAACTATTTGGCTTACGATTCCAAGTCACAGTCCATCACCGAGGGAAGTTGAGGCAGGTATGTGCAGGCAGGCGATTACCTCCAACCTAGGAACTCACCTCATAGCCAAAGCAGTCAGCAGCAACCATGGAGCACGCTGCTTCCTACCTATCAGGGAGGCTTACGCTCAGCGAGCTTTCTTACACAGTTCAGGCCTAGGGAATGGTGCCACCCATAGTGGGCTGAGCCCTTTTACCTCATCTATCAATCAAGTCAATACCCACAGACAGGCCAACAAGCCAATCAGAAGTAGTCAAACCCTCAATTGAAATCCTCGTGCTATATAACTCTGGTTGACAGTTAAAGCTAAGATAGACAGATAGCAACTGAAATATGACAACATAAACTTGTTCTTTTTTTTTTTTTTTTTCAATTTGAAAGGTAAGTGCATCAGATTTCCACAACTGATGACTTCTTAGAACTGAAGGAACATGGAAGTAATGATGTATATTTGAATATAAAAGTGAGACTGTGAGCCGAGAGCCAAACCGAAGAAAGCCAAGCACAAGCTGTGACACTGCCTGTCCTGGAAAGGGCTACCGGAAGAAGAGAACCAAAAAGGGACGGAGCAGGTAGGGAGCACGGTGATCGCTGCCTGGACAGACACAGCCAGGACCTGGGAGCCTCGCTGCTGTTTGGATTTGAGAGGTCCTGCAAGGCCCAGATTGTCTTACAGGCCACACCTTGGAAAGACCACAGCCTGTCACTAGAAGCACACATCCAGGCTTGCTGGGGTTTCCTTAATTTTGCTTTTGTTTTTCACTAGATGTCCTAATACACCCAACAGTCTCCATGCAAACTTTAAACACTCCCCGCCCCAGATTAGAAGAGTTTATAACAATGACTTTGGGGATCCATTCATCCAGTGAACTGTGAAGAATCCTGGGTCCTATATTTTAAAGTTTTCTTGGTGTTCAACTTATCATATAAGAACATCTGTAAGAGTTTTCTTTCCTACGTATTTTGATAATTTCACACATGTGTAAAGTGTATTGTGATCATATTCATCCTCACTACCCTCTACCTTCCTCCCCCCATGTCTTATAGATCCTCTTTTCTTCTCAATAAATTCCCCTCCTATTTCTCATTCAGAGAATCATAAGGTTATACTTTAAGCATCTATATTCCACCAAACTGCAAAATCTAAAAGAAATCGATGCATTTCTAGATCTATAGAACTACTAATGATAAGTTGAGAAGAATGATTTTTAAAGACCCTCAACAGCTAATGAGATAGAAGCAGTAATTAAAAATCCTCCCCCTCCCAAAAAAATCTCCCAAATAAAATAAATCAGGACTAGTTGAATATGGTACAAAGTTCTATCAGATCACCAATACTCCCCAAATTATTCCATAGAATGGAAACTGAAGGAATACTTACAAATTATTTTTATAAAACCAGTATTACCCTGATACCCAAACCATACAAAGACCAAATCAGAAAAAAATATGAAGCACTATCCATTATGAACATAGATGCAAAAATTCTCAATAAAATACTTGAGAACTGAATTTAAAAAGATTACCCACCATGATCAGGTTGACTTCATCTCAGAGATGCAGAGGTGGTTCAATACATAAATCAATAAATGTAATCTACCACATTCATAGACTAAAGGGCAGAAACCGCATGATCATCTCAGTAGATGTGGAAAAGGCATGTGACAAAAATTCGCTTTTCATGTCTTTGTTTCTAACCCACTGGGGTTAGTCAGTGTTGCCTGCTGAGCATATGAATAAGGCTACTTCCTGAGCATGTGGGCAACCTAACTATTGGCTACGCCACTGAAGAAAATGGCTCCCCTTTTCTCAAGCCTCCATTAATTGCCAATAGCTAACTCAACATACTTTAAAAATATAATCTTACACAGTAAAATTTGTTCAATGAACTATTCTTGAATGTTGACAAATGCAGACAGTTGTGTAACAATAAGACAGTGATGGTAGACAATATTTCATCACTTTAGAAGGCTGACTTGTGCCTCTTTGTGGTAAGTCCTCTACCACCATCCCCTTTACCCCAAAAATATCTACAACTACTCCTCTGAGTCTTGCGCTACAGTTTTTCACTTTTCCAAAATGTTAGGCTAATTATATTTTGTAGTGAGCTTTTTTCATTTAGCATAATGCTCTTGAGATTCATTCATGTTCTTTGGTGTACCAATAGTTCATTCCTCTTATTGCCAAGTGTTATTCCAGTGAATAGACATACCACAATTTATCCATTTATGGTTGATGCTTCATGACTTGTTTCGAGGTTGAGGTGCTATAAATATCTCATATATGTCATTTGTACCTGTGTGTGCATGTGTATGACCATGAGACTCTGTGTTGTATGTGCATGGTATATGTGCTTTGTAATACAGTTATGTGCATGTGTGAGTGTACTCAGTGTAGGCGTGTTCACATGCGTGCACATGCATGTGGAAGTCAGAGGTAGACATGGGGTATCCTTCCTTGATTGCCCTGTCTTTACTTTTTGAGACAAGACCTCTCACTTAACTTCATTGGTTTGGCTAAGCAAGCTGGCCAATAAGATTCAGGAATCTACTGGTCTCCACCTCATTCCCTAAGTGCTAGGACTACAGGCATGCACCCCCATATAACCTTTTCTCGTAGTTTCTGGGGATACAAGCTCAGGTCCTCGTGTTTGCATCGCAGGCACTTTACCACCTGGGCCATTGCCTCAGCCCTCATATAGGTGTTTTCAAAACACTGAGGAGGAATCAGTGGGTTGCTCTCCCAAATGATGCACCTGAGAATGTGACCTTATTTGAAAATACGTTGTAGATTAATTAAGTAAGATACGGTTATTCAGAAACAGGGCAGGACTTAATCTAATATGATTGGTGGTGCTGGCTGGGGGGAGGGGTGATAGGGATGTTTGTGTGTGCACACATGCAAGGGCATATGTGTGTGTGGCGTGCATATGGAGATCACAAAATATCCTCAGGATCTGTCCGCCTTATTTTTTGTGTAAGAGTCTCTCACTGAGGCTCTCATTGCAGCTATTCATTCTCCTGTCTTCCAAGAAGACCCAGGGATCTTCCTGTCTCTGCCTCCCCAGTGTAGGAATGACTAAAGTACGCCACCGTGTTCAGCTTTTCCCATAGGGGCTGAGGATCACACTTGGGGCCTCAGACCTGCACGGTAGGTACTGAACTATTTCCCTAGGCTGGCATTAGAGAAGAAAGGTACAGAGACTCCCACATAAAGAGAATATGCCATGTGACAGTGGGTACAGACCTGGAACGATCTACCTACAGAACAAGCAATGCTAAGACTTGCGAGCAAATGCCAGAAGCTACAAGAGTGGAAAGGATAATTGTCTGTAAGTTTTGGAGGCACAGTGTGTATGACAATAGTATATATTATATTTTGCTTGACAAAAAAAATCAAGTGTTTTTTTTTTTTCAAAAGTACCTTTGTGTAGATTCCTACCAACAGGGCACAGGGGTCTGGATTGCAGACAGCTGTTACCAGGGTTTTTGAAGTTTGTGGTACTTTTCATTTTCGTTCCCTGTAAAAGGAACTTTTATTCTCCTGATTCACTTGTCATCTTAGAGGCTGCCTTGATCTGCTAACCTAGGCCTAGTTCTAGAAGCATCTACCCTCCATACAATCTAATCTAGGCCTAGAATGTTTCACGCCTCTGAGACTCAACAGCTGAATAAACTCAATCCTTTTAGCTCTTTCTCAACTCTGGCTGGCTGGTTCAACTCAGCTGTTCTGGCTCAAAACTCCTCTCTGAGCTGACTTGATTTAAACTGGCTTCTCTCAGTTTCTCACTGATTTGCTCTGCTTGGCCTCAAACTAACTCTAGCGAGCTTTTCTAATCATCTGGCTCCTTCTCATTCTTTGGCTCGGTCTGCTTTCACCAGTCTCTAGTTTGTTGTCTTTTCAACCTGTCTCTATAAAACTTTCCCAGTAAAACTGAACTGTCACAAACACAACTTCACTGCACTGCCTCTCAACCCATTCTCTCTCAACCAAACTGCCTGCACAGAACTCAGAGACCTGCATACCTCTGTCTCCGAGGTGCTAGAATGAAAGGTATGCACCACTGTGCCTGGACCTAACCTTTCTTTACCTGAAACTTGCTCTATATCAGGCTAGCCTTGAACTCAGAGATCTGTTTGCCTCTGTTTGCATGTCTGTATTCCAGCCAGATCACACATACTAGAAGGTCTTTAGATGTGATCTTTTGAGAGAACAGCCATGTTCTGAGTTAAAATTCCTCTACAATACTCCTAATGTATTGTGATATTGAACATATTTTTGTGTATTCACTGGCTATCTCTAAACCAATCCATTGTGTCTGCAATATTCTTTTAACCAATGTTTTTGGTTGTATGTGTTGGGACAGGGTCGTTATTGATGATGATGTTGTTTTGTTTTTGTTTTTGTTTTTGTTTTTGTTTTGAGACAGTATAGCCTTGGCTGTCCTGGAACTCACTCAGTAGACCAGGTTAGCCTCGAACTCACAGAGATCCACCTACCTCTGCCTCCCAAGTGCTGGGATTAAAAGGTATGTGCCACCACTACCACTGGGTGGTTGTGTGTTTTCTAAATGAGTTGTAACAGGTGTTTTTTGTTTGTTTCCTCTTCTCTTCCTTTTCTTTTATTTCCTTGGCTTTTCTTTGAGACAGTGTTCCACTATGTTGCCTAGACCAGCCATTCAATCTTTCTGCCTCAATCCGCCCAGTGCTGGGATTTGATGCATATGTAACTACATTTTGTTTGTTAAGATTGCTTTTTGTTGTCTTTTGTTACTTAAGATGGGGTTTCTCTGGTTAGCCCTGTCTGTCCTGGAACTCTGTAGACCAGGCTGGCCTTGAACTCAGAGATCTACATGAGTCACCACAGCCAGGCTGTTTAAGATTGTTAAAGAGTCTTTGTTGGTTTTTGTTTTTACCTCTTTGGTAGATTGGTTATCTATCTGTTCATCCGTCTGTCTGTCTGTCTATCTATCTATCTATCTATCTATCTATCTATCTATCTATCTATCTATCTATGTACTATCTATCTGAGACAGTTTTACTCTGTATCTATTGCTGGTTAAGTTCATGACAATCCTCCTGCCTCAGCTACCCAAGTGCTAAGATTACAGGTATGAGCATTAGAAGCCACTCCATGCATGTTTGAAAAGTATTTTCTGCTCATCTGTGAATTTTTAAAAATTATTTTCCTTTTGACGGAAAACAAACCCTTTATGTTTTATGAAGTGCCATAAGCTTTTTTTTAAGTTACTGTTTTTGTGTCCTCTCTGAAAACAACTCAGGCCAAATCAATGTCCCAGATACTTTCTCTTGTGTTTTCTCCTAGAAGTTTGAATATTTTAATATTTTCATATGTCACTAGACACAGGGTTGGTCCCTTTTTTATTGTTCCTTTCGTTGTCATATAGTCACTCAGTTGACATGACTCCATTTATTAAATGTACTGTGCACATTGATTATCTTAGTAGCTTTGATACACATCTATTGATTATGAAAGTGTGAGTGTGTTTGGGTCAGCTTCCCAGCCTTCCTGTTCTGTTACTTCTGTCTATATATAGCTGTCCTTTCACTGATGCTACAGTGCTCTTTGCTTTGCTTTGTCGAACGCCCTGAAATCATTTCATGTGGATTATCCACTTCTGTTGTTCAGAAGTCATTTTTGTTGCCCAAGTTCCTTTGTCTTTCATACACATCTTAGAATTGCATGTTTATTTTTTCCAAGTATTTGCTAGATTGTTTATTTGAAACAAATTCTCTCTATGTAGCTCTAACTGCCCCTGAGATCACAATGCCAACCAGGCTGGTCTAGAATCAGACATCCAGCTGCCTCAGCCTCCAAATGCTGAGATTAAAGGCTTACACCACAATGCTCAGTTCTATTTGCTAGATTTTAGCTGATAAGTTTTAATTAAATTTGTGGATCAAATTGGGGAAACTGACATTAAACTAGCATCATACAATACTTTCTCATATGGAAACATGGTATATCCTTATTTTATAGTTTTTTGTTTTGTTTTGTTTTGTTTTGTTTTCTTCTCTCTGAGACAAGGCTGAATCCTAGGCTGGCCTTAAACTCGCTATATAATCAAAGATGACCTTGAACTCCTGATATTTTTTCCTCCACCTCCTAAGAGCTGATTTGTGAAGCATGCACCACCATGCTCAGATTATGTGTGCTGGAAATCGAACCCAGGGCTTCATACAATGTAAAGCAAACTCTCCATCAACTGTGCTACGTCTCCCAGTTCCTGTGTCTTTCCATCTAGTAGGATCGTTTTGGGCATATCAACCTCACACACACTTTGTTAACTTTTTTCCTGAGCATTTCTTAGGTTCAACATTATTACAAATAACATACTTTCAGATTTTCAATTTCCACTTTTTTTTTTTTCATACTAGTATATAAAAGTACAAAGCTAGAATAGTAGTACATTCTCCTAATCCCAGCACTAAAGATACTGAGACAAGTGGATTGAGTTCCAGGCCAGCCTGGGCTACAGAGCAAGTTCAAATCCATCCTGGGTCACATGCAGACCTGTATTTCTTTCCATAGAGTGGGCCTCTCTCTTACAAACCTGACACGCTCACACTGCTAGTTCTAACAGCTTCTGAGATGAGCCTTTGGGAAGTGTTTGTGTAGACAGGCGTGCCATTTGTAAGAAAGGTTCTTTAGCTTTCTATTTTGTGCTCGGTATTCTGTTCGCAGGACTCAAGGGGACGCGGCCAGTAAGAAGGCGCGGCATGCAGCTCTACGTAGATTCTTTGTAAGCACACATTAAGTTACTGCACATGTGGCATGGATTCCATTGATGACTCTGCGGGAGCTACGCTCTTCCTCTGCTGCAGACTCAGATCTGGAATGCACAGGCTCTTGTGTTCCTATCGAATGAAACACTTCCTCCTGTGGTCTGCTTTCTTAAACTGATGTAAAATGGAGCATTCTGTGGGCTAGACGAAACCAAATGCCAGAGGGAAAAGGGCAATTAAAGCAAAGCATTTGATTAAAGAGTTAAGACCAAAGACTTGAAGAATATAAAAGACCCAAAACGGGGCTGATGCTTACCTTAGCTGGGCCATGAGTCTATTAAAGGAAATGGGAGACTTGGCCATAAGAACTCCCGGAATCCTGAAACTAGAAGCATCTGTTGCTTTGAGGTTGGAAAGGAAAGGCACATAAACTCAGACTGATTATTCGAGGCTTCCCCAGCCCACCTGGGGAGGGACCTGCCCTGTTCCATAAGGCTTAGCCCCTGGAAACAGAAGACAGCACACACATAGGAAGACATAGGAAGAAATGGTCTTCAGGGTGGAAAAGACCCCAAGGACCATCTTGCAAACAGAGATATGCTACGAGGAATACTTGACTAAATCAATCCAAATGCACCATGGGTCCAAGGTCTTGGCTCCTTAGCCAATCACAGGCTGTAGGTCATGGACAGAAAAGCCTTTCTCTCATCTCCCCATAAGACAACACTCCTGGCTCTTCAGTGTGGTTTTTTTCCACCACCATGTTCAGTAAAGTCTATCTTTCTTCACCCACCCAATACACATCTGCATGTTCACATTGGGACCAAGCAGGATTTCATGAGTTAATACAGAGGCTTAAATGGGTCACTGTCCTCCGCTGGCTCAGAGCCTTCTGGAAGAGACAGACAATGGAGCAAGCAGTTATGACGTCATAAAATGCTGCGGTACTGATAAACAGCAGGTGGTTCATAACACAAATAGTAGAGGGCAGTCAGAGAAAGCTTCTTCTCAGTGACGATCCTATGTAAGAAGCATGCCAAACACAGAAGTGCACTCTGGAACACGAACATCCCTTATGCTGGCTATGTTGGCAGAGGTCAGTGGATCAGAGATGAAAACCTTATAAGCATAGTAAAATCTTTAAACAATTTAACTTAAACTTGTATTAGGTGTCTGTTTCCCAGCTCCTTTGGCTGCCATCTCAAGGTTTTCCTTTAGGCACTTTCTTTCACCTTCTTGAAAAGATATCAGTGGGGGTGGAAAAGACCCCCCACCGCCATCTTACAATCAGAGGCGTGCCACGAGGAATACTTGACTAAACCAATCCAAATGCTGAAATATCACCCCAAATCCATCAACTACAAAACGGTTAGAGTGTTTCTTTAAGTAGAGAACAAGAAGGTGGCTAGAGGTCAGTGGGGAAAGTGCTTGCCGTGTCTGCATGAAGGCACGAGTTCAAATCCCCAGAACCCACACAAAAGCCTGATGCAGTTCTGTGTGCATCTGTAATCACAGCTGTCTCTCCCAAAGGCTGGAAAGCCAGCTAGCTCGGCATACAGGGAGCCTATCTCAAACAGAAACAGGGTGGATGATTGAGGACTAAAACCAGAGGTTGCTCTCCAACCTCCACACTCATGCCATTGTAAGTACAAGCCCCACCACCACCACTACCGTCTCCACACACATAGAAAAAGAAAAATGACAGAGAAAGACACACAGAGAGAAACAGCGTGGAGAGAGCGGGAAAGCAATTGAGCAAAGTAACTGAAACCTTTTTGGACCATACTCCTTTATTACCTAATAAAATTTCTCTTGCCCGTACTTGATTTGACAGTAGTCTGCCTTAAGCAAATCATCTTCAACCCTGTTTGCTGGGCAGCTAAGAAAGGCCTGTAATTCTAGCTCCTGGGGCTCTGATGCAATCTTCTGGCCTCTACGGGTACCTGCACCCACGTGCACATACCTCCCTCACCAACATACACATGCATGTAACTAAATTTTAAAAAAATCATTGCGTAAACATAGAGAACCTCAGCCAGACAAATATGCCGAGATGGAGAGACCTCTGTATCCTCGGGCCTAAACACGGTATCTCCACAAACCCCTCCCCTCGGGCCTCAGAGAACCCGGCAGAAAAGGAGGCAGAAAGAATGAAAGAGCCAGAGGGATGGAGGACACCAAGGAAGCAAGGCCCTCTAAACCAGCAGGCTCCACCCACACATGAGCTCAGAGACTGAGGCAGCATGCATGCATGCACAAGGCCTGCATGGGACTGCACCAGATGGGGCCCTAGAGCTGAAAGAAGTGGACACATGCCCCCATCCTAACCCAGAAGCTATCTCTCTAATTGAGAAATGAAAATTTAGTTTTCTCTACGTGAGGCTCACTGGGTTAACAAACTACTCTTAAGAGTAGGCTGCAGGCCCAGCAGTAGGCAGCCAACAGAAAAAGAACTCAACAGCACCGTGGGAGGTTCCTTGTCTCAAAATGTCATTTTAGAACTTTCTTTCTTTCTTTCCTTCCTTCCTTCCTTCCTTCCTTCCTTTCTTTCTTTCTCCTTCCCTTCCTTCCTTTCTTTTGAGTTCATCTTTTTTTTTTTTTTAAATGTTTTTACCCTGCAGGTTCTTTATATATATATGGCTTCCAGTTTTGTGTCTTTATGGGATTCCTGAATGAATGAGTGGGTCTCTGCGTCTGTATGTTTCTTGTGCCTTTTCCTGAGCCCTTTCCCTCCTGTTTATTGGTTCTGTTCTGTTCCAATTTGTTTGCTCTTGTCCTGTCATTATATTTTATCTTATGTTATTATTATCCCATAGGTGCCTATTTGTTTTCTAAGAGAGAGAGAGAGAGAGAGAGAGAGAGAGAGAGAGAGAGAGATCCGGATGGGAGGGGAGGTGGGGAGGAACTTGGAGGAGTAGCAAGAGGGGAAACTGTAATCAGGATATACTGTATGAAAAAAAATACCAATTTTCCATTTTTAAAAATCATTAGAAAAGACACAAACATCTAAAGGTGAGTGAGCACTGCAGACAAGGAAACGGTCACAAAAAAACACAAGAAGACAAGCACAAGCAGTGCCTTGGAGGTCCCACGGATCTGTGTCTTGCATCAACAGCGTTTTGAAGGAACAGAAGTGACCTGGGGACTCCCTCTTTGTTAGCTTCCAGCGGCCTCAGGGTCTTTCCAGTCGCAGCCTCCTCCCCACTGCCCTCAGCTCCTAGGACCAGCCAGTACTGTCCCTTTGCTGTTAGCTCCATACTGAGGATCAGCCATGACCTCCCAGATTTGTCAGAATTATTCCACCAAAGTGGAAGTTGCTGTCAAAGCACAACTTATAGGAATTAGTGCTCACCTTTCCCTATGTAGCTTCTGGGATTCGAACTCGGATTGTCAGGCTTGGCTGCAAGTGCCTTTACCTACTGAAGTATCTAATTGGCCTTTACCTTATTTGGGAGACAGGATCTCTCCCAACCAGGAGTTCGCTGGCTCAGCTAGATTGGCTAGCAGCAAACTCTGGGGATCCTCTCCCCAGATCTGTGATAACTGGCACACCCCGCAACCTGGCTTTTTATATAGCTGCCAGGGTCCTTGACGAGCACTTTACCAACTGAGCCATCTTCCCAGTTTGTATTTTCTGCTCTTAAACATTGGTCAGTATAAATAAGCTTTGTTTATTTATTTACATGTATGCTTTTTGTTGCTCTAATCTCTGTATTATTTAGCCAATAGTTCCACCGACCTCTTTCTTTTGGTGGACGCTCATATAATTTTACCACGTTTGTCTTAAGTACAACTTACTACACCAAAGTACGGAATCCTATTTTGGTGCATTCGTACTCTGTGGGAGGTGACTGTCAAGTTCTTTTGACTTGGAGCTGTAACAGGGCAACCCCAACCCCAGCCCGGTGAACTGGCTCTCTTTGTCCTGGCTAGTGCTTCAACCAGCTATGCAGCAGCTTCTACACTTCTTCTATTATCGTGTAGGTTTCCTGGATTTATTATTTATTATTGTGGCCACCCCTCTGTTCTCATTATTAACAGACTGCTTTTGGCACTCTAGTGGCTTTTGAATGGTCCTCCATGAGTTTTGTAAACGAGTCTCCCGCTTCCTACACCTGCCACTGTTTTGTCCGTCTTATGTTCACTGGGAACTGTCTGAGGGCAAGTACTGTACTGAAGCTATTGACACAGCAACTGGTAAATTATAATGCTCCATTGCCTTGAAGAAGGCTGTGTCACTGTGGTCAGCAAGATCATTGAAAAGATCAATGCCTTCAGTGACGTCTAGTGTTTGTGTTGAGAAAGGTGATTTGGACATTTGCTTGAGAACTAGGGAAATTAAGGAAAATTGGCTGTCACATGTGCATCCGGAAAGTGGAGCCCGTGAGACACTCAACTCGAAACCTGAGCTCTGTGCCCTTGTCTTTTTTTTTTTCCGTTCTTTCTTTTTTTTTTCTTTTTCTTTTTCTTTTTTTCTTTTTTTCTTTTTTTCTTTTTCTGTTTCAAAAAGCTTTATTTTTACTTGGTCCAAGACTTGGGAGGTGCTCCAGGGTGGTTACAACGCTGCCTAATGGCTTGAGAGGTTGATTCAGGTGGCGGTCCTAAGGCTGACTGTTGCGGGGCTGAGGAGGGAGCCCCTTGGAAGGCGAGGAGGCCTCCTAATCACGCTTGAGAGTGAGTGGCTCAAAGAGACACTCGCCCAAAGATCATGTGGATGTTGGTCAAGTGGTTGCCCATCTTTTTGACGAGCTTCACCTCCTCATCCTTTTCACATGTATTTATTTATTTAGTGTTTGTGCTTGTACATGCATGGGCTCATGTGCCATGTGCCCATGTGGAAGTGAAGAAGATGCTTGACAGCGACCTCTAGCTCCGCACATGTATGCATATGCACACACATATCCATACACCATATAGATGCACACATATACACACCGACACACCCACACACCCACACACACAGAATGAGAAACACTTATATTTCTTTTGATATGTTGACTTATATGCATGACAATAATTCTTTTGATCACTCTGTATGTGTGTGTATGGGTGTGCGTGTATGCATGTGTGTGAATGTGTGTGTGTGTGTTTGCACACGCATCCACTGAGCCCTTCTAATTTTCCAAACTGACACTCAATCAATGCCCTATCTCTGGGCCATCTTTTAATTTTTTTTTCTCTGACCCTGAGATGAAGCATCATCTAGTCCCAGGCACTTCCCCCGGGGGCTGGCAGAAGCCTCGCTTGGCCCAGCTCAGTAATGACTTATTTCAGAGCCGTTCTGGCCACCAGGGCCTGCCAGTCAGGAATATGAGTCTTCTGGCAGCCTCAGCAGGGAGCTCGTAAGAACAGAGCAGGAGGGAGCTGCTTTGCAGCTGTGACATGATGGGCCAAAACAGGCATTAATGTCGCGTGTGAGAGTAACAGGCGGAAGAGACAAGGAGGATTTGTCTCATATTAGAGCTGAGCTGAGCTACATTTTACAAGTCAGGTCAGATTTCTTGATCTCTTTCATGGGGGAGATTCTAGTGGTTACAGAATCCGGTGCCACGGCTTAGAAGGGAGGGGGCTGTGCCACCGAGGAATAATTGAATTAAATAAATATTCAAAAGTGCTTCTTCCCAGACTCACTCAGTTCGACCTCTCCAACCCAGCCACACAACACTGCATGCAGCTGCTCCCAGATAAATGGACAGCTAATTCCAACAGGGCTGCGGAATAATTGAAGACTTAGAAGGCAGAATCCGAACAGAATCTGATGCCTTGACTTGGTCATTAGAAAACATACAGCTGTACATCAAAGCCAGGTTTCTTCCTCCCTCATTAGGGCTAAGGGAGCCTCGGGACACTGGGTCCCTTCAAGGTACAACTGGGCCTCTCTAAGGCAGTGATTGTTCAGAAGCTGGCAAGGCCTTGAGGAGAGGAGAGCAGCCACCTGTCCTGTTGATGTTGTGGACGGCTGGTCACTGCTGGTCACTGCTGGTCACTGCTGGCCACAGCCAGCCCCTGGGTAGCCTTGGATTTACACAGGGACTCTTCT
Organism: Acomys percivali; assembly: GCA_907169655.1. Lineage (NCBI taxonomy): Eukaryota > Metazoa > Chordata > Mammalia > Rodentia > Muridae > Acomys > Acomys percivali. The sequence continues at coordinate 14,557,312 of OU015749.1, forward strand.
TCATAGAGGGTGAATGGAGTGAAGACTCTTCCCCCTCCTGTTTTCAATATACAATTCATTACAGAGACAAGCAAAACAATGCTGTTTTGTACTTGAACAGCAATGGGGAGTTTTCCATTGTGTTGTGCAATTGTCTAGGCTGGGAGCTTGGAATCTTGGGGTGTAGCTGCCAAAGGCCGCATTTCCCGGCACCTTCATTATGTCTCAATCTGCAACCTCAGTTATCACAAGATCTGAGTTTGCGGCGTTAGAGATGGGTCATTTTGTAGCTTTAAGTGTCTTATAAGAGGCTGTGCAGCTCAGCAAAGGTCTTCAGGCCCTGTGTTGAAAAGATGAAGAGGCAGGTAGCCGCAGGGTTTCATTTCTAACCTGTGCCTATGCGATCTGTTTATACCACAGTCCACCTCTGAGTCGTCTGTCAAACTTTGTGTGGGTTGGATATTTATGAGTATGGGCACGCATGTGCCACAAGACTGATGTGGAGGTCGGTAGTGAGAATTCTGGAATTTTGGTTTCTTTGAAGCATATGGATATATTATAAGAATATGTTTTTTGCTTTAATCCGAGGAGATATGGGGCTGCTTCAGACTGTCCACGGCAGCTGACTATGATTTGCCTCATGCTCTAGCAGAGGCGTGGTTTTACCAGCTACAGATAGTTTCCACGATTGTGTGATAGTGTAACATTTGGAATTCTGGGAAATTTTCAGAGGGTATATAAATTCTAGGGCCCTGAGAGGCAGAGTGAGTAGCTGTTAGTCACTCAGGGGGGTTAGTTGTGGCTTGTTAGTAGTTGTACTCAAAGAAGAAGCAAGAAGAAAGAAATTAAGTTCAAGGATCCCCCCTGACCCCCCCTCTCCCTCCCCCCCCTCTCTCTTTCTCTCTCGCTCTCTCTCCTTTCTATGCATCTTTCTCTTCTATCTATTGATTGAGTGTGAAAGTGTGAAAGCAGGAGGATAAAGGGTGGGAAAAGAAGGAACCCACAAAGTGGCTGTCAGAGGACAGCTTTAGAGTCCGTTCTGGCCTTCCACCTTGTTGAGGCAGGGTTTCTTTGGCTGTTTTTGCTCCCACAACCTCTCTCGATATAGCCAACTTTATGGTAATATTTCTGTTTCTGTTTCTTATCTCACCATCTGGAATGCTGGGATTCCAGATGTATGACACTGCATCTGGCCTTTCAGGTCAGTTCCAGGGAATCAAACACAGGCCACACTGTCGGTGTGCCTAGAACTTTTACCCATAAGTCATCCCCTATCAACTCTCATTTTAAAGTCCTGATTTTCTTCGAAACCCGTTGGCCATGGTCCCTGTTTTCATCAACCCCTCTCCCTTGACAGGATGCTCTTAATTAGATCCAAGGATGGCCTGAAAGTGAGCCAAGACATTTACGAGGCCGACACTGGTGGGCCTGGCTTCTGCCAGGTACCAATTGCCACACAGGCAATTTAGGTAAAATTGTCATGACTTGAACCACAGAGTGTAAATTATGGTGAATGATTAAAAAGGAAACTTTTCCTAAATGAATGTTATTAATTCTTAAAGCACTGCCATCCCATCCTACCAAAACATCCCTTAATCATTGTCTTGCTTCGTCCCATCTCCCAGTCTGCTTAATGTTAGACTGTGATCGGCAGAATGATTTCCGACACTTGACCTACAGAGAAAAACAGTCGAGAGAAGGCATGCGCAGGACAACAGATGTCATGCAAACAGCAATTAAAATAGTAGCTCGTGTCGCCACAGAAAGAATTCAGAATGGAAGTTAAGATTAAGTAGCTTGAATCCATTTAGAGAGTCGGGCTGAGAGGGAAGGCCATGTAATATCACCAGAACACACACTGACAGCCACTACAAAGAGCAGAACTGGGGACGGGGTGTGGGAGGGGGGCTAGAGAGATGTTTCAATGGTTAAGAGCAATTTGCCATTCTTGCAGAGGACCTGAGTTTGGGTGCTAGCAACCACAAGGCAGCTCACAACCATCTTTAAGTCAAGTTTTAGGGGATCTCATGGCATCTTCCAACCTTTATAGGTATCAGGGATGCATACAATGTGCATACATATGTGCAGGAAAACACTCCTATGCATAAAATAAAAATAAATAAATTTTAAAACAAAACAAAGGGAGATAGTAAAATCAGAAGATCTGGGACATCAATCTGGAGTCTGGATCAACTTGACGTAAGCCATTGTGACTGAAAGGACCAACAGAACAGCCTCCTGGGGAAACGCTGCTGGTAGACCATAACTCTTCGTTTCCCACTCAAATCTGCCCCCTCAGTGTCTGAGCAACTTGGCCTCTGGAAAGGTCATCTTAAAGTACATAGGATAGGACTCTCATATTTCCTGGAAAAGGACCTCCAAATTTCTTGGGAGATAAATGAATGAAGGTGGGATTCCAAAATTGCTTTTGGATCTTATTATATTTTCACAACACATATAAGGTACTCTAAGCATATTCATTTTTCTATTTGAAAGATTGTTTCTTAGCGATGGAGTTAATTCACCCAGAGGACATAAAGATCCACTGGGTTTGTATATGAAGCTGCCAAATATATGAAGTAAACCCTGGACAGAGCTGTGAACAAACCTACAAGCCCAGTTAATATATCTGACTTTTGCTTGTTTGCTTGTTTGTTTGAGACAGGGTTTCTCTGTGTACCTTTGGCTATCTTGGACTCTCTATTTAGAACAGGCTAGCCTTGAACTCACAGAGATCTGCCTGCCTCTGCTTCCCAGAGTGATGGTATTATAGGCGTGAGCCACCACACGTGGCTATATTTGCCATTTTTATTTTTTAATTTCTCTTTAAAAATAAAATTTTCTTCCCAATGAATATGTATTTTATCTCAAAAAATTTAGAATTAGGTGTAAATATGATTCATTAAATAAAAATCATACTATTAATATTTTACAAGTTAACATATGGGATACTTTGTGTATTATATTTTAATATTTATATCATCCTAAGTAATTTGCCATGAGTAATGGATTTATATTCATGTTTCTAAGCTGACATAATAAAGCTGATTTTCAAAAGGTAATGAAAAGCTCAGGGGAATCTAAGATTTGTACATAAATATGTATGACTATATTATCTATGTTAGCTTTACATTATAAGCCTCAAGAGGGTTTCATGTCTTAAAAAACTAAAGACTAAGAAAACTATAAAATTTTATGATTATAAATATAATCTACAATATTTAAAAGAGCTTAAATCTGTAACTGGGACCAGGTATCAATGAAGAGGATAAAAGTCAGTTTTGAATGTGTTAATATGATTTATAACACAATATTAGATAATTTTTAAACAGTTATGGGCTTTAAATTTATTCTATAATATCAGCACAAATATTAGAAAACACACAAGTCACCACAGTGTAATCTTTGTTTGCACCAGAAACACGAACTGTGTCTTCTTTGTGATTACATACTAAATGAAATGTTTTTACCATGATAAAACACTTTAATGGAGTTCAATCTCCTTCCACTGAGCAGAAATAGAGTTTTCTTGGCTGAATTTTTTTCTGTTCTGAATGTTGAATCCTGGGGCAGTAATCAAGGCTTTTAAGAGAATATACTTTAACCCTGTGCTTCACAGTAAGTTCTCTGGCATCCCATCTGCAACGCTAAAATGTGTCCAGAGCGCTTACTATGCCTCCCCTTCTTGCCATTCAGAAAGTAAACAGCAGAGACAGAATTATGGGGGGGGGGGGAACAGCCGAATTGCAATAATTACCACAGTAACCATTAGCAAAACTGGAGATTGCCCATGAATACCCACTGCTCACAAGGGTCCCAGCACGTAAGAATTAAATAGTACACTGAGGAAGATTTATTGAGCTTACATTTTCAAAACCATGCTTTGAAAATAATTCTCCTCAAGAGCAGTGGAATGCGCACATACATACTGAAAAGGGGCTCCGGAAAAGAGCCTTCAGCTGCTATTGTTTGGCTTCTGTGATTTATAACAGGATCTGGTCTGTTTGGGATGCTCAAACTACTGTCATTTTTATGACTCTTTTACACTTATTTGGAGCCAACAAAATCATGACCATAAAGCCAACAGAAAGGCTTACAACCGGCATCGCACCCTGCCCCTCTTTCTATTGTTTTTGTTCCTTTCTGGAGCAACAGACGTGACTCTAGGTTCCCCTTGCTTCCTTCTCATGCATGAATCTCAGTGACGTCCTCATGGGCACCACACGAGCAGCTCTTCAGCAGCAGGCCTACACTACAGTCCTTGTTGAGGTTTACCGGACCTCCTTTCCTGAACCACCACCATAATACCTCTTTTTGGCTCATGTCCATGACAAGGACTTCTTGCCATGTTTACAAATCTTCCTGAGATAGAGATGTCTATCTTTCTATATCAGGAAACCTGATTAACTAGAAGAGACAGCTCAACGTGTTCCTACGGTACAACTGTTAGAACCCACCTGGTTTTAGAGACAGATTCTTTTCCTGGAAGTCCGCAGGGAATCCTCAAGGGTATATTAGTCTTGATTGTGATTATTTAACATTTTCCTAATTGGATACAAAAGAAGGCTGACCGTATCATTATCAGGAATCCTTTTCTTTTCCCCTGTAGTGGACTGTGCATCTCTTAGTCCTGTGAGCAGTCCTTCTTACTGTAGGGCTAGCTAAATAGGTTGTGGCGTCCAGTGTCGAAATGATGAACCATTTCAACAAGGAGACGAGACTGCAGAAGCCAAGCGTGGCTCTCTCTGGGGACAAGTCTGTGTACTGCTGTGCCAATCGTAACTGGTGACAGAAGGCACAGGTTCCTGAGCCTGAGGAATCACCAGACTCTTGTGACGGGATTCGGGATTCTGTATGAGAATTATTTCACACAGGAATTGCAAAAGCAACTTTTCTCAGGGACAAGGTGGATATAAAAAGTAAGGCCAAGAGGGGGGGAAATGTAAGGTGTGAGGGAGGGATGAGGAAGGAAAAGAATAAGACACAGCACAAGGACTGCAAGCTAGGCAAGCAGAAGACGAAGCCAGGGGATCCGGGCAAGTAGTGTTAGATTATGTGTCAGCACAAAAGCATCTCACTGAGGGCCTAGGGAGATGGCTCACATCATGCAAGTGTGAGGACATGAGTTCAAGCCCCCCCCCACTCCCCAAATTCACATTATAAAATCCACTGTGAGTCCCTATAGTCCCAGTACTGAGGAGGCAGAGACAAGAGGATACTGGGAAATTGCTGCCCAGCTGGTCTAACCAAATTGGTGAGCTGTAGGGTCAATGAGAGACCCTGTGTCAAAAAAAAAAAAAGAAAAGTAGAAAGTGATGGAGGAAAACACCCAACATTGACTTCTAGCCTTGACGTACATATGCACATATGTGTACGCACATCCAAGCAAAATATATAATTGGGTGAAGGATTTTTTTCAGGGGTTCAAGTGTAATTCCCACATAACTCTTGGGGCTGGAGAGTTGGCTTAGAGGTTAAGGACACTGTCTGTTCCTCCAAAGGTCCTGAGTTCAATTCTCAGCAACCACATGGTGGCTCACAACCATCTATAATGAGATCTGGTGCCCTTTTCTGGCCTGCTGCAGGCAGAATACTGTATAAATAGTAAATAAATAAATCTTTTTAAAAAATCACACATAAGTCTTTATTTGTCAAACTAACCAGTAAAAACAAATTTACAGAATTCCTTAAGAGAATAACTATATATACTACACATGGAGTTCTGGTTTTCAAATAATTCAGGAAGATATCATTGCTGGAAAAATTCCTCAGAGCAAAACTCAACTAAGTTAATGCTATAAGAGATGTCCCAGGATTGTGAAGTGCCCTGAAATAATCATGAGAAATTTAATAACTAATTAAATTATCTCATTGAGCTATCCATAAATTAACTCAATTTGTGAGCTAAATTGGTTTATTGATGAATGAGTATATGAACACGACAGTTAATCCTAATGTACAGAATACTAAATTAGCTTTCCATTAGCCAAACTAAATTTAATAATCTATAAATAGGTGATCTAACAAATATGTATTGAGCAAACGAACAAATGGAAAAAGGCAAGTGAAATTTTTATTAACCCTCAGACTTCAGGAAGGCAAGACAAAGAACATGGCAGAGGGATTGCAAGGCTGGATCAACAGAAGACAGAGCCAAGGAGCTATACTTTTCCAACCTGAAACTTAATTTTTTTCCAAGAAAATACCAATTCACTAGGGTTGCAGGATGAAGCTCATATCTCTCCTACTTCCAATCTGTCAAGAGATTTAGAGCATTTCTACTCAGCAGTCACTGCATCTTGGACACACAAGTTTGAGATGACACTACTTGTAACACACATCAGCCATGTAAGGATGATTTGACTGCATGTATGTATGTGCGCCATGACTTGCCTGGTGACCTAGGAGGTCAGCAGGAACTAGCTATGGATGGTTGTGGGGCCACCTTATAAGTTGGTGCTGCTAAACACTGAACCAGGGACTTACACAGAGGCACCAGGTACTCTTAATGCTAAGTCACTCCAGCCCCAAGTACTATTGATTGTTTTTTTAAGTAATATAAAAAATAGCCTTTACGATTTCAAAACAGGATTGGCATGATGGATCAGAGAGCAAAGCTGCTTGTCCCCAAAACTGACAGCCTGAGTTTGGTACTCAGAACCTACATGGTGGAACAAATGAACTGGTTCCAACAAGCTGTCCTTTTCTGACCTCCACATGTGTGCAAGGCACGCACACGCGCACACACACACACATTAATTTTTCCCAAGATTTCAAAACATTTACTTATGTGATGATTAATCTTGACTGTCCAGTCCATGATATTCAGAATCACCGTGGAAATAGTTACCTGGGCATGCTTGTATGGGAGTTTGTAGAGTAGGTTAATTGAGCTGTGAGGATGACAGTGTTTTTCCACATGGGCCTATCCTGGACTGAATAAAGAGGAGGAAGTGAGCTAAGCACTAACGTTTATCTCTGTCTACTTCCTGACTATGGACGCAGTGTGACCAGCTGCATCTTGTTCCTGCCACCAGCTGCCCTCTTACAACAGGAACAGAAACCGATACGGCTCCTATCCTGATTTGGGAAAACAGGCAGGTGGACCTGGGGTTATACCCATGGAAGTGGCAGCTGAAGAATAGGATGAGAATGGATGGAGACGGTGATAAGTGCGTACTTGCACCCAGCCAGTTCTCCCGTGGAATACAGCTGTAAACTTTCAATTAAAACAACTACCCCAAGTGACGAAAGCTGGGAGAAACTTCAGAAGACCCAGCTGAGCACACGCTTCTTGACTCAGTAAGCGTCTGAGATAGAATATGCATTTACTTTCTGAGACACTGTCTTCTTGGTAATTTTTTCCACAGCCACAGATAACTAATAGAATCTCCCATTCAGATAAGCATCAGTCCCAAGACTGGAGACTGGTCAAAACAGAACAAAACAAAACAAAACCAAACAGGCCTGGGGCAGTGACAGTCTCGGGCTACAGAGTGACATTTAATTGGGGCTGACTTAGCGTTTCAGAGGCCCAGATGACAGACTCTTCCTGCTGCCTGTGGGTCAAGATGTGGAACTTTCCGCCCCTTCTCCGGCACCGTGTCTGTCCGTGTACCACCATGCTTCCTACCATGACCATAAAGGGCTAACCCTTTGAACTGTAAGCCAGCCCCAACTAAAAGTTGTCCTTTATAAAAGCTGCCACGGCCATGGTGCCTGTCTCTTCACAGCAAAAGAAACCCTAACTTAGACACCCTCCAAGGCTCAGGGATCGAACGTCCATAACACAGCTATCCCTCCAAGGCTCAGGGAACTTCAAGAGAGAGAGAGAACATAGGAAGATTGTAAGAGCCAGTGGTAGTGGGTGACAGAGAGGAAACAGCACTTCCCAGACACAGCAGGACATGTGCACAAATGACCTCACAGAGACGGTGAAACACATACAAGCCCTACACAAGCACAAGTCAATCAGCATCCCAGCACAGATGGGGAAGGCGGGTGAGTTATAGCTGAAGAGTTATTGCCATTTAATAGCTGCTGGGAGTAGGAGGAGTTTTCTTTAAGGATGTGGTTCTTGATAGGTCGGCCACACACTGGGGCAGGACCCTCTCCCAAGATGGGTTGAACAATATAGGCCAGGTGTGGTGCCACTCAGCCTTTGTTCCAGCAAAAGCAGGGAGATCGCTGCGTTTAAGGCAAGCCTAAACTATGTAGCAAATTCCAGGCTACCCAAGGATAAATAAATTATTATTATTATTATTATTGTTGTTGTTGTTTTATTGTTGTTTTATATATTTATTGTTGTTGTTGTCATTATTATACTAAACCTAGTTGGGCAATACAGACTGTATTTGATGACGAAAAGCAGAAGAAAACTCAAATTTCGACAGAAAAGGAATGATGGGAAGTTAGCCATGGTAACTATGGAAGGAGCGGGTCAGGAAGTGAAAATGTCCCAAACACATTGTATGAAATTCTCCAAGAATTGATAGATACATTGTTAACATTGTATTTTTAATGTGTTTATTATTGTTATTATAATTTATTTTGCGGTGGGGTGCCGCATATACCTTGGGCTAGCCTGTAACTTGCTATATAGCCCAGGTCTATAACAATCATGATCTTCTTGCCTCAGCCTCCCAAAAGTTGAATTTACATGTGTGTGTCACGACACAAGGCTCGGTGGTCTTGATTTTAAGTGTGTGGTGCTTTCCCCACTCCCTAAATTCTACTACCTAGTTTTTACAGTGCGTAGATGCATGGTTCTATGGTTTATAAGATTTTTATATTTTATGTCTTTGAGACTGTCTGGTGTGTGTGTGTGTGTGTGTGTGTGTGTGTGTGTGTGTGTGTGTGTGTCAGTGCCCACAGAGGTCAGAAAAGACTGGCAGGTCCACTGGAGCTGTAGTTTTTGGTGGTTCTGAGCTGTCTCATAAAGGTGTCACAAGCTAAATACGGTCCTCTAGAAGAGCAGCAAGTGCTCTTAAGTACTGAGCCATTTTTCTGCCTTAGATGCACGTTTTTCTGATCGTCTTCCAGGTTTCCCTTCCACTCATCCTTTGCCCAACAGGTGCTAATACATTTTTTGTTCTTCCAGCTCTCACAGCAGCTTCTTCCTCATGGCTGCCCATTGCTGACATCCTGGTCTCAGCAGTGGAGACATCATGTCCAGACAGACACCACACTATTTTATCTTTGGTGTCCTTTCTTTTTGCCTCTGGGCATTTGAACATCTAGACCAAACACAGCTTCCTCTGAGTATCTCTGACTTAAGCATACTAAAGGCATTACCTTTTGAACCTGAACCGCATGGTGACCTCTGTTAAGGCTCTGTCGCCTCTGCTTACTTCGTGTCTTTGTTTGGTGCAGGGATTCCTTTGTAGTGAATGCTCAATATTAGACCATTTTAGAAACTGAGATTTGAAAGGCAACCTGCTCTTTCATTCAGGAAATGTAAGATTGCACTCGGGGAATATAGCCCAAGGAAATAATACAGAAATATGCAAAAATTACCAAGATTTGTTTTCTCCCTAAGACTAAAAATCTACCAGTTCTGGGATGCAAGTCTAACCTCACTCCTTGATGCCTTTATTTCAGTTCCAGCTTTGCTCCAAACCTGGGGACTGCCAGATCATGCCTGGTGGTGACACCTTTAAACTTTTTTCCAACCTAAGTGTCCATAGAATATGGAGTGTCCCTGTCTTAGGGTTTTTTATTGCTGTGAAGAAGCAGCAAGGAGAAGAATGGATTCCACACCCCCACAGTGACGCACTTCCTCCGACAAGGCCACACCTACTCCAACAAGACCACACCTCCTAACGGCGCCACTCCCTGTGGACCAAGCATTCAAATACATGAGTGTATGGGGGATAAACCTATTCAAACCACCACATTCCATTCCCTGGCACCACAGGCGTATAGCCACAACATAATGCAAAGTGCATGTAGTTCAACTTCAAAAGTCCCCATCGTAAAAGTCCAAGGTTCAAAGTCTCTTCTGAGATTCATACAATCTCTTAGCTATAATGCCCCTATAAAAATCAAAATAAAAACGCAGATCACATACTTCCAATATATCATGACACAGGATATCTATTACCATTCCGAAATGTAGGGAAGGGAGCTTAGTGAAGACATACTAGACCAAAGCAAGACTGAAAACCAGCTAGGCAAACTCCAAACTCTGTATGTCCATATCTGGTGTCAAAACGCTCTTCAGATCTCCAACTGCCTTCAGCTTTGTTGACTGCAGCACACTTCTCTCTCTTGGGCTGGTTCCATTCCAAGTTAGCAGTTCTCCCCGGCAGCTATCCCACAGTTCTGGCATCTCTGACATCTCCAGGTCTCCAGGGCAATCCAGGCTTCACCTTCATAACTTCATTCAACGGCCTCTCTGGACCTCCATGCAGGGACACTCCTGTCACCCATCTTGCCTCAGCAACTTCCTTTTCAGTAGCAGAGGAAGATTCCATATGCTCCTCTTCTATTATCGACGCTAAAGCTAGAGCCATGTAGCCAAAGGCGCCAAGTTCTGCTGCTTGCTAGGGCCAGAGCATGCCTTCCCCCCCCTCGTGTTCTATTACATCTTCACCAGCTTTCTGTTTTCAATGATTTCCTTCACTGCATACGCATGGCTGTCCTAGAACTTGCTCTGTAAACTATACCCTTGGCTCTGGCCACAAATCCTGTGTACTTTCCACTGTGCATGTTGCCACACCATACAGCAACAAGCAACACTAGCTGAAATGCCTCAGCAGGGATTTGACAGTACTGCATAGTATGGACTACAGGGTTTCAACTGTACACTCTTACAGAAATGTAATGATTTAAATACAGAAAACAAAACTGATAATATTTTCCTATCCTCACTCTACCTTTGGACTGGGCTGTGTTCAGCAAACGAGCATATTCATCTTATTAATATGCAGGTTTGCATTCATCCTTATTAATTGGTAAATTATATATATATATATATATATATATATATATATATATATATATATGAACTGTTTTAAAATAAATTTGTGCTTTACTATGCATGTTTTTTGTCTGGTTGGTTGGTTTTGGTTTTTTGAGACAGGGTTTCTCTATGTAGTCTTGGCTGTCCTGGACTCACTTCGTAGACCAGGCTGGCCTCAAATTTACAGAGACCCACCAGCCTCTGCCTTCTGAGTGCTGGAATTAAAGGTGTGCACCACCATGCCCTACTTACATAAATGTTTTATTTGAATGCACTTTTTTAATCCAAGGGTACATGGAAATATCTCAGATGGAAGGGGTCATGAGTACAAAATGTTCAGAAGTAATCAGCCATTCTTTTCCAAGTGACTTCACTGTTCACAGAGTACACTCTTGCTATCTATGCCTCTCAGAGAAGATGCTTGGATGTGGATGCTTTAATTACCTTAGATAAAAAGCAGAAGAGTGGCCAGCCTTGTCCTAAGGCAGTACCACGAGCTCCCTGTACTGCACAATCAAGAGGTGCTTTCTTCCAAGCAAAATAAAACCAGAGTTTTCTTTTCCCTTGCTGGAGTTATTACAATAGCATCTTGCAGAAATCCTAGCAAGGAATCCCAGCATCAAGGAATTGCAGAATGAGATGGACTCTAGGCCACACATTCCACCGTCTTACTTTAATGACAAGGCAGCTGAGGCTCACAGCAGTGACAGAGTAAATCAGTCTCCTGGTCATACAGCTATTTAGTAATTCTCAGACCAGAATACAAATGAAGAAAAAAAAATCCAGAACCTATTGCTATATCCTTTTGGTCCAATGGAAATGCTCAATTCTGACACACACACACACACACACACACACACACACACACACACACAC
>OU015749.1:14569139-14589577 GCA_907169655.1 Acomys percivali
CTGAAGTAATAACCATCAGCCAAGCCCACCAGACTCTAGGTTCTTCTTCGATAAGTAAAATACCCAGGTTGTTACTCTTCATCCTAATGTGTCCAATTACCAAGCTGTGTGAAAAAAAAAATTTTTTTTTTCCTTTTTGAGACAGGGTTTCTCTGTGTAGCTCTGGCTGTCCTGGAACAGCGACCAGGCTGGCCCCAAACTAATAGAGATCCTCTTTCCTCTGCCTTCCAAGTGTTGGGATTAAGGGTAGTGGCAAATACCAATTTTTCCAAATAAAGACATAAAACATATTTCAGGAATTTGGAACCTCCCAGACTCTAAGATTTCTGTGTAATAATATTGGTTTGGGAAAATACAAGTTGGTACAGTGAGCATTATATGTGGGTTAAAGATAGATGTGACGCCAAGTTGGGCTAATTTTGAATGACTGGCTGTCTTAGCTCACTCGGGCTTCCACTTGAAATGCATAATCCAGGTGGATCAAGCAGACACTTGCTTTCTCACATCAAATGCTATGGGGCCAGACTTACAGATGATTGTGGACAGCCCAACGTGGGTGCCGGGAACTGAACCCAGGCTCTCTGATAGAGCATCAAGCATCCTTAAGGCCTGGGCCACCTCTCCAGCTTCAGCACCCTATTCTTTTCAGGGGAGGGGAAAAAGGGGGAGGCATCGAGTCAAGGTTTCTCTGTGTAACAGCCCTGGCTGTCCTAGAACTCGCTTTGTAGACCAGGCTGGCCTAGAACTCACAGAGATCTGCCTACCTCTGCCTCCCAAGTGCTGGGTTTAACGGCGTGCGCCACCACACTGGGCTGGCACTCAATTCTTAAGAGAATCCAGAGGATTCCCATGCAAGTATAATACTTACTAAGGAAAAAATCCACTAGATTGTAAGGCTTGGGCTCAATGCCCCTCCATCCAGGTTTAGTGCAGTTGCAACAACCCCCAAAGCTCTAACCCTCTGTGCTTTTTCTATGGCATAGGTCCTGTCAGAAGATCTTGCCACCTCCACTGCTCTCCTGGTTGCCCACTTCCAAGCTGCCTGGTACAGACTGTACGGTCTGCTGAAATCAAGGCAGTAGCCTTCAAGTGTCAATTTTTCTTATTCAGTATAGTGACTAGTCTGTAGACAAATAGCTCTAATGTCCCATCTTGTCGAACCTAAGAAGTCCAAAGTCACCCTTCATGTTGTTATAAGAGGACCTTTTATTTGCTTATTTCAATTGTTGACTTGGAGGCTTACTGCCTCTGTCTGCTAATCTAGGCCTAGTCCTAGAAGCTTCTAGACTCCATACAATCTAACCTAGGCCTAGAATGTCTTCAGCCTCTGAGACTTACTGCTTAATAAGTTCACCCTTTCTCATTCTTACTGAGCTCTGGGCTGGCTGGTTTAAGTCAGCTGTTCTGGCTCAAACTCCTCTCCCAGCTGACTTATTCAATCTGGTTTCTCTTTCAGTCCCCCAAATTCCTCTGCTTGGCCTCAAACTAACTCCAGCAGTCTTTTCTAATCTGGCTCCTTCTCATTCTCTGGCTCCTTCTGTCTTCACCTTTGTCTAGATTGTTCTCTCATTCAACCTCTCTGTAAAACTCCCATTAAAACTGCCTCCTCTCTCCTCATTCTCTGTGTTGCTGCCGTAAGTAGCTTCCCTTTCTGCTCTGTTCCCGTGAGAGTTGGGAATATCCTGTATTTTTAAATCTCTCTCTGATTCATCACTTTTTCTGCCTCTCAACTCAAGATGACTTTGAAACATGGGTGCTTCCTTCTACAAACTAACTTTTACCTTCGTTGTTTGGGCATGTACCACCACCCCTGGACCTAAGATTTCTTTACCTGAAACTTGCTCTATACCAGGCTGGCCTTGAACTCAGAGATCTGTGTGCCTCGGTCTCTTGGATTAAAGGTATGTTTGTACTGCAGTCAGATTACACAGACATAGAAGGTCTTTGGATGTGATCTCTTGCCACAGCAGCCATTTTCTGAATTAAAATTCCTCTACATTTTGTCCCACCTCCAAACACACACACACACCTACATATCAAACCCACCGACCCAGAGCCCTGTGTGTGTCAGGCTAGTGCTCTATCACTGAGCTACATCTACAGCCCAGAACAATATTTCACCAAGTGTCTCAATAACCTCTGGCCCAGTAAGGTTAATAAATATTGACCCTCGGGACATGACCTCTGTATTCAGCAACATCCGCAGGCTCCCAGAAATAATTCTAGAGAACCATTTAAGCAGTTTCGGATTGGGGAAAGGCATAAGAAAACAGCCGATCGACTTAAAATTACGAACACTGATTCATATTATTCATTTACAAACTAACAGGACTACTAGTAAGGGAGATGGATGAAGTGTGAGGAGGAAAGTCGCCCCCTCTCCCTGTTTATATTCTTCTTCCCCTTTTTTACTTCATTTCAGGGTTGCAATAATAGAGCAGAGCTTTGTGAGAGGAGTCCGACTGTGAGACGGTACACTGATGTAGCAGTAACAACATGTATTAGATTCCTACTGTCTTCCAGACACGTCTCTCATTTTTAGGTCTCTATTTATCCTTTCCGGTGCCTGATGCTGCACATTCCAGTACTCTGTTGCATTAGCCTCACCCTTAGCTGATTGGGTAGGTCTTGTTATCTTATTTTATAGAATCAGAAAGGTCCCAGTGAAACAAGTAAGACTTGAAATGAGCGCTGCATCGGAGGATGTTGTCTGTCTTGGGAAAACATGCCCTTCCTCTTGCACGTTGCTTCTCACTACTGGTACTCATCAGTACGGTGGACATTAGCAACAACACATACTACAACAGATGGCATTTTATTCTACACTGGAAACCCGAAAATGGGCGTGTGTTATCCTGGTCTTGCTTTCTGACCTTAGCTACATCACTTCATTTCACTACTCATTTCATTTCTTACTCTGTAAAGTAAAAGTTCTATCTGCCCCACCCTACGCTGAGGGGTTTTAATGACAGGCTCGAGTAAAATGATTATGAAGGCATTTAGAAGATGCAGGTGCAGGCTTGGGGACGATGATGCTTTTTGTAAAATACAGAAACCACCTTCTTTTCTGTGTGACGGGAGGTTTTCTTTGTGTTCCCACTAGCTCATCATCTCCATGCCCACCTGTTCAAAGCAGTATTAGAAATGACATCTTTTACCCGCAATGCAAATATAAGCCTCACAGCTCTCATCCTACTTGATGGTTTGTTGGACCACTCTCAAAGACAGGCAGTTTTATTCTAGATCCCCACCTTCACCTCTGCCGTGGAAAGATGCGGTGAAAGAGATGCTTGAGATGCAGGACTTACAGATGTGTAGCTTATCTTCTATTTTAAACTGAGATCTCTCTAAGGTCACAAATAAATGAAAACGAGGACAACTTGGCTTCTAGGTTGAAGAGAAGGTTTTTCTTGTAGATCTCAGGGAGAGAATAGCCAGAGGCGTCCTGAGGAGTCCAGAGCAGGGAGAGAAAATAGCAGAATGAACATGGCCAGCAGAGCTGGACCTGGCCACAAGAGGAATGAGACAGGGGGAAGAGTGGGACAGAAAGAAGAGAGAGTGGCAAGAAAGGAGAGGAAAAGAAGCCAAGAGAGTGCATGGCCAAATGGCCACTTTATATTAAGAGTAAGAAGTTGGGACAGGGGAAGGGGAGCCTCTGGGCTGGAGATCTTTAGGGTGGGGGTGGGAGGAGAAGTGCTGAGAGGAACCACAGCACTGAGTGAGCCTAGAGGCCTATCATGTGCTTTTGATATGATACTAGACACTGCAATTAGCCATTTGTGGGGTTTTATTTATTTGGTTGGTTGGTTTCGGTTTTGGTTTTTTGAGACAAGGTTTCTCTGTGTATAATAGCCCTGGCTGTCTTGGAATTCTCTCTGTAGACGAGGCTGGCCTCTGAACTTGCAGAGATCTGCCTGCCTCTGCCTCCCGAGAGCTGGCATTAAAGGCCACCTGTGCCTTGCTAGCCATTTGTGTCTTTGGGCCCTGACAACAAATTGTAACATTTCATGTTTTTCCACCTGACAAACAACAGCTCCGGCTTCCAGAGACACAGTTACTAATGCGTGGTACTTGAGTGAGTGGGTGGACAGGAACACATGGAAAGGCATTAGCTGACAAGGATTCAGGGGGCCTTCAGTCTCAGTTATAACTAGCTACACACTGTCACTCAACACAGGCCTGGATGGGCAGTTCTTCGATTCAGCTGTCACCTGGTAGGCAGATATGAAGCAGTCTCCTATGAGAGTGTTGTTCTCATGCAGTTGCTGTTTGAAAGTACAGCAATAGAGTTTCTTGTCAGCAGGGTGGGGCATGGGCTACAGTTCTGTGCTAATATAGAATGCTGGGGCTGAAGAAAGGATGAAACCAATGCCCTTAGTCAGAACTATCTCTAAGCCTAAACCAGTACAGTAAAAACTTTCTAGGAGAACATGTTGTCCCAAATACCTTGCATATTTAAGTGTATATTAAGGTACTGATATAATTAAAGAATGAAAAATATTTTTTGGTATCAATAGGACAATAGAATGTAAAAAAATAGGGTGAGGAATTGATCTCTTGGGGGGAACAAAAAAAAACAACTAAACATTCTTAATAAATTTAGCACATTTGAAAAATGTGCAAAAATATCACAGTGTAGGAAATCTCCGTTCCAATTTTCTTGTCACCTCAGTCTTTTCCATTTTGGGCCCAAAACTTAAAGAAAAGAAGGAAGGAAGGAAGGTCTGAGGTAATTACAGCCTAACCAAGAGCAAAAACGGGCCCCAGATCTCACAAGGAAGCTTGACCCAAAGAGGAAGAAAGCCTTCGTCTTGGTAAAACTGAACCACCAGAGTTGAACTTCCTGGCCCTCCCTCAGAGCAGGTGCAGTCACTCTGGCTGCTGACAGGCAACACGCAGAAGAGGAAACAAAAAGCCAGAGAAGTACTGGGCGCTAAGAGGCTTTCAGAGGCTCCTGTTGCTAGGGAACCACTTCCTCCAAGCGATTCAGACTCAGCCTTCCCTAGGACTATCTTTCTTAGGCTTCACAAGGGGTGGGAGGGGGGAAAGAACCGCTCTCCAAGCTCAGGCTTGGCTTTTCCCAGCAGATGCCAAAGAACTAAGGGTGCTGGGAGGGTGAAGTCAGGGGACTGACCGGTTTCAGCCTTTAGCTATCTGAGTGTGCCAGTTGCAGACCGCGACACACCCTTACACAATTTTATTATCAATTCCTTGAGATGACCGTGTTTTCTTCATCTTCAGATCCTCACAAGTCCAACACAGCTGCTTCTAGGTAGCTGCCCAAGTTCCTTATATTCAAATGTATCCATCCCATTAAGATATACTAGGACTTGCTCAGTTTTGAGTGGGCTGCTGGGGTGGATATAAACATGCAAAAATAAGATCTTTCCTTCAAGATGTCTCCGGGTCTGTTGAGAAAAGCTGTCCTCGGAGCATCAAGCTCCTTCCCTCCTTAAGGACCGCTGTGACTATACAAAAAGATCCTCAAGGCTGTCTCAGGAAGCTCCTTCATAGAAGGAGAGGATTGGAAAGGTCATTAGCCCATCCCCTAAGTATCCACTCCTTCCTATACCGCCCTCCCATCCAGCTGCACATGATAGACTGAATGTGGGGGATGGGGGAAGATTCCTTCTCTACAACTACGGGGACGTCATCATACACGCTGGGGTGAGACTTTTTGATAACGCAGCTGCTCTGGGGTTACCCATTCTCCTATAAGTAAGCCTAATGAATTTGTGGGTTCACTAGGCAGGACTTCGGTGGGTGGAATTATTACTTTGGTCTGTCCCTGGTACCCTATCTTGGCAGAGCACACATTTGCTCACATATCATCAGGAAGGGTTCACACAGCAAGGCCCTATATGAGATGCTCAGTTAGAATAGGTTTGTCAGCAAGTAGCAGTGACAAGCAGCAGAGGTGTAAATAAGATGGTAAGTTTCAGTCTGGGGTTCTTCCACATAAGATAATCCTACAGAAAGACAGACAGACAGCAGTTGGTGTTATTGCTTTCTGGGTTCAAGAAAGGAAGATTTCTACACTTCTCTCCACTTTAATACATGGATTCATCTTTATGTGGTCCTCATATAGTCCCACCTGGCTGGCAGAAAGGAGAATAAATATATGACCCCTGGAGGGAACATTCTAGAATCCATACTGTAGTAGATGCTATATTCACAGTCTTTCTAAGAGCAACATAAAATCTGCTTAGGAGTTATGAAATTAATCATGTCTGAATATTCTTGCTTTTTTTCCATCTTAAGCTTATGGGGTCTCTATCATGAACTTGGAAGGTTAGACATTAGCACATCTCTAACTCCTATGCATATATAAGAGCAACACTCACTGCCTGCTTGCCAAAGTTCTGAAAGTACGCGTGTGCTGTGAGTGTGCTATTTCCTCCACTGTGCAAAGCTGGGCCGTGCAGATTTTATGTGCCCCGCAGTTAATATTACAGCACCTCACTTCTTCACTCACTGCTAATTTTGTTTTCATTTTGTCATGTCACTATATGTTTAAAAATAGTGTATGCTCATAGGAAAAATTAAAATAGTATTAAAAACCAAACAAGTCACATTCCCTGGCTCTTCATGTGTGCGTCATTCAAAGTTTTGGAAAGGTTGGTTGTTAAGCGGTAAGGACAGTAAAGAAAATGTCTGCTGTTTGCAGTACACTGCTGAGTTCCCCAGTATGTGAAAATCCAGGTACTAATATGATTCTTCTCTTAATAACTGGCATCTTACTGGTTGCACCTCCCAGGTTTTCTCATAACTATTTCTTGTACTTGCTGAGATCACCCCCAAACTGAAAAAGCCATATTAGAATCCTTGTATCAGGATCTACTTACAGAGAAACAAATAAAGACATGTCTTGACAACTTGAGCTTATGTATTATTTGCCCACCCTCTTCTATGAAGGCGATGAGGGATGTAGTTTTACAGCTGAGACTGTAATTGCATACAATTATAGCAGGATTCTATTAATAGAATAAATATGAATAAGAATATGAATAACTGGCTCATCTCTGACATAGGAGATGGAGTACACTTCTGGAAGATGTGGGCCATCAAGAAGGCATTTTAGGGACTTCTCAGTTTATACTTTATCCTCTCAGTAATACCATAGAATCCAGCTTGAACCTTCAAGTCTAAGTGTAGTATTTTTATGGCTAAGTACATAACAATGTGCATAGGATTTACAAGAATGGGTAAAACCTGGACCCAAAAAGGACAGTGGTGAGACTATTAAAATGGCTTGAATATGAAAAACACAATAGCCTAGCATCACAGCACGACTGGAAATCTGGCACTGAGGGTACAGTTCAGTGGCAGGGGAGGGTGCTTGCCTAGTATTGCAGGGACCTTGGTTTGATGAAGACTGGAAAACTTGGAATCGATATGAGAAATGCTGCAAAGTCACTCAGTAGGACTGGAACGGAGGTTAAGTGTAACGAAAGAACTCAGCATGACCTTGGAGTTTGAAGCCAGGATCCATGCTAGCACCATGAACTGAAGTTTCACAGCCATAGAGAAAACGGCACGTTCAAGGGATGTGTGTAACTCCTTTTGCTACTACCAGATGTAAGTATTATGTCCTGATAAAGTCAGAGTTAAAACACCTAGTCAAGTTCATTAAAGGTATGTTGGAAAGTGGTGGCTCCCCTCTACCCTTTATCTTCATCAAAGCATGACTTTCTACAACCAGAGGCGATTCTGAGAAGTCACTGAACTCAGAGTTCTCTCTTCATGGGAAAGCTTGCGGGGAGAGGGGGGTTTAAACAGCACCAGGCCTAAGGTCTCTGCTGATGACTTTTCCAAATAAGAGGAATATAAAGTTTACCTTCTTGACATGGCCCTGATGAGAAATCATCAAATCTGCCTAGGATACATACTGGTTTTGAAAAGCTATTTGAAAGGACAAGAGTTAAAATTGCTTTGGACTTAACCAGGCCTGGCTTGTGTCCAGCCTCCTCTTGCTTTGTGACCCTGAACAGAAGAAGGGCTTTTAAAGCTTGAGTTATCTGCAAAGGAGAAATAAAACACCCCACTACATTGGGCTGATAAGAGGATCAGATAAGCACTCTACCAAAGATGTTCGGCAAGGTGCCTCACACACTCTAAGTATTTCAGGAATGCTTTCTGTTATCCTTGTAGTACAGAGACTGGTTGAGCACCAGATATCTGTGTGGATGGTCACAATAAATCAGCTGTCATAATATGATCCTATATGTGCTAAAAACAAGCTTGGTAGCTGGAAGAGATGACTTCAGGATACAGCCAAGAGGCTGGCTGAGGAAGCTGTAGTCGCCTGAATATATTCATGTAATTAATCCACTTTCTTGATGTCTTTCTAAGTCACTGGAATAAACCACACACTGTAGAAAAGGCATCTGTGAAAAGAATTCATACAGAAAATATTATGAGTCATAAACTTCTGGAAACATGATCATTAAGGATGCCAAGAGTAACGGCTTAAAATGAACACATCAAGTAGGTGAAATTCACACACACACACACACACACACACACACACACCATCTCATTGCTCAACACTGAGCAAAGGCTCTGTAAATGCTTAGGGAATGCATGGACAAATTAAATATGTCACCCAATGGACAGATGCCACCATATTTACAACTAAGGCAAATACTAGGACAAGGCTTGGGCATAATGTGCCCTGACTTTTTGAGTCTTTGATCCCATTTCCATGGCTTAGAAAATGCCAAGTGCAGTTTGTCCCTTCTGTCTCCTTCTTCTCAAATAAAAAGCTGAAGATTTCTGTGATTTTCACGTACACTGGAATCATACTTGATCAAAACTCTAGCTACAAGGTGCCAGGCACACAGCCAGATGGGAAAATTCTCTTGAGGTCATTTTGCCTCATCAGCCTTTCTAAGCAAGAATAGAGGCAGGCCCAGTGCTCTCAGGGGTACACTGTAGCCTCTCACTTCTCTAGAGAAGCCCAGGTCCCTGGTCAGCTCCTGTGTCATCAGGATTAAGCTGGCTATTGCCGCTGGTCCAACCACATCACACAGCACCCGATTGCATTTCTTAGTGGTATCTTCAGAGTTGTGAAATCTTTCGTAATCTTCCATTACTGAAACCAGAAAAGGCCTTTAAGTAGTATATAGTATTAGCCCCTTGTACCAAGTAACATGCAACTGCAGGAAGCTTGGGGGTGGGTGGGCTGTGCAAAGATCTCAGGCTTAGGTAAGCACTCATAAGCTTGATGCTAGTGTTTCCTCTTCTGTTTCCATGGCAACAGCCCCCACACTATCTTCTCAGATCCTCAGATATCAGACAAAGCAGAAACTTCAACTAAAGGAGCCAAAACATACAGCATGGCTCATGAAACCTGAGGGAGGAGTTTCCTCATGCCTGGCAGTGACACAGCTTCTTCTTTGTGTCTCTTCTTCTGCTCTTATTTCCTTTCACATCTTAAGTCTGTAAGCCTGGAGCTTAAGCTCCAAATGCCCTCAGGGGCCTAGCAGGATAGGGAGGGGCAACTGGGGTTACAGCTGAGCTGTTTTCATTATTAGGAACACAGACCTGCTTTGGTTACTTCTTAGAATTTCTGTCGAAACTGGAGGCTGGAAACTAGACTTCTTTTTTTTTTTTTTTTTTCATGAAATTTTCAAGTTTTTAATTGATGTGAACATCTTTTTTAAGATGACGAGCTAAACAAAAATCTTCTATTAAATGAGGGTCACTCATATTAGTAAGGATCTCCTTTGGACATTTCAGAATTATTTTCTATTTCCTGTGTGGCTACAAGGAACATAAACATTGCATTTCCTGCACTTACTAATTGTGGCCAGAATCTCTTCATTTGCTAACAGGAAAACATTATTTCAGGAAAGCCTTTATTATTTTGTTGTGTTTTGTGTTCTCTTTCAGCATCTGTACTGAGGGATAAGAAGTCAGAGGTGTTTCTTTTCCAAGCTGATTTTTTTCCCATCAAGATAAATTTACACAGAGCCAATCAGCAATTGAGATGAGAACCAGGTACATGTTTAGTACTCAAAATTAAATGATACCATGATTCAAATTTATCCAAATTCAGATCAAGTATATTCAAATTGTGGCAAAATATGTCAGTAAACATGCTTCAAGATAGTGGCATTAAAGGTGGATATATATATATATTTAAACCAATCTTTAAATATCTAATGGATGGATCACTTAGAACATTGTAAGCACAAAAGGCCATCAAGTAGGAAAACTTGGAGCATGCTACCATGATAACCAATCAGGTATGACTACTCTAAAGAACATACTTTAACACATTTACACATATTATACTTTAAAATATTTTTACCATTATAAAGTAGTTGTTAGGTCTCAACGAAACCTGGGACAAGTCTCACCCTGGATCTGTGTGTCTTCTCTCCAGCACTTCTTGCCCCGCACCCTTCCCTGAAGCTTTTCCTGCCAGGAGCTAGGCTCCCATTTCCCTTCCTCTAGCCTGAAGTCAGAACAGCTCACACACTCTGGCTATGGCAGTCCTTTGGCTTGGGCGGCCTCTCTTTTTTTTGTTTGTTTGTTTTTTGTTTTGTTTTGTTGGCTTTTAGAGACAGGGTTTCTTTGTGTAGCCTTGGCTGTCCTGGACTCGCTTTGTAGACCAGGCTGGCCTCGAACTCACAGCGATCCGCCTGCCTCTACCTTCTGAGTGCTGGGATTAAAGGCGTGCGCCACCACTGCCCGGCTGGGCGGCCTCTCTTGCTCTCCCTGCCCCTCTCTCCTCTCCTGGTCTGGTTTCGGCTTCCAACCACGTTCAGCATGGACTCTTCCCTCTGTCTGTTCCCTCAGATCTACAGTGGAAATCTCCATCCTTTAGAAGCAGTCATGTCTTCCTCCTTTTATTTCATCTTTTTCATCCGTCTGACAACAAAACCCAGGAGTGGCATATATGAGTTCTGTTCTGAGAGACTCTGCCTCTCCTCTCCGAACCGAACTGTCAACCTGACTCTCCTGAGGTGAGTACGGATCCCTTGTTTCTGCTGGCTTCTGCCACCCATTCCCAATTCTAGAGTCCATCTCTTCAGTCGATTCTTCTCTCCACCTGCTTGCTCTACATCTGTCTCCCTTTGCTCTCTTGGACCCTGCTACGCCCTCAGGGGTACCCACACCTGGGCATCTCACTGCTGCACTCTCCCGAGCCCCACCCACATGGGAAACTCTCTACTTACTAAGACACTTACCTGTCTCCCTTAATGGGAACCCCCTCTTTTAAGACACTTCTCTCCCTTTATGGGAACCCCTTCTCTTCCCAAAAGCCTCTCCCAGTCCACTTCCTTAGCTCCCCTCCTCTACTAGGTAAGTATCACCACAGAGCTGCCTGTTTCGTCTACTGTTACTGCAAACGTCGCACACACCAGTGTGCCAGATGCATCATCTCTTGCCCTGCTAGGCCCCTACCACACGGGAAGAGACGCCTCTCCTCTGTGGGTTGGGCATTTTTCTCTCTGACAAGTTTCTCAGTCAGCTAGGGGACACCATGGATTGAAATTCTTGTTATCATAACACTTACCCCCTCTGCTCCCTCATGGCCTCTCTCAGCTCCTCCTGGACCTTCCTTACTTCCCCTAGGAGCTGCCTGTTAAGTTCCACAGCTTCTCTATGCGCTTCTAGGTCTATACTGCACCCTTCCTCACCCACTCCACGCCCCAGACACGATCACAGCTCCCTCCCTCCGGGAGTTTCCTCTTCTCCCCTTTGGATCCTTTGGAGTTGCCCTTTCTTTCTTTCTTTCTTTCTTTCTTTCTTTCTTTCTTTCTTTCTTTCTTCTTTTTCTTCTTCTTTTTAACTTTTTAAAAATTTTTTTAAAGGTTTATTTATTTATTTTGTATACAGTGCTCTGCCTGCATGTACACCTGCAAGACTGGAGAGGTCATCAGATCACATTATAGATGTTTGTGAGCCACCATGTGGTTGCTGGGAATTGAACTCAGGAGCTCTGGAAGAGCAGTCAGTGCTCTTAACCTCTGAGCCATCTCTCCAGCCCTGGAGTTGCCCTTTCTATCTCTTCCTTAAGCCCTTTCTTTGAATGCTCCCTCAGGCACAGCTCCTATCCCGCATTCCCTCTAAACTCCCTCCTGGAAATCCCACTGGTTCTCTACGCCCGTGTGGTCTCTACAATACTGGAATCCTCTATTGGTGGAGTTTCTACAGGCCACTCTTGTCCCTCCTGTCTCTGAGCTCCTTCCTGGAAGTCCTGTAGCTTCTCCACACCCTCCTGAGTCTCTTAGATACTGCAATTCTCCTTAGGGTGCACTTCCTGCTTGAGACCTTTGTTTCTCACAGACCCTGTTTTCCGCCATCTCACAAATCCTTCTTGGAGCTTATAGACATCTTCTCTCAGGTGGAATTCATTTTGCCACCCTGTCTCCTTTCTCCTCAGACTCAATTTCCCTGACAGACTCAGAGATTTTATGAAAGCCTCACTATGTTGCTGCAAATGGCTTGGCCAAGGCTCGGCTCAGTGACCAAACTTGGCATGCTTGATTTCTAAATTCCCTCATGTGGAAACAACCTCTGCCACTGCACAATGACTCCAAAATCCTTATTTGAACTTTCTCAGCCCTATACTCCCCAAAATCTTTTGTCTCTAAGGTTGTTCTATTTTCTACTCTTGAAAACTTTTTAATCTCTACAATTTCTCTACCTTCTGCTCTCAAGAAATCTTTTAAAACTATTGTGTAAACAGTCTTCATTTCAGGATTTGTAAGTTCATTGAATGTGTTTTTTTTTAAAATCTATAAAATCTATAACAAAATTTTGTTTAAAATTTATAACAAGAGCTAGGAGTGGTGGCACACACCTGTAGTCCCAGCACTTGATTGGCAGAGGCAGGCAGATTGCTGTGAGTTTGAGGCCAGCCTGGTCTTTAAAGAGAGTCCAGGACAGCCAAGGCTCCACAGAGAAACGCTGTCTCAAAAAACAAACAACAACAACTAAACCATAACAAAATGCTTATAGTTAAAAACCTATACATAAGTAATTTTAATTTTGTTACAACATAGTATATATGTGATTTAACTTTTGCTTAGAATATATTGTATATAAAACTTGGCTCTACTAGGAAAACAGATGTTTTAAATAGCAACTGTGGGACTTGTTTGCATCTTAGCTGATAACTTCATCAAGATGGAAGCAACCATGTGACTGGAAGCCATCTTTACTAAGGTTAAATGTTATATGCCATCTAATTCACCACCATCTTGGTTAAGATGACCATGGATATAAAGCAACGAAAGCAACACTATAAAATGTCTTAATGCTACTGTGTCCTCTGCTTATCATCATCGCTCCTGTTTAGACTAAGGAGACAGCAATGGGTCTCCAAAAGATCTTTGGGGTTTTTTTGTTTTGTTTTGTTTTGTTTTGATTTTGATTTTTGGTTTTTAGAGACAGGGCTTCTCTGTGATAGCCCTGACTGTCCTGGAACTCACTCTGTAGATCAGGCTGGCCTCAAACTCATAGAGCTCCACCTGCCTCTGCCTCCAAACTGCTGGGATTAAAGGCATGCACCACCACCGCCTGGCCTTAGGATGGATTTTTATTATTAAATTAAGCAAGATTTATAAAACCAAAAGGTTATAAAAGTCTACTTACTTTAAATATATATACATACATATATATATTTGCCAACTTTGTTCAATAACAGGCTTCTAGAAATTTTAGATAAGAAACAATATGTGTTTAATAAATGATACATATTTGATAAATAAGGTTTATAAATTCCTAAAGTGTATTCAAGTCACCAGTGACTGACTTAAAGCCATCTGTCTACCCTCTGTCATTGCTCACTTTATTAAGCTTTATCTATCTTGATGAACTGAGTCATACAAGGAACTGTGATATTCTATAATGGTGCACTATAAAAGGATTAGAATAGTGAATACTGAGGGTGTTTGTCTCTCTGTGGACTGTTTTTTGGTTGGTTGGTTGGTTGGTTGGTTGGTTTGGTTTGGGGTTTTTTGTGGTTTTTTGTTTTTTTGTGTTTTTTGTGTTTTTTGTTTGTTTGTTTGTTTGTTTTTGTCCAATAAAGTTCCCAGTTCCTCTGTGGACTATTTATGGTTTAAAGGTTTATTTTGATGCTAAAAGACCTTCAAACTAAATCTTCAACTCAAATTTTTGGGGCTCAAAGCTACTACTGACTTGTTGAAAACTGTTAAAGATAATTAAGGCATGTGAGTTAATGGCCAATCACCTCATAAAGGATCAAATTCTTTAATGTTCTCAGAACCATGCTTGTAGCCATGCTAAGTTCAAGTGTAATTCATCTACAATGACAAGCTTTATTTAGCCCCCTGTGTGTGTTTAAGGTTTAGTCTAAAGCTAGTAACTAAAAACAAAGTTTATTTAGCTCAGATATCCTTAACAGATTATGGTTCTCAGGCTCCTCAGAGATCTGCTGAACATGGCATTTGAAATATGTAGTAAAAAAGTTTCCCATGATAGACAGAAATTCCAGCTCCTAGCGGCAAACCTAAGGTCTCTAAATAAGACTATAGTGATTGTGGTAATGTTAATTTAATGGACTAACTTACACTGTGGACAAACAGGACACTGTTGGGTTGATTGCCCTACTCTGCCTGGCCAAGATAGGCCAGTGCTCCCAATTCCTTCTCCGCAAGAAATTCTCAGATCTTCTGGGTCTCACAGCTGAAGGCCAGTGCTGTCCGTGCAGCAGCTGAAGATAGGACACTGTGGCAGCTAAAGACCGCCCACTTCTGCCCCCAAGGAAGCCATCTAGACCATCCAGGAGCCTAGTGTAACTGTCCAAGTAGCAGGAAGTCTGTCATTCTAATTGAATTATAGTTCCGGCTGTAATCGATCCTTCTCCAGATCTCTGACAATACTAAGTGTAACTTTGTGTTATTGCAGCATGCCAGCTCCTCCCCCAAGGCTGCAGCTGCCTTGCTAAAATCAGGCCTAAGGCCTAGAAAGACAGTTTACCTGGCTGAAAGGAAGATTCCACTCTGAGACAAAAGTGCACAGAACAAGTTTCAAAGTAATTTTTAACCGCTCCTTTTTTTTTTTTTTCTTTAAGAGATAAAGGAACTTGCCTTGTAGCAACTGCTCTCAGAAATCAACCCCCTGTGTCTCAGGGTAAAAGATATATGCAAAATAAAAACATTTCACATTTCTTTCCTCCTTGCCATAGTATTGTTACACTAAAACTTCCAATGTTCAAATTTTCAACACCAGTCAATGGAGTTCTGATAAGGTAGAAAAACACTGGGTACCGTTTTCCCGCCACAAACTCAAAAATTTAAATTTCCTTTAGTTTTCTTCTAAGAATAGACTTAAAATGCTTTTCATTGTGCTAAAAACATTTCTGTCTAATAGATATACTGAATATCTATGGATGATATATTGACGATATACCAATATATCTAGCCTTCTGGATATATAGGAAAAAACATTCATGCTTTTTACCCAAAATATTTTTGGGTCCCCAAGGTTTTACTAAGACTCAAGGACATGAGTCTACAGCCTTTTCTACAATGCGGATTTCAGTACAGATTACAAGCAGTGATACTAATATGTCTAAAACTTTTATCTCTTTTTGTAAACTTAAAAAATTCAAGTAAGTTTCAGGGAATCGATTAGATTCAGCTCTGACAGGTCAAACAGACTCCAGTTAAATACCTGTCAATCAATGCACTAAGTTTCCCCACCTGCCTATTCCTGAACCTCTCTCTCTCTCTCTCTCTCTCTCTCTCTCTCTCTCTCTCTCTCTCTCCCACCCCCCTCCCTCCCTCTCCTCTCCTCTCTTTTTCTCCCTGGTCTTGGGACTCCCCTCCTCCAAATACCAGGACCATAGGCCTGAAAGTTTCAAATACACACTCAAGATAAAAATCTTCCCTAAACTCCTACATTTTACCTTCTCTCCCTAGTGTATCTGTCTCACCAGGTTTCAAGTCAACTGGAGACTGCTCCAAGGATGCCTACCATGTGCTAGTGTTGGACCCTCAAGCCCAACTCGGGAAGGGGGTCACTGCAAGAGACCACTCGAAACACGGAGCACTGATGCAAAAGCAAAGGTTTTATTGCTGACGCTTCAGGGTCCCTCAGCACTCAGAGGTGAAGGATCCCAAGTGACTGTTACAGGCTAGTTTTAAAGGCAAAAGCCGCAAAGCAGGTGGGATTGCTTATCAAGTTAAACCATATGGACATTAGGACATCTGGCATTGGGAACCCTCTTGTGGGGACTTGGGTGTTGGTCCCTAGAGCAGTTACTGGAAACCATATGGGGACATCTGATATTTGGAAACTTGCATGTAACTATTCTGGGAACTAGAGAAGAACTCTTGAGTTTAGCAATTCCGAGAACTGGGAAGCAGGTGGGGTCAGGAGTTTAGATTCTAGGCAAGCAAGCTTGGGCTAGCAAACAAGCATATTTTATAATTTTACAGTTTCTCACTAGCTCCAGGTGGTCCAGCCTTCCAAACTACTCCAAAGCGGCCTGCACTTCCCCAGCTCCAGCTGGTCCCACAGAAACAGGACAGCGAGTGAAACAGCCTGCACTCCCCTCTCTTCCAATCCTTTGACCATCGTTACAACCTCCCAGGGCCCCATAACAATGCCCAATTTCAGCAGGAAGTAGTTTTAGGAGAGGTTATATTGACCCTTATTCTCAACAGGAGGCTGGAATGTTAAGTATTGAAACCAGGACAAGTCAGTCCCTGTGGCCCCTCCCAGCACTTCTCACCACGCCCCCTACCCTAAACCTCTCCTTCCCAGATGCTGGGCTTCTGCTTCCTGTCCTGAGCGCGATGTCAATATAACTCAGCCATTTTGTTTATGCTGGTCTCTTGACCTAGGCTCCCTCTCATTCTCGCCAGTTCTCCTTCTCCTCCCCTGCCCCGCCCCCCCGTCCCCTCTCTCTCATGACCTGGTTTAGTCTGCCAGCCATGTCCAGCCTGGACTCTTCCCTCGGCCTGCTTTCTCCCTTATATATAACAATAAAAATCTTCTTCATACTTAAGGAGTAGGCAGTGTCCTCCCCACCTTTTATTTCATTTTGCATTCAGAGTCATGTATTTTAGTTATACAGATTAATGGTTTCCACTATGTTATTTTTATACATGCTAGTGTTTAATATGTATGGCGTATGCACACACAGCTGTTTGTGCTTGTGTGCTTGTGTGTATGTTGGCTGAGTGTGCAGGAGCTCATGTGTAATATGTATATAGAGGCCAGAATCAATGTCAGGAATCTCCCAGTATCTTCTTCTATCACTCTTTATTTTTTAAGATGGGGGTCTCTCACTGACCACAAAATGTATTGTTTTGGCTAGACTGGCTAGCACCCATGAGGGTACTGGGAACCAACCTGAACCAGTGCTCCTAACCACTGAGCCATCTGTCCACTTGGCTTTTACAGGGGTGCTAGGGATCCAAACTTGGTTCCTCATGCTTAATTGGCAAGCACTTTTCTTACTAAGAGATGGTTCCTCATTGTCTAAGGCGAGTGTAACCAGCGAAGACACTAAGCAACAACAACAACAACAACAACAACAACAAAAACCACATCAATTCTCTTGTATTTCCTATCTGTATTTGACATTGCAGGATCAATATTAAATTCTAGAAACCTTTCCTTATGAATTAGGTCAGAGTTCATGGCCTCCTGCCACATTTCACTTCCTTAAGTCTCGGTCCTCTCCCCTCCCCCACAGGAAGAAAGGATGCATCAGTGAAACCTGGTCCTCAAGGATGTGAAACAAAAGGCAAAATGGTGTGTTGTGGAGGCTGGAAGGTTAGATCGTGAATGTTTTTGTTCCTTCACTCGTGTGCTTATGGCGATGCTGAGAACTCAGTGCAGAACCCAGCGCCTTACACAGGCACACCAGGCACACCACTGAGTCACACCTCCAAGCCCTTGTTAAGACATATAAAGGGGCTCAGGGAACCAGGACTGAGATAGTTTTTTTTGTTTGTTTGTTTTCTCCTAGTAAAAGGCCTCCCAAAAAAACTATCAAAGTGCCCTCAGGTTTAAGAGGATGGGAAGAAAGAAAACTCAAGATAAGGAAATGCATTTGGTTTCCTGGAGGCGGGATCCAAGTTGACTCAGCTCTGACGCCCTGTGGAGCACCTGGAGTTACTTCTGTTGACTAAATCCCCAAATGATGAAGTTTTTACATCACAAAGCTTTGCTGTACCTGACTCAGCCCCTCAGTCACACCTACCAGGCATTGTGTGGGAAGCCAAAGGAAAACAACAGATAGAAGATAAAGTGTTTGGCTTCCTGATTCACCTAACTGAGCTAATAGTTTAAGAGACTAGACAAACATCCCTGACTCATTCAGATACCTACTGAGCACCTGCTATGGTGCTGTGACGTGGGTTTCATTGGGGGGGGGACTTTTGGTGTGCACACAGGAGCAGCAAGTGACGAGGCTGGACATCCCTCTGCCTCCATGGAGTTGGCTTCTGGAGGGGTGGACAGACATAAAGCAAGGGAACTGGACCGTGCTGGATAATGGTAACTGGTTTAGGCAAAACAAGTCCATGAAGAGATGAAGGAGAGGTTGCGGTTTCCCTGAAGGTGGCTGAGAAAAAGCCAATGGAGAGCCAAGTGCTGGTGTGCAGCGCGGACACAATCCACGCAGACCTAAGAGACTAGATCTCCCCTGAAAGCCATCACGAATCCCAGGAAAACCTCTTGGAAAAAACTTATCCAGCCTCCCCACCCCACTCCCATCCTGGTGCTTAAAGCTAGGGCCTCGCACACACAAGAGCACATGCCTCTAAGCTATAACCTCCCCACTCCCTCTTTATCTCTTTAAGACACAGCCTCACTAAGGTTCCCAGCTTCCCTAGAACTCACTCTGTAGCCTATGTAGGTTTTGAACTTGAGTTCATATTTCTTTTTTTTTAAAGATGTATTTATTAAGTATACAGTGTTTTGCTTGCATGTATGCCTGCACACCAGAAGCAGGCACCATATCTCATTCTAGATGGTCGTGAGCCACCATGTGGTTGCTGGGAATTGAACTCAGGACCTTTGGAAGAGCATGCAGTGCTCTTAACCTCCGAGCCATCTCTCCAGCCCATGAGTTCATATTTCCTTAACCTCCCTAATAGCTAGAATTGCAGATGAATGCCACCTTCCCACTCTACCTTTCTTCCCTTCCCCCCTTCCCCCCTGCCCTGGCCAGAGCCTTGGAAAACTCTAGGTGGGTGATAAGTACCTTGTTTGTGCAATCAAAGGGGATGTGTGATTAAGGTAGCTTCTTGCAGTGGATGGTTCACTTTAGACAGTTCTACAATAAACCTAGAAAAGCTGGGTTGGGGAGGTGGCTCCATGGGGGGATGGGAAAAGACATAGTAGGTAAAGTGTTGGCTACACACATGTAAAGGACGAGAGTTCAGATCCCGAGCCCCCATGTGAACATGGTGGCCTAGCTATAATCCTAGGCACCTGAGAGGCAGGGACAAGGGGACCATGGAGCTGTCTGCCTGGCTAGACCAGTCAAGCTCTGTGAGTTCAAGTGAAAGACCACACTTCAGTATGTAAATAGGAGGATGACTGAGGAAAGGATTCACTGCTAACTTCCAGCTACACACACACACACACACAAACACACACACACAGAAACATACACACACATAGCATATACAATCACACACTAAGACATACAGAGAAGGAAGGGGTGCGGGCTGGAGTGGGGTGGGGTGGGGTGGGGTGGGGTGGAGACAGAGCGAGAACCTGACATCTTATTTGGGTGAGCAAATGTGTTTTGCTGGCTTTACCCAGCCAGAAGGCCTAACTCTAAGGGCTGTCTGGATGGACCTTCCCCAGGGCTGACTTCACATATGGAAAACCAGGTTTCTGCTCAGCAGACCCCTGGTCTCACTTCCTCACAGGAGCTGCAAGAAACGCATGGTGGTTTGTCTCCTTGTAATCACTGTGACCATTTTCAGTTGAAAATTTTTAGCTTTTTAGGGCTTGTTACTTCACACTTAAGTAACCTACAAACCACAGGAAATGAAACCTTGCCTAAACTGTGTCACTCAGCCAATTCTAAAAATATGCTTGGACCCAATCAGCCCCAGGTAACCCTTGGCAAAAAGACGGTGCACTGGCAAAACCTTCACAGTCACTTGGTAGCTGTAACTTACAGGGCTCACCCTAAGAATCTTTGCAACACTCACCAGAAATTGTCATTGCTGAGGTCCTGGAAAAGGTTTAATTCCATATATAAACCCCCTTCCCCCGCGTCTCCTCTTTCTCTCTCATACGTGCGTGTGTGCGTGCGTGCGTGTGTGTGTGTGTGTGTGTGTGTGTGTGTGTGTGTGTGTTTTGTGTGTAATGCTTCTGAAGGAAAGAAAACCGCCTGTGAAGTGGGAAGAAGTATCTATTCGGTAGAGAGCCAGAATACAACAAAAGGTGGAGGGAGGTGCTTGCTTGGGTTGGGTGTTATGATT
>OU015749.1:14600066-14620487 GCA_907169655.1 Acomys percivali
GAAAGAAAGAAAGAAAGAAAGAAAGAAAGAAAGAAAGAAAGAAAGAAAGAAAGAAAGAAAGAAAAGCAGTGACACATCCAGCACTGACAGTCAGAGGTGGGTAGATCCCTGTGAGTTCCAGGACAGTCTGTTTGATATAATGAGTTCCAGGCCAGGTAGCTCTACATAGTGAGACCCTGAGTGGAAAGAAGGAAGGAAGGAAGGAAGGAAGGAAGGAAGGAAGGAAGGAAGGAAGGAAGGAAGGAAGGAAGGAAGGAAGGAGAGAAAAGGAGAGGAGGGAAAACGGAGAAGAGGGGAGGGGAGAGAAGGAGGGAGAAGGGAGGAGAGAAGAGGAAGACAGTCTTTCTAATTTGTGCACTGCTGGGCTGGAAGGGAACTGGTACAGGGAGGAGGTAGAGAGAGGCCCCTGAGCTCTGTTCCTGAAACCCATGAGCTCTGTTAGTTCTTTCTCAAAATAGTGTTAGAGGTGAGAGGAGCAATATGGTATCAGTCAGCGAAAACAAAGTCAATACAACTTTTTCTTGATAGATATGAACATAACATCTATTCACAGCAGACCAAAGAATCGAATCCGTCTGGGCCTACTGTGGGGTAGCAAAGGTCTCTATGTGCCTCACTGGGAAAATGATGGGCTGGTGGAGGTCTTGGCTCAGAACATATCAGTAGCTGGAATTTTAAAACAAGATACAAATGGCTGGAATCATAAAATCTGGTGTAAAATCCCTACCATTGCAGTGGCCTATGATGTCCAGCCTGCCTGTCTTTGTTAGAAGGCAGAGAAAACTCAGACAGTATAACAGGGAACCCACAGCCTTGAACCAGCACTATGACCCCATCTGGGCATCAGACTCGGTCTTGGGATAGACGGTAAGGCAAGTTTGAAAACTTGAACTTTTATCCAAAGAAACCAACATAAAAAGATTACTTCAGCTGCAAAAAAAAAAAAAAACCTGGGGAAATTTTCCTTTCCTTCTCAAAATAGACGTCAGAGGAACAAGATATTAATCCTTACAAATGTACTTTGTATGAACTTCCCTTGGTAGATATGAGCATATATCTTTTTCTTGTTCAGACAGAATAAAGAACTGATTCTGTGCAAGTCTGGTGCAGTGAAGCAGTGAGTCTGTTGGGTTGACTTTGAGAAAATGAGTAAGGGGTGACTTACAAAGACATGGATGATTCAGAGGCAACTGTGTCACCTAAAGGCCTACCCCACCATGGGGTGATGACTCAGAAAGCTGCATCCCCTGAGCTCTCCATACACAGGCAGCGCCACTTGAGATTAGCTTCCTCCTTTGAGCAACCTTGAAGGGCTATCTAACAGGCCCCTGAGCATGACAAACATGGCGCTGGCAAGTTTTGTCCTTTCCCCCTTCCACTCTCTAAACAGATTACATTCCTAAACTAGCCCCCAAGGCATTCCCTTATTTGGCTACTTCCTTGTGCCTAAAACTGAAAGGTCCAGCTATCAGAATCCATATTTGGGCTACTGGCTAACTGGTCCAATCAGGACTCACCAACTACCCAACACAGACATCCTTAAAAACCCACTCCTGTGCCCAGTGATGGTGGTGGCACAAACCTATAATCCCAACACTCAGGGAGGCACAGGCAGGTGGATCTCTGTGAGTTCGAGGCCAGCCTGGTCTACAAGGTGAGTCCAGGACAGCCAAGGCTACACAGAGAGACCCTGTCTCAAAACAAAGACTTGTACAAAAACAAAACAAACCCACCAACCAAACGCCTGCTTCTTGTACTCTACCTTTGCCTAATCCAGAGACAAAGCCCCAGTGCCACCCCTGGCATTCATCCTCCCAGCTCAGTTTGTCAGGGTAATAATCTACTTTGTGCTGAGAACTTGTTGTCTGGGTGTGTTCTGAACTGACTGGGGTTGGGAGAGGGATGTTGTCCACCCATCAAACTACTTTTATAAACATGAGGATGCCCTTGGGAATCCTGTTACTTTCTTCTTTCTTTTTTTCCCTTTGGTTTTCTTTTTATTTAGTTATTTTATTTTTCAGATTTATTTATTTATTAAGTATACGGTGTTTTGCTTCTTGCACACCAGAAGAGGGCACCAGATCTCATTGTAGATAGTTGTGAGCCACCATGTGGTTGCTGGGAATTGAACTCAGGAGCCATGGAAGAGCAGGTAGTACTCTTAACCTCTGAGCCATCTCCCCAGCCCTCATTTAGTTATTTTTATATTTAATTTATTCACTTTACATCCGATTGTAACCCCCTCCTTCATCTCCTCCAGATCCCACCCTCTCTCCACCTCCCC
The DNA here is from genome assembly GCA_907169655.1 of Acomys percivali. Classification (NCBI taxonomy): domain Eukaryota; kingdom Metazoa; phylum Chordata; class Mammalia; order Rodentia; family Muridae; genus Acomys; species Acomys percivali. The sequence goes on from OU015749.1 coordinate 14,602,351, forward strand.
CTCCCCTAGTCCTCAAAAGGGGGATCCCTCATCCCCTATCATCTGGCTTCAGCCTATCAAGTCTCATCAAGACTGCCTGCATCCTCTTCCTTTGTGGCCTGGGAAGGCTGCCCCACCAGGGGGAAGTAACCAATGAGTGGGCACCAGAGTCCATGTCAGAGGCAGTCCCTACTCCCCATATTATGGGACCCACAAAGATACTATGCTGCCCTTGACTACATTTGAGCAGGGGGTCTAAGTCCTTGGTTGGTGCATCAGTCTCTGCAGGACCCCCCGGGCCCAGATTTGTTGGCTCTGTTGTTCTCTTTGTGGAGCTCCTGTCCTCAGGTCCTTCTATCCCCCAGCTCTTCCATAAGACCCCCTGCACTCCACTCCAAAGTTTGGCTGTGACTCTCTGCATCTGCTTAGATCCCACACTGGGTGGAGTCTTTCAGAGGACCTCAATGGTAAGCTCCTGTCCTGTTCCTTCTACAACTGCTTCCAGTGTCTATTCTATTTGTCCTTCTGAATGAGAATTAAGCATCCTCCTTAGAGTCCTCCTTGTTATTTAGCTTCTTTGGGTCTGTGGATTGTAGTGTGGTTATCATGTATAATGTGGCTAATATCCAGTTATAAGTGAGTATACACCATGCATGTCTTTCTGGGTCTGGGTTACCTCATTCAGGATGATAATTTGAAGTTCCATCCATTTGCCTGTAAATTTCAAGATATCCTTTATTTTAATAGCTGAGTAGTATTCCATTGTGTAAATGTGCCACAGTTTCTTTATCCATTCTTTGGTTGAGGGATATCTAGGTTGTTTCCAGGTTCTGGCTGTTATGAATAAAGCTACTATGAACATAGTTGAGTAAATGTCTTTGTGGTATAGTGGAGCATCTTTCAAGTATATTCCCAGGAGTGGTATGGCTGGGTCTTACAGTAGCACTATTTCCAATTTTCTGGGAAAGTATCAGATTGATTTCCAAAGTGGTGGTACAAATTTGTACTCCCACAGCAATGGAACAATGCTCCCCTGTCTCCTTCCTTGCCAGAATGTGCTGTCACTTGAGTCTTTGATCTTAGCCATTATGATGGGTGTAAGATGGAATTTCAGAGTTGTTTTGATTTGTATTTCCCTGATGGATAAGGATGTTGAGCACTTCCTTAAGTGTTTCTCAGCCATTTGATAGTCCTCTGTTGAGAATTTTCTGTTTAATTCTGAGCCCCATTTCTTAATTGGGTTATTTGGTTTGCTGGTGTTTAATTTCTTGAGTTTAATTTCTTTGCATAGTAGGCCTTTGTCAGAATTAGGGTGGGTGAAAATCTTTTCCCAGTCTCTAAGCTATCATTTTGTTCTGTTCACAGTGTCCTTTGCCTTACAAAAATTTTTCAATTTCATGAGGTCCCATTTATTGTTAGAGCCTGAGCTATTGGTGTTCTGTTCAGGAAATTGTCTCCTGTGCTAATGAGTTCAAGACTCTTCCCCACTTTTTCTTCTAAAAGATTTAGTGTGTCTGGTTTTATGTAGAGGTCTTTAATCCACTTGGACTTGAGTTTTCTACAGGGTGATAAATATGAGTCTATTTACATTTTTCTACATGTAGACTTCCAGTTAGACTAGCACCATTTGTAGAAGATGCTATCTTTTTTCCATTGTATAGTTTTGGCTTCTTTGTCAAAAATCAAGTGTCCCTAGGTGTGTGGGTTTATTTCTGGGTCTTCCATTTAATTCCATTGATCAACCAGCCTATTTCTATGCCAGTACCATGCTTTTTTTTTTTATTACTGTTACTCTATAATACAGCTTGAGATCACAGATGGAGATTCCTCCAAAAGATCTTTTATTGTAAAGGATTGTTTTAGATATTCTGGGTTTTTTGTTTTTCCATATGTAGTTGAGAATTATTTTTTCCAGGTCTACAAAGAATTGTGTTGGCATTTTCATGGGAATTGTATTGAATCTGTGGATTGCTTTTGGTAAGATGGCCATTTTTACTGTTAATCCAAACCATCCATGAACATCTTTCCATCTTTTGATATCTTCAATTTCTTTCTTCAGAGACTTGAAGTTTTTCATATGTCTTTTACTTGTTTGGTTAGAGTTACACCTAGGTATTTTATGGGTTTTGTGGCTATTATGTAGGGTGTTGTTTCCCTAATTTCTTTCTCAGCCCATTTGTCTTTTGTACACAGGAGGGCTAATGACTTTTTAGTTGATTTTGCAGCCAGCTGCTTTGCTGAAGGTGTTTATCAGCTATTGGAGTTCTTGATAGAATTTTTGGGGTCATTTATGTATACTAGCATATTGCCTGCAAATAGTGAGACTTTGACTTTTTCCTTCCCAATTTATAACCACTTGATCTCCTTTAGGTATCTTATTGCTGTAGCTAGGACTTCAAGTACTATATTGAAGAGCAAAGGAGAGAGTAGGCAGCTTTGCCTAGTCCCTAATGTCAGTGGAATTGACTTAAGTTTCTATTTAGTTTGATGTTGACTATAGGTTTGCTGCATATTGCCTTTACTGTGTTTAGATATGTGCCTGAAATCCCTGATCTCTCCAAGACTTTAAACATGAATGGGTGTTCGATTTTGTCAAATGCTTTTTCAGCATCTAAGGAGATGATCATGTGGTTTTTTCCCCCATTTGTTTATATGGTGGGTTACATTGATGGGTTTCTGTATGTTGAACTGCCCCTGCATGCCTGGGATGAAGCCTACTAGGTCATGGTGGATTATATTTTTGATGTTTTCTTAGATCTGGCTTTCAAGTATTTTATTTAGCATTTTTACATCAATGTCCATAGGAGAAATTGGTCTGAAATTCTCTCTTTGTTGGATCTTTGTGTGGTTTAGGGATCAAGGAAAATTCCACCAAGATGACATCTCAATTTTGGGGCACCCCCATTTTTAAAAGAAACATTAGTAACATTTAAATCACACATTAAACCCCACATATTAATAGTGGAAGACTTCAACACCCTACTTTCACCAATGGACAGATCATTGAGACAGAAACTAAATGGAGAAATAATGAAACTAACAGAGGTCATGAATCGAATGAACCTAACAGACATCCACAAAACATTTCACCTAAACACAAAAGAATATACCTTCTTCTCAGCACCTCACAGAACCATCTCCAAAACTGAACATATAATCAGTCACAAAGCAAGCCTCAAGAGATACAAGAAAATTGGAATAATCCCTTGTATTTTATCAGATCACTATGGACTAAAGCTGGACTTTAACAATAACAGAAATAACAAAAAGCCTACATACAAATGGAAATTGAACAACTCTTTAGTCAATGGCAACTGGACCATGGAAGAAAGAAAAACAGAAAGAAAGAAAAGAAGGAAAGAAGAGAAAGAACTTCCTAGAATTCAATGAAAATGAAGGTACAACATATCCAAATCTAGGGGACACAATGAAAGCAGTGCTAAGAGGAAAGTTCATAGCACAAAGTGCCTTCATAAAGAAATAGGAGACATTTCATATGAGCAACTTAAGGGTACACCTGAAAGACTTAGGAAAAAAGTAGAAATGCCCAAGAGGAGTAGATGGCTGGAAATAACCAAACTCAGGGTTGAAATAATAAATTAGAAACAAAGAGAACAACTCAAAGAATCAATGAAACCAAGAGCTGGTTCTTTGAGAAAATCACCAAGATAGATAAAAATGAAAAGCAAAGAAAAGGCAGAGGGAGAGTTTCCTAATCAACAAAACCAGAAATGAAAAGGAAGACATAAGGACGGACACCAAGGAAATTCAAAGAATCATTGTCTTACTTCAAAAGCCTGGATGCCACAAAATTTGAAAATCTAAATGAAATGGACAATTTTCTTGATAGATTCCACTTACCAAAATTTAGTCCAAGATCAGGTATACAAACTAAATAATCTTATATCTCCTAAGGAAATAGAAGCAGTCATCAAAAGTCTCCCAACCAAAAGAAAAGCCAGGGCCAGATGGATTCAACACAGAATTCCCCCAGACCTTCAAAGAAGAGCTAACACCAATATTTTCCAAACTATTCCACAAAACAGAAACAGGAGCATTACCAAACTCATTCTATGAACCCTGTTACTTTCATGAAGCTCCTGGGTCTCCTAAACTTATGTGTCCTCATCTTCACTCCAGGAAAGAATGTGTCACTTTAGAGGAACTAGACAGAAAATCCTATTTATTTATCTAATTGAGTGCTGCTGGTTATATTTCCACAGTCACCAAATTGTTCACACATGGGGTCAGGTTGGCCCTCAAGAGTTAACAGGGAGCTTTCCACAGATGTAAACCATAGGAGAGACCAGTAACCATTGCTGGTGGGTGGTTACTTGGTATACCCATCATCCTACTGTGACATCATAAACAGGAACACCCTAGAAGTCCCAGCCTCTGCTTCTGCCTCCCCTCTTAAGGACAAAAGGACAAGCTAGGACCTACATACTCCTGAGAGAGCTTTGGGCACAAGATAAAAGGGAAACATGGGACTCAAAAGAACCAGATGATCCAAGGGGTTAGGTGTGAGGAAATTAAAAGAAAAGTCTCAAAACAAGGGCCGGCGACCCACCAATAAATGACCTACTCAAATATACCTTTAGAAATTAAAAAAACACAGTAATTGAAGTTAAAATAAGTGGGAAGACTAAATAGAAAAAAATAAATCTAAGACATGTGAGACAGAGAGAGAGAGAGAGAGAGAGAGAGAGAGAGAGAGAGAGAGAGAGAGAGAGAGAGAGAGAAATGAAAGAGAGGAAAAATAGGCAGGGGAGGACACTCAGCTTTGGCTAATTAATACAGTGGCTTAACACAATACAAATGATGCTGTGCAGATTCTCTAGGTCATGTAGCACTTAGCTCCGTGGCTCTTTTGGAGGCTTTTAGAACAGTAGTGACACACCAGCTCCCTCATGAGGGGCAGTTCCTGGCTAATTGACAGAAGTCCTCCACTGTGTGGGTCTCTCCAAGAACTGCCCATGTGTTCCCCTGACCTGGCCTCTCCCGGAGGAAGCAGTCTAAGAGGGAACAAAGAGAAACTCTTCATGCATTTCCACTATAGTATGTTACATGTAAAAAAAATCAGGTCTGGCCCAAGGAGAAGGGCCTAGAAAGGTTTCACTCACTATAGGGGGAAAATTCACAGTGATGCAAATGTGGCAAAGTAGAAGGGTAAAATCTAGAGTCAGATAATCATGGGTTTGAGTCTTGACTCCTCTACAAACCATTTAACCCCTTCTGTGGTTTCCTTTTCTGTAGAGTATGGCATGCCTGCCGTTGTACACAATTCTTTTGAAAGCAACTTATTTAAAGTGATTGTTCACGGAGACGCCAGTAAATCACAGTTGTCATTAATATCAAGAAGGCTTTGGTAGAGTATGTGGTTTATCCTGCAGCTCTAGCTAAGGTCCAAACCAGAACTCAGAAAGTTCCCCTTAACAGTCCCAGGCACAGACAGCTAAGCAACCAGAACACAAATGCCCTGTCTCTTTTTTGAATGATTAATGAGCCTTTGCTTTTGGTTTAGAGAAATCTGGAATGCATGTTTGATGGACTTAGAGGAAATGGAAAGCTAAGAAAAGGCTGCTTTAATTTCTAGTTTTTTGGAAGCCTTTGCCCAAACCCAGGAAAACAAACAATTAATCTTCCACCCTGGTAGTGGAGTCAAAGATAGCCTGAGTTAGTGAATGTAGAGAAGAGGCATCCCCCATCCCTCACATTGAGACCTCGATAACAGTACCGGTGTCCAGGGGAAGGCAGGTGCCATATGAAAGCAAAGCATCTCCCTGAGCATGAGGGTTCACCTGCAATCCATCTGGGGGGAAAGAGGAGTTTGAGCTTGGCCTGAGAAGTACAACATGAGACCCTAGCACAAGAAGCAAAGAACACATCTCTTTATTTATAGTCTATTTGGCTTTTATAAAATGGGTGGGGCAACTACTGCTGGGTCCAGGAGCACTGTGTGTAGGAGGCTCGCTACTGATCTTATCATCTGCGGCTACGGTTCTGTAAGAAATAAAATTGTGTCAAGCTCCTGACAGTTTGGCATCTCTTCATCTTAGCATCCCTCATTTGGCTTGCTTACTTTGACAAACTTTAAATATTTAATTAGAACTGCTCTAAAGTAAACATCCCAGAGTCTTTTTTCTAAGTAATGAAAACCAAATCAATACCATTCACACACGCACACACACACAAAAATGCTTCTTAATCTTGTGTAGGGGTCCATGTTAATTTGAGAGGCTACTACCCCTACAATTTGCATATATGAGCTCATGCGGGAATATATCAACAGTGACGTTTGCCTACGTGAGTCTCCCTTGCCTACGGAGTAGTTGCCCATCTATGTTTAATTAATACACTGCTCACATGCCTATGACGTGTCACACACCAGGCACAGTACAACATAAGAACAAGACAGGCCTTAGCAATGTGGACGTCACAGAGAACTAGTGATCTGGCTATACAGGCTTCCCATATATATTCAGATGGTTTGTCTACTAGTGTGACATAAAAAGAACTGTCTCTACTGTGACTCGTACTGATCAGCGCTAGCAGCTGCCTAAAGCTTGTGCCCACAATTTTTCTGTTAAGAAGAGAACATTTTCTAGCATGAGACCTTTAGATTAGAATCTTCAAAGTGTAAGACCAAATGTCAGCTTGTAAGCCCCACTTGTCCGAGTACTGGGTAACTTCACGGAATGATGGGAGTTGTAGTTCTTGGAAAATAACACCACCACATTGGAAACCAGAGTGGTCAAATGGTTTTGTCCTTAAAAAGCCCCTACAACACACCACTTCCTGAGAATTCCAGAAAGTGGTCCTGTCCAAGGTCCTTCCTGGTCAGTTTTTAAATAAACCTTGCTTCAAATTTGGCTTCGAATTGTGGAACTGGTTTTTCTCCTTCAAATCTCAGGATTAACAGAAGATGGTTAAAAAACAGCCCCAAATCAACTTTATACCATTCTCCAGAAACCCAGTAATAGAGCAAGCAGGAAGAAGACAGAGGGATGGCAGAACACACACACACACACACACACACACACACACACACACACACACACACACACACACACACAAAGCAATGTGTTCTACAGACTCCAGCATCTTCCCTTCCACAGGCACTGGTTGTAAGATAGAACCTTTGTAAATATCATTCGGGATGGGACTACAAAATAAACATTTGCAGAGTTGTCCATTAAGCTCCCTTAACTTCAAAAGACTGCAAGGGAACAGCACCCCTTTGAATCCCATGTAAAAGAATCAGATGCACATGACTCGGATTTCATGAACATAAACACAACTCTGTGGGGGAAAGAGCAGCGGCACCTGAGTGCCAGATGCCCTTGGATGGGGTGAATTGTTGAGGCTCTTGGCCCCCCTCTCTCAGTCCATCTCACAGCAGACCCAGGCTCACAAGGATGGCTTGAGAAGCTTGGCTGGGTTTTATAGAAACTAGACTCTACTTGCAATTAGAGGCACGAGAAGACAGAGGGAAGGGAGAAGGGGAGAGAACACATATGGAAGAGGACTCAAGGGGGAGGGGGAGGGAAAGAGGATGGAGAAAGAAAGGGAAAGGGGGGGCAAAAAGCAGAGGAGAAGGGGGAAACAATGGAAGGAAAAGGGAAAGAAAGGAAGGGGAGAGGAGGAGAGGGGAGGAGGGGCAAGAGAGAATAGGTGAGAAAGGCTATGAAGGGAGGAGGCGAGGGAGTGGGAAGAGAAGAAAGAAAAGAGGGAGCGGGAAGTAAGGGGATGGGAGGGAGAAAAGGAGAAGGGGGGTGAGAGAAGGGAAATGAGTTCTCTGGCTCCCCAAGAGGAAGTCGGGTTTCTCCTCAAAGGTAAGGATGATGAGTTCTCGAGTCCGTGGTCAACTGAAGTTTCCTAGTGAATCTGGAGTACCGTATCAAACCTACTTTAGGCTCAGTGGCTTAAACATCAAACATGTATTTCTCAGAGTACTGGACGCCAGGGCAGGCTTCCCCCTGCTTTGTAGGTACAGTTTTCTTCTCACTGGACCTCAGAAAGCAAAGGCAGAAAGGGGGGCAGCTTTTTAGTGTCACTTATGAAGATATTATCTCTTCATGCGGTTCCACCACCTAAGCTGATCCGAATCACTCCCAAAAAGGCTCTACTTCCTAATACCATTGAATGATGTGTGGGTTTTGGGAGAAGCACAAACATTCCTTTTGAAGGAACAGGAATGCCTGATGATGCTAAGCAAGAGGAAGCCTCTGTTATATCTGGGACAACAGTATAGTTTGTGAGCAAAGCCAACACACATGGGTTGATGCCACATGAGACCTGAGTGGGGAAAGGGTTGAAACTGTAGCACAGACAATTGACAACCAAAGACACTCACGGTTCTTTGGAGATGACAGAGGATGGGTAACATGCCAAGATTAAGGACAATAGTATGACAATTCTCCCTAGAAGCCACACCTTGCCACTTGGCAGCTAGAGACTCTGCACAAGAAATACTGCCCCAGAGGACCAGGGCCAGTGAAGGATGTTCTCACCTCTCCCAAATTTCAGTCTCTGCCTGCATTCTTCTCCATAGGAGTCCTTTATCCTCTAACTTTCTCGGATGTTCTGGACACACACATGTAGTTCTACAAACAGCATGTGTAGTGCTACTCGGATTTTGATAACACTGCCCAAGCCGCGACTCCAGTATCTTGACTGTTAGAAAGTGCCCACTGTGGGCTTCCAGGGCTCAGTGGTTCCATGTTTCAGAGGGCTTCTGGGTCAAGAAAGATTGCTGCCTGGCACTGGGCAGGTTGCATGAGTCAGTCAATTACCGCCTCACAGCCCATAGCCATCCACTGGTGATTCTTAGGATCTGGTACGTACAAGCCTGCCCTTCTCTGCCCTCTAGCTGGACACTTTCCAGAGCTTTCCACATGGTACAGTAATAACCAGTGATCTATTGCATCAGTTACTTATTCAGCAGCCCTGTGACCAAATTATCTGAAAGGGAGAAATTCATTCCTTTGGGTAGTGGTTTTGGAGATGCCAGTCCATCGTAATAAGGAAGGTGTGGCAGAGATGAGCTGTGGCAAGCCAGAAGGCAAGAAATGAGGATGTCCCCTTTATTTTCGTCCATTTTGTTTGGGGGCCCAGCCTGCCGGGTGGTGTCACCTCCTCAGGTGACCCTCTCTAGAAACACACAGACACACCCAGAGGTTTGCCTTGCTGATGTCCCATATGTGATTCTAAATCCAGTCACGTTCTCCACAGAGACTGACCACCACATCCACTGTGAGAAATGAGTTAGTAGCCGGCTTCCTCCCATGGGTCACTGTCCTTCTCCTGCTGAGTCTTTTGTAGAAACTCACAATAAAATGGATACCCAGGGGTCAGCGAGATGGTGTAGCAGTAAAGATGTCTGTGGCCTAAGCCTGACATCTGGAGCTTGATCCCAGGACCCTTATGGTGGAAAGACAGAATTAATACTCACAAGGAGCCTCTGACTCACACACACAGGCCGTGCCCTCCCCCAAAGTAAATAAATACATTAAAAAAATACTCTAGGCTGGAAAGATGCTACTCCCCAAAAGACCCAGGTTCAAATCCCAGCACCCACGTGGCAGTTCACAACTGTCTATTATTCAAGTTCCAGAAGATCTGATGCCCTCACACAGATGACATTCATGAAGGCAGAACATCCATGTAAATAAAATAAAATAAATAATTTAAAAAAATTTAAACATACTCATATGCTAAGCTAACTTTTCATACTTGAACAGCCACCTCTCTTTCTAATTAATTTAGGTAAGAAGATACAAAAGCCCAATTTTAAGAAGTTTGGGGTAAATTTTTAAAGTTCTAAGCAGATGAAAAAAAGATACTATAGCAGCAACCTCTTAAATCCTAGACAAAAGAACCTGGATTGGGCTGAGTGTCGGTCACTGTCACCGTCACAGACTGTTGACCCACCTTCATCCCTTCTGTCTGTCACACAAATCTCGTATATCTATGTGGGCAAGCCTGCTGAGCAGGTCAAAAGTAAAATGGAATGTCTTGACAGCACAACATGAATTGGTGGGTGGTCTGTGAGCTGGGCTTAAAGCCACGGCTTGGGTCATATTTGAATTTTTAAGATCAATTGTATCTGAGTTATTTACTCTAGCCAAAGTTTACCATTGATCAAAATTTGCTTTAAGACCAACTTTCTAGAAAAAATAGTAAAAGAGTACCCTTTTATTTTGATTTTTTTATTTCTTTGGTAGTACAGGGGTGTGTGTGTGTGTGTGTGTGTGTGTGTGTGTGCATGTTGTGTTGTGATAAAAGTCCTAATTTTTAGTAATCACATCAATGAGAAAAAGAAAATCAGAGCACACCAAACAAGAACTGCTCCCAGCGTGTGGAGTCCTGGGCCAGCAGGAGGAATTTATGTGATGGGAGCTTGCATCAGTGAGAGCCCATTCCTTCCTCTCTTTGTCAGTTGTTTTCCTGCCCCACATTTTCTTATAGACCAGAGCGGAAGTCAGGAGGTGGTATTTAATGCCTGCTGATCTATTTCCAAAAACTCTTAGTCAGGAGAGGCTTACAAAGCCATCTGGGATGACACGGGTGCTCTGAGTCTAGCCACCATCAGACACTACTGAGACTCGTCTCCAACCAGTCTCTGAGCCCTGGTAAGCGTGAGCGTTCATAGTCCCTTGTACTTCATTAGTCTCTCCACATGTCAGAAAAGCGAGTGGCCATTCTAGGTAAGTTTGCCTCTTGAGAGCCAGGTTATTTTCATTTTTTTCAAGAATGAGATGTCAATCATAAGGGGTCAGCCCTAAACACATTAAAATAAGGGCCATACATACATACATACATACATACATACATAGAGGGGGAAAGGGGGAGGAAGAAGGAGGGAGGGAGAGGGAGACTATAGAGAGAGAGAATACGTGCCAAAAATAAATATAGAAGAGATCATGAATTCTTGAAATAAGTAACTAGGGGACATGGGAGGGGCTGGAGGGGGGGAAGTGTGAGAAAACCGCTTCCTTCTTATTTTTGATAAGATGGTTAATATTTGGGTATGACTTGACTCCTCAGATGCATGCCGGGAGTTTAAGCCCCAAATCTATGCCAATAGTATTCAGTTAAGGTTGTACAAAATGGCTCAAGACTTCATGAGCTGAGTTTGTTTTCCTCTGACCTCCACACATGGTGGCATGAATGTACCCTCATCTGTAAAGATATGGTATAATTTGGGGGGGATTTTCTAATCACCTGCTCTAGCTCTCAAATAATAAGATGGAAACATATTAGATTTATTCAACAAGGTTTAAAGCACTGGAACCGGGCAGACATTGATCCATTCTAACCCTCTGTGTTAGTCTGGCCACTTCCCAGCCTTGTGCGCCCCAAATTTCTTGCCATATTGCTCCTACCTGGGCTGCTCCTGCCCCACCAGGTCAGTCCAAGGCCAACCCCTTTCTCTCCTTCTTCCTCTTTCTTTTTTCTTTTTTTATTTATAATAAATTTATTATAATTTATTCAGATTACATCCCGAATACTATCCCCATTCCCATCCTCCCTCTGCCCTATTCCCCTCCCCTAGACCTGTGACAGAAGGGGACATCCTCCCCCACCATATGACCACAGCCTATCAGGTCTCATCCAGATACCCTGTTTCCCTTTCCTCTGTGTGCCACTGGGCTTCCCCACCAAGGGGAAGTGATCATACGGGGGCACCAGAGTTCAGGTTAGAGGCAGTCCCGGCTCCCAGCACAACCATAGAGAATGAGCTGTCCATTGGCTATATCTGAACAGGGGTCTAGGTTTGCTGCATGCATTGTCCTTGGTTGGTGCATCAGTTTGTGTAGGTCCCTCTGGGTCCAGATCCACCAGCCTTGATGGTCTTCTTCTGGGGCTCCTGAACCCTCTGTGTCCTTCCATCCCCCTAATCTTCCATACCATTCTCAGCACTCCACCTGGAGTCCAGCAGCAAGTCCTAGCATCTGTCTCGGTCCCTTGCTGAGTAGAGCCTCTCAGAGGACATCTATGTTGGCTTAATATCCACTTATATATGAGTATATACTATGTGTGTCTTTCTAGGACTGAGTTATTTCACTAGGATGATCTTTTCTAGCTCTATCCAGTTGCCAGCAAATTTCAAGATTTCCTTCTTTTTAATGGCTGAGTAGTATTCCATTGTGCAAATGTAGCATAGTTTCTTTATCCATTCTTCAGTTGAGGGACATCTAGGTTGTTTCCAAGATTCTGGCTATTACGGATAAAGCTGCTATGAACATAATTGAGCAAATATCTTTCTTACATGGTGGAGCATCTTTCAGGTATATGCCCAGGAGTAGTATAGCTGGGTCTTGAGGTAGCACTATTCCCAAATTTCTGAGAAAATGCCATATTGATTTCCAAAGTGGTTGTACAAGTTTGCACTCCCACCAGCAGTGGAGGAGTGTTCTTTCTCCACATCCTCGCCAGCATTTGCTGTCACTTGAATTTTTTATCTTAGCCATTCTGATGGGTGTAAGATGGAATCTCAGAGTCATTTTGATATGCATTTCCCTGATGACTAAGAACATTTCTTTAAATGTTTCTCCCACTCCAAGTGGTCCCTACTGGAGACCCCTCACTAGATTGGAAGTCCCATCTTTCTATCAGTCATTGGTTGTCTGCTTCTTTATTAACCAATCAGAGATACCTGGGGAGCAATGACTACACAACATTGATACAGAAGATCCTTCAAAGAAACACCCATGTTCAGTCTGCAACCAGATCTCTGGGCACAGGAATCAGTGTCTGAATACACAGTGCACCAGACCAACCCCAACACTCACCCACACAAAATAAATACATGTAAAAATAAAATTTAATACTACTAAGATTGAAACTCAGCCAAGCCTGATGGCACACACCTACAATCCCAGCACTCGGGGAGGCAGAGGCAGGCAGGTCTCTGTGAGTTTGAGGCTAGCCTGGTCTACAGAGCAAATCCAGGATAGTCAAGGCTACACAGAGAAACCCTGTCTCAAAAAAACAAAACAAAAAAAGACTGAATCTCCATTTGTTGTGGTGGTGGTGAGCTTTGAGAAGTGATTAAAGACATTAGACAGGAGCCCCACGCATCCTGGTAGCTTTATGAAGAGAAAGAGGCCATATGATATAGCAATGTACAATGCCCCAGCCATGATGCAGCTCAAAGATGCTTTGCAAGAGCCTACATAATATTGTTTGGAGTTTGTGCCTCTAGAACTATGACCCAAAGCAAATGGCTGTCTTTATAAAGGAATCTACTTCAGGCATTTCATTATAGAAATGAAGAGATAACTAATATAATACAGAAATGTCAGGAATGTCCTCTCTTGTTCATCTGTCAGCAGATTAACAAGAGACGTGCGAGCCAGGCACATGATATGCTAATGTTTAACTCTCTGGGATACAGATAGATGACGCCTCTTGTGGGAGGGATCAAAACAGGGGCATAGGGAATATGGAGAGTCACTGGGTCAGGAGTTTCACCCTAGACCAATGGTTCTTAATCTTGGCTACACAAGAATCATCTAAAGAGCTTTAATATCTACAATGCCTTGGGTTTTAGAGATGAATAAGAGTGCTTGCTGTATAAGTATAAAGACCTGAGTTCAAATCCAAGCACCCACATATAAAAAGCTGGGCATGGCCATGTGAACATCTATAGCCCCAACATTGTGTGGTTTGAGACAGGAAGATTACTGGGGCTTAGTGACTGCTCCAGGCTCAGACAGAGACCCTGTCTCAAAGTAATAAGACACAGCTTGGCATGGTGGTGCATGTCTTTAATCCTAGCACTCAGGAGGCAGAGGCGGGAGGATCTCTGTGAGTTTGAGGTCAGCCTGGTCTACAAAGTGAGTCCAGAATAGCCAAGACTACATAGAGAAACCCTGATTCAAACAAGCAAACAAACAAACAAACAAACAGAAGAGGTAAAAGCGCTATAGCAGGACACCTAGCATCCTCTGGATTGCATAATATGTACCTATACATACATGCACATACCACACACATATATCACACACATGCTCACAAAATCCACAATGCTTAGTTCCATAGGCATGCAGGAAATGCATTGAAATGGCACAGACATAAGTATCGTTTGCAGTTTCCCCAGAAAGGAATGCTGAGAGCCTCTGATCTATAATAAAGCCACCTGGACCCAGTGATGCATGTCACACATAACAGTCCTGGCCAGGGTTTTGAAGGGTAAAGTTACAGGGTAAAGACAAAGCTAAATGGTAGAATGTTTGCATAGCATGTGTGAGGTCCCGAGTTTGATCCCTATTACCATAATAGCCACGTGGGAGTAGGGGGGACTCAATACAATTCATAAGCAGTAATCATATATGTATGACGGCCTGGAGAGTAGAGTATACACTGTTTGGGGACATGAAGAAATAGGGGGCGGTGTGGGGGGGTTGGAGAGCAGGCAAGGATAAGGCCGGCAGTGAGAGCCAGATCAATGTGGTAGGTTGCTGAAGGATTTTCAGCAGGAATGGGATCTGAAATGAGTAGATTGTAGGGAAGGAAATAAGAGATGCATATGCTACTTCCCAGAGACCAGGCAAGAAAGTACATGGCCCTGACCCAAGGTAACCAACCTCTGCAGCTTGCCTGGGAATGTTCTGCCTGCTGCATGTTCTGGTTAACCCTTCAGTGTCAGGCAAGCCAGGATAGCTGATGATCCCACGAAGACTGCAACAGTAGAAGCAGAAATGAGTCAACGCTTCCTGGGTAGAGAATAAAGATGTGAAAAGCTGAATTGGCTGGAAGAGAGTAAAGAGAAAGGAAAGGAAGGAGGAGGAGGAGAGAGGGAGGGAGGGAGGGAGGGGGAGAAAGAGGAGCAACAGCAGCAGCAGTGCTGACTCCCCAGTCCTTACCATGGCAACTGGTGAATGGTTCCTCACCATGGTGGTGGGGACACAGGGTTGAGGGAAGAGGCTTAGTAGGTCCAGGTGTATTTCAGGCTTTGTTTTCAACCTTCTCACTCTGTGGCATCTAAGCAACAGTAGAACAGACTCATAGTACCTAGATATCAATGAATGCATTGATTCGCTTACTGAGCACCAGGTACCAGAAAGCAAAAGAATAAGACACAAAGGTGCTGGCCTTAGTGCGCACTGAGCCCAGGGGAAGAGGGAGGAAGCCAATGATTCTATCATATTTTATTTTTAATTTCCCAAGGCAGATATTCATCTTTGTTCTTGTCATTTTTTTCCCTGTCCTAAAACCGCTGTATATAGGATGACCAAACACCTGCTTTCCCTGGGATGGCACTGAGTGACACCTGCTGTCTAGAATGTAATTTTAAGTAACGATCCTTTTGCCTCTGAGGAGTCCCCTGGTTTCTATGGTAAGCGTGTAATGAGCTAAGTATCACCAGTCTCTCTGTATCGGTTCAAGGACACTATTGATTTTCTGTGTTCCCTTTCATACAAAAGCTCTCTCTCCTCGCCGATACCATTGTTCAGCAGATATTGACGATACTCTGAACATCCCATGAGCAAGACAGGAAATGAAGCATCTCTCTCTCTCTCTCTCTCTCTCTCTCTCTCTCTCTCTCTCTCTCTCTCTCTCTCTCTCTCTTTCCCTCTCTCTCTCTCTCCACTCTATAAACCTTTCTCACCAAGAGACTGACAATTAATCAACCTGTCAGGAAGCTGGTTCTGCGCAGTGGGAAGATATTGATTGGCAGGATGCAAAGCAATGCCAGTGTGTTTTTACCAGTGAGTAGATAGACATCGTTTCATGTCTATTGGAGCCTCAATAAGGAGCTTTATTTGCTGAGTGGGGATAACAGTATTGGCCTGGACTACTTTCAAGTACTTTGAGGTGCAAATTTATGAACGTATTTCCTAACTGTAAAGCACCATGCAGAATTGATGAATTGTTTTTCTTTCAGTACTGAGTTTTGAAGAGAAATGATACATATAAAAATAAAAAAACATTTGCAGGCTCCTGAGATGGCTCAGTGGATAAAAGTGCTTGCTATGCAGACCTGCCAACCTGAGTTCGAGCCCCAGTAAAATGAGAGAAGCAACTCCAAGTTGTCCTCTGACTTCCTCATGCATGCCGTATTCTGCGTCTACCAGACACATGTGAATCAATAATAATAAGTAAACCTATCTGCTGAATGTTTGTAAGTATGATTATTAAGAACTAGCAGGGTTCGTACTCCAAAGCTTAGGACATGTCCCCATAGCTCAAGGTGTGTGACAATTCAGTTCTATGAACTCAACATTGCCGGAATATCCATATAGTTGTCAAGGACCTTGGCAGTGAAACGAGGAGGGTACAGAAAACAAATTAAGGTACGCAATCTCCTCCGGCGGCACATAGAAGCCCATCTGTTCCCGACCAATCTGCCAAGTTAGCAGAGTCTCAAGCTAGGCCTTGTCAGCTCCCACACCTGCTGGTGTCCAGCGAGCTGTCACCCACCTGCTGTCCTGAGGTAGGCTTCTACTGCAAAACTGGATTGTATTTCAATGATCCATCACGCTGAGTCCTATGCATCCCAGCAGGAAAAAATAAGTAGAACCGGGTCCCCAAGGGGCAATGGTCCTTTGTGACAGGTCAGATGCTTATCAGTTGGAGGCACTTCAAGGGTAGCCTTGGCTGAAAGCGGGGTGTCTGTAAGGCATTCAGAATGTCTGTCTTTCCAGGAAATGAGGGACTTCAATTCAGAACCATCTTGTCTTGGTGCATCATTAAATCGTCAGCAGGACAATTTAGAGAAACAAGACAAAATGTTCTGGAATGATCCTGGAGAGAAATCCCCAACTGTGTGTGTGGGGGGGGGGAAGTACTGGAGTGTTCACTGGGGACATGGGAACCTCTCCCTTCCAAAGCACTGAAAACACAATGGTTGTGGTTATGGATTCTGGAGCCTTCCTAATCCACTTCCACAGATGGGAGCTCATCCCCACTTTACTAAGTGGATTTAGAATTCCTCCCTAGGAAATGAGACATGTTAAACCTTAATATTTGACTAGTGCTGTAAAATTTCCTAGAATGCTAATCCATACCATCATTATATAGTATTTAACTTGCACATGGTCTAGATCTCACAAATCCTATTTCAGCATTGCAAAAGACCTATGAGAGAGGTAGGAGATGACTATAGGCTCTGGCGGTGCTCATATGAGAGGCTCTGTTTAGGGAGCCTGGGGAAGGGAAAGCCTAGGCGCAAGCAGAGAGCAGGTAGCGTGCACAGTTGTCTTCAAAGAAAGTTTCTCTATAGAGAGACAAAGAAAGAAAGACAGAGAGAGAGAGAAGAGAGAGAGAGAGAGAGAGAGAGAGAGAGAGAGAGACAGACAGACAGACAGACAGACAGACAGACAGACAGACAAGACAGACAGACAGACAGAACACAGGTGGAGTCTGGATTGTTTTGAAAGCTCGCCCCAAGCTACAGAACAAGCCCGGCCCTTTGGCTAGCCTTCCCTCTTCAGCTTCCTACCACATTGCAGTGCACCACCATTTTTGAAAGCACAGAAAAATCTCCTCTTTTAAAAAGAAACATAAAAATGTATATTGTAACTCCACTTGCCTCCCCTGTCTCCATCAATCAATGTTATTTCCTAAGTCCAAGATACACTAAAATCCTTCACTGAGTACAAATATCACGAACCATTAATTGGTCATTTCCAAAAATTTATCTTAATTCTATCCAGGGGTAAATGTTACTAGGATTTATTTTTACTCACAAGCCTGAAGGATTCCTGAATAGTCAATGCTAGAATTTTGAAAAGGTCACCTAAAAATAGAATTTAAATAGTGCAATGTTAAATATTGCCAGTAGAACACAAGGTCATGACTAAGAATTGCATGGACTGGACTAGAGGCTTGAAAATGTCGTTCAAGGCTCTCAGATTGGAAAGCCAAGGCCAGGTGGCTTTTTCATGGTCACACGCCATACCTCACTGCCTGAGGAGGGAGGGGGGTGTGTTTGTGAAACCACAGAGGGAGGAAGGAGAAATGAAGGAGGCATGAAGGTAAGTGAGCCAAGAGGAATTCCTGGAGCAGAACGCACTGGAGCTCCTAGGAGGGCTATGAGAAAAACCAAAGCTCATACCTTCCTCACAGTGGGCTCCTTTGTCTCACTCATGTGGTTTCTGTTATTTGTATACCATGGAGTATAGAGGGATGATGAGAGGAAGGAGAAA
>OU015749.1:14625253-14642701 GCA_907169655.1 Acomys percivali
AGCAGGATGTAAGAATAGATCTGATTATCCCTTGGGGATTGAGTGTGACTTCCTTTAAAAAAAAAAAAAGTTCCCAAGTGTGTTATAGTCAAGGGCTGTGTGTTCTCTGCTATACTCTGAATTTAGCACCAAATGAGACAAATAGAGAAAGCTTGGGTCCAGCTAGTCTTCTGGGAAGGAGGAATCACTGAGGTAAAATGGCTGGGTTTATAATCCAGGGAACAGTGCCACTAGGAAGAAACAAAAGCCCAAGCCTTGTTGTCTGCCAGTCTCTTAAAAGCTAGCTTATCAGAGGATGCTGAAGTTGAGTGATACTGAGAGATAGTGGCTGATGCAAAGGTGACCAAACACATCGTTTGCTTAGCACCTCCTCCCACAACCCCATCTTCTGGTATTTCCATGTTGTCCTCATTCTCTTCTCAATCCCTTGACCTGGGTCAACTCTACTCTGCAGATGAAAGCTAGATGGTGACATCATCTATTTAGTAAAGCCACATACTTTGTCATGTAATTGTTTCCCTGGCCAGGTGAGCAGCAGAATGGCTTTGTGACAACAAATTCCACCTCCTACTCTTGGCAATGTGCTCCAGGGAAGTTTAAGTCAGTGGGATAGGAGATCCACGCCTCTCACTGGCCTGGAATGCTCCAACTAGGCTAGGCTGGCTGCCCAGCAAGCCCCATGATCTGTCTATTTCTGCCTTTCCAGTGCTGGCATCATACACACATGCTTCCATGCCCAGCTTTCTAATATGGGTTCTGAGGAGTCAAACTCAGATCCTGTTCTCAAGCAAAGCACTTTACAGACTGAGCTAATTTCCCAGACTTGTTCACTCTTTGAGATAGAACATGATTGCAAAGCTACCTTTGTGACACTGCAAATGTGTTGGGGAGGGAATCACACAATCAGGCATAAGACTAGCCACCTTGAACAGCCTGAGCATGGGACATAATGGCCACACTAGGCACTCTAAAATATATATATGTAAATCACCCCAATAAAGAGAAAATGTAGAGAAAAGCCACATAGGGGAAAAAAACAGAAGGAAAAGCCATTGATTGCATCCTCAAGTTCTTTCTTGTCAAATTGGAACTGTTCTCTCTCACACACACACACAAAAGAAAGCCTTCTGAATACTTCCTTCCCAGACAAGCACTCACAATAGACAAAGCCAGTTCTCAGGACTTGGGACCTCTGTGGAAACTGAGAGCTTCAGCAAAACGGAAAGATGTGAAAATAGAATTCCCTTGAGGCCCATTTTAGAGTTGTTAGTGCCAATGTACCAGACGTAAGAACATCTGGGCCCATGTAAAATACAAGCATGCGAAAGAGCAGCATGCCACTCTTTGCTCGTATTGCACCAGGGGAGATTGTGCAGTTGCAGGACCCAGAGCATCAGGGTCTCTGCAACACTTTGCTGGAGGGAACCCCACTTCAGGGGGTCCCCAGCATCCCTACCCTTGCCAGATTATGATCCTAGAACTTGAGACCCAGAAGTTCCCTTGGCCAAGCCAACAGAGTTACACCTTCTTCCTCAGCACTGTGCTCCTGATGGGCCACACACAGTGGTATGTACACTTGTTGGAAGGGCATCCAAAGCATGGCTTTCTGGAGGTGAAACCTTCAGGCAGATGGGTACCTGAGTGTGTGCTAGAGGCCCCACCGGGTGTGATAGGCAGTTGGGGACAGCATAAGAAGGAGGCTTAGACTCAGCTTCGTCATTCCTACTCCAGTTCTGCAAAGAATTGTTGTCTTGCTTCCAGCATTATCTCTATATCAACGCATCTGTGAAGGTCCTGGTCCCATGTGCTGCTGGCATGTACTAGGTAGTGAGAGGGAGGAAGAGGATACAGCACCAGCTATGAGGCAGGGCCTTGCGTATGCGCTCCCTCTCTTCTGTAGTCATATCCCCAGAGAGAGATGGACTCCAATCCCAGAGCCCCCATCCCAGCCTCTAAACCAAACCCTTGGATGTGAACTTCTAAAGGAATTCCTTTAGCTCTGAAAGCTAGGGGAGGTTCTTTGGAAATCATTCAGTGTTTGTATAATTTCTCCCATACAGTGCTCTAGTCCTGTGGCGAGGAGTTGACTGAACACACCCTAACATCATGGCTGGTCCTCTCCACCCCTTTGCGGGGGGGCTGAGTAGCCCAGGCTGGGAAGCACCACTGATGAGGAATGCCCATCGTTGCACAGTGCTCCAGACAGCAGAGCAAGGAAGTGACTTTGTATATATGAGAAATCCTAGGGTAGGGTATCCTCTGTCTGTTAGACCATGACCAGCTGCCTACAGAGTTGGTTCTGGGTATCAATGCCCGGGCCTAGGGCTCTTAGAGCTGGAGAGGCAAGAGGACAAAAGCGAGCCATTCTTAGGGGAAGACTGTAAATCACCCTGAATGAATTCTAAGCCTGCCCTGACTTGACTTCCAAAGACAGTTAGGTGCTCAGCAGGCAGGGCTGGAGAGCTCTCCTCATGGCTGGAAGGACAGGGAGCTTGCGGAAAGAGTGAAGGTTATCAGACAGAAGCTGGTCCCAGAGTCTCTTACTCTGAATTCCCAATGTTTTTGAAACTAGTTTCTTCCTGTGTGACTTGCTGTGTAAGGGAGGACTTTCCACTCCAGATGGGTTACATGCCCAGTCTGCAGCTCCCCCATCACCCCATCACACAGGCATGGGGCTTTTGTAGAGAGCCTGACCGCTGCTCTGGTCCGAGCAGCTGGATATTCATCTTTCCTGTTTTTATTGTAACCCAAGGGGAAAAAAACTTGACAAAGGGTTAGGGCCTCCTTCCTGTCTCAGCCAGCCAGCTTCAGTGCCTCATCCGCTGTCCTCCCTCCCTCAGCTTTTCAAAGGTGGCCCTCAAATTCATTTGGCTGGGAGGAGAAAAAAAGGGGGGCCCTGGGAGGACCCAGATTTATGCTCAGAAGTTCCTGCTGTGCTCTCATCCTGCAGAAAGGATAAACCAGAGCCCAGGATGGTGCTACATACCTGTAACTCTACCACTTACGAGGCTGAGGCAGGAGGATTTTGAGGTTTAGGGCAGCATAGGCTATATAGCAAGACCTAACCTAAGTAAAACAAAACAAAATAATCAAAGCTAAGTGCAGATTAAAGTGTTAACACTTCTCAGAACTTCAGACAAATGGAAACAGCATTTTTAGTAAGTATTGCCGGTGAATAACGTGAGTTTGGTATAAGATATAACCAACCAGTGCCAATGGAAGTAAACTTGTAGTGAGGTCCATGTTATTGGGTATAAGCCAATACGTTTGATAACATCTAGCATGTATGCTTGTGTGCACATGGGTATGTAGTGAATGCATGTGTGTATATGTGTACACAGGTGTGCTCTCACATGTCAGCATGTGCATAGATGTCAGAGGTTGATGTCAGGTGTCTTCTTCAATGCCTCTCTACCTTAGCTTCTCAGACAGGTCTCTCACTGAGCACAGAGCTTACCTGCTAGAATGGTGGGCCGTTGAGCTCCAGGAATTCACCTGTCTCCAACTCCCAGAGCTGGGCCTACTGACATACACTGCCATATATGCCTCGTATGTGGGTGCTGGGGATTTGAACTCAGGTCTTCGTGCTTCTGCAACAAGCACTCCATCCACTGGGCAATCTTCCCAGTCCCACTCTTGCAGTAAGTTGGTTTTATTTTGTTTTTGTTTGTTTGTTGTTGTTGTTGTTTAGCATACAAATGGATTTAACTGTGACAGTTCCATACATGTTATGCGTTGCTCTCATTTGCTCCTCCCCCTTACCTTTCACAGCCATCCCATCACCTTTGCTGATCCCTTTCCTCTAAGTAGCTCCCCTTTCTGTTTTTAGGACATGTATATCCCATCATACTTTCTTCTTCTCCTCACTCTCCCTCTCTCTTTAGATCTCTTTATCCTGTCTCAGATTCTCCTTTCTATTGCAATGTCCTATACACACACACACACATACACTTATATACTTATATATATTATATATATTATATATATATATATATGTTCTCCACATATGAGAGACAATAGTCATGTAAATAGAATACTATATATCAAAAATGTTATGAATGGGAAACATAATTTTAGGAACGTAAGTACCCCGGAAGTACAAAGCTGACCTTGTAAGGCATCTAATCCAAAAACTAGATGTGATATCATCATGGTGAGAAGGTAATATTGCCAATGTATACACATAGACACACATCAACGTGTGCACACACAAATAGATGAATACACACATGCATGTATACACAGACTAATCTCCATGCACACACACGTTGAAGGAAGCCAGCCTTTAAAAGCAGTTGAACCCATAACAAAACAGAAAGAGGCGTGGATGCCATCTTGGGGCCACTATGAGAAGCCATTGTAATACCCACCCTTAACACTGGGTTTTCTAACACCCAAGTAGAAGTTGTATAATTTAATTTTTTAAATAATTAAACAACAATCATACTTCATCTGGGTTGGAGCGTCTGAGATACAAGGGAGTTTTTGCCAGGCACCACAACTGCCCTGGGTCTGTGACCATATGGATACTTCATTTTTCTTACAGCAAGCCATTATATCCTGAAAAACACACCAGCTTCCTCTCTTTTAAGGTTACTCAGTCAAAGATAAAACTCAGGCCTGGAGAACACGAAAATTATTTCTTAACACAGAGGCTTGGATTTGAGCCCTAGCTACAGTTTGATTCAGAGCCTGTTTGGTGACAGTTTAATGTAACTGACAACATTCTCATTGCCAAGCGAATGGAAACACGTATTTCAAAGGAAACCAACCGTCTGAGGCAAGTCAGCCAGTGTGTTTACCTTGTGGCTTGAGCTTCCCTAAGTTGTGTTTAACACCACTCGCCTCTAAACTAAGTTCGATGTGATTCGGTGGGACTAGAGTAGTCCTTGAAGGGCATCGCATTGTCACAGTAGTGACAGCTCTGGGTTCAGTCTCAGAGAACCAGAAGTAACTGGCAGACCCTCCAAACAGATGCTTAGAGACAACAAGGCCCCAGCACCATTGTCAGCTTCAACCTCTCCCATCAGCTCCCTCACGAAGGCTGCCTCTGGGAGCTGTCCTTTAAGCTCCTTTCTCATCTGCTCCTCCCAGTGACCACTTGTTCACTTAGTTGCAATTCCCTAACACCACATTTACAACAAGAGGCACATTTTTTTAAGATGAGAGGAAACACATTCAGGGTATGGAATTACCTTTAAAAGACTCAGAATTATAAAAACCAAATGGGACATTACTACCTTGCAAACTTCCTGTCTATTGCCCCTGCCTCCAAGAATTTTCAGAAGAGTAAAACTGGCCTCTGAATGTTTAAGAAATGGTCTTGGGAATCGTTTAGCAATTTGAGACTAGAGCCCAGGTTTTCTGGGTATAAAATCCAAGACTCTTTTTCCTTTATCAAGTGCTTTGTAACTGTCTTGGGTGTCAACCTGGTCAGGGTATACTACCATGGTGTTTAATCAAACAGTAATCTAGGCTAGTTAGGGAGGTGCTGTGTAAGGAGGGTAAAGTCTGCCATCACTTGACTTGAAGAAAGATTGCAATCAATAAAGTCAGTGGATGTCATCCGATCAATTAAAGGCCTTTAAAACATCCAGTGAGGTTCTGAAAGAAGACAAAAGCACTGTACATCCCGACAGCTGGGCCTGGGTAGTGTCTAGGGAACAGAACTGTAGGGTTTTTTAAATAATTTATTTATTTTTACTTTATGTGCATTGGTGTTTTGCCTGCATGTATGTCTGTATGAAGGTGTCAGATCCTGGAGTTACAGACAGTTGTGAGCTGCCATGTGGATGCTGAGTATTGAACCCAGGTCCTCTGGAAACACAGTCAGTGCTCTTAATCGGTGAGCCATCTATCTCTCCAGCCCCCAGAACTGTAGATTTTGACCTTGTCAGTTCTGATGAATATATGAGTCAAACATTTAAAATGTCTCTACCTCCTACCCTCTGTGATACACACAGACACACAGACACACACACACGCACACACACACACACACACACACACACACACACACACACACCTGTATCTATTCTGTTGGTTCTGTTTCTTGAGAGAATCCTGAGTTACAAATGACAAGCTATTAAAGAAGTCAATGAGATTCGGCCATTCAAGAGAACACGTAATATGGTCTTCATAAGCATTTGTTGGATAAAAGAACGCTTGAGTGGAAATCTTTCTGACTTGAGTCCTATCCAAGTAATGCCAATTTTTACTTTGAAGCACGGCAATTATTTGCATAAAGATGGCTCCTTGGAGCATATCCCCATCATACATGAGAGTCCCCACAGCTGGTAGCAGTAAAGTAAGATGCTGGAGAGAAAAAGCCAGAGACCTAGCAATCATGTTCCTGAAAATAAGCCAGGAGTTCAAAGCTCCCTTAGTGGGTCATCCAAAAGCAGTCTTTAAAACTTGCAGAAGGGATTTGCATGGGACCTATTGAGGCATATGTTCAAGCAGGTATGTTGGAGGTTGATCTGATGTATTTTCATGCTTATTACTGCTTGCTATCTCTGTGCCCCAAGATTGCTCTGTAACCTTGCCTAAATACTTATTCCTATTTGGCCAATAAAAAGCCAACACACCTGAGCAAATGGATAAGCGTGGCTACGGTTATCGGGCTTGTGGGAAAGAGATTGGAAGAGGAAGGGAGACAGGAGGAGGAAGAGAGAAGGAAGCCTGGAACCATCGGTTAGGTGGAGGAAGAAGCACATGGCCTGTGCGGATGGAAAATCCAAAGCAGATGGCATGGGATTGAGGCCGGGTATGGGATACCTGCCCCAATATGGGATGTAGTTTAAGGGATTAGTATCTGCCCTGCCCCAGGTTAATAAAGGCTATTTTAAATATAACAAATGCCTTGTCTTGATTGATTGCCAGCCAGTTAGAAAATACTGATGTAATAATAGTTATAGGCCTGATAATAAACATCATCAGGCCATACTGCTAAGTTAACCACAACACAGGTCTATCTAGACTATGCAAAAGAGAAGAAGAAAAGGATCTGCTATGATTGGACTGCCGCCACCAAAATTTATACTGCAGTTGAGGTATTAAAAGGTCAGGGCCCGGGGACGTGGCTCAATAGGTGAAGTGCTTGTGTCACAAGCATGAAGACTAGTGTTTGCATCTCCAGCACCCATGTACATGCCAGGTGGATCTACTAGCTTGTGTGTGGTCCAGACACTTCGAAGTTAAACATGGAGGATTCCTGGAGCAACGTGGCTAGCTAGACCAGCTGAATCAGTGACATGGATCCCTGTGAGAAACCCTGTGTCACTATATGAGGTGGAGCGTGGCATGGTGGCACACGCCTTTAATCCCAGCACTCAGGAGGCAGAGATAGGTGGATCTCTGTGAGTTTGAGGCCAGCCTGGTCTACAAAGCGAATCCAGGGTAGCCAAGGTTACACACAGAAACTCTGTCTCAGAAACCCTCCCCCCCCAAAAAACCCAAAACATATGCAGTGGAATGTGGGTGATGAGGATACTTGCTGTCACACAGCTGTATCTACACACATGTGAATATACATACACACATGTGTTCAAACCACACATGCACAACAAAAAGAGAAATGGAACCAGGTAAGACCTTTGAGAAGTGGTTCAGTCATCAGGGCTCTGCGATCCATTTGCCTGTGGCTGCATATATTCATGGGTTATTTTCTAATGGGGGCAGTTATAAACGCCAATGTGGCACTTGTGTGTTGTCTGCTCATGTGATAAACAGAAGCACATCAGAACTCCATATAAAGTCCCCATCAGCGAGCAGGGTGTCACCTATGTGTTTCTTTGGCCCCTAACTTTCAGTCTCTAGAACTACAGGAAATAAGCATAGTTCAAAATAAATTGCTCTCGCCAAATACAAATAGCCAAAACACCATGAATGTAACATTAATATAATTCCTGATTGTTTCATGGTTCTTCTTGCTGTATGTAATTTATTTTATATATTGTAATAATATAAATGTATATGAAAAAACAAAAATATTTTTAAAATAAATAAATTGCTCAGCCTTAGTTAGGAGTTTGCAGCAACTGAGTGTGAATTAGGGGGAAAATCTTTCTAGAGTGGAAAGCTGGTTGTAGCAACTGGCTCGTGACTATTTCAAGAGAACTTGGATTTTGATACTAACCAAAATGAGAAGTAGAAGAAGAAAAAAGAAAGAAAGAGACAGCCTGGTGACAGTGGCACACACCGTTAATCCCAGCACTCAGGAGGCAGAGGCAGGCAGATCTCTGAGTTTGAGGTCAGCCTGACCTACAGAGTGAGTTCCAGGACAGCCAGGGCTACACAGAGAAACCCTGTCTCAGAAAAATAAAAGAAAAGGAAGGAAAGAGGGAGGGAGGGATAGAGGGAAGAGGAGAGAGACAGAGAGACAGAGAGAGAGAGAGAGAGAGAGAGAGAGAGAGAGACAGAGACAGAGACAGAGACAGAGACAGAGACAGAGAATAGGTGTAGTGTAGTAAGACACTAATGTACAATCAAACTCAAGTTCATGGAAAATTCACTGGGTGGGAAGGAAAAACAAGTGCTTATAACCGTATAAACACCTTCCACCCCAACTGTAAAGATAAGTGTGCAAAGCCATTGATTGCTTATTGTCTTTTATTGCAGTCATTCTTTGCCTGGCTGCTGGCCTAGCAACAGCCACTCAAAGACAAAACCAGCGCTTTGTTCTTCAGAGCGCCTGGTGCCTAACAGGCCTACTCGGTGAGTGGTCCTGGGGAGTAAACACAGACTTTTAAAACGTCAAAATTTGACTTGACACCAATTTTGGTTTGGTTTTTCAAGACATGCTTTCTCTGTGTAGCCTTGGCAATCCTAGACTTGCTTTGTAGACCAGGCTAGCCTTCAGCTCACAGAAATCCACCTGCCTCTGAGTCCCTAGATGATGAGGTTAAAGACATGTGTCACCATGGCCAGCTGACACCAATTATTAAAAGCACAGAAGAAATAGCATGCTAATTGTTTTATCTGAAATGATTTGAAATTTGCTGACTATTACAGACACCCTTTGGTATCTATAGGGAATGATCTTTTTTTTTTTTTTTTTTTTGGTTTTGCAAGACAGGGTTTCTCTGTGTAGCCTTAGCTATCCTGGACTCACTTTGTAGACCAGGCTGGCCTCAAACTTACAGAGATCTGCCTGCCTCTGCCTCCTGAGTGCTGGGATTAAAGGCATGCGCCACCACGCCTGGCGCTAGGGAATGAATTCTAAGATGACCCATAGATGTCAAAATCTAAAGACATTCAAGTGTTTTATACAATGGAAATAATATTTGCACATAATCTACCAATCCACCCATAAAGATGACCTCAAGTCATCTTTGGTTACTTATTACTGACCACAGTGTAAATGCTATGTAGGCCCAGTGTGGTGGCACATCCCTGTAGTCTCAGCACTTTGGAAGTTGAGGCAGGAGGGTATCAAGTTTGAAGCCAGCCTGGATTACAGAGCCAAACTTTGTCTCAAAAAGATAGAGAGATGAAACTGAGGGAGGGAGGTAGAAGGAGCAGAGAAGGAGAGTGAAAACAAAGAAACAAAGAGGGAGAAAAGAAGATGGAAAGAGAAAAAGAAGGAATAAAGAAAAAGAAATCAAGTAACAGAAAAAATAACAGAGAAGGAAAGGAACGCTATGTAAGCAGTTGCTTTAGCTGGACAGCAGTGGCGCACACCGTTAATCCCAGCACTCAGGAGGCAGAGGCAGGTAGATCATTGTGGGTTCAAGGCCAGCCTGGTCTACAAAGGAAGTCCAAGACAGCCAAAGCTACACAGAGAAACCCTGTAGCTTGAAAAAACCAAAAATAAGTAAATAAATAGTTGGTTTATTTACTTTTTACAAGAACAAACCTCTATACATGGCCAGAGTAGATACAAACATCATGGACGCCACTATACACTGAATGATCCTTGGCAGGCTGAATAATAGTCACAGAACTTGTGGGTTCTGAATGCTGAGTCCCAATCTCATAGCTTAGCCTCAGTACAGAAGTCCTTGACTAGCCTTCAACTTGAGAAAGTAGCCCATGGAAGTACAAGATTATATATTTCAATCAGATTAGCTAAAACTATCTTATGGATATCACGTTCCTTGAAAATCAGGGGAGAAAATCAAAATGTTGAAAGTCCCGAATTCTGAGAGAAAACAGTAAAACCACTCCTGGCATTTTCTGCATGTCCTTCAAATAGCTCGGGCCTTGCTAATGTGACCAGTATCAGTGCATGCTTCTTGACCTGCTACTAAAAAACAAAACAAAAAAAAGTGAGGAAAACACACAGCCCTTGTTTTCCTCTATTTCTGTTGTCAATATATCACTCTTTGTATTACTAAGGTGTATTTTTCTTAGAATGCTTCAAGTCCTGTTTAAGTAGCAGTTCTTTCTGAAACAGCACTGGGATCACAAGCGCTGCTATTCTTATAAAGAGAAAACAAGGCATAGGAGGTTTGCTTGTATCAGGCAACCAACTGCCATGAAGTGGAATAGAAGCTGACTAGGAACTCTGGTGCCCCATACTTGACCACTTCCCCTTGGTGGGGAGGCCTTCTGGCACTCAGAGAAAGGGGAAGCAGGCTACCAGGATGAGACCTGATAGGCTGTGACCATATGGTGGGGAAGGAGGTCCCCTTCTGTCACAGACCTAGGGGAGGGGAATAGGGGGAAGGGGGGGGGGGGGGGGGAGGAATAGGAAGATACGAGTAAGGGGATAACAATTTAGATGTAATCTGAATAAATTAAGTTTTTTTAAAAAGAAGCTGACTATGGAATTGAAAAACACATTCTCCTCTGGCAGAGTTCACTTAAAAATGAAATTTTCCTAGTCTTTCATCTTGAGCCTGATTGATACATTTTCTTCTTCCAGAGAAAACTGATCTTGACTTCTACTCCTTCTGCATGCTCTAAAATGATTTCCATGACTTCCTAGGAAAATGAATAGATCGCAAAGATACTGGAAACACTAAATAAAGGCTAAATGATACATAAGAATGATAAGAAGTTCTATATCATAAGGTCTGCCCCTTGGTCTTTGGTTTCTTGGATGATTCAACTTTTTATGTATTAAAAAACATTATAAAATGGCTAGAGAGATGGCTCAGTGGTTACGAGCATTAGCTACTCTTCCAGAGGACCTGGGCTGGGTTTGATTTCTAACGCCCACATGGCAGCTAACAACTCCATTTAACAACTCTGTAGCTCCATTTCCTGAGAATCAAATGCCCTCTTCTGGCCTTCAAGAGCAATCCATATACATGGTGCAAAGGCAGGCAAAAGATTACTATGCATATACATAAAATAAAAATAAATTTGAAAAATACATATTATTAAGGTACTGGGAGCGTGACTCAGTGGTAGAGTATTTGTCCAGTGTGTTTGAAGAGTAAGTTTGATTCCCAAGAACCATTATACTAGAGTTTGCATCCCCAGAACCCATGAAAATGTTGGGTGAGCATGACAACCCACTTATAACACTCATGAGAGAGTCAGGGGACCTGCCTCAAGGAATAAGGCGCAGAGCAATCAGGAAGGATTCCTGATAATCAACCTAGGGCCTCCAAATGCTCAGGCACATTTTTATGATGACACATGCAAGCACACATATACATATGCACATCACATGTGCATACACTTGAAACATAAGTAAAACAATATAATATTCATAAATATATGCATTGTTTTGGGTCAAAAATAGAACTTCTTTGTAAAGTCAGTTTGTTATTTGCAAATTATGGCTGGTGGTGGTTGGCATAAGAATGAGCCCCACAGGCTCATGTGTTTGAACGCGCTTGGTCCACAGTTGGTGGTGCTGCTTGGGAAGGATTAAAAGGTGTGGCCTTGTGGGAGGAGGTGTGTCAGTGAGGACTGGCTTTGAGATTCCAAAAGCCCTACATCACTTCTAGTTAGCTCTGTCTCTGCCTTGTGCTTGTGGATCATATGTAAGCTCTCAACTACTATTCCAGTACCACTACTGCTAATGCCTCGCTTCCCACCTTGATGGTCATGGACTTGCCCTCTGAAAGTGTAAGCAAGCCCCCCAATTAAATGCTTTCTTTTACAAGTTGCCTTGGTCATGGTGTCTCTTCACATCAATAGAAAAGTAATTAAGAGCGCCTGAATCTCAATTAACAGTAAGTTAAAAGAGACTCAGATTCCTACCATTCTAGAGGAGTTGATGCATTTCCCCATGTAGTCATATATTTGTGTATGTAGACATGTACATGTGTTCATCCTTAGGGACACAACCTGCCTTTTTTTTGGGTCAGGGTCTCTCACTGAGCCTGAAGCTTGACAACTAGTTTAGACTGGATTGCCAGCAGCAAGCCACAGGCATCCCCCTGTCTCCACCTCCCCAAACCCTGGGATTTCAAGTGCATGACCATACTCAGCATTTTTAAGTGGGTCTTGGGGATTGAACTTAAGTCCTCTTGCTTGGACGGTGATCCCTTTACCAAACGACCAATATCCTCAGCCCGAGGTTTGGAATTTTAATTCAGATGATCTGATTTTTCCCAAGCAGGCAGCATCTGAGGAGGAAACGCTCCTTATAACAGAGAATCAAATCACACCTGAGGCTTAGGATCCCCCTGCGCTGCCATTTCCCACTTAACTGAGCATGGTAGGCACATGCTGGGTTTCCAGAGGGAGACTGTCCACACCTCCCCCCTCTTCCCTTCCTCCAGTCGCCTCCCCTTTCTAACCTCTCACTTCCCCCAGTGCAGAATGACAATACCAAGCATGTCGAGCACATATTGGAAAAAGTGTGGTCAATGAGTTATGTTTTCTCTGGAAAGGAAGAACCGCGGGTGGAAAGAGAACAACAGCTCAGATCAGGTTAACAGAGACCTTCGCTAGAAAAAAAAAATCCTCTCCAGTTTCCCATGGTCGATTCAGCACATTCGTTCAGCTGGCCCCTGTGCTTCCTGGAGTCTAAGATGTGTTCAAGTTTCCAGCATATTCAGCAAGGGCCATGGTGGACTGCTGACGTTTTCAGCTGAAGCATGACTTCAGGTTATACAATCAAGAAGACAGAAATTCTAACTAAACAGATGCAGATATTCTTGGGGGTAGGGGTGGGGTCTTGTCAATTAGAATCCCCCTTGGTAGCTCTTTGGTTAGATGGTCAAGAATATTGCCTATAAAACACTACGGCTTGGCACCTTTTATTTACTCTGTGAAAACTGGGGTTGGGGAAGCCAAGGATGTGGTTCAGTTGGTAGAATGTTAGCCCAGCATGTATTAAGGCCTGTCCGTGTTCAGTCCCCGCTGCCTCATAAACCTGGCATGGAAGCACAGACCTGGGAGCTCAGCACTCTCAAGGTGGAAGCAGGAAAGTCAGGAGTTCAACATCACCCTTGGCTAGGTAATGAGTTTAGGACCAGCAGGGGCTATAAGACCCTGCCTTTAAAAAAAAAAGAAAGAAAGAAAGAAAGAGTACAGGTGAATCAGAAAGGGACATTCGATTCTCTCTGTATAGCTGGGTATAGGTACTGCTGGGACCTGCGCTGAGCTAGTCCTCTGTACCTCTCTGCCTCTGACATGCCAATCTATGCTTGAATGGAAGTCATTTCTAACTGAATTTTAAAGCAGTGGTAACCTTGCTTGAAAGCAGTGCTTTCCATTTTTATTAAATTGTACACTTGTCTCTTATTTCTTACTTTGGAGTCTCTATTCCCTTCAGCTCTAAAGTGTCTGAGAGTTCTGCATGTTTGCTGTTCTCTGGAGTCTCTGATGGAAGGTTTCCAAGAGCCAAAGCTGTACAATGTAAATTTCATGGTTTTTATGAGGACCATTCATTTTGCTACATCCTCAGAGGAGCCAAAATACTGTTTCTCTCTCTCTCTCTCTCCCTCTCTCTCTCTCTCTCTCTCTCTCTCTCTCTCTCTCTCTCTCTCTCCCTCTCCCTCCCTCTCCCTCTCCCTCCCTCCCTCCCTCTTTTTCCCCAGTTGGAATGCAACTGAATATCTGGCTTGGAAAATTCCTGCCTGCATGCACAGGTATATCATGCACAACCCTGCACTATGATTGGCACCTTTTGAAAGTAGAAACCTGGCATGAAGACTTCCCAGTGCTTAAATGGAATGGGATGAGCCTTGTTCTGCCTCATTCAAGCATCCTCTGTGTTTAAGGATGTAAAAGATGGCTGTTTTGCTCGGGAGCATAAAATGGAACCAGACAACTTAAAGTGATGGCATAAGTCTGCAATTTGCTTTCAATTAAAAAAATGCCAAGAGGATTAGCATCTAGAATATATAAATAATCGTAAAAATTAAGCTCCAAAACACAAACCATCCCATTGATAAATTGGCTAATGAACTCAAGAGACAGTTTTCAAAAGAAGAAATACAGATGAAAAATAAGTGCTTGAAAAAGTGCTCAACACCCTTAACTGACACAGAAATGCATGCTAAAGCTGCTCTGAGCTTCCATCTCACCCTAGTCAGAATGGCTACCATCAAAACAAATGACCACATGGGCAAGGAGGCAGAGGAAAAGGAGTGCCTTGCACGCTGTAAGTGTATGCAGCTACTGTGAAATCACTGTGCATGTTCCTCAGAAAACTAACAACAAGACTGCCATATGATCCAGCTGTAATGTTCCTGATAGAACGTCCAAAAGACACTGAATCAACACAGCACCTAGACATTTGCATGCGCGTGTTTATTGCTGCACCGCATAGTCACAATTGCTAATAGAAGGAACCCGCGGAAATGTCCATCAGCAAGTGAGGTATACATACACACAGTGGAATTTTATCAGTCATGAAATGGGGAAAAATCGTGACATTTGCAGCAAAATGGATGGAACTGGAGGTCATTATATTAACCAAAATAAGTAAGATTCACAAAGACAAATGCCATATGTTTTCTCTCACATGAAGACTCTAATTTTAAGTGTGTGTGCATGTTATATGCGTGTGATCTTAAAGTAGAAAAGGGGGTGTAAGAGTAAAGGAAGAAGCCTTAAAGGAGGGAAGAGAGAAGAAAAAGAAGCAAGGCCCACTGTATTAGTGGACTCATGGTGCCTGTGGTTGGCTGTCCAAGCCAGTCAGCATTCTAGGATGGAGTGGGAAGGGGTTTATAAGCTCATCCCTAACAGAGGAGTGGTGGACAATTCATAGTTTGTGGAAAAAAGAAAGTTGGTTTTTTTAAGGGTATGGCTCCTTGGAAGTGCCCCATGCCCCATGCCCCATATTCAGAAGTACATGGACAAGACAAATTGGAGTTATTCAATTTTCATAAAAGAAAACATGAAGTTGGGAAGAAATGAAATGGATCTCAGAGTTGGAGGAAGACTTGGGGATGAGTATGATCAAAATGCATTATATGGAAGTTTAAACTTATTAATAAAATAGTTATTTAAATGAATAAGAGGGAGAAATAAAAACAGAGCAATGAAATGCATGTAACATGATATCAGAAGAGGATATGATCTGGGAGAAAGAAAGAGACCATCACAAGTGACATTAGAGGAGCTGGGGAAGAAAGGTGAATAAGGAGAGAGCAACATGGCATATATGGATATTAAAAATGCCATCACAAAGCCTATGACTCAGTTTATCAACTGGAAATTTATTCAAGGTTATGTCAAATCATCTGCTCAGGCAGGAAACGTGCCTAACAGGGCACTTGCTTTTATAGCTAGCTTAAGGTTCTGCTGTATTCAAACTTTAGGCCCATTAGAAAAAGATGGAGATAGCATTCTAAAAAGAATGCAAGGAAAACGAGAGAGAGAGAGAGAGAGAGAGAGAGAGAGAGAGAGAGAGAGAGAGAGAGAGAGAATGTAGCCTCGCAGAGTTTTGTTTTTTTTTAATCCCAGGTTGTTGTTGTTGTTGTTGTTGTTGTTGTTGTTGTTGTTGTTGTTGGGATAAAAGACTCTAACCAAAAGCAGGAGGAAAAGATGTATTTCACTGGACACCTCCATGTACCAGGTCACCACTGAGGAGACTCAGGCGAAGAGCTCAAGGCAGGAACCTGAAGACAGAAGCTGAAGTGTAGACCATGGGGAAACACACTTAGTGAATTGTTTCTTAGCTTGCATTCAGCTACTGTTTGCATACAGCCCAGGCCCACCTGCTCAGGAACTGCACTGCCCAGAGTAGGCTGAGACCTCCTTCCTCAGTTAGCAGAAAGCAAATACTCAGCAGGCATGCCCATGTGTTGATCTTTACTTGTAAGTGTATGTGTTTCTGCACATGTGGTTGCATGCGTGTATGCAGGTGTGTACACATGTGTGAGAGCATGTATATGGAAGTCACCCTTAGCATTCTAAGGTATCTAACTTTGATTTTTCAGACATGGTCTCTCACTAGCCTGGAATTTGATGACTACACTAGGCTGCCTGAGCAACGAGCCCCAGGGACCCATCTGTCTCTCCCTCCCCATCACTAGGATTATGAGTGTGCACCACCATGCCTGGGGACCAAACTCAACTCCTCATATGTATGCAGCCAGCACTTTGCCATCTAAGGTATTTCTTTCCCCAGTCTCTACTTGTAATTTTTAATGGAAAGAACATATGGCTGTGTCTGTCCAACTCTGACAGTTAATTCTCAAAGTCAATGACTCTTCAAAAACTTGCATCAAGACTGTGTTTCAGATAAAGATGATGAAGGAAGATAGCTGTCTCAAAGGCAGGCTCTGTACCCTGAAAAACAGTGACTGTGTGCATCGCTGCATCTTCACTCAGGCACTGTGAGACCAAAGGGATAGCTGCAAAACCAGCGTGTTCCCAAATACAGCGGTCATGCTAAGGTGGAACTTGTTACCCTGCATTTTCACATAGTTGACTTTTTAAAGTTACAACACACCCAGACATGATTTCCCTAGCCACGATTACTCCCTCTTCCTGTGTCGGACTGGTTACCCTCACGTAGAGCAAGAACTACATAAAAGCGTTGCAATATAAAGACATTCTCAAGAGAGGAAAGTGCGCTAAAGCCCTTGGTCACATGCGGCCTTTCTCTTCTTACTCTACCTATAGTACCGAGACGCAGCAGAATAAAGCATTACCACCCGCTTAGGAAGGGTAGGGGGGGGGGGAGGCCCTCCCTCCTTCTCAATCTTCTACTACCCCTCCACCTCCCACTCCCATCTTCTCAAGGCCCCTCCTAGGTTTGCAAGGCATCCAGAGCTTAAGCCTTCTCATACTCTGCCAATACTGTGGCCTTCTACACCTGTCTCTCCCACTAGAGTGCAAACAGCTTGGCAGGGGCGGGGCTAGGCATTCCTCTGCAGTTCCCAGGGCCAGCATTGTCTTTACACAGAGGAAAAGCACAGCAACTTCCAGTGAGAGCAACAAACAGAAGCATTTCTGTGCCCTATGAGATGCTCCACTACTAAGTGAAACATTATGATTCCCAAAGGTACCCAAACTAAAAAAAAAAAAAAAAAAGCTGAAACCAAGTATAGTGGTGCATGCCTTTAATTCTAGCACTTGGGAGGCAGA
>OU015749.1:14681860-14696481 GCA_907169655.1 Acomys percivali
AGGGAGGGAAGAAAGGGAGGGAAAGAGGGAGAGAGAGCCAGTCTTGCCTAGAGGATTAGGAGCACATGAAGAAATCTGAAAAACCGTTTGCAGTGATAGAAGGCAAAGACAAGGGAAACAGCAGAGTCAAGGCCACCAAGGCATGAGCTTCTGACAAGAAAAAAAAAATTCCAACAACGGCGGCAGGAGCCAAGTCCAATCCTTGACTTCCGTGAGGTGAGTCTCTAGTATCCTCAGCAAGAATGATTGACGTGAGCAGCTTAAGGTTCCTGGCTCCTGTTTATTGGTGTGACCACAAATGGTTACATTGCTGTTTCATGCTGCAGGGTTCTCTTTGTTTACTAAAGCAGTTTCATACATCAATCTATAATATTGCAAAGTAGTTTAAGTTCCATAATAAAATTCCTTTAAAGAGACCTGAAAATATTTGTTTTTCTCAGAAAATCTCAAGTTACCTAAACACATGACACACAAACTAAATTATCTACAGGGACTAGATAAGCGAAAGGAATAGAAAGGTGGTTTGAAAATCTCCCCAAACCAGAGCACACTGATAGGTCAAAAATGGCCCATAACCCCTACTGTATTATATGCAGTATAATCTGTATACTGTATTATTATATGCAGTATGATACATACTGTGTTATATGCAGTATAATCTGGTGTTTTAATCTTATACACTGATAGGAAATTAAGTGATTAATAAAACAGAATTGCAAAGGCTGGTAAGATGGCTCAGTGGGTACAGGAGCTGGCTGCCAAGTCTGATGGCCTGAGTTTTAGTCCTAGGACCCACATTGTCAAAGGAGGAAAAAGATTTGGTTCTCTGAGCTCCTCACTTGCCCTGTGGCACTTGTGCCAGACACACAAAATAAGTAAAATAAAAAGGTTAATAAAAAGTAACAGAACCCGATCTAGAACCCAGGTCTAGTTCCATGGTAATTCCGGCCTGTGTGAGTATGCAGCCTCCTTACCCAGCAAATGAAATACATAGTGGGCTAGCCAGACACGCAAGCTAAGTCACAACAGGCTGTAGTACATTTAGAAACAGTGACAGGCTTCTCAATCCACAAACCCCCGGCTCTTCTGAATTGTTTTCAGACCAAAACTACAAAAAAAATTAATTATGGATGGCTCATCGAATTGATATCACACACCTCATAAATGAAGCTCAAATGTGCTGCAAAATATGAAATCTTTTCTAAAAATATTAGACGCATTTATTGATTTACTTTGTGAGTCAGCACATCATGGCTATGTGTGGAGGTCAGAGATTAGTTGCAGGAATCATTTTTCTCCTTCTATCATGTGGGGTCTGGAGACCAAACTGTATGGTCTGGGGACCAAATTGAGATTTTGGGGGTCTTGGGAACAATCACTTTTAGTTACTGAACCATCTGCTTGCCCAAAATGAGACTTTGACTGAAATTATAACTGTAAAACCTGTATATCTATCTACAGAATTAAAAAATAACACTTCAACTACCTTAAATTTCTATAGATGGGTTTGATAATTGCTGACAGAAAGCTGGACTCCAATTATTAAAACTTTATTTGCAATAAGACTAAACACTCAACCACTCAATTCAACCTGAATCTTGAGAGTTTCCATTTCCTGTTTAGTGTCCACTCTCAAAATTAGAAGATATACATTTAAACTATTTCAATATAATAAGGAGCTAAGTGCTACAGTACAACAGCCTCAAACGAGGGCAAGTTGGTGGACCGGATGAAGGTGTTCTGATCGCCAATAGGGGCGTCTTCCTATTTTATCTTTCTCTTCTCAAGGAATTAATGTGCTCCTTTGTAAAAAGCAACTTCTGTCTATAAAGTCCTAAGCAGAGTTAGCTTTGTCTTTGATTTCAGCAACCCTTGCATATTGCTGTTTTATTTTCCTTCTGGGAGCACGTCATCTCCGCAGGGAGGCGAGTTCCTCAGTTAAGAGCGACACAATCAAGTTGACAGCAAGAGTAACAAAATCTAATACGAATCCTAACTCATTCGCCAACTTAATATTGACAGTAAGAATAGAACGTGTTTTCCAAGGGCCAATGGGTCCAAGTCAAGCTTTTGCTGAGGCTGGGAAGGGCAGGAGGGCGGGGAGGAGGAGGATGGGGAGACGCACTGACTGAGCCGCGTTTCTTGGGTGAGAAGTTATTTACAGGCTGCTTAGGTAACAGCTGGCCTGAGCGTGGTGCTGCCGCCATGCAAGCAGGTCACACACCGCTCACCTTCACAGTCAGCCCCCGGCCGCACACTGGCCTCCAGGCCCTGCGCCAGCACAGGGCTCGAGATCCAAAGCCCGGCGGCGTAAAGGGTCAGTAGGGAAGCTGGGCTGGTGCACCGCATGCTGAGCCCGAAACCGGGAACCGCCAGCACCTTCTGAGCTACGGTCGCCGGAAGCTACCTCGTGCGGGATGGTAAGAGGCAGGAAACAAGTGACGCAATTTCAACAAGCGTTCCCATTGGCTGTTTAGGAGAGGACGGCTCTTCCGGTCCTCTCGGATTTGCGCGTGCGCATTACGACCTACAGGGCTCTCAAAGGTTGGGCTAACATTATTGGTTAACCGATTAGGATCGTCGTTCTGATTGGCTGCGACTCGGAAGGCCGGCGCAGCGGACCGGACGCTGTAGGCGGGCGGGAACGTGAAGTCTCCGCAGTGCCTGATGGGCTTGTTACGGGGAGGTTAGCTGTGTCTGCTGAAGGCTCCCCTCGTTGAGCTGCCGTGGTCTCCGCCTCATGGCGGCGATCGGCGTGCACCTGGGCTGCACATCGGCATGCGTGGCTGTCTACAAGGTGAGACTGGGAAGCTGGCTCTGGGTTTCGTGGCGGCCACCCTGTTCTCTGGGCTCCGGGTCGTCGGCCCGGGAACCTTGCGTTCAAGCAAGTGACAAGTGTTGTGGAGAGTGAATGCGGAGGGGATCTCGGGCCCTCCGGGGTGCCCTCCTGGGACGTTAGGGCGGCTGCCTCCTTTGAGGAGTTTCAGGGGCGGGAAGGCCACGGGATACCAGAGGAGTCTCGGGGACCTCAAGCCTGCGGGGTGCACTTAGGAGGCTCCGGCCATAGGATGCCCAGAAGGGTTCAGAAGACGTCAGAGCCTCAGGATGCCTGGAGGAGTCCCCGGGGGCGGAGGACATCTTTCTTATAAAGATGCCCTGGATGCCAGGACCCCCCTCTGGATGCCGGAGACACAACTTATTTCCCAAGAGGTGACGGTGACGTCATGGGCACGGGATTCCCGGAGGTGGGAGGTCTTTGGAATTTGTGGGCAACCCGAAGCACTGTGGATCTGCTGCGGAGAGACGGGTACCTAGTTAAGAGTTGACACTGCAGTACACACTTGATGATTCTAGAACTGAAAACTTAACAAGGAGCCGTGGCTTTTTCTCCTGAATATCGAGGCAAGGAGGAACGATGACAAGGAATTTACCCTCTGCTAGCGTCGGATTTAAGCCTTATGTGGCTTATATGAAAAGTCCTAAGGGATTAGCTACTGCGTTTGTAGGAATGCAGGAGGGGAAGGTGTATTTGTGGGAGAGTCGGGTTACCATGCTTGCTAGTTATTGTGAATAGAATGTGTATATTTGATCCAGTTGACTATACAGAACTAGTGCGGGTGGGGGGAGTGCATGGAATAAAACCCTTTTATTAAAATCTAGGAAACTAATAGTGGCAGTTAAGAGATTGATATACTTATTTTTCTTTCCACGTAGATGGCAAAGTAACACTGGCATAAATGCCAAAGTGACCTGCTGTTGATGTTCTGAGTTAGGCAGGATAACCAAAGACAGACGCTGGAAGACTTAGGCTTTGCAAGAAGCCGGGTCCAGCAGGTCTCCGAGGACCGAACCCCTTGTAGCCTAGCAGGAGCCTTTTTATTGATTGTGACACAAAAGGCCTTTTAGCAAAGCAATTCCCAAATACCAAAACCTCTCATCTGATACAGGAGCTGTCTGAAGGAACCATTACCTACACAATTATCAACCATTGCAAGACTCTATTTTGGAATGTCTTGTGACTAAGGTCACATAGAGGCTCCGAAATTCCCAAAGGAAGAGCAAATCAATTAATCCCAGTGAACAGTCACTGATTATTTATAAAAGAGTACTTCAGGGCCTAAGTGGCCATCACTCTGGAGTAAATGGCCAGGTACAAGGTTCTTCTAAAACCCACTACAAACGTGCAGATGTGTTCAATGAGATTGTGTATTCCAACGTGAAAAGAACTAACCCTGGCATGTCTTTCTTTAGGATGGTCGGGCAGATGTGGTTGCAAACGACGCAGGGGACAGAGTCACACCAGCCGTTGTCGCTTACTCAGAAAATGAACAGGTACTCTCTAGGACCCTCGTTTGGGGGGGGGGGTAGGTTGTCCTTTTAAAAAGTGAAAAGTTGCATGTACTGTAGTTAATATGCTGCTCTTTTTCAGGTGGTCGGCCTGGCAGCAAAGCAAAGTAGAATAAGAAATATTTCAAGCACGGTTGTGAAAGTGAAGCAGATCCTTGGCAGAAGGTATGATATAAAGTAACTTTAAGAGATGGTAACCGAAAAAAAAAAAAAAATGTTCGTAAGTTCTAGGCATAATGCAAAACAAAACTAGAGAAATTGCAGTTTACTTGATGGTGGTCATTTCAGGGAGGACTCCCCGCCCCCAGTGGGTTTGCTCAGAAATTGGCTTCTTGCTAACAGGTCTGAAGTATTGATGAGTGCCAACATTCAC
The DNA here is from genome assembly GCA_907169655.1 of Acomys percivali. Lineage (NCBI taxonomy): Eukaryota > Metazoa > Chordata > Mammalia > Rodentia > Muridae > Acomys > Acomys percivali. The sequence continues at coordinate 14,686,581 of OU015749.1, forward strand.
TCTTAGTCATTTCTGTCAGTTACAAGTGGTGCTTTGTTTTGTTGTTGTTGTTGTTGTTGTTTTTGTTTTTCCCGAGACAAGGTTTCTCTGTGTAGCCTTGGCTAGTGTAGACCAGGCTGGCCTCGGACTCACAGAGATCCACCTATCAGCCTCCTGAGTGCTAGGATTAAAGGCATGCGCAGCTACCACCACACAAGTGATACTTTGGGCTTTTTGCATTTTTTTTTTTTTTTTCTTTTTTAACTGAGTGAACTTGAATAATTTTGTTAGAATTTGAAGTTTTCTCTGCATGGTGACTGAGTTCAGCAAAATCTCTTATTGATCATAATTTATGTAGCTGCTTTTGATTTTCCTCCTTGGGGCCCTTTGTGATACTTTCTGGGAACTGATTTTTTTTTTCCAGTTGGAGAAACAGCTTAATTAATATCTTAAGAATCAGGTCAATCATTTGTTGTGACTTTAATTACAAGATTATAGAGGCTTGTGTCCTCAGACTTCTGTCTCCTCAAATTACAGATTATCATAGTAATTAGGCCCTTTCATTTTCGGTGGAGTAGTAGTACTTGACAGTGAGTGCTTTAGCATCTGCTTCTATTCAATCCTCTCAACATCTGCATAGAGATGGGTTGGGCAGGCACTATCCTTTGATACTTACAGATAAGGACGTCGAGGCACATGGAATTTGTGGCTTTTCCACATTAAAAAGGTGAATTAGATAAGCCTGCAGGTCAGGACTTCTAATCCTCAGCTCTTCTATGTCTTTTCTAATTCATCTAATTAGAATATAAATCTTAGACATTTTCTTGTGTTGATTTTGAAATTTGGAGATTATTAGTTAAATTTAATACTTCACTTACTTGTACATGTTTATTTTATTAGCTCTTGCCCATATAGCATACTGAACTTGATATCACAGTATTTAGGAACAAATTCAGATTGTGTGTGTGTGTCTGTGTGATACGATTGCGTGTGTGTGTCTGTGTGTGTGATAACAATTATACTCCATATCCTTTAGCTTTAGTTATTACTAAGCATATTACAAATAAATTGCCATTAAATGTTTTTTGAATCATAAATGGAGAGTTGTGATAAATCTTGAAGTCAGAGTCATTGAGGAGCCAGTAATTTTTTTTAAAGTAACGCCCCCCCCTCCTCCCCCCATTTGGAGAGAACACCTAGCATATTATTAGGTTAACCGTTTCCCCCAGTGGAACCACTCTGCGAGACTGTATCTGAGCATCACAACCAGGACACTAATGTTGACTCAGTCAAGACAGAGAACATGCATATCTAATATCTACCCCCTGGAAGCCAGTGGTGTTCTGATTTGTTCCCTTTATGCTACCACGACTGTCATTTCTTATACCAGCTTAAGCTCACTTTTCACGCCTGAAAAGTTAAATCCATCTAGCAAGAATGTAATAGTGAGTCACATGGGTAGCACATAGCTACACCACAATAAATGAACCAAAGAGAGTAAAAGCCGAGTACCGTTCAGACTAGACCACAGCCTTGCCAGTGCTTCACCTGAGATAGTTACCTCACTGGGGTTATTTCCTTCCTCGGCCCAACTACTTAGTCGGAGCACTGTCATTTTTATAAAACATGGTCATATCAGGTCTCAGCCTCGGATGCATTTAGCCCTGTGTAGAAGAGCCAGTCCGTTTGTTACCAAGCCATGAAACCCATAGCCCAATACTTACCATGGATGGGTGAACTCCCGAAGCCGTGGCCATATTCCTTCCTGTGGCCTACACACAGGTAGCACTGTTATCTTGCTGCCAGAATGACCCTTACGCCTTTCCTATAACTCTCGTTCCCCTGTGGCCTTCCAGCCAGAAGTGTGCTCCTCAGCCCTGGCTTCTCAGCAATTAGCCCCGAGAGGAAAGACCCGGCTGGCTCCTGGAAATATGCTGAGAATACACAGAGCTTCCCCACGCCTCCAAAACTGTACCCTGCTGCCCAGGAGCTTGCTTCGGTAGCCTCTCCTTCCCAGCCCACTATGGCCACCACCAGTAGCAGTGCCGGCATCCGGTGGTCCAGCCAGGAGACACGAACTCTGCTCTCCATCCTAGGCGAGGCAGAGTACATCCAGCGCCTCCAGACTATCCACCATAATGCAGATGTCTATCAGGCCGTGTCTGAGCGGATGCAGCAGGAAGGCTTCCGCCGCACCGAACGCCAGTGCCGCTCCAAGTTTAAAGTCCTGAAGGCGTTATATTTAAAGGCCTATGTTGCGCACACCACTAGTATGGGAGATCCACCTCACTGCCCATTTTATGATACGCTGGATCAGCTTCTTCGAAGTCAGATAGTGACTGACCCAGACAACTTAATGGAGGCTGCTGCTTGGGCCAAGCACTGTGATCAGGATTTAGTGACCTCTGACACCCCAGGGCAAGAGGGGACCAGCACTCGGGAAGTGCAAAGGACTCAGGCAGCTGGCCGTGAGCGTATTTTGCAAACAGTTAAGGAATCAGATGAGGATTGTGAGCTGAGGATCAGTGACCGGATGCAAGAAGCCAGCGACCTTGAGTACTCCTGGGATGATGGATCCTCGGGTGCAGGTAACTCCCACGCATGAGGGATGGGGTCTTAGAGTCACTTGGCCCCAAATAGTGTTAAAAGTTTGGACCGCACCCTCTTGAGCATAGCTCTCATTTCTGTCTCATTAAACCCCCTTGTTTAGAGTACTCCTGGATTTTAGCTAGGATCCTAGTTATATAGTCAAACTCTTCACACGTAAGGACGTGCTCTGTCAAAGCACACTAGTTGGACATCACTTGTGCATGTCAGCTCCAACCCTGAATGATATGTCTGGTGTTGGGCATTATTTGTAATGGCTACTTTGGAATACATGGGGGAACGAATCGGATGGACAGCCCCCACAGAAAGCGTCTTGGGGAACACACAGGGTCAGTTTTATCAATGATCAAAGAAGCCAAACTATCCACATTATCTCCTTGAGAAAGCGGCCTTCCCAAGAACCACCCTGCTTTTGTAACTGTCTCGACTCTGTGGCTGGCTGCAAGCATTCCCTTAGCAGGAGTGTCCTCTTTGCAACACTGTGGCTTTGTTTTTCAGGGTGCTCTCAAGGGACCCCCAGCTGCAGCAGCTCCCACCACCTTTTCAGAGGTGCAGTTGCTCCCTGTCAGAGCCTCCCCATGACCAGCCTGAGTGTGTCGAGGGAGCCCAATCCCGGCACCAGCACCAGCCAAAACCCTCTTGGGGCAGCCTCCACAGCACAGCGTCCAGGCTCCTCTTCCAGAGTTGCCTTTGTCTCTGGTAGGGACAGAGCCCTGACCAGTGAGCCCCCTCCACGGTGGGCAAGGCAAAAAAGGCGCTCGGTGGCCAGGACCATTGCAGCTGAGCTGGCAGCAAACAGGAGATTGGCACGAGAGCTCTCCAAGAGAGAGGAAGAGAAGCTGGACAGGCTGATCGCTATCGGTGAGGAGGCCAGTGCCCAGCAAGACACTGCTAATGAGCTGCGCAGGGATGCTGTCATCGCCGTCAGACGCCTGGCGACAGCAGTAGAAGAGGCAACCGGTGCTTTTCAGCTAGGGCTTGAGAAGGTGCTTCAGAGGTTGATTGCAAATCCCAAAAGCTAGGAGCTGATGGAATGGATATGTGTCCCAGGCTATTTCTAACAGCTGCCTTCTGAACCCCGGCTCCAGGAGAGACGAACTGTTAGTACGCACAACAGTAGTGAGTTCCTTTTCCTAAGATCTTCCACTAACGGAAAGCCCTAGTAGACAAGTCCACGAGCTGCCTTTTTCTGGCTTCCTCACTCAAGTGAAGCGATTTTCTTTACCTCTACAACAGTCTCCTCATCTGTCAAGGGGGTCATAGTCCTTCCTGCCCTGCCTACCTCACAGGGTTGTTGTGAGGGTCCAGTGGCTTTTAGATGTGAAAGGGTTAAAGTTTGAAAGCACTATGCACATGTTCAGTTACTAACACATTTGCCCTTGGCTGAGGTGAAGCTGGGGTGGTGAATGCGGTAACCTCCGTTTTACAACATGCAGAAGTGTAGCCGTATCCCATGACGTCGCTGCTTGAACCTTTATCAGTTTAATTAGTTTGCCTCTTAGATTGAGATCTTAAGTTCTTAAATCTCTCCATGGCTCAACTAGGTACAATTGTATTTGTGTCTCCGTCTCCCACATTTTCACGGCTGTATCTCTGACATACCTACTAGCAAGCACTTAGTCCCGCCAGCTTCCCTTGCTTTGTTTCACTAGTTCCTGCTCTCTGTAGAGATGAGGATCTAAGTGAGCACTGTGGGAGGTAAATGCTTGGTATTGCTATACTTCAGTATGGGAAAATAGTGTAAGGAAATTCTTTGCATTTTATATTATTTGAGCCCCTTAAATTCATAAATTATGTGTTTACATTGTGCTTGCCATGTGAGCATGGAAACAACCCGGATTATAACTGTTTCCAATCTGCCTGCGGCTGCTTCTATCTATTTCTTACAGGGTGACGCAGGGTGTGGGCCCTAACGTGTTATTGAGGGCAAGTCTAGTTCCAAAGTAACTTGTTTTTCAGCAAGAGTTGGTAGAGTTGGTGGATGCAGTGGAAGGGAGCCGCACATTGTCCTTTAGCTTGGAGGATGCTAGGCAGCCTCTGAGCAGACACAGCTTTGTTTAAGCACAAGCCCTGAACCGGTGCACTCCCCTCAGCATCCCATTGCACTGCGAGAGCTGGTTCTTAGGGGGTCTTGTAGTACTCTAGAAAACACGCCCTCCTACAATTAGGAAGCTTGGAGAAAATGGGCAAGTATGTTGAGAGGTTTGGTTTTTTTGTCGTTGTTGTTTGCTTGTTTGTTTTTTGGTTTTTTTTTTTTTTGTGTGTGTGTGTGTTTTTGTTTTGTTTTGCGAGGGGGAGGGGCGGTGTACATTGTAGTCAAGTGCTTACATGGAAGCTGGAAATATAAATTAGTAAAGAAAAGGACAAAAAACTGTGGGACCTCCGTGGAACCATGGCTCGGTGGCCAAGAGCAAGCTGCTGCCGGAATGAGCACTGGCTCCATGAGCAGTGTGAGCTGTGAAACACTGGGGTCTGGGGGAGCTCCCTGCCCTCAGCTCTGTCACAGCCTCTTCCCCTTTTTGTGCCTCATTTCTTTTATCTCTAAGTTGAGGAACTTCTACTAGGTAATGTTTCTAGTGCCTTTCAGTTCTAATTTTTAGGTAACACAGTATAGGTAAAAATGGAGCAGCTATTAGTAGATGTTTGAAATACTGTTTACGATTGCATTTAAGGGCACCCTCTATAGTGTGATGTTTATTGATGGCGGCCATCCATAGATGCCTTTCTTTCATTGAAGTGGATATCTATATAAGTGTATGATGTTTCTTGTGTTTAGGCCATGACATGGAAAAATGCATATATTTTGTAACCAAATAAAACTAATGTAGATAATGTTTTCTGGAGAAAACAGAAGCACTTGAGGGAGACGAAGGCCTATGCTGTAGGAATCTGATGGTGACAGAGTATGTAAATGGGCATTTATTTGACATGGGAGAAATGCTAAGGAGCAGAAGTGGAGTCAAATGTGAGGGATTTTTGGAAACCCTAACGGGCAGAGTAACCAAAATAAAGGAATAAACTTCAAAGTCCTGAGGCATTAACAAGAAAACATACAGAGCAATAAAGGAGACTGTAGTGGTGGAGGCCATGCCCGGGAGAGCAGGCTGAGGTCCTGCTTGAGTCTCAGGCTTACCCATTACCTCCTCCAACAAGCCCTTCACCATCTGTAACTCTTCATCTAACAGTTGCCTGTCCTACCTACCTCACAGGGGTGTTGTGAGGGCCAGCACACTGACACATGTACAGTTAGATGTGTAGGCACTGGAACGTAACAGGAGTGGAAAAGGAGACCGCAGGGCACTTGGGTGCTGGTGCTGCCAAACCAGGGGCCCTGATAACCCTAAGAGATACTTGAGAAAGTGGACAGGGCATTGCTGATAAAATGTTGAGATACGCTGGTAGGACCGACACCTCCTGAAGGCCACAATGTGAATGAGGTGCTGTGTATACCAGCTTCGCACCTTTGTTTGTCTGTTACCTAACTTAATCCTGCTGTGTACAAATAAAGTTGACTTGTGTGTAGTTGTGGGTCTGTCCACTATTTTCTGATGGTAACTGATCCTTTGTCACTTTGTCTGGCTTTCTGTGTTGTGTGTCTATGAGTCTCCAGTGTCATTTATGTGTGTCGTACCCTTGTGTTACATGGGCGTCCTGTCCTCAGACAACTAAGAAATGAAGTTCTAAGAGTTCTTTCAGTTCCCTAAAATAGCCTTCCTGGAAAATGATCCTGTGCTATTGGTTAGTAGCTTACAGGCCATGCAGTCAGTAAAAGTTGCTGGCCAATTAAAGTGAATTCTGCTCTGAACACACAAGAATTACACGGAACAGGTACAAATTTACTCTCTGCACACACTTTGTCTTTTCTTGCGCCCCCTTAAAATATCTGGGATGAAGTTCATATGGTTTAGAAAATAGGAAGGCCAGGCAGTTTCATTGGGGTTGGGGGGAGGAGGATGATGAAACCCGACACTGTAGATCTTGTTGCTGGCCAGTTACACTATTAGCTGTGACTAATTCTCAATTTTTAGATGATAAGAAAGCTAAGATGAGCCTGCATATGATTTCAGAGTTGTAAACCAAATTAGCCTATTTTAAAACCCTTTCTGTCCCCTCAGATGGTAGGGGTTAGGGTTCTCAAATGACCCCTAGCCCGCTGTTGGCCACTGTTCATTTTCAGCTCCTATTCAGCCTTTGAGACTTTGTGTAGAGAACAGTCCGAGCCTCTTAGACCCCTAGAAAGGAGCAGACTGTTTTGTTTTAATTTCTACATGAAATTAATCAGAGCTCCCGTCTGTTTGATGAACAGAAGTAGAGTGGTTGTTTACAGTGTTAGTGGGAGGCTACTGAGGTGTAGGTGGAGTCACGTCCTGCCTTTGTCCCTATTAGCTTGTAAGTAACTACCCATCTCAGAACATTTCTCTAAAATAATCAACACCTTACCTGTCCCACTTGGTTTTATGAGGCCTGGAAATAGTGACAGCTGCATACACACTGGTATTAACATCTTAGTAGCAACCTTTTTTTTTTTTTCATTTCATGTAGTTATTTGCATTTTACATGGGGCATTAATCTATAATGTCTTTTGGTGTATGCATAAAAGAGTACAACTCTCCATATATAGAGTTTATACTTTTGCTCAATTTTGGTTTGTGGTATTAATTTTCATGTATAAAAAACAAGCAACAAATGTGGGGTTAGGTCTTTACTGCACCTGAGTTTACAGTCTTACTTCCTTTTGTCCTTTGCATCTGAGTAGTTGGGTCTTCTGATCCTAGGTGTGAAAGTGCAGGGTTTTAGATACAGTATTCAAATTCATTCAGAAATGTTTGGCCAGGTCAGAACAACAGTGAAGTACTTTCAAATGCAGCGAATAACAATTAAAGCTGTTCTAAGTCCTCCATTAAATTCAAGCTTCTGTGCTACGATTGAACAACTTAATAATTTAGTTGATGTTTCTATTCAGTGGTGTGAAAAGTAACAACTTCTTTAAACCTTACATATCTACAATATTTTTTTTAATGCTGAGGTATCTTTATATCTCTTTATGAACAGCTCTGCCGACCCTCAGGCTCAGAAATACATCTCGGAAAGTAAATGTTCAGTGAGTATGGATCTTTCAATCTCTCACCTACTCAAAGTCATTAATTGTCAAAGGTCATGACATCCAGTACAAACTGAAATTCATTTACAGTTTTTATTTATGTTTGGTATTATTATTATTATTATTATTATTATTATTATTTTAGGTCATTGAGAAAAATGGGAAATTGCGGTATGAAATAGATACTGGAGAAGAAACAAAGTTTGTTAATCCAGAAGATGTTGCCAGACTCATATTCAGTAAAATGAAAGGTACTACGCAAAAGTTAGCTGCTAACTCGGTTGGTTTTGTGACTTCCCCTGGAGCTGGAGTTAGAAGCAGTTGTGAGCTACTTGATGTGGGTGCTGGGAATTGAACTCAGGTCCTCTGCAAGAACAATGCATGTTCTTAACCACTGAGCCACCTCTCCAGCCCCCAACTGTTAACTTTAAATGATCCCTTAACTTAACTTTAAAAGAGTTGGGACAGTGATTCCCAGTGGAGACAGACACATGCTTGGGGCTTGCTGCCTGGCTGGCCTGGCCTACTTGTAGAGTTCTAAGCAAGTTAAAGACACACACACACACACACACACACACACACACACACACACACACACACACACAAAGATTTGAGAAGGGAAACAGCAAGTGAGTCCATAAATTAGCAGTTAAAACTAAAGTAGATTTTGCTTGGCTCTGGCCTTAACCTTCCCTGTAAAGACAGGGCATACCTGAAATGCTTGGGACCAGAGGTATATAAAATTTCAGAGATTTTCAAATTTGAAGATATTTATCTAGGATCTGCCAGTTAGGAATACCTAATCCGCGGGTGGAGTTGTGGCATACATCTTTAATCCCAGCACCTGTGAGGCAGAGGCAGGTAGAGCTGAGTTCTAGGCCAGCCAGGGCTGCTCAGTGAGTCCCTGTCTAGTGGCAGAGGTCGGGCTAATCCCTAGTCCCAAATTCTGAACTTCAAAACTTTCCAAAACCAAAAACTTGTTGAGAATTGCTTTGAAACACTGCGGTTTCCAGATGTTCAAGCTATAGTGTGAAAGGGTTGGGCCAGGTTCCTTATAAGGAATGGTGGTGTTGGCACAGTCTTTTTTTTTTTTTTTAATAATTTCTTTTTATTTCATGTGCATTGTTGTTTTACCTGCATGTACATCTGTGTGAGGGTGTCAGGTCCCATGGAACTGGAGTTACAGACAGTTGCGAATTGCCAAGTGGGTGCTGGGAATTGAACCCTGGCCCTCTGGAAGAGCACTCAGTGTTCTTAACTGCTGAGCCATCTCTCCATGAGCTTTTTATCCCAGCAGGCAGATCTGTACAAGATGATCTCCCTGAGTCAGCCTGATCTATCCAGCGAGTTCCAGGATAGCCAGGGCTACACAGAGAAACCCTGTCTTGGGGAAAGAAAGAAATCTTGTGAGAGGCAAGGCAGTCCTTATTTGGCGTCTCTTCACATGAATGTCTTTGAAACTAGTTCCCTGGACCCATCTAACTTAGATTTCTGACAGCCCAAAGCTGAAGAGCCTGGGTTGTTGGAAAGTGCCTGGTTCTGGGTCCACAAACCATCATGAAAACCATAAGAAGCAGTGCATGACTTAAGAGCCACAGGAGGGAGTGGACAGGAGTGGGGTGGGGCCAGAATTGGGGCCAAGGTTTAGTGAGAAAAATCTTTGGCTTCAATTAGGAAACTACAAGAAAGTTACATCGCTTACAGTGCACATCACAATATATTTATTCGTGTTTGCTTTTCAATGTACAGAAACGGCACATTCTGTCTTGGGCTCAGATGCAAATGAAGTAGTTATTACTGTGCCATTTGATTTTGGAGAAAAGCAAAAATCTGCTCTGGGGTAAGTGTAACTCTCTTAACTTAGTGAGTTAAAAAAAATACATTACACTCAGTGATAAAATGTAAAGTTACTTTTGGAGATTGCTTCCGCGGTACAGTGGCATTTTGTAAATATCTCATGGTAATGTCTCTAGTGTTTCTTTTTCTGAAAAGAACTTAGTATTAGATGCCCTGTGCCCTCTTAGCTGTTTTGATTGGGAACTGTTTTAACTACCAGGTTAAACTGTTGTTTATGAATCAGTTTGCCTGTTTCATGTAATTGAGGCTTATGTTGGAAATGCATAAGAATGTTGTAAGAAAAAGAAAAAAAAAGGAAGTGATTACTGAATGAAAGGAAGTTTATTCCAAACCACTGGGAGTGCCTCTCAGGGAAGC
>OU015749.1:14701481-14778543 GCA_907169655.1 Acomys percivali
AACTTTCCATTCATTTAATGGAGATTTCTGAGTTTTTTGCTGTTCGTTAATAAAATGTAGTAACTTTTTAAAAAACACTTGAATATGAAATGAGGCAATACAGTTTTCATGGATGGAATCTGTCTCAATATTACATGTCAGTGTGCAACTTTTTTAGAACAGGCTGGATATTATTATAACATCATCTCCTTCACCTCAGTAGTCAATAATCATGAATTGTTACATGAGTGTATAAGCAAGGGTCAAACATTATTAACCTACAAAATTGTACAATGGCACTGAGTAAAGCATTTTAAACTATTGAACATATTTACTATTCAAATGCATCTGTAATATCTTGACTCATTGTTATTACCTGGAATATAAAATTCAATGAGGCTACTCCAAAAATAATTCTGTTTTTCTTTATTAAAAGTCACATATGTAAAAATAAACATGCTACAGGAAAAAAATAACATCATCTCAGACAGTAATGGGAAGTAACTAGGAATAATTGTTAACATTTGGACACATGAAAATAGAAAAATTGTCCAAATGGTGATTTTATTAGGGTCAGTGGATTTACTACTGTTGGGCATGCCATGTATTTGTGTATTTTCTTAGCTATATTTTGGATGCTTATGGGTCAGTCATGAGCAAGATGATCCTCCCTTTGAATTGGATATTAAATATTTTCAGACATGTAGGTAAATAACTCGGGAACACACACACAGAGACAGCTTAATAGCCTGTCACTCTTCTGAGAAGCCAGACAGCACTAAGTCTTTGCTCTGCCCTCTTCTCTCCCACCCACGGTCACACCTGCACATACAGAGCAAGATTTGAACTTCTTTGTTCTCCGCTCTTTAACAAATGCATAGAAGCCGTCCGAGAACTCTTATGTCAAAGTGGATTTACAGCAGATGATATTAACAAGGTAACACTTTATCCTTTCTTAATTTGTTTTAGGAACAATTTCAGATTCAGAATTTAGGGAATAACAGTGTAGAAAAATATTTTATTTATGTTTCTGGACTTTTGTTAATGTTTAATGATCTAGTAAACTCACATATGTATGTGTATATTCTGTTTCTTCACCCACAAAAATTAAACCCAGAATAATTCCCCTCTAGTATATGTTTATCCCTATGTGAGACAGACAGATACTGAAGTGTGTCCTGTGACCATGCACTGTGCTTGTTAACCACTAGCCATCAGCTCTGAGGTAGACACTGCCATCTGCCCCAGTGTGATAAGCTGAGACTCTCAAGTCCAGAGACGAAGCGATTTCCCGAGGACTTTGAGGATCGTTTCTGAATTTGGGGGATAACTTACAGGAAGATGGGCAGCTGTGTCATGGGAAAGCCCTCAGCAGCATGGATGACAGCTCTGCCTCCCTGGAGCACCTGCCCACTAGTAGCAGCCCTCCCAGGATGCCTGCTGTCCCCCAGGAGGGCTACTCCTTTATGACCTGAGGGTGGGCTCTGACCTTCCCTCTGGGGCCTGTGGAGGAATGTCTTGAGTGGATGTAACAACTGTCAATAAAGCACTGTTTAGCCAATAAGCTGGGCAGAAGGACAGGAAGTGGAAGGCGGGAGTTCATGGAGAGGGGGCGGAGCCAAGTTTGACAGTTTAGAGAAAGAAAGAAGACAGGGAAAGAGAGAGAAATCTCCAAGGATCATAGGGGCAAGTGCTTGGGATATATTTATGTTATGAGGTTTAGTGTAGTTTATGTTAGTTTACGAGTAGATGAGAATCCGTTTAGTTTCTGCCTGGCTCATAGTGCTGGCAACCTTAAAGTACATTTCAGTGGAAACAGATGCTCAATCGCAGCTTCATTGTCTGGGCCGTGCTTTCTTCTGAGAACCTGGCAAGACTTCCCAATGGAAGTAAGGAGTGTAGCTGATTCTGAGGGTTCGTGGGGTCGGTGGCTGGAGTGTAACCCAGGGAACACTGAAGCCTACTGTAGACGGTCAGTTCCTGTCTTCATTTGTCTTGGGGTTCTGGCATGTCATTGTCACTACAGTACAACTCTGAATTGCTTAAGCCTTAGACTGTTGTTATGGATATACAGGTTTTTAAGAATTAAAAACCCAGAACTGTCTCTCGTCGCTTGCCCTTGCTGCAGTAAGAACTGCACTCTCGGTGCCTTTTTAGAGTAAGCATTTGCTTGCTTGGGTTGCCTGTGAGTGGCAGACAGTGGCTGGAGCTCTGCTTCTGTGGTTGTTCCCTTGGCTTCACAGTTGTAGGACGTAGGTTATAGGAGCAGCCATGTGCAGTTCCCACCCCCTTGGAGTGGAGAAAGAGGAGGAACACACTTGAGAACATCTGCCACCCTGCTTCTGTTTACATGTGGTATGACCGTGTGCACCGTCGGGCTCCTAGACAGGCCTGACAGGATGATGGCCAGCCTTCTTACAGGGAAAGGGAGTGGACCATTGGCCTTTATAGGCATTAAGACATTTACTGTTCACGGGTGCACTGGAGGTCAGCATCTTCAGGTGTTCTTTTACAAACCGCTGAGACCTCAGTAGCAAGAACAAATAATTAGTGCCCTGCGTTGTCGGCACGCACCAGGAATTGTAGTACTTGGGAAGACGGAGGCAGGAGAGTTAGGAGTGCAGGGTAGTCCTTCAATACAGAGCGTCCGACATGAGGCCAGGCTACATGAAACCCTTGCTACACCTCAGCCTCCTCCAGGTCCTGCCTGCCCCTTACGCGCTAAAAAAGGCAGTGAACCATGTTACTGTACAGACTACAGTGTAAAGAAAAGCTATTTTCTATTCAAATGTAAGTTTAGAGAAGAAACTCCATTTCTCTGATTTGTTACTTAATAATTTATTTAAAGTAAAACCTAGTTTTTTAAATTAGTAGACTGCTTACTGTCAATAGTAATGCTATGTAGCTTTCATCCTAAAATGAAATATTAAAGGACAACATTTTCCAGAGTTTTTGGGTTTGTTTTTTTGTTTGGTTATTTGGTTGGTTGGTTGGTTGGTTGGTTGGGAGGGGGAGTTACAGTTTACTAATACAGCTTTTTGTTGAATATGAGAATTTTTAAGACATTGTACATTTTTGTTCTGTATTTACTAGGATGATAAAATTTTAGGGAAATTTTTTCTTCTTAAAGGCAAACCCACTGTAAAGAACAAACCCTGGCACTTCTCGCACCTCCCTTGCAGATAGGTGCGGTGCTCCTTGTCACACCCTGCCTGTCCAGGAGCCTCAGGGTTCTGCGCTTCTGTCACGTTGGCGTTTGATGATTAGATAAGTGGCTGGTTTCCCTGACCGAGCTGTGTGTGGTCAGCACTCTGCAGGTCCAGAGTCTCGGGTGCTGATGGGACGAATCAGGATGAACCTGGGGATTTACAGAGCACCTCTACGTGAAGTGCTCCAGAGATGAGATTTAGTCAAATAGATACTAAGAGCTTAAAGCAGAGTTCTGTACTAACGTAAAATATCTTTCCCCATCAATGCTAAAGCAAAAAAAAAAAAAAATCTATAATGTAGTTTTCTTATGGAGAGAGTTAACAATATTGGTTACAAAAATGTATGTAAACATCTTTTATAAAATATTGGGATAGCTCAGAATGTTAATTATTCCTCCTGTTCAGTTGATTTAATGCTTAAACTTTGTACCACAGCACTCATAAGCTCTGTATCGTATAGTATGGTTTTGTATCTTAAATTTGTTTAGAGGAAAAGATATATTAAGTTCGTTTGTTTGTTAGGTAACATGTCAAACAAGGGCTCTTGTGGTGCAGTCTCACCCCGCTCTTCCTGTCTCAGGTTGTGCTGTGTGGCGGCTCCTCAAGAATCCCAAGGCTGCAGCAGCTGATTAAAGACCTCTTCCCAGCTGTGCAGCTGCTCAACTCCATTCCTCCAGATGAGGTCATCCCTATTGGTGCAGCCATAGAGGCCGGGATTCTTGTTGGGAAAGAGAGCACATCAGGCGACGACTCTCTCATGATAGAGTGTTCAGCCAAGGATATTTTAGTTAAGGTATGTTTTGTTTTCTGTGCATTTACATAAAGTTACTACAAATTAATTGCTCTAAGTATTTGTCTATATAGTAATGTGTAATAAGTCCTGTAACAGGTACAGGAAGAACTTGAAATTTAGACTAGTAATTACATTGTTATGGATTCTTTATACAGTCTCACTACATATCTATGGAACCTGTTAATTTCTAAGAAGATAAAGAACGACTTTAAACACCACCTTCTAGCATATGTAGAGAGAACTATATATCAGAATGTAATTAAAAAGGGAGGTGGAATTAGGGTTGTGCCTGTGTTTCCTCTGCCTACTTTGTGGACTGTCAGTGAGGACTATATATCCTCCACAGCAGGAGTGACGGGCTATATTCAATTGTAAAGATAAAAAACAGAGTGTTTTCCTGCTCCTTAGGGGGTTGATGAATCAGGTGCCAACAGATTCACAGTACTGTTTCCATCCGGGACTCCTCTGCCAGCTCGGAGACAGCACACCCTACAAGCCCCTGGCAGCATAGCGTCTGTCTGCCTTGAACTCTATGAGTCCGAGGGGAAGAACTCTGCTAAAGAAGAGACCAAGTTTGCACAGGTAAATAAATACTGGACACTATCACTTTGCCTTAGGCAAATACTTGGCGCTTTCTTCCGAAGTTGGTCCAGTTAACCTCCTATTAATACAAAAGATAGGTAGTCTGTAACATCCTTATGAATAAATTGCTTCTACTTACTCATTTTTCCAAAGTGAGAGAAAATAAGTGATCTTTCGTTTGAAAGCATAAGAACAAAGTCAGTCTGTGTTTCCACTGTTTCTCTGCCTTTTGGCTCATCATAGTAATCAGGTAACTGGAAGAAGATGAAATTTTCCATTTGGTAACTACCAGGTGACTGATGAAGTAATGTTCAAACAGGGTCACCTGCCTCAAGTTGCCCTCTGACCTCCACATGCCTGTCAAGGCTCGAGCCCACACATGTGCACACACACACACAAAGTAAGATAAAATAATTTTTTAAAAAGAAAATTGAAGGCTGGGCAGCAGTGGCCCACACCTTTAATCCCAGCACTTGGGAGGAGGAAATAGGTGGATGTCTCGGAGTTTGAGGACAACCAGAGCTACACACAGTGACCCTGTCTCAGGAAAAAGAATAAAGGGAATTGCAGGAGTGTGTGGCACTAAGCTGGGAAGAGAGTGTTCCTGTCTGTCCTGTGCCTCCTTTCCAAATGAGGCACTGGTCAGTGACTCATAAAATCATCAAACTTGATCTTTACAGAGGCTGGGAAGCAATGCCAAACTCCTAACTTGGCTGTATTGGAACACCAGTCTTTCAGAAACTGAGAAATGATAGACTCTCATAACACTCATTACTGACAGATGTTACCAAAAACTCTGTATATTCTTTGAAATGGGTAGCATTCTAAGGATGCACGCAAAGTATGCTTGAGGGTAATCTGTGCTACTGTGGGCATTGGCTTAATTCCCTCCCCTGAAAGTAGTCTGATTTTTGAGGACAGTACTTCTTGACAGCAATCATGTAAATTGGATGTGACACAATAAAGGGACAAATACATTAATTGTCCTATATATTCTCCCTCTAAATGAGATATTTATACTTAACAAGACTTAGCTCCCCAACCTCTGAATTCTCTTTAAATGGAAGGATAATTGAAAACTGTCCCATTTTAAAAGGTTTGTTTTAGTTAAAAACTAAACTTTGAGCTGGGTGTGGTAGCCACGTCTGTAATCCCAGCACTCAGGGAGGCAGAGGCAGGCAGATCTCTGTGAGTTTTGAAGCCAGCCTGGTCTACCAAGCAAGTCAGGACAGCCAAAGTTACACAGAGAAACCCTGGCTCAAAAACCAAAGAAACCTAAACATTGATCCTTTACAGTAAAAAAGTACTGAATTATCTTTGTTTTTTGTTTTGTTTTTGCATGGACAGGTTGTGCTCCAGGATTTAGATAAAAAAGAAAATGGATTACGTGATATATTAGCTGTTCTTACTATGAAAAGGTACAAAATTAAATGTTTGCAGTAGTATGAAGATTCTCTGAAATTGGGTTCCTTTATAGTTTGGCTAATTAGTATGACTCTGGACAAGTCATTTGTTAAATGCTGTAGCAGTTTTCCTGTGGATCATATTTCCACTGTGGGATCTTCTGCTTTAGAAAGAAATGTATACCAAGTAATTGGCAACATTATGGACTTTCTATGGATCCTTTTTATCTCTGGAAAAGCTCTAGGAAATCTGTTACTGATTAAATTCAGCTGTTGCCATTTATTACTACTGGGTCATCTTACTATTGTTTATTCCAAGTAAATAGTTCTCATTTGGCCTTAGGAACAGTATATTCTGTAAATGGAATGGGCTTGCCATGGCCTGGGTTTGGAGTTGCCATGACCTGTCCTGAGCTTGTATAAAGTCTGGGGCTTTTATCAAAGTCTTGGATTTCCAAGGAATACAGCTCTGGTCTCAGGTCTAGAGGAAGTCCAAGAGCCTCCAAGAAACAGCACGTGCCAAATTTAAAGACACTGGGCTCATGTTTATTCTCTAAAGTTCTTTTGAAAAATTCAAGATCCTCCTGAAAGACTTTGTGTTTGTCTAAACTCAGGGCTTATGAAGTGTATTTATTTATTTCCTTAGGGATGGATCTTTACAGGTGACGTGCACAGACCAAGAGACTGGAAAATGTGAAGCCGTCACTGTTGAGGTTGCATCACAACTGTTTTAGATAAACCAAGACTTTTTTTAGAACTATAATATCAACATTATTTGATTTTGTGCATAAGTGTTGTTTATAATAAAATACTTTTTCGATGAATGGTATAAGCTATGTTTCTATTAAAATACAATTCATTAGTAAGTACTGGGGTCTTTGTTTTCTTTTTCATGTAAGATTAACCATTATTAATGGAAAATAGAGACTTGTTCATGACACTAGTTAAGATGTAAGTTGATTAGAATGAAAGAAAATTTACTGGAAATTTTGGGAGTTTTAAATGTTCTAATTTTAAAAGGTGTCTGTTGATTCCTTGATAAATAAGAACATTTTGAGTGCGTTTCATAATAATTGAAAACAGTTGCAGACTGTAGTGAATAAGCTTCCTCATTACTGTGACAGAATGCTCAACATAAAAACTTAAAAGGAGGACAGATTGATTTCGTTTGTATTTCAGAGATTTCTGTCCCTTTTGATGGAGAGGGCATGGTGCTACAACTCACATCACTGTAGACCTGCAGCAGAGAAAGGGGTATAAGGAGCCAGAGCAAGATAAACCTCCCAAGACACACTTCCTCATCCCTTACTTTACACCCAGTTCTCAATAGTGCCTTCGTAGCGGAGGGGACCATTCTGACTCAAACCACTGCACGGTGTGAGCCACCAGACTTTGAAACAAAAACAACCAACATGGGTGCTGACCATCCGATCTTGCTTACTAAGCACTTTGCCTGCTAAAGCTACCTGTCAAATTCTAATTTTTCCAATGAATATGACAGGATATAACCAATAGAGAAATACAAGTCCTGTTATCATAATCAAGGGTCCCTTTTTTAGGCGTGCTAACTCCGTTAGTTGATAGCTTTTACATGTATGAAAATTCTTAAATATTAAAAAATATGCCCATGGGCTGGAGAGATGGCTCAGAGGTTAAGAGCACCGTCTGTTCTTCCAAAGGTCCTAAATTCAACAACCATATGGTCCATATGGTGGCTTACAACCATCTATAATGAGATCTGGTGCCCTCTTCTGGTGTGCAGGCACACATGCGGGCAGAATACTATATAAATAAGAAACAAATCTTAAAAAAAAAGAAAGTATGGCCAGGCATGGTGGTGCATGCCTTTAATCCCAGCACTAGGGGAGATAGAGACAGGTGGATCGCTGTGAGTTCAAGGCCAGCCTGGTCTATGAAGCGTGTCTAGGACAGCCACGGCTGCACAGAGAAAATGTGTCTCAAAAAAAAAAAAATCACAAACAGGTCATTTGAAGAGATGTCAGGTTTTCTGAAATGATGAGTGACCATGATAACATTTACACCTGTCTTAGGGTTTCAGTTGTTGCAGTGAGACACCATGACCAAAGCAACTTGGGAAGAAGAGGGTCTACTTGGCCTCCAAAACGCTCTTCATCATCAAAAAGAAGTAAGGACAGAAGGCAGGCAGGAGGTGATGCAGAGGCCATGAGAGGGCGCTGCTTATCGGCTTGCAAAGACTGCTTTCTTAAAGAACCCAGGACCTCCAGCACAGAAATAGCACCACTCAGTGGGCTGGGCTCTTGCCCATCAGTCACTAATTGAGAAATGCCTTACAGTCTTGTCTCCAGCCTGATCTTCCGGAGGCATTTTCTTAATTGAGGTTCTTCACTCTCAACTGACTTTAGCTGGTGTCAAGTTGACAGAAACTTGACACCATAATACCCAGCAAATGCTGCTAATTTATCACTTTAAGTCAGTATTACCTTCTGAATCTCATCACAGCTCTTGAGTAGCAATGCTGTGTAGAGTGGGGTGTGTGTATCATTTCTGTTGTCTCCTGGTAAAACAGACTTGTTTTTGTTTTTCGAGACACAGTCTCTGTGTTAGCCTTGGCTGTCCTGGACTCGCTTTGTAGACCAGGCTAGCCTCTAACTCACAGGGATCCACCTGCCTCTGCCTCCCCAGTGCTGCAATTAAAGGTTTGGGCCACCACGCCCAGCTGGTAAAACAGATTTTAAATTTTAATTTTTCCTGTGTTTCAAAGTCTCAGGTATGAGTAATTGGTGAACTTGTTTTTTTGTTTTTTGAGACAGGATTTCTGTGTAGCCCTAGCTGTTCTGAAACTCACTCTGTAGACTAGGCTGGTCTCGAACTCACAAAAATCCGCCTGTCTCTGCCTCCTGTGCTGAGATTAAAGGTGGTGTCACCACCACCCAACCAATTAGTAAATTTAAGACCAATATTCAGACTTTTTTTGAACTAATATTTTTGACCGCTTAATATTTTATGTACATAGCTGGGTGCAGTGACGCAGGCCTGTAATCCTAGCACTTGGGGAAGCAGAGGCGGGCAGATAGCTGTGAGTTCGAGCACAACCTGGTCTACAAAGTGAGTCCAGGACAGGGAAGCTACACAGAGAAACCCTCTCTCAAAAAAAAACTAACTAAATAAATAATTATAGTCTTGTCTCCTATCTCAAAGAACTTGGTGTCTACCCCTCTGCCACATTTGGTTTTTTTTTTTTTTTCTTCCATATCCATCACTAGCCAGTATTTAGCAAGATCCTTAGTTTAGTTTCAGGACACTTTACCCTCTTAAAAATTCTTGTGAGGAAGCAGTATGGCATTTTCCTACAGTCCCAGGTACTTAGGAAGCTGAGGCCAGAGGATCTTTTAAACCCAGTGTCGGGAGAGTCTTTTCCTGGAAGCCCCAATGAGAGATGGAGTCTGAGATCGATGCAAATTATTAATCTGTCGCAATGGGATCTACCCGCCTTGGAGAGGGAGTCCCTGAGCAGCAAAAGCTGTGGATTTTTATACCCTTTACAGAAGCCGACTTCAGCAACAGTGATTATTACAAACTTGATTGGCTAATAGAGTGACCTTTAAGCTGATTGGCTGGGTGAGCGAGGGGACCAGGGCCAGACAGCAGGAGGGAACTTGTCCTTTCTTCTGGTCATTGTGACCTGTAGCTCTGATTGGTTGGCCCTGGTGCAAGCTCCTAGGAACTGTTGCTAGCTGTGTTTGTGGCTCTCCCTGGAAACTCCGGGGGCGGGGTCAGGTGCTCAGACCCTGAACACAAAATGGTGTACATTTGGGCTCTAACCCAGGAGTTCAGAGACAGCCTGGAAAGCACAGTGAGACTCTGTCCCTTAAAACATGTATAAAATTGATAACCCAAAGAAAGAGCTTTTGTTTATAATATAGCAACGTATACAATTAAAGTTTTTTTTCAAGTAAGTAAGTTTTAAAAATAATTTTAAAACAAAAAGTAATAAAACATGTTATTAATGGGAATAACATTTTAAAAAATAACTTGAAACAAAAGCTTTAGCAGCGAATGTGGTATTGTGTATTTTTTCCAAGTCTCTTAACATCTGGTTTAGCTAGAAGACATCTGTATTTTGATACAGGCTTTCCTCTGCCAGTGTACAAGTTGTATGACTTCTGCAAAACTCCAGTACACCCATGAGAAAAAAACAAAGAGGACAAATGACAAGGTCGTCTTGTCATCGTGAAAAGGCTTAGTGCCGTTTAGAGAGGAGGACCTGTTCTGAGAAGTGTGTGCTGTGACTGGTTATTGTGTACACATTAGGGGACACTCGCAGAGCTGCTAACCACATGACAAGGATACAAAGTTGTTACTCAGTGCTAGACTGCAGTTCTGTGCTCATGGCTTTCCTGAAGGGCTTCAGGCCCACTCTACCACACTCTGAAAACTGATGTTCTGGAATAGAAAACACACTGTTAAATGTTGAAACTCTGTGTCTACTTTATGCCTTGGAATTGACGGGACTCCTGATGACATAAACAAAGGGAACACTTCATTTATAAAATATTAATTATTTTTCTCAGTGCTGTATTCAAACTCAAGCACTATTCTGCTGGGCTATCCTCCTGCCCCAAGTCTCCTTTGCTAAACTGTATTGAAACTTAGCAAGACCAAAAACATTTTTTAAAAAGATTTATTTATTTATTAGTGTTCTGCCTGCATGCCTGCGGGCCAGAAGAGGGCACCGGAACTCATTATAGATGGTTGTGAGCCACCTTGTGGTTGCTGGGAATTGAACTCAGGACCTCTGGAAGAGCAGATAGTGCTCTTAACCTCTGAGCCATCTCTCCAGCCCCGACCAAAAACATTTTTAAGATTCTACAGACACAAACTCTTGACAAATGCTTTTAAAGATGAGCTAGAGAACTGTAGGCAGGCAGGCCTCTGAAGAAGTAACATTTACGTTAAAACCTAGCTAATAAGAAGATAGCCGCAGCAAAGTGGAGGGAGCTAGAAAGTTATTCGCAGGTTAAAGTGTTTATACCTGGAATCCCAGGACACCAAGGTGGAAGTAAGAGGATCAGGAGTTCAAACCAAAGTTGAGACCAACCTGAGCACGTGAAACAAACAATAATAGTATATCTGTTTGCTTGTCTGTTCTTCTCACTAGAAAAACAAAACAAAATAAAACAACTCCAAAAGGAAACTCATTGCCTTACTTGTCTGTTCAAGGTGCCGGGCACATAGGAGATACACAGGAAATGTTTTTGAATGTGCCTATTGTATTTGAATTGTATGTGTCTATTATATTTGAATTGCATATGCATTATAATTGACTATGTATATGAAAATTTGAAAAGCCATAGAGCATAGTGGGCAAAGGGGAGAACGGTCCAACGGGAGAGAAAGACTAATAATCACAGAAGGTAGTAGGGCCTAGCTGGGCTCAGGGGTTGAGGAACAAAAGTGGGAAAGAAGCTGCTTGTTCACACTAACCTGCGCCGCTCATTTTGCCCCTTGGCGTGCACGTCATGTCTTTGAGAGAGACTCCAAGCACCACCTAGGGAATCCTGGCAGGCATGGGAGTCAGAGCGAGCATCTAGCCGGCGAGGGGCGGGGCCAGCCTCCGCGTCAGGCCCCTACCGTTCGACGCAGGCGCCAAGGATACCACGTTTGAGGTCATATTCCGTGACGTCAGGGCGCCTCGTTAATTCTAGCCTCCCAGCTCCGGAGTCCCTCGCGGGCCGGGGCGGGGCGTCCGGCCAGCTGAGCTACTCGGGCTGACCGCGCCAGTTTGAATGAAAGCTCCGCAAGATGGCGGCGGCCAAAGCCGAGGCGTGGGGAGGTGAGGCTGGAGCGCGGTGTGACCGGCCGCCAGGTCCGCTCCGGAGGCACCAGCCTAGGCGGACGACGACGGGGGCGGGACGCCGCCGCGCTAACGACCTGAGAGCGGGACGCTCGCCGCGGACGGCTACGGGCTCCAAGCGAGCGTGCTCCCCGGTCCCGCCGGCCCCGGTCGCCGGTGGCGTGTGTGCACGCGCTGCCTCTTTCAAGGGTGAGCAGGAAAGCATGCGCGCTGCTGAGGCAGCGGTCGCCACCTCCGAGGTGCGGGGGAGCGGGGGTGAGGTGCGGTGCTGAAGAAAGGGGACCCCTGGTGCCCGCGGGCCTGGCGTCGCTGTGAAGTGTCTCCCCGAGAAAGCGGGGTGTCTGCAGACACAACCCTGAGCTCCTGGAAACTTTGGGGAGCCCCCGCTGCAAGTTGCGCGTTATTTATGTGGATGCTGAAGCCGGGGCACGCAGTGTGCGTGCGTGCGTGCGTGCGCTCGAGTCGCGCGCCCTTTAAAAGTCTGGGATGTGTAAAGCATTCTGAAATGAAAGGGTTGTTTGTCAGCTTTTTTTTCTCCTCTCCACTCCGATGGTGACACTTTATTATCCCCAACTCTACTTCCTTGAAGCGTGTCGGGAGTGTGGGGGTGTGGAAGGATTTTATAAGCGGGATGTTATAAAATAATCCGGACAATGAGACGGTTTTCTTCCATCATTATGGGCTGTGGAATTTTGAAAACCAGGTGTTTGCAACTTTTTTTAATACTCCAAAATACTCAAAATGTAGCCTTTCTGTGGTGAGGTGAGATACATTGTAATAACATGATTATACATAACGCTATTCAACACCACTCTATTATAGGGTTGTGTTTTTTGGATTCTCAGCAAGGAGATTAAAATTTTAAAAAACGGCAGATGATTAGCATAAAGAGATTAGCCTTAAACAAAACAGCCTTAAGATTTTAAGTGGGAGAGATTTATAAGATGTTTTCACAGCTTTCCTACTCCCAAACCACCACACCTAAGCAATCAATGTATTCTGGCAAATTTGAGGGAAAGTCTTTGCCTTTTGCATGTGCCAGAAATAGTAGGAGTCCTTTGCAGTGACTGGAGTGGGGAAATGAAGCTCTTACTTGGGGAGGGTGAGGAAGGGATGTTGGGAAGTTAGAGCGGTTATGTTCTCCCTTTCATAAAATTTACCTCAGAACGTTTTTGCCTACTACCTTGGAGAACTAAATACAGCTTGATGACTTAGTTATATATTTTGTTTGGTCACCTCTGTTTTCATCAACCCTCACTTTTTTTTCCCAGTGGATCTGATACTCAGAAAGATTGGGACCTTCCCAAAGTTGTGTAGCTAGGTGGCCCACCAACGGGCAGGGTCATATTGTCTGATTAAAAGACACTAAAGGTTATTTTTAAATTGTGATTGTCTTAGAATATATTTTAGATATATTTCTAACAATATATTTTAGAGAGCGGCTTATTAAGAGAACAGCTATATTCTGGGTAGAATAAAATGGAATAGTAAAAAATATTACCTCTTTTTATTTTCGCTTTTGTATGTAATCCTAAGAAACTTTAGATGTGAAATATTTTAACTAGTCAAGCAAGAATTAGCCATTGTGGGTAAAACAGAGGGATAAAAGTCTATGGGAAAGTAAACTAACTCACCAAAAATAGTTCTTTATCACGGAACTTTTTCTTAAACACACAGAATTGGCTTCTTGTCATATGCGTTTCTAGACTATAAAATTGTCAGTTGAGGGGTTTTTAAGTTTTTGTTTCAACCTAGTAGCTATTTTATTGGTAAAGAATTCTATTTTCTTATTGTAGCCTGGTGTGTTCCTTGCCTAGTTTCACTTGATACTCTTCAGGAATTATGTAGAAAAGAAAAACTCACTTGTAAATCGATTGGAATCACCGAAAGGAATCTAAGCAATTATGAGGTGGAGTACTTGTGTGACTACAAGGTAGTAAAGGTAAGGCATGTCTAGCCCCTTCAGAGACCTGTTCACACTGCAGTGTTTTATGTTGCCCTAGTGCAGAAAGAGCCTTAAATAAGCTAAGCTCTTCTTAATGTTTAAGGTTGCAAGTCATAGATTTTTGTGCACTGTCATCGATGTTGCCAAGTTACACTGAGAGGATTTGAAGTAACATCCTCTTGCATTAGAATGGTTAGGGTGTTTATATCAGTCTGCACCCAGCTCTTGGTTATCCCCATGTGGATCACCAGAGAAAAGGTTTCCTGTCAGGTTGACTTCTCTTGTAATTCACGTTATTCCTGGATCCTGGTTCCCACACACCTTGAAGGAACCCGAGGTTTCAGGCAACTGTAGAAACATTGTCATGCGTACTTCCCTGTCACCCTGGCAAGTTCAGTGTGTGAGAAGTTATGGTGTGATAAAATTGGCTGGCTTTCATGGTCATTTCAAGCCACTGTTTCATATTTTACAGTTTAAGCAACCTAATTTAATTGCTCTGCACTTAACTATTTTTTTTTGTTTGTTTGTTTTAAAATGAGTTGTTCTAAGAAGCTTTTTTATCAAAACCCTGTAATTATATCTTCAGTAATCCATTTACTTGTAGCCTTCCTCTGAGAACTGGCCATTAATCTCAGTTCTTGCAGATAAATAATCAAGAATCCTGTTTAAATAATAGGATTTCTTTTTTTTCCCCCCCTCCTCCATCTCTGTTGAGCCCTTCACAAAGTCCGTTTCTTCCTGTAAAATGTTGTCTTCCTGTGGTAGGTAGCATTGCCCTCTCTGCACAGATTGCTCCCCACACTCAGCACCTGACTCCTGAAAGAGCCTGATCGTGAACCGTCTTGGTTTACAAGCCCTAGGCTGACCAGTCTGGCTGACAGGATCATCTAATCATGTGCATTAGCTCCATTAAAACATGCATCTAAACTGTGCCTGGTGATGCAGGCGTGTAATCCTAGCTACTGGCGAGGCTGAAACAAGAGGCTTAAGCCCATCCTGGGTATCTTAGACTCCCTAAAACTTACTTAAAAGCCGAGTGTGGTGGCGCATGCCTTTAGTCCCAGCACTCGGGAGGCAGAGGCAGCTGGATCGCTGTGAGTTCGCCTGGTCTACAAAGCGAGTCCAGGACAGCCAAGGCTACACAGAGAAACCCTGTCTATAAAGACCAAAAACAAACAAACAACTTACTTTTTTAAAAAAAAAAAAAAAAGTTTTTAAAGGAAACTACAGCTCAGTAGCAGATTGTTTTTGCCCAGCATGCACAAAGCCCCAGTAATGCCCCTCCATCCCCCCACAAAAACACCAAAAAACCAAACTCTTCTACTATTCTCATATTGCTCAAGTCCACTTGACAGGATTTTTGCCTGTTGTTTTGTTTTCTCATTTGTGTCAGCAATTTTTCCAATGCTTGGGCTGCCTCGGAGCTTTCCTCTCCCCTTCCGCTACTCACCTGGAGATGCCTCCCCACCCCCGTGCATGCTCACTCTGCCTTCAGCACTAGTTATCTCTATCTCTACTCTTTCACAGACGTCACCCAACCTTGTCTACTCTCCTAGGACTTTGCCAAAACTTGCGGTTTCTGTTTAATTAATTTAGATGGGCGTTCTATTTAGTCCCAGGCTGGCCTTGAACCCAGAGCCATCATGTTCCGGCCTCTCCAGTGCATACACTATATTTTCAGCTTGGTATTTTTTTAATAATAAGTTCAAGCGTTTGTGACAGTAAATAACATATTCACATCTTCTCTGACCTTTAGATACCTTCCTTTGGCCTCTCCTCTCTACTTTGTTTAAAAACAAAAACAAAAAACAAAAAACAAAAACAAAAAATGCCTTTCAAATCTTAGTATACTCAGAGTCAGTCAGTTTTAGAACATTTTTTTCATTACCTTACACAGAATCTCAAAACCTAACCATTATTGCCCAGATTTCCATTACCAGACCTAAGAAACTGCTAAATCTCTTCTCTGCTTCTGTAGTGTTATGGGGGACCTCCCCCTCACTTCTTCCTCTTTCCTCCTCCTCTGTGTTCCAGAGAAGGACCACACTTGCCCTGCTCTGTCACCCTATCTGGTTGCTTTGGGACTGGGACTCTAGCTGAGCCTGAGCCAGGCTGGCGGACAGCAAGCCTCAGCAGTCATCCTGTCTGTCCCCACAACAGTGCTGGCACAGGTGCGTGTGGCTTTGCCTGGGGTTTTATGACTGCTGGGACTTGAACTCAGCCAGGTCCTGTTTGTGGAGCAAGTGTTCTTGTCCCAGTCCTCACTGTATGTAAGAAGATAACACATGCTTCTTAATGATAGTCTTCACCTATTTGAATAATGGGTTTTGATGTATTTTGAAATATTGAGAATTAAACTGAGAGCCTCTCATGTACTGGGCAAGAGCTCCACCACTGTGTTATATTCCCTAACCCTTTACTTTTCATTTGAGATGAAGTCTCACAAAAGGTGCCCGGCTGCCCTTGAGCTCACCCCGAAGCCCACTGGAGTCTTGAACTTGGAATCCTCCTTGCTTTAGTCATCTGAGGAGCTGAGATGACAAGTTAGCACCACTGCACTCACCCTTGGAATGACTGGCTGGTTGATTTTTTGTGTTTGTTTGTTTTGTTTTAAGACAGGGTTTCTCTGTGGAGCCCTGGCTGTCCTGGACACACCTTGTAGACCAGGCTGACCGCAAACACAAAATCCACCTCCTTCTGCCTCCTGAGGGCTGGGATTAAAGGCGTGCACCATCACTGCCCGGCATGGAAGAATGTTTTCTTTTATTTTGGTTTTTGGTTTTTTGAGACAGGGTTTCTCTGTGTAGCCTTGACTATCCTGGACTCGCTTTGTAGACCAGGCTGGCCTTGTACTCACAGCGATCTGCTTTCCTCTGCCTCCCAAGTGCTGCGATTAAAGGTGTGCTCTACCACGCCCAGCCTGGAAGAATGTTTTTAAGGCTCATCTGCATGGTAGTGTAATGTTGTACTTCTTCCCTTTCTATTGCCATATACGTTAAATTGTGTGGCTCGTCACATTTATCATGGAACAGACAAATTTGAATTGTTTCCGTCTGGGGGGTATTATAAATAATGCTGCTATGGGTGTTCATATATGTAAGTTTTTGTGTGGATATATTTTTCATTTCTCTTGGAGTGGAATTGCTAGGTCCTAAGAAACTTTTGTTTTAAAACTATTTTGGGAACTGCCAAACTTTTCCAGCGCTCTATACCATTTTGCTTCCACACCAGCAGGGTATAGGAGTTTCAATGTAGCTGTTGCCATGAGAAGTACATCTCACTGTGGTTTTTATTTACATCTCTGTGGTGGTCCAACATCTTTTTACCATTATCTTACTGGACATTCATATCTGTTGCGGTGAGCTAACTATTCAGATTCTTGGCTCACTCTAAAAATACTTACTTACTTACTTACTTACTTACTTTATTTATTTATTTATTTATTTATTGTGTGTCTGTCTGGTACGTGCACATGGATGTGAGTGCTTCTGTGGATATATATGGAAGCTAGAGAAAGACTGTCCATCTTAGCCTTATTCTTTTAACACAGGATCTCTCGCTGAGCCAGACGCCTTCTATTTACATTATATTAACTGGCCATTGAGCTCCCAGAGTCTGCCCCTCTATCCTCCCAATGCTAGAGTTACAGGTGCATGCAGCCATGTCCAGCTTTTTTTTTTATGGTACTGAGGATTTGAACTCAAGTCCTCACACTTGCATAACAAGTGCCCTTCTCCACTGAGCCATCTTTTCAGGTCTCCCCTCCCTTGCTCAGTTTCTTTCTTTTTTTCTGTTTGTATGATTTAGTAATTTGTGCATCTCTGTCTTCATGTATGCCTGCAAGACAGAAGAGGCCATTAGATCCCATTATAGATGCTGTGAGCCACCATGTGGTTACTAGAAGTTGAACTCAGGACCTCTGGAACCTTAACCATTGCTCTTAACCACTGAGCCATCTCTCCTGCTTCATCCCCCCACCCCCTTTCTCAGTTTCTAAAATTGTATTCTTTTACATTGTTTAGTTATAATTAGGTACATATTATACATACAAATCCCTAGACACATGATTTGTAAAAACAATTTTTTTCTCCTGTGGATTTACTTTTAATTTTTTTGCCCATTTTATCCCAATTTGTGTGCCCCTGTCGCTGACCACCTATTGTCAAATTTGAGGACCTTAAAGTTTTCTGTACTAGTTTGATACATTTACCACTGTTGGTTCTCTTTTCTTCTTTGAAACTCTTGTCTATGGAAGACTGCCCAGATTGAAATTCTGAGTCCTGTCAACTTAACATCTGTCTTCTAGTTTCTTTATGAGATAAGGGTAGTTATAGCAATCATCTTTTAGGGTATAATTAATATTAAATGGATTAATGTGGAATGCTTACAATAGATATTGCTATTCTAACAGTTGAATGACTTCAGTTTTTACTGTTACTGCTGTTTGTTTTTTAAATACCATATTTTTCATACAATAAGACGCACTTCCCTCCCCCCAAAGTGGGGAAATTAGGGTGTGCCTTATGTTCTGCTTGCTGTTTTTACTGTTTTTCTTGTTTTGCTGCTCAAAAAAACTGGGTGCATCTTATGGTCAGGTGCGTCTTATAATCCGAAAAATTCAGTATTTACTTATTCTTTTGTTGTGTACATATGCCCAAATGGGTGGATGTATATGACCACGCAAGTGCCTGTGGGGGCCAGGAGGGGGTCAGATTCCCTGTGGTCATGAACAGGTGGTTGTGAACTGCTTAATGTGGGTACTGGGAATGGACCCCAGGTCCGCAGGTAGAGCAGCAAGTGCTTTTAGTTTATGAGTTATCTCTTAAGCCCCTTGTCGCTGTTTCTTGTTGCCAACCCCCCAACCTATTTACTGTTCTTCAGAATCTCCTTGCTTCTCACTATCTTTCCCCTGAAATGTAGAGAAGTTTCTGAGGGGCTGTTATTGGTCCCCTTCTTTGCAGCTGCTCTCTAGGAAACTGTCCTTAGCAGGTTCTATTGGAGATTTGGTTACTCATAGTAGTTAGTGAAACAGTTACACTCAGAGCAAAATACTAAGTCCCTGTACAAAATACTTAATTATAGTGAAGGTGCTGTTGATGTAACAGAAAGACCTAACTGTGGAGAGACTGGCAGTTATCTAAAATAGAAACTTGTTTTAAATTTATTTTCAATCAATGAAAAGACAATGGGAGCCAGGTGGGGTGGCGCAGGCCTTTAATTTCAGCACTCAGGAGGCAGAGGCAGGAAAGCGATGTGAGTTCAAGGCCAGCCTGGTCTACAAAGTGACTCCAGGCCAGCCAAGACTACACAGAAAAACTCTGTCTTGAAAAACCAAAAAAGAAAAAAGAAAAGAAAAGACAAGGGGGGCAGTGACAGTAGGTGCTGACGCAGAAGATGGCCTGACTCCTCCAAGGAATAGAAAGTGTAGTACAATGTGACCCAAAGTTAAGATGAAACCACAAGTATGGGTAGACTTAGAGTGCAGCTCCTTACACCTCCTTACAAGGTGTCATCTTGAGGGAGGTATAGAACCACGGAGTACAGGAGTGCCGTGGCAAGCCAGTAAGCAGCACCCCTCCTCGGCCTCGGCCCCAGCCCCTGACTCTGGGTTCCTTCCCTGTTTGAGTTCCTGTCTTGACTTCTTTTGGTGATAAACAGTGCTGTGGAAGTAAGTGGAAGCAGCAGTGGAAACCCTAACTAAGACAGATGTCAGGAAGGAGTTATCTTTGAGCCATTTTAAAAGGTGAATGAGGTTTTGGAGAATGGCACTCACTGCTCTTGCAAAACATATGGGTTGGGTTTGCCATATTCAATTGGAGGCTTAAAACTGCCTGTAACTCCAGTTTCAGGGAATCTGCTGACCTGGCCTCCAAGGGCACTGTACACACAGGGTGCCTAAACACTAACATAGGCTTACACGCATACACATTTTCTTGTAAGTGAATAAGTTTCCCTACATGTATAAAATAAGATTAAAATAAGTTATCTAGGCAATGTCAGAAGGTATTCTAATCACGGAGAACACTGTGGGCAAGCCTCAGAAAACTAGGACTAGTCTGGCATGTTCAGGTAAGTTCATTGTGGTCAGAGTCGTGAATGAATGGGATTATAGTGGGAAATGATAGTGAGAGGTGTCAGGAACCAATCTCGGAATGTTTATTTGTTTTGTTTTTGACGTTTGTTTGTTTGTTTGTGTGCTGGGAGTGGGGAGTGTACTCTGACATGCATGTAGGGGTCAGAGGACAACTTTGAATTGGTTCACTTCTTGCATCATGTGGGTCCTGGAGATCAAACTCTGGTTGTCAGGCCTGGGGTAGGCATGGCTTTACCTACTAAACCATCTTTCTGCCCTGCCTTTTTTTGGATGTAGTCATGCTGTGTTGCCTAGGCTGGCAATTGTGAGCTCAAAGAACCCTCGCACCTTCATCTCTGGAGCATCTGGGACTGTTGGTGTGAACCACTACAGCCTAGTGAGGAAGCATTTGGGATTGTTTTGTGTGGCTGGGAGTGGAACCGAGGGCCTTGGGCATGCTAGGCAAGCGTTCTACTATGCTGTTACCCTCCCCAGCATCCAGATTGAGAATAGCATTGTTGTAAATGGAAGGTTGAACCTCAGTGTGCAGGCAACATGGGAACGTGTAACCATCTGCAAGCAGAACACTGTCTGCATAATGTCGTATAAGTGTGAGTTCTGTGGATTTTCTGTTTTTCTGACACTTTCATCATGGAAGGCAGGTTGGAGTATTACCAGTATAGAGGCAGAGAAACGATCTGGGCAATTAGTACGATAAAGGTAAGAGCAGAGGGCAAAACTACCTCATCTGCTGTAATAGGGAGGAACAGGAAGAAGCCCATCTCTAGTGAAGCTTGGTGGATTCACGAGGAGGCAGTAATGGCCTCCTGCTTTCCAGCCTGTGCCAGGAGGTGGAAAAGACCCACCCTGATGAGCCAGCTGCACAGTAAGAATCTGCTTAGGAAAAACAGCGGTGACTTTATTGAGCATCACGAGGCTATTGACTCTATAAGCATCAGGTAACGTTTGGGAATCACTAGCATATAATTCTTATAATCATCAATGAGGTGGTAAGGTTGTCCAGGGAGAGAATCAGAACTGGGATTTCAGAAACCTGTAGTTACCCAAGGAGTTGCCTATATAGGGTCATAGCTCTTCTCAGATCCTCAGAAGGATGATACACCTACTTAATATAAAAGGGGCTAACAAGCCATGCTGCCGGTAAAGAAAGTAGAGAAAGAACAAAGACAGAACAGCATGCACTGGCCCCTCAGGAATGTGAAGATGTGGGTCAGACTAGCTAAGGACAGCGGACTCAGTTGATGTTGTAGTTAGACTGCAAAATGGAGGCACATGTGTCTTCAGGCTGCACACGGACCATGGTCTTAGAGTACGCAGTGGAGTGGCCAGCAGTAAAGTTCAGCCAAGTGCTTAGAGCTGTGCGACATCCTCAACTTAAAACTGGACAAAAACATCATTTAACTGGGGTGTGTGTGTGTGTGTGTGTGTGTGTGTGTGTTGCTTCATTACAAGCCACAGCTTTTGCTTTTCTCTTTTATCCAGCCTACTGTGTTCCATACATAAAAATATTCTGTCATCTTTGACAGTAGAGATTTTTCTACTTTCTCTGTACTGTCTTAAAATTATGTGACCTATACTGATTTCCTTCTTTCTGTCTTAGTAGCATTGGTTATGTTATTTTGGCATTTAAAACTGAAATGGCTTCCATTGATATTTGTTTTCCATATTGTCATTTTTCCCAAAGAGATTTTATATCTTGTAGTTCATTATACCTCCCAGATGTGATTAAAGCCAAAAAGCTTCTTGGCTTTTATTTGAAATTGTAGGCTATTGAAATAATTAAATTTGTCTTATTAACCAGTGATTTTTTTTTTATAAAGTAATCTTTTTTCAAAAACAGAAATCTCTTTTTTAGATTTTAAAAATAAAATATGCTTATAGAATAAAAGACTACAAACTATAAATAAAATATTTCCAAACTGTCTTGTCAAAATCACAGAAATTGAAGGTACCAATGTTGTTAATATATAAGCCTTGGCCATTTTAAATACAACTTACTTCTCCAAGATTAACCAATACAGTAAACTATTTAGGCAGTGAGCTTCGGTGACAGAAGTTTCCATTTCCTTCAGGTGGTAATTATGCAGCCAGCACTTGTCTTTTACTGTTTTCTGCAATAAAAGGACCAATGTTGCTTTGCCTTCTTCTGCTATCAAAAGTCAAAACTTAAGAACTATGGGCAATAGCTGAGCCTCATAGCACACACCTGTAATCCCAGCACTCAGGAGGCAGAGCTAGGCGGATCTCTGTGAGTTCAAGGACAGCCTGGTCTACAATGAGTTCCAGGACAGTCAAGGCTACACAGAGAAACCCTATCTTGAACTCCCCCCACCCTCCAAAAAAAATTATGGGGAATAGACAAGTTCAGACAGTGTCAGTTGGATCTCATATCTACTTTGGTACCAACAGTCCGAACTTTTACCTGACCAGAGGAGCATCGTCTTTAGGCCTTAGTGAGTCTCGGTTTGGCACACTTTGGTGTTTATCTAGGTGTTCTGATTCTCCTCTCTGGGATGACCACACATACATACATGTAAATACAGTGTGTGTGTTATACATCCTCAGAGCCTAAACACAGAAAAAAAGAAAAAAACAAACAACAACTATGTTTTGAACCATTTTCAAAATGAAACTGAGTTCTTTTAATTTATAAGAATTACTGATGGGGACCTGGAGTTAAGAGCACTGTCTGCTCTTCCAGAGATCCTGAGTTCAATTCCCAGCAACCACATGGTGGCTTTTAAGATGCAGTTCCAGGGGATCTGCACCCTCATACCAACACACATGAAATAAAATTAAATAAACTATTTTAAAATAAATTTAAAAACATTAAGGTGCTAATAATGAGGATAAAATAAGCTCATTTGTGGATGTGCAACTTTTAAAAAAATTATTTCATATGCATGGTGTTTTGCCTGTTTTGTGTGTTTGCACGAGGAAGTTAGATCCTCTGGAATTACAGACAGTTGTGAGCTGCCGTGTGAGTGTTAGGAATTGAATCTGAGTCCTCTGGAGGAATAGTCACCTCTTAACTGCAGAGCCATCTCTCCAGCCCCCTGTGCAACCATTCTGAGCCCACTTTGTGCTGGTGATACGTCAAACATAGGGCGTTTGCCTGATGTCATGGGTCAGGGATGGGGTTCTAACTCAGTGTTAATGCTCACCTGGCATGCGTCACGCCCAGAGTTTGAGCTCTACTACTGTGTGTGTTGCTTTATATTAAAAGTTACTGGAATTTTCACAGGCAAATTTATTGCAATAAGTAATGTTTGATTGTTTGTTTTTAATATCTACAAATTAAGAAAACAGCAGCGTGGCTTAGTGGGTAGAGGCAGTTACCACTAAGGTGGACAACCTAAATTTAATCCTTGGGACCCACCTGGTGGAAGTAGAGAACCCATAAATTTTGTCATTAGCCAGCATGCATGCACCAGGATATATATATACCCACACAAGAATGTACATACACAGGAATAGATGTCATGTTAAAAAAATTTTTAAGCCAGCGTGGTGGCACATGCTTTTTTAATCCCAGCACTCGGGAGGCAGAGGCAGGTGGACCGCTGTGAGTTTGAGGCCAGCCTGGTGTACAAAGTGAGTCAAGGACAGCCAAGGCTACACAGAAACCATGTCTCGAAAAACAAAAACAAAAAAAATTTAAACAGAAAATAATGTTCAATCACTCTGATATTTATTTTATGTGCGTGGGTGTTTTCCCTGTATGTATGCCTGTGTGAGGGTGCCAGATCCCCTGGAACTAGTTACAGCTATGAACTGTAACTCACCATGTGGGTGGTGAGACTTAAACCCAGATCCTCCGGAAGAGCAGCCGGTGCTCTTAACCACGGAGCCTCCTACTTTGTTATTTCAGGAGTGCTTCTGGGCTTACTTTACTCTGGGCCTGTGTGGGTATGTGCTCACTATTCTAAGATGAAGAACTAACTACTGAAGGGCATCATTTAGAATTTAATCATGTACATGAACTGCCTTTTAAACGAGGCCCTTAGCAGCGGCATCTGATGATCTTAAGGAAAGAACACAGTCACTGCATAAAGAGATTTCAGAAACCATGATGGCCAGTAACATTCTAGGTGATAAAATGTAGATCTTTGCTGACCTTCATGCCTGCTACTTAAAACTACTCATAAGTTTCTCTAAGTGAGGTAAACATTTACTAGATTATTAATGTTTGTAGAAATATGATATGAACTACAGTGTCACGTATGTTTGATCTAAACTATCACAGTATACAGTCATTTTTAAAGGTAAAGATATTTTGTCCTCCCCATCTATATTCTTGAGCTGCAGTGTAGCACTTATGCACATCACTTGAGAGTAGCCACATTTCAGGTTCTCCTAGCTATGTGTGGCTAGCAGTGACTTCTGTCCAGCTGACCTTTAGAACACCTGAGGGATGTGTAGCCTTGACACTGAGGATTTAAGTTCCCACATGTCCAGTGGCCATTCTTAACTTACAGCCCTTAGAGAATGCCTGCAACTGTCTGGCCATATGAACTGCCAGCCTAGTGTTTGCTTTGGAACCACCTGTTTCCATGATCAAGGTAAATACATTTTTGTTTGACCTAATACTAGTTAATAAAAACAGCTGTAGGTGTCATGCCTTTTTGTTTCCCTAGATAAGACTCTTTGGACTGTTGTCGGATGATAAATTCCACTAAATCTTGTGATTCAGAGAGCATACAATAGTTCTGTTTGTGTGACTCATACTTTACTCTTAGCAACTTGTGACACTACACATTTTGAATTAACAGAAATATCATTATAGAAACTGTCATAATCTGATTTGTATTTTCTTTTCTATTTTAAGGATGTGGAATATTATCTTGTAAAATGGAAAGGATGGCCAGAGTCTACAAACACGTGGGAGCCCTTGAGAAACCTCAAGTGTCCACAGCTACTGCAGCAGTTCAGAAATGACAAGAGTAGTTACTTATCTAGGGTAAAGAAAGGCAAGGCACTCACTTCAAAAGACAGGAACAGATTCTTGAAACGTGCCGTGGCTGAGTACATTGTAAAGAAAGCCAAGCAAAGAATAGCCCTGCAGAGATGGCAAGATTACCTCAACAGAAGGAAGAACCACAAAGGGATGATATTTGTTGAAAATACTGTGGACTTGGAGGGCCCGCCGTCAGACTTCTACTACATTAACGAATACAGGCCGGCTCCAGGGATCAGTTTAAACAGTGAAGCTACCTTTGGGTGTTCATGTACAGACTGCTTCTTTGAAAAGTGTTGTCCTGCTGAAGCTGGGGTGGTTTTGGCTTATAATAAGAACCAACAAATTAAAATCCAGCCCGGCACTCCCATCTACGAATGCAACTCAAGGTGTCGATGTGGACCTGATTGTCCCAATAGGATTGTACAGAAAGGCACACAGTATTCGCTGTGCATCTTTAGAACTAGCAATGGCTGTGGCTGGGGCGTGAAAACCCTTGTGAAGATTAAAAGGATGAGTTTTGTCATGGAATATGTTGGAGAGGTATGTTAAATTCATCCTATGCATATGAGCTTTATGCTTTTGAAAAGTTACCTTTCTAATGTAAATACTTGTTATATTTTGATGTTATCATTTGCAGATACAGAGAAATTTATTTTTGGAGTTAGAAGAAAGGTCCACTGGTATAGTGAAATGTAAAACTTCACATGAGCAAATAGATAACATAATTGTCATTATTAATCACTGAGCAAAGCATATATATTTTATTTAAAATATTCACATATTTTAAATATAACAACTATATTTGCACAAAAGCTCTGAAGAAAGAAGTTAGTCCTACCTATTACACACTGACATTGAAACTTTATTTGGCCCAATATGATTAAATTTATTTTTTCTTTTGTATCAACATGAAGGATGTTACTAAGCCGAACTTTATGCTTTATAAGTATTGTGAAATCTGTATAAAAGCACTTATTATATCTAAAAGGCACTGACCTAAGTTCTGGCTATGTTGAGCTGCAAGCCATTCTCTGAATTTCAAACACTAGCATATTTGCTGGTAATATCCTGTGCACAAACATTAAAGCAGTACTCACCACGGGCCACAGCTGAGCACCAAGGTCTGTTAGCTCACTAATCTTCCACTCTGTGGCAGAGCAGTTATCTCCATTTTTGCACAGGAAGAAGCCGGGGCACGGGTTTCTACCTCACCACAGCAGCCAGATTCAGTTGGTCACTCTGACCACTGTTGGTGTCTTCAACTGGACTGATGATGAAGCTGGACTCCTAAGAACAGAACTGCAGAGCGTGTGGTGATGGGATGGCACCTAGCCAGCACCTGATACTCTGCTGCAGAATTACATCCCCAGCCCCTGGCTGTGATTTTGAGCTGAAGCATTTCCTTGCTATTTGTTCTGAAAAGCAAAACTTTCCAAGTGGTCTGTTGCAAACTTAACATAAATTCTCTGTTACATAACCAGCTTCCATTTGTTCTTGCTCACAGATACGAACAATACACCTTTAGAGCAGTGGTTCTCAACCTGTGGGGCACAACCCCTTTAGAGATTGAACGACCTTTTCACAGGAAGTACGTATTAGATATCCTATATATCTGGATATACTGTTATGGCTTATAATAATAGCAAAATTACAGTCATGGAATAGCAACAAAAATACTTTTATAGCTGGGGTCACCACAATATGAGGAACTGTATTGAAAGGTCGCAATGTTATGAAGATTGAGGACCACCGCTTTGGGGCATGTTGAGAGTGCATCCTACTGTAAAGGCTCACTTCTGTTCATCTGTGTCCTGAAGAGCAGAATTGATGGCTTCTTGCACAGCCTGATTGCAATGAAGGTGGTTCCGTATTTCAACTTCCCTCAAACTTTATTTTCAGTCTTTTGTCCCATCACTTTCCCTCATTTTCTGTCTAGCTTTTAGCTTGTATGAATGTTTGTTTTGATGAATTTCTTTTTTGATATTTGTTTGTATTATTGTATATAGCATAATGCTTCTTTGGTTCCACAGTAGCTACATAATTATTCCGTGGGTTTGCGGAACACAGTGTCACCTGTACTCCCACGTACACAGGCTGGGGTAGAAAGATCTTTGGAGTCTAGAAGTTTGAGAGACCCTAACCATAAAAAGAAAAATCTATAAACTGCAGTTCTCCTGTTTTGTTCTGTTGTGTTTCTCCTTAGGTAATCACAAGTGAAGAGGCTGAAAGACGGGGACAGCTGTATGACAATAAAGGGATCACATATCTTTTTGATCTGGATTATGAATCTGATGAGTTCACAGTGGATGCAGCTCGATATGGAAATGTGTCTCATTTTGTGAATCACAGCGTAAGGAACACTACAGATACGACACATACCTCAAACGGGTGCTGTCGGGATGGTTTTTCCTTAACTGAAGGATACACATTTTTACACAGCCACTCATGGTATTTTAGTATAAGGGCTTCTCCTGTTAATCATGATATTATTGCTATAATATGAACATAAATGTGAGGTGTTCGACAATTACTATATTCTATAATGGTCTTCATATCCTGGTTCATTTAAACTTTCAGTAACTTTGTAGGTTGGTAGATAACTTCATAGCAGAAGAGGGGAGGAATAAGCAAGGGAGCGCCAGGCGCAGTATGATGCACACCTGCAATCTCAGCACTCGGGGAGGCAGAGGCAGGTAGGGCTCCATGATTTCAAAGCCAGCCTGGTCTACAAAGTGAGTCCAGAACAGCCAGGGCTACACAGAGAAACCCTGTCTGGGGAAATCCCCCCAAAAGTAAAATGTTGTTAAGAATCTCAACCAAGGCATCTTACAGAAGTTGATACTACTAAGTTCAAAATGTGTAGTAGCCCTGCACCTTATTTATGTTTTACTTTATATAGTTTGTTTCCTAGTTAGCTGTAGTCCAAAAATACTCAGTGGAAATTTCTAGAAATAATTCATTCTAAGTTTTAAGTTCTTTGCTATTCTAATTAGTAAGCGAATTCTCCTGCTGGAGACATGAACCCCCCCCCCCTTTGTCTCCTGCATATACACTGATGTGCTACCTGACAGGCACTTCATAGCTCTCTGGATTATCACAGTATCATAGTAATACTTGTGTTCAGGCAACTTTATTTTACTCAGTAATTGCCCAGAAGCACAAGATTAGAAATGCTAGCAATTTGGATTTGCTGAAGTGGTTCCTATAAGCTACAAGGTAAATGTACAATAGGGTATTTTCATAGCAGCAGACCACTCATATAACTTAAAGTTGTTTAGTTTTTGTTAGTAGTTAACCTCTTAGTGTGGCTGAATTAAAGGTAACTTGCCTGGAGTATATATGTACAGGACAAAATCCATATATAAGTTTGGTACTATCGGCAGTTTTAGGCATCTACTGAGAATCTTAGGCAATACTCCCATGGATGTGGGAGGAATACTATACAGCTAAAGGTAACAGGGTTGGTTGGTTTGTGGTTTTTTTGTTTGTTTCTTTGTTTATTTTTCTTGGTTTTTTGAGACAGAGTTTCTCTGTATAGCTCTGGCTATCTTAAACTCGCTCTGTAGACCAGACTGGCCTCAAACTGAGAGATTCACCTGTCTCTGCCTTCCAAATGCAGGGATTAAAGGTGCTTGCCGCCACCACCTGTCTAGGTGGTTGTTGTTTTGTTTTTATGTCAGTATGTTAACATTTGAAAGTAAAATTTAAGAATTTGTAGAGCATTCAAACATTTAGGGTTATGTCCCTAAATATATATATTCACTTTACATCCTGGTCAGAGCCCCCTCCCTCCTCTCCTCCCAGTCCCACCCTCCCTCCCCCATACTCCCTCTGCTGTTCCTTGGAAAGGAGAGCCCTTCCTACCCACCCACCCCAACTTATCAAGTTGCATCAGGACTGAGTTCACCCTCTTCCCCTGTGGCCTGGCAGGTCCCACCAGGGGGAAGTGATCAAAAAGCAGACAACAGAGTCCATGTCAAAGATGCCCCCACTCTTCTTACTAGTGGACCCACATGAAGCCTAAGCTGCCCATTTCCTGTATCTGTGTAGAAGACCTAAGTCCAGTCCATGCATGGTCCTTGGTTGGTGCTTCCGACTCCACAGGCCCTTCTGGGTCCTTGTTAGCTGCCTCTGTTGGTCTTATGGAACTCTTGGCACCTCTAGGCCTTTTATCATTCCTCCTACTTTTCCACTAGACTCCCTATGCTTCACCCAACATTTGGCTGTGAGTCTCAGCATCTGTTTCAAACGGCTGCTGGGTGGAACCTCTCAGAGAACAATTCTGATAAATTCCTGTCTGTGAGCATAGCAGAGTGTTCAGGGGTTGGCGCTCTTCCATGGGGTGGGTTTGGGTTGGGCCAGACATTGGTTGGACATTCTCTCAGTCTCTGCTCTAGCTGTTGTTTTTTTTGATGTTCTTTTTTTGAGACAGGGTCTCTCTGTGTAGCCCTGGCTGTCCTGGACCTGCTTTGTAGACCAGGCTGGCCTCGAACTCACAGTGATCCGCCTGCCTCTGCCTCCAGAGTGCTGGGATTAAAGGCGTGTGCTACCACGCCTCGCTTATCTGCTCTATCTTTATCTTAGCATGTCATGTAGGCAGGGTGAGTTTTGGATAAATGTTTTGTGGGTGGGTTGGTGTTCTCCCTCCACTAAGAGTCTTGTCTAGTTAAGAGGGTGTCCTTTTCAGTCTCCATGGCCGCTGCTAGTAGGAGTCTCAGCTCGAGTTCTCCTCACATCCTCCCAGAGGCCTATTCTGACTTAGGTCTCCAGCTTGTCAGAGATGCCTCTTTTCTCTACAGGCTCCTGTCCTTGTCCCCAGGTCTAATCTCCACCCTTATTTCTCTCTGTTCTCCCTTTCCTACCTTGTTCCCTCTCTACTCAGTCATCAAAAACAAGGAAATATGGAAATTTGCAGGCAAATGGATAGAACTAGGAAAGATCATCCTAAGTGAGGTAACCCAGACCCAGAAAGACACACATGATATATGCATGCTTATAAGCACATGTTAGCCATATACTACAGGATAACCATACTACAATTCAGACTCAAAGAAGATTAGTAGCAAGGAGGACCCAAGATAGGAAATATTTATTTCCCTAGATTATAAATTGGTATTCTTTAATTTTTAGTTGATGTTTAAAAAACTTAGATCTACAGTCTATTTATTCTTTTTAAAGATGTGTGTGTGTGTGTATGCTTGTGTGTGAGGAGAGAGATTGAGATGAGAATAATATTTTAATAAATTTAGCACTGTAGAACTCAAATTGTATGCTGTATAGTTTTACCACTCAAGTAATAAGCAACAAGCCCAGGAGGTTGGTACCACTGGTATTTTATGTGTTACCATACATAGATTGCTTACCAATAGTTGTGTATGAATAGCAGTAAAATGTAAGAGGCCTTCTGCACTTCCTTTTTGGTTGCCTGGTTTGTTTAAATGTCTAAGTAATTTCTTCTTAATGATAAGTTTAAGATTTCATCATTCCTCTGTATCCCAGGGGATTAGTCCCAGGACCCACTCATTGCAGGTACCAAAATCCTTAAAAGTTCCTGTATAACTTTCAATCATGTATAGATTCTTTCTGATGCCTAATAGAATATAAATAGTTGTACTGTATTGTTTAGGGACTAAGATCACTTAGCCTATACATGTTGAGGACAACTGTGATTTTCTTTTCTATAAACACTTTTCTAATCTATATGTAGTTGACTCTGCAATTGTTTGAGTCCAGATGTGGGACCCTTGAATATAGAAGGCCAGCTCTACTACCCAGCACATACATCTTACGCGGGGATAATTAAACATCAATTTAAATTTCTTGGCATGATTTATTACATCTTTTTGTATATTCTGTAGTTTAGTGTTCTTAAAATACTGAACAATTCCAAGTAAAAGTTTAAAAGTGATGAAACTATGCAATATAAAATTTGAGTTGCTGATTTTATTTTAAAATAATTACTCTAACTGGGTGGAGGTGGCGCACACCTTTAATCCCAGCACTTAGGATGTGGGGGCGGGCTGATCT
Source organism: Acomys percivali (assembly GCA_907169655.1). NCBI lineage: Eukaryota > Metazoa > Chordata > Mammalia > Rodentia > Muridae > Acomys > Acomys percivali. The sequence goes on from OU015749.1 coordinate 14,732,310, forward strand.
CTCTGAGTTTGAGTGAGTTCCAGGATAGCACCAGAGGTACACGGAAAAACTCTGTCTCAACTCCCCCACACACAAATTCTCTAATTATTTAAAGTATACATACATACATACATACACACACACACACACACACACACACACACACACACACACACGCATATTCCTTATTGAAATAGTTACAAGTGAAATGCCTTTGTTATATATGGAAATCGGATTACAATTCTAAAAAAAGGCTGAGACAACTCAGGGCAGAGGCAGACAGATCTCTGTGAGTTCAAGGTCACCCTGGTCTACAAATAGTCCAGGGCAGCTAAGACTACACAGAGAAACCCTGTCTTGGAAAAAAAAAAAAGAAAGAAAATTAAAAAATTTCAAATACTGAGACGAAATGTTATTAATTATGGAAGCAACATATTGGATACGTGTATTTTTTTTTTCTTTTATGTATGATCAGATCTTATACAGGGCCTGGAGAGGTAACTCAAGTGGTTAAGAGTGCTGCTGTGGGGCTGGAGAGATGGCTCAGCGGTTAAGAACACTGTCTGCTCTTCTAGAGGTCCTGAGTTCAATTCCCAGCACCCAAATGGTGGCTCACAACCATCTGTAATGTGATCTGATGTCCTCTTCCCAACTGCAGGTGACCATGCAGGCGTAGCAGTGTATAAATAATAATAAATAAATATTTTTTAAAAAAGAGTGCTGCTGCTTTTTTAGATGACCTCAGTTCAGTTCTCAGCACCCAAGTTTGTGGGTCACAGCTACCGTGACTCCAGCGCCAAAGGGATCAATGCCCCTTTCTGGCCTCTGAAGCACCTGAACTTGTGTGCACATACTTCCCAGCCCCATACACATAAATAAATAAAGTATATCTCAAACCAAATGTTTAATCCCAGTACTTGGAAGGCAGAGGCAGGCAGATCTCTGTGAGTTCAAGGCCAGCCTGGTCTACAGAGTGAGTTCCAGGACAGCCAAAGCTGCACAGAGGAACCGTGCCAGAAACCAAAACCCAAAATGAAACAAAAAACCCTTATACATGAAAACTGTATTTTGAATGTGCACACATGCAGTTTGCAGAACTTAAAAATGATCGTGTGGTGGTTAACAATTTTATGTGGTACATACAAGAGCCCCTTTACTTAAACAGGTTTTATTGTTCTTTTTTAGTGTGACCCAAATCTTCAGGTGTTTAGTGTTTTCATTGATAATCTTGATACTCGGCTTCCCAGAATAGCATTATTTTCCACGAGAACCATAAATGCTGGCGAAGAGCTGACTTTTGACTATCAAATGAAAGGTATGGTTTTCAAGATTTTTTTGGGGGAGGGGGGTGGAGGTTGTTCGAGACAGTTATTCTGTGTAACAGCCCTGGCTGTCCTGGAGCTCACTCTGTAGACCAGGCATGCCTTGAACTCCTAGAGATCCACCTGCCTCTGCCTCCTGAGTGCTGATACTAAAGTCAAGTGTCACCACCACTGGCTTCAAAAATAGTATTATTAGTGTTGGTTTCAGTATGATGGTGAATGCAAGTCTTTGGATCACGAACCAAACTAATATTAAGACGAAAGAAAGCAATAGGGGAGGAAGATCAACAAAACTTAGCTATGTGTGGAGACCAGGAAACTCACTGTGATGTGCCCATTTAAAACTTAGCTATGTGTGGAGACCAGGACACTCACTGTGATGTGCCCATTTAAAACTCTTCATAAGAATGAAGGAGACTGGAGGGTAAGACTTTGTCATCTTACTCAAGGCCCAAAGCCCATCTGACAACTAAAGCTACCAACTATGTCTTTCTTCCAAGTCATCGCAGCTTGACTTTTCTCAAGACTTCCATTTTGAAAGCTGACTTGTCATAACATTAATATGTTTTTGAACATTGACCAATAGATAAACACTGACACGTTTGAAATTATGGTTTCAGCCACACCGGTGTTTTTTTTTTTTTTTGGTGTGGGGCTTTTTTTTTTTTTTTTTTTTTTTTTTTTTTTTTTTTTTTCAGTTTTTTGAGACAGGGTCTGTGTTAGCCTCAGCTGTCCTGGACTCACTTTGTAGACCAGGCTGGTCTCGAATTCACAGCAATCCACCTCCCTCTGAGTGCTGAGATTAAGGGCATGCACCACCATGCCCAGTGAGTCTGGCTTTTTAAAGCACTTAACTATACGTGTCTTGTGATGTGAGTCTTCTATGGACAGTGTGCTTTGCATGCTGTTACTACATGGCCCCACTGTGTCCTTAGTGATATGTAAAGACTATTGTGCCCTGGACCTTCTCAGTGAATGTCACCATAGCAGACATTCTCTTAACCTGTAGCATCCTTTCAAGACAACTCAGAATGAAATGTCTCAGGATAGTCACAAGTATAAAACTACTTCCTTGGGAGTTAACCAATGCCTTGAGAAAATAAACACCATTGCTAGCCACTTGAAAACAGAAATTTAAAGGTCAGTTCTAAAGTATTTTATTTAGTTGTTTGTTTGAGACAGTCTCACTATGTAGCCTTGGCTGTCTTGGAATTCACTGTGTTGACCAGGCTGGCCTCAAACTCAAGAAATCTACCTGCCTCTGCCTCCCAAGTGCTGAGATGAAAGGTGTGTGCCACCGTGCCCAGCTAAAGTACCTTATTGAAAGTGAAGATTGTATCTGTGTCCATGTGAATTGCGGGTACATGCAGAGGTCGGGAGCTGGAGTGTTAGGCAGGAGTAAGCTGCCTGACACGGATGCTGGGAAATGAGTTCTGGTCCTCCAGGAGAGCCTGGGCGACTCTACCTGCTGAGCCAGCGTCCAGCCACTCTTCCAAAATACCTGTTTCTCTTTCTATATTCTCAGGTTCTGGAGAATTATCTTCAGATTCTATTGACCACAGCCCTGCCAAAAAAAGGGTCAGAACTGAATGTAAATGCGGAGCTGAGACCTGCAGAGGTTACCTCAACTGAAACTTCAGGAAATGGAGCTCATGATGTTTGTTTTTTCATCTAAAAAATGAAAAAGTATTTGGGACTCCTTTCTGTTATTAAAATTATATATATATATATTTGCCAAGTGCATTACCGTTGCTTCTGAAGAGGACTGCTAGAAGTCGGAATAGACAAGTGCCCCTTCAGGGTTTGAAAAGTGGTGAAGCGATGATGGTTGATATGAAACCTTTTACTCTGATTCAAACAGATAATTCAATTTAGGCAAATATATACATTTTATTTTTTTACTGTATTGTTCCTGTTTAATAGTCACTGATCTTGTATCTGAGACAAGTGACACTGAATTTTTTACTATATTTTCTACTTTTACATTAAAACATTGACATCTTAATGGTATATTTTCAGGTGCAAAAGTAAATGTGAAAGATAAGCTTCTAGCTTCATCTCATTTGGAAGCGATAGATGCCATTACAAAGGTTGTATGTCTGAACCTGAAACTCCTTTGAAAGATTTTTTAATCTCATAGAGGAAAAGTCTCCCTAGAAGTCCATAGTGGCTGGCCATTGTGCTTCTTTGAACAGACATTAACAGTGTGACTCAGAGACCTGTTGGCGTGCCAGGCAGAGTAAGCGAGTACAGAGTGAGGTTCGCATTGAGTATCTCTCCTCTAAACAGGAGAGCAACATGTCCCCAGTGGCATCACATTATTGTCACATCCTGGCAATTTTAATATTTCCTTTCCACTAAATTTAATTACTTTTGTATGTTCTGCATGTCCTTGAAACATAACCTATATTTGAGCAGATACTTGTTTTATGCAACAATTTTTTAGATAGGGTAAAATTAAGCTTGGCCAAAGTTATGTCTGATTGAACTTTTATTAACCTATAGGGATTAGATGGGATATTTTTTTCCCTGTGTAGCAAAACCCAATAGAAGAAACTTACTTTCATCGTTTTGGGCCTGGGAGTTCTAATCATGATGTCCAGTGTGAAGACAAAAGCAAAAGGCAGCAAGTGCCCCGAGCTTTTGGTATCCTAAGATTTTACCTAAGTGCAGTGCTCTAAGCTTGAATTACTGTAATGAGCTTGAGTCAAATTCACTGAATTCAGGAATCCAGCACTTCCTTATCTTCCTAACTCCCTAACCTGTTTTGGGAGAAGCTACAATGTTATTCAGAATATTGCCTTCTGTTTGCATGTTTGAAGCCTCATAGTGTCTGTCACCCAAAAACTTCACAATGTATCAAGAAAATATATTTTTTAAATGACATTTATTTTGTTTTTCTTTGAAAATCTTAAAAGCTTTGCAGGTCTGTTTATCTCCTCCTACCATGGCCAAGCTTACTTTGAATCATTCTCAGGTTTAAAAATAGGACGAAAAAAAAAAATCAGTGTTTTGACTGTCTACATATTTGATCTTATTATTTAGGTTAAAAGGAAACTTAGGAGGGCGGAGAGAAGAGACTATATGTATAACAAACGTGTCTTTGTTTTTTTCTAATAGAAAGGTAATGGGCCCTTAAGATTTTTGTGTGTGGTGGGGGGGGCGGTATAGGCCGTGAGACAGGTATCTTTTAGCTTAGGCTAGTCGTGAATTCACTGTGTGGCTGAGAATCACCTTGAATTGTTGATCCTCCTGCCTCCACCTCCCAGTGCTGGGATTATAGGCATATCCCACCATGCCCAGCTTGAGACTTTTACCTTTAAACAAACAAACAAACAAAAACCAAACAAGTACACAGAGGGGATTTCACTCTAAGTTCCACATATGTAATGTACTTTGCTTCTATTTGCTATTCCATACTCTCTGCCTTTCAGCATCCCCATCACCTTGTTACCTTCCCGCCATAGTCCCGCTTACACTTCTATCTCATGTAGCTATGTATCTAAATACAGGTGTGTATGTGTGTGTGTCTGTCTGTGTGTCTGTGTGTTCTTTGTTGCTATGATTCCTTCAAGTCACATGCCCTAAGTGTGTGTAGTATGACAGAGACCTGGAAATAGTCAAGAGCAGAGGCTGGAACCATGGAGGAATGCCACTTACTGGCTTGTTCCCAGACTCACTGAGCTAGCTTTTTTAGACCGCGCAGGCCCACAGTGGGCTAGACCCTGCTATATCAATTAACAATTAAGAAAATCCCCCACAGACATGCCACAGGCCTATCTGATGGAGACACTTCCTCAGTTGAGGCTCCCTTTTCCCAGGTGACCCCAGATTTGTCAAGTTGCTAACTGAGCCAACTGTGATATGTATATACAATCATTTTGCATATTTGGTTCTTCTCTAAAGATGGTTGCTGGCCTCTAGGATCTGTGATGTATCTTGGCATTTTAAAACTTTAACCTTGGCTAATTTACAGTTCTTGAAAAATGAAGCGGCCACTACAAACAGTCATGCCTGTTTGAATGCTACTTGTAAAGAGGTGTCATCATACAGCGGAGTGCTCGCGAGCACGGACTCTAAAAGCCTGTTGCCTGGGTTTGAACCCTGGCTATGCTGCTCACTAGCCCAGTGAAGTGACCTGCGTGCCTTAGCCTCATGCCTACCTCAAAATATGGTTTTACAGATCAAAGTTTTGTAAAGTGCTTTTTTAAATTACAGAATAAACACCATGTGTAAATACTTCCTGTTGTTGTTCTGTACACAAAACAAGCTGTGGAAGCTGATGATCAAGTGTACTGATCTAAATCTGCTCTGTTGTTCTCAGCTCTTCACCTCATTCCAGTCAGGGTTTGTGCCAGACTTAAGACCTAAAACATGAAAATTATGGCTATAAAATGTTAAAGATACCTTCAGAACAATATTGTAGGCATGTTTTGAATGCTTACCTTGGATCATGAAATATCCTATTAAAACCAAGTTTTGGGCTGAGAGTATGGCTCAGTTCAAAGAAAACAAAAAAAATACATTTTGAGTATTAGTGAGTATATATACAAATACACGGCTATACATATAATTCTTAGTCATATCACCCAGTAGGTTGGGTCCTGGCCTAACTGCTGTGTAGCAGTGATCTGTGACAGTTAGTTTAATCTGCAGATTCTAAGACTCCTTTTAAGTGGCGTGTCTACATCTTTCCTTTGATTTGTAAGAGGTCAGCATACTAAAGTGTTTACAAAAGTGTTTATAAAGCTTTAATAAATCTGTGTACATCAATATGTCAAAGCAATTTAACAGTTCACAAAGCATAATATGTTAGCCACTTAATTCTAAATATTTTATTTTCCATTCTAATTGTTGTAGTTTCAAATGATATCATTGCATTGGTAACATTTTTATTTCTTGAGACAAGCTTTTGCTAAGTTGTCATGGCTTGACCTCCACCTCAGTCCCCTCCTGTGTTGGCCTCCAGAGTAGCTAAACATAACCTTGCTTAGCCTCCTGGTGGTTTATCAGATTTAATTTTGTTTTATGTATGAGTGTTTTGCCTGCCTGTGTGGATATGCACCACATGTGTGCCTGGATCCCCTGGAATGGAGTTAGAGTTGTGAGCCACCATGTGGGTGTTGGGAACCAAACCTGGGTCCTCCACGAAACCAGCCAAGTGCTCCAAACTGCTGATCCGTCTCTCCAGCCCTATCCCTAGGACTTTATATTATATAACATCTTTCAAGGTTAATAAGGTCCTGGTTTCCCCTGCTATCAGTTTACTATAATAGATCCAGCCACCTTTATTTTCTAGACAGCTTGTAATGATTCAAGATACAGTGTATCTTGGAATGGTCCTTGTATACTTGAAGAGATGTATTCTTCTGTGAAGTAAAGTACTCTTTGTCGATCAGATCCAATTGTCTGGTGGTGGTCAGTGCTTGTCTTACCAATTTTCTGTATATTTACACTGGCTCTCTAGAGAAGCTTTTTTTTTTTTTTTTTTTTTTTTTGTATTTGTGCATTATTTGGTCTCTTTTTGTGGAGGGCTGTATGGGGGACTGAACCTAGGCCTTCATATGTGCTAAACGGGAGCTCTACCATTCCATCTTCTTGTGAGTTGGGAATCTTGTCCAGGATAGTATCTGCTCTTATTATAGCCACTCTGGCTTTCATTAACATATTAAGATGATCTGCCCTTTTACTTTGAGCTTGATATCACTTGAATTGCATTTTCTATAAAGAGCACATAGTTGGGTTATATTTTTCCCAGACACTTTTTATGGATTGCTTTACATCATTTGCATTTAATGTGATGATGTGTTTAGATTTAACCATGTTTCTCTTTTACATCATTTGAGCTTTCCTCAATGCTTAATGGTGAACATTTTCTTTTTTCAACAACTATACTCTGACCTGTTGCCAGCTTTCCATATAAGTACTGTAAATGCTCTGGTTTAGGAAGCTCGGCCTCTGGAGTTGAGGGGATTTCAAAATCAGAGGAGCTCTGTGAATCCACATGTGCACTAGTTAGCAGTGTTTTCTCCTCAAGTGGAGATTTCCTGCCACTCACAGTGTCTGGTTCTCCAATGCAAGGACCTCCATTTACATCTCTGCTTTTCAAGTCACAGTAAGTGTCCTGTGGACAGACTGCATTCTGTTCTATTTGAGAGGAAGAAATATTCTCTTTGACTTTTGGTTTGCAGGCACCTTTGTTCAAAGAAGTACTGTCCCCACCACTTTTCTCTTGGGAAGATAACAAAACAGTGTCACACTGGCTGTCCCAGCCTTGACTTCCTTGATCTGTTATATGTGTTGATTGAGATGAATTCTGGGAAGAGATGTGGGTGGATTCTCCATCAGAGTCACTGCAAAGCTTTGGCGAGTCACTGAAGAGCTTTGGTGACTGAGATCCCCCTGTCTCTATGGAGGAAGGTAAGTTTTCCAAACATTCTTCTGTGATTTCCTCTTTTCTTTTGAAGAATACTTCCCACTGTGGGATGTCCACATCAGCATTTTGTTGGGGGAGCGTCTCAGGGCCTAGACCTCCCTGCAGTGAAGGTGAGGTTTCTAGCTCTTCTTCACTGTCACTGTTGGATTCTTCACAGTCTAAAAAATTGGCCAAAGCAACGCTCCGCATACTCTCTGCTTTGCAGCATCCCGGGCTCTGTCTCAGGTCAGGTTGGTCTTGTGACAGTGCCTTCATGAAAAATACCTCAGGGTGAAGAGTTACCTGGTACGGAACTTTGTGCCTTAAAGGTGTTGGTAGAGGGTCATCAAAGAGGTCACCTTCCTCCTCTGAAACAAACAAAACAGGCATGCACAGAACAAGGAAAGGGGAGTCTGCTCCTAAAAGTTGAAGAAATAACATTTACCTACGATTTTAATCTTGGAAGTATATAAAATGCAGGTGCCAGTCTTCAAAGAGACAATAAAAGGCTGCTATTGGTTGAGAATATAGGTCAGTGCTTCTCAAACCCGAGTGGCCACTAGATTTCACAGGGGGACATGGTTTTTTTAACAAGGAGTTTGTTTTTAGTGGTGTGTATGTGCCCATGAATGAGATGCCTGAGAAGGCCGGCAGGGTAGATCCCTGTAGCTGGAGTTGGAGGCAGTTGTGTGGATGCTGACTTAAGACTGCCAGTGTGTGGACGATCCATGGGACAGTGTAAGAACTAACGGATATGAAGACCTCGTCAACAAACTTGTAGAGAACTAGACCCACCAGTCTAGTTCCAGAAGCTTCTGCCCTCAAGCCCTCTTTGTAAATGAACCCCCTTTCCTGGATTAGTGTAATTACCACCACCTCTCATCAAAGAAGCCTGTCTTTACAGCAAATGGAGACCATCACAGAAAACCACGACTGGACACAATGCCGGGGTCAAGGGTACAGGAAGTCCACTGTGAAACAGGCTCTCCTGGAAGTAGCTGTGTGAACAAGCTGGGAACAACGGCAGTAACTGGTGTGTTAATGTGGAGGGGAAATTTGCAGGGTCCCACGCCTAGACAATAGACAACTACAGGCCAGAAATGACTCCTGGGAGGATAATTAGCCTCTCCATGAATGAGCCCCTTACCATGCAATGCAAAGTTGTCAGCCCTGAAATCATACATTTTATTTATATGCATACACACATGTACACATATTTGTATATGTATAATAATAAAAGAAGCTATCAACTTGGGGGGTATGTGGGAGGGACTGGAGAAAGGAAAAGGAGGAAAAGGAGTGATGTAATTTTAATTAAAAATATTTTTAAACTATCACATTTTAAAACCCAATCAATAAAATCTATGACATGCATGGGCTAAAATAAACATATTGCTTACAAAATACATTTAAAATGTCTAGTAGAGAATTCCACTAAGATGTTTAAATATTAATACCTATAAAAATATGAGAAATGAGCCGGGGTGGTGGTGCACGCCTTTAATCCCAGCACTTGGGAGGCAGAGGCAGGCGGATCGCTGTGAGTTCGAGGCCAGCCTGGTCTACAAAGCAAGTCCAGGACAGCCAGGGCTATGGATTGATAAACCTAAGGAGTTTAGATGGGTAGAACCAAAGATGACAACATGGAAAAAGGAAAACTAACAAATAGAAGTGAGCATTAATTAAATACTTTAACTAAAAAAAAATTTTCTTTTAAATGTGGATTTGACAGATGCATAAAAGGAACCTATTTCCTTTTAAGGAAGGTAAGACTGCAGATTCCAGTGCACCTCTAGTGAGACGCTGACCTGATGTGTGTGGTGAACTCTCGAGCACCCTCTCTACACCGTTTGCATGCATGAAGGGAAGGCCAACTACAAACCGTGAAGCAAACCTCACTGAAACCCACATTGCCAGTCCTGCCTCTGTTGAGATGGAGACATGGCTTAGTGGTTAAGAATGCCTGCTCTTGCAAAAGACCCAGGTTGGGTTTCTAGAACCTACGTGGTGGCTCACAAATCATCCTTAATCATCCTAGTTCTGAGGCCGATGCTTTCTGATCTTCATGGGAACCGGGCACCAGACATAAAAGTGCACAGACACACATGGGAGCAAAAGTCATATACATAAACTAAAAATCTCTAAGGTAATTTTAGATTCTAAATGGGTAGAAATACAGAAGCAAAAGCGGAACACAGGTCTGGTTCTAATCCCAGCCCTATCACTTCCTGCCAGACTTTGTTGAGGGAACTTTCTAAATTCTCTAAATTCCAGTGCTCTCTTTGGCAAAGTCAGATGGGCATCACTTGTACGTTTCTCCATAGGTGTAACTGTAATATGTGTAGAAGACGGAGCTTAAGACTTGCCCTATATAATTGTTCAGTACAGATTTTTCTCCAGTGAGGATTCACTTACAGCATCCCACCAAAGGATGAGGGTCTGAGGTTAGAGCCACCATGTGCGGCTGCTGTAAGCCACAGGCTTTGCCCAGAACCTGAAGCTCTTTTCCAGTCAGAGCTTATCTGTGTCTTAACTGCAAAGTGGAAGAGCATTGTGAGAAGGTAGGGATGACAAGGGGAGAGCTGTATGTCCTCACTACTACAATGACCAGAACCAAAGGCAGAAGTCTCTCTTCATCTGCTAACTTCTTAACAGAAATGCCCCAGGATGACAACACAGCCTGCCTCAGCCCACCCAGACTCTTACCTGAGTCTAGATGGATTGTTCTAGCTCTCTTCAATTTGCCAAGTGGTCTGTACTTCGGTTCAGCACTTTGGGAAGATCGGCATAGAGGCTTTAAACTGACATAAATCAGAAAATTTAATTTTTTTTCCTTTTGGGAAAGCATAAGCAGCAGTGTTAGAGATTAGAACAAAGCCATGGGGAGGCCACATGAGCATCTGTAGGAGGTAGAGGAATGTTTAATAAAGACCCTGCAGCATGATAAAGTGGGCAATGGAAACACTTAAGGACAATGCAGTAGATACTGATTATGTATGGAGGGCACTGCCTTAGATCAAAGCCAAATTTGACTCTCCGTCCTTACAATGCAGGAAAGACCCGTATGCCAAGACAAGCGTAACAGTGACACCTCGCATCCAGAGACTAGGAGGACCTACTGCCTCCCTGTTAAGTGGCCCACATTCACCTCCTGCAGGAATCCCACAACTAGATCTCCCGACTGCGGAGGCACAGGCTGGAAGCTAGGGCACAGGAATAAGATCTCAAGGGGGCTACCCTCACTGCGGCTATATCACCTACTTCCTTCTGCCATGTTGCCAGAAGTCTTGAGGATTACAGCCAACATAGCAAACGATGACAGCCATGATGCGCCTAACCTGACATCCACTTACAGCCAGACTTCTTTCCATCTGTCACCTCTGGTCTCATGGCTATGATATTCCCTGGCCCATCCCACTGGACACCTCCAGAATCTGTTGTTACTGCTTCTCTCTGAAGACATGTCATGCATTCTCTTTGAGAAACTTTCGCCAAGTGAGGGCCACTCTACACTGGCCACCCACCCACCTACAAACAGATTGGTCAACAGAAATACAAGATAGGAGAATATACATCTTAACCAGCACTGCAAATGATCTAAGTATATTCCCCCATTTACACGTACAAGACAGTCTTAAATCTCAGCTAGCAAGATCCAAGTTCTTTACTCTTGCCTTGCTGGCTGGCATGTCACTTTCTCTGCACTACCATGCTGTCTGGCTTCTAACTCACAAGTCTTCTGAAACTGTTGTGAGCATAAACAACACCTCATTACCAAGGTAACCAGAGATACCACAGTCCCTGCACTAGGTAACTTTTTTAAAAAAGAAGATTCTGGTTTTATATCTGTATTTATTTGTGTGTCCATAGGTTCTGTGGAGACCAGAAAAGGGCACTGGGGCCCCTGGAGCTGAGATACAGCCAGTTGTACACCTCTGGAGGTAGGTGCTGGGACAGAAACTTGGGTCCTCAGGAAGAGCTCTCAACCACTGAGCCACCTCTCCAGCTTACCAGAATGGACTCTACTGCCTCCCACTTCCCCTCCTCCCCCTCACTTCCAGCTCTTCTTCCTTAGCTGGCTACTGGAGTTCTGTCTCAGCCTGGTTCTCCTGGTGACTTCTGTCCTTTTGGTTTCAGTTATTGCCCTCATTGCCAATTCTAAACCTGTGCCTACCACCTGTCTGGTTCCAAGAAATCCCTTTTCCCAAAGTCGGCCACGTAGACAAAGCAGCCAGCATCCCCTCAGGGACCTGAGAAAATAGCTTCTACCTGTGAGAAGGAAGTGGTCTCCTTGTCTCTGGCACCGCTTGCTCTTCTATCAGCAGATGCCTATGAGCATGTCAAGGTCTATGCAACTTTCTTGGCTCTTCAATCCCTACACGTCAAAGTCCTCCATCCTAGTTTACAGGTTCCTTGGTTCCTGTTCCTTTTCTTTCTTTCTTTCTTTCTATTATGTTTCTTTTTTAACATATACATTTATATTATTACACATGTGTAAAATAAACTTCATACAGCAGGAAGAACCACGAGACTATCAGGAACTATATAAATGTTATCTTCATAGTGATTTGGCTATCTGTATTTGGCAAACATTGAAGTTAACATCTTTCGTATCTTGTTGGGTCTAAATTTCTGAAAGGAGCTTAATATGTATCATATTTCATCTCTATTAACTTAAAACATCTATCTTGATCTAAAAACTCTTAACCCCATACCTACTAAGCTTAATTGAAAGACTAAATTATCTGGTCTTCAAACCTATCATAGACTTGAGGAGGGATAAAACTTAAATACTTGAGCCGGGCATGGTGGCACATGCCTTTAATACCAGCACTCAGGAGGCAGAAGCAGGTGGATCGCTGTGAGTTCGAGGCCAGCTTGGTCCACAAAGCTAGTCCAGAATTGCCAGGGCTACACAGAGAAACCCTGTCTCAAAAAACCAAAACCAAAAACAACAACAAAAAACCTTAAATACCTGAGTGAACCCGGAGTGCAGGTTAGCAGCTTCCAAAATGAAGAAATGACTGAGACAGTCTGCTGCCTGAACAGTCACCCAAAACTCTCTATAACACTGGAGCATCATCTTCAGCCTTCTGGCCCAGTATATCTGACAGACATATTTGTGAGGCAGGAACTATTGAAGACTTGCTTACCCTGTCTTGGCAGATCTTGTTCCTTTTCAAACCCTGGAAATGCCCTCAACGCCTGTCGCTTCTCAGGGCTTTCCCCAGAGGCACTCTTGGTGGATTGAAATAAACTTTCCCCTTTTACCCATGAAGCAGCCACTTTGGATTCTTCACTGCACCTGTTTCATTCACCACCTGGCTGGACTCTGTCTTCCATCTATCCGCCTTAGCTCGCCTGAAACCTCAGGCATGTCCTCCCTATTCTCAGGTGGATACACTGACACCAGGCTGATTCCTCCATGACCCTGACAGCTTGTAGGACTCTGAACACCAGCCTTTCCCCACAGTACCCCAGAACTCAGGCAGCATGGATCTGCCCCACGGAACTCTCCCAACTATTGAGCTGGCTCGACAGAAAGGGTTGATGAGTGGACTTAAACTATGCCAGGTGCTAGCACTTGGGAGGTGGAGGCAGGAAGATCACAAATTACAGGGCAGCCTCAGCTGGATAGTGAGATGACAAGATGGCTCAGTGGGTAAAGGCAATTGCTTTTTTGTTTTGTTTTGTTTGTTTGTTTGTTTGGTTTGTTTTCACGAGGGGAGGAGGGAGGGTGGTTTGATTTGTTTTTTTTGAGACAGGGTTTTTCTGTGTAGCCTCGGCTGTACTGGACTCACTTTGACGGCCAAGCTGGCCTTGAACTCAGAGATCTGCCTGCCTCTGCGTCCCTGAGTGCTGGGATTACAGGTGTGCACCACTGCTACCAACTGGTGATTGCTACCAAACCTTGAGGACATGAGTTCGGTCCCTATTGAGAAGAGAGATCTTTCTGCAAGTTGTCCTCTGACCGTCACAAACATCAACAGTAACTCAACATGCACGCATGCACACACACACACACACACACACACACACACAATAAATAAATGTCACAAAAAGTAATAAAAGCCTTGCTCTTGAGTTTCATTCACCCATTCCACAGATACCGTCACTGAGGCTATTGGCTCTCTGTCAGGTGCTTTTCATATGCTATCTACTGAGCACACCAACAAGTAGGCAGGAACAAATATTCCTAATTTGTTGATTTGCTGCTTACATATGATTGGTTCTGAAGTGATCCGGCCAAATTCACATTGCAAGTAATTAGTGGACAAGGTTCTACCCAGGACAAACTGACATTATCAGCACATTCTACCCACTAGAAATGACAGAACAAAATGGAAATGGGTTCTAGGTTTGCAAGTTTTCTGGCAGAGCACTCCCATGCCCCCCGGCCAGCACCACCGATAGCAACAAGAGCCCCACAGACAGACAGACAGACTACTCACACGTCCATGACCTTATCCACAGTGAGGCCCATCGGAATGACGTTCGGATATGCATTCACTGGACAGATGTAGCTCAGAAAATCTTTAATCTAGAACGAACGGCAGATGCATCAGTTGTCTCTGGTGGACACTTCAGAGTTGCTCTAGTCACAGTTCCCAGTATACAGACTCAGTCTAGACACCTGCCCGCAGGGGAGTGAGTGAGGTAACCACAGACACAATGGAGGCTTATCCACCCAGAAGGAACAAATTATGTCGTCACCTGCAGGAAAGTGGATAAAATTAGCGATCACTGTGTGAGGCAAAGTAAGCCAACCTCAGGCCAAAAGCACATTTTGTCTCAGATGTGGAGCCTATAAAGATGCAAACATACATGTGCAGATACATGGCAGGCACATACATGCACAAATACATGACAGGAAAGCAGAAGAGAAACCATGTGGGGAGGGGCAAGAGGATCAGGAGAGATGATAGTCTGCTCTGTTTGCTCTCACGTGGGAACCAAACAATGTAGCATGAGAGAAGACAGGGGACAAAGGAAGGCAATGGCGGGCAAATATGAGCAAAGTAGGAACATATATTTGTATGACAATGTGACCACTTGGGGACCTTCTACGAAAAGGAACATGTAATGCCCAGGCCTCGTTGCCTTGAACCCTGCCAGTGCTGGCCTATGCTGAGGTCTGGGAACTAGAGCATTTGAACTTTGTCTAGGTTCCTGCTCCACCGAAAGACCTTGATTCCCCAATGAATGGGATCTAAAGATTGTGTCTTTTTACAATATAACATTCCTTTCTTTGTCCAAGGCCAGCTGCCTGCGTTTGGCAAACCTTCCATGTGAGTTAGAATACAGATGAGTAGTGACCGTAACACACAGAAGAACACAAGGTCTTGCCATGTACAGTCATTACCAAGGCAACTGCATCTCGGACATGACTTGACTTGCTCAAATGCCTGTTCTTTTGGAATCAAACAGCACACAGTGGTCACCACCCTGGGAAGACAATGACCTCTTCTGCCCCTTCCATCTTAGATGGCAGTCACTAGGGGAAGCAGTGCAGTCAAGCCTGGATCCGAGAGCACTTTACATAAGGGACCCAGACAGAGGAAGGGGGTGGGGGTGGGGGTGTCCAATAGAGACCACTGTAGCCTGCAGGTCTCTCCTAGCAGGCAGCTCAGGACAGCCTGCCTCTGCGCACATGTCTCTAGTGCCAGAGAAAGGCCCTGGCCATAAAGTCTGCAACAGTGAGAGCTGCTCACACATAGGTGGGTGCAGGATAAGGAGAACACACAGACTGAAACAGGAAGAGTTTCCCAAGCAAGGCTGCTAGCCAGTGCAGGGTGTGTGGACTCTGACAGAGACAGGCAATTGTTAGGAAGTGTTCTAGGACCAAGACTCTGTGTGTGTGTGTGTGTGTGTGTGTGTGTGTGTGTGTGTGTGTGTGTAACTTGATATACTACAAATACAAACTCCTTCCTAACAAGTGTAAACAATCATACTTTAAAACATTCACAAGTATCTTGATTTTTTTTCCTATGCTCAGAACGCTAAACAGAGAACTCTGTAGGTGTTCCTCTTAAGAATTCTACAACCCAGGCAAACCTCACTAACTAGCTCTTGGTAAGCTGTGATCTCAGTCAGGTCGAAAGCTCATTTTACAGGTGTAAATGAGCTGTAAAATGCTGGTTCCAGTACTGACTAGCCAGCACCTGGTACCCTGTGAAACATCCACTGCCACTATGCAGGACAAGGTTGGTAATGACAGTGTAAAGACTTGGATCCCTCTGCAGAGGGGTGAGGGGGTGACTGGGGCATAGAGTGGCTGTCATCTAACTTCAGCTCAAAGGGTCAGATGAAGACACAGGGCCCCAGGGGCCTCCAGTAACCATGAAAACAGCCATTCTGACCCACGGAACATCTATTTTTCACACATTCTTCACAAACAGCTTCTTCGTACCCTTAGGGAGACATGCAACAAAAGCCATTCCTGGTCCTTACCCACCTCCTGCTGGGAAGGCTAGCAGAAACCCATGGCTTGCAAACAGACATTGACAGAGTAAGACCAAGCCTATGTCAAAAATGACTCAGCAGTCTTTAGAGAAGATGTGGCCACACGAAGACATTCAGTATCACCCTATCTCCAACCCTTGCCCGAGCACAGTACATGAATACCCTCAGACCTTGTTACAGCAGCTTCTATACATCACCATGCACAGTGAATGAATGAACACGGAACCACTGTCTCCAGGGGATGAAATTACTGAGACCCTCTGGCAACATCATTTCCAGCCAATTGACGCATGGCTCTGTCTTATAAAACTAGTTTTATTAGCCTACAAACTATCCTGTATCATTTTGGCACTTTCAAGCAGTTGTGTCTTGTTTTTTCCCCTACCACACATCATTCTGTTCTGCCTGTGCACAGATACTTCATCGTAGGCTGATTATCTCTGTAACTCAAGTCTGAGCACAGCTTATCTAGTATATGTATTCTCCCTGTGAGGCACACCACAGCCTTCTTGTGCTCAGGAACTAGACAGTATGACTACAAGCCACTTTAAGTAGTGAAATAGCACTCGCTCTCGCTCTCCCCCCCCCCCCCCCCCCCCCCCCGCCATAGATCACATAAAGAAACCCTGTTTATAATGTGAGCTAAAACATGGACAGGGAACATCACTCTGTTTAGTAGGAGCTCGCAATGTGCATGTCAAGTGATTCGACTTTCCATCATCTTCCGCCCCACTGCAAAGGACCCCTAGAGCCCATTGAGAAGTAATGCTGGGCTTCTGGGTACAGTGTAGTGAACAGGCAAACACAGAAATATGGAATGCACAAGTGAGAACCATTTTTATAATATAGTGAAAGGAGGGATGAGGAGGTGGTTGAGGCAGGAAAGTGCCTGCCTTGCACATATGAGGATCTGATTTTGATACCCAGAATCACATAATAACTGCTGGGCACAGTGGTACACACTTGTAACCCCAAACAGCCTAGCCTAACTGGTGAGCTCCAATCCAGTGAGAGGCCCTGTTGCAGAAGACGGGCACAGCCTTCCTGAGGATGGCATCTGAGCTGTCCTCTGGCCTCCACTCATGTGCACACATACACCACTCACCCATACACATGTGTGTATGCACACCCCCGACACATGTACCCTGCCCCATGGTGATCAACTGCTGCAGCTGAGTTAGGCTAAGTTGCTGGGTCCTCTTACCTCACTGTAGGAGGAATGGAAAGAAAAACAAGCTCTGTATGAGCTCTCTCCCGTCCTAAGAGGAAGCAGAACACAAAAGGACACTTAGCAAAACTACGTAAGGTTGAACTTCCACCTAGGCTGTCCGGGGAGGCCACACTGTCAGCAACTGCTGCCTGGGGCAGGAGTCACCTTCGTCAGGCGTGGAACCCTGCTGTAGAGGTCTTGCTAAGGAATCAGGGCCACAGAGGCACCACCGCCATTATACCAGGGCTTCTGTTCTCTCTGGTACCCATCTGTGATACACAGCAAAGCCCTCAGACGCCTTCAGAGTCCAGCCATCCTGTCTCTCACAGAGGAAGCCCCTGCAGATACCAGCTAATGGATTGCCATAGTTTGGAAGAAACATTCCTTCTTTTTTTTTTTTTTTTTTAAGATTTATTTATTATGTATACAGTATTCTGATTGCATGTGCGCCTGCATAACAGAAGAGGGCACCAGATCTCATTATAGATGGTTGTGAGCCACCATGTAGTTGCTGAGAATTGAACTCAGGACCTCTGGAAAAGCAGACAGTGCTCTTAACCTCTGAGCCATCTCTCCAGCCTCATCCCTTCATTTTAAATAACGTCAAGTGATAAAGGTATGCCCAACAATTATTTTATTTTATTTTATTTTTATGTCCAACAATTATAACAGACCCTCTCCTTGGTTTCTGCAGACCTGTGTTTAACTCCACTAACGTCAACCTTTCCTGAGTTCCGGCTGATCCAGGGCGTTGCTTCCTTACCTCACTATCACACTGGTTTTTCTCGTTCTCTCTCCGAACCACATAGTGGATGGCTTGATGCTGATGGTGTGGAGCGGAGTTTTAGTTCTGGAGCTGATCCCGCAGGGCAATTTATTCCACTGGAAATACTCTTCTGCCTGCAAGCAAACAAACAGACAACCGCATTTGTTTTAAATCACGGTAAATATTTTGAACATGGCTGTTTGTAGACTGGATCTCAAAAGCAATGGCAGATGAGCTTCCGAGCTTGCCAAGAATGAACACAGGAGAGGAAGTGGGCTCTTCCAAACCGAGGCACAGTCTGCAGAACGCCCAGTCTGCCTGCTTCACCACCCTCATGATGAGGAAAGAAGTGAAACTCTGTGGTTTGTATCAAGAAAATCCTCAGGCTCAGTGAGGAGACACATGGCTGGACCGTTGTGAGTTTGAGCCCAGCCTAGACTACAGCAGCCTCACCCTGTCTACAGAGAAGACTCTCAAAAAAGAAAATCAACAAAGCAGGCTGCTCTTTGGGCTGGGTAAAGTGGCACGTGACTGACCTAGAGTCCCAGGGCTCCCGGCTTATCATTTCATCTACATTATTTTCAGTCATCCAAGAGGCTGCTGTGTAGACCACCAGGAGTAGTTTCTAATGTGTAACTCTCTTATTGGAAAAAAAATGTTTCTTTCTATTTATGTACACATGTGTATGTGTGTATTTGTATATGAGCGCGCGCACCCCAAAGGAAGCCACAAGAGGGCATTAGATCCCTGCAGTTGGATTTACAGCCAGTTGGGAGCTGGGAACCAAGCTCAGGTCCTCTGAAAGGTCAACAGGAGGTCTTAGCACTAAGCACCTCTCCCACCCTTCTGATGTGCAGCTCTCTTATGCTGCTGCACACATGCGCTCTAATGGCTTCTACTAGAACACTGCGTGCTGACGCTGAGATGATGTATTTCCATGGACCATCCTTAAGGGTTTGGGCTGACGGGGCAATGCTGCTATCACAACAGTGCTCCTCGTATATAAAGGCCTATCACTGAGAGTTCTGCAGTGAGACAGTTTAAGTGTTAGGGAAAATTGTGATCAGGCTTCTGAGCCTGAAGGTAACAAATTTAATTGTCTTAATAAAATATCAAGGGCATTAGTTAGGAAGAGGATGCAAACAGACGAAGTAGGAGAGCAGAAGAGCAGGAGAAGACACTGGGAGTAAACGTGACAGCACAACTCGGCGGTGGTGGTGCACACCTTTGATCTCAGCACTCAGGAGGCGGGGGCAGGTGGATCTCTGAGTTCAAGGCCAGCCTGGTCTAAAAAGTAAGTTCCAAGGCATCCAAGGCTACACAGAAAAACTTTGCCTCAAAAAACCAAACCAAACAAATAAACAAGGCATATGTTGTAAATATATATATGAAAATGTAAGAGGATCACAAGATCACGACAGTGAACAGAGTAGGAAGGCGGTCACAAGCCCCCACTCTGAGACGCTGTGGACGGCTGACGGACGGTCCTGCAAGACGGATAGTCAGCCCTGGCCCTGGCAGGTCAGCCGTGCTCCAGTGGACACCCCAGGAATAGACGGGAATATACAGGCAGCACAAACTGAACTGTATGGGCTATTAAAACAAACAAAAGTAACAGGGCACATGCAGGTGGATGAGTAGGGAGATGGGGTGGACCTGAGAGGAGGTGGCAGGGAATATGCCTAAAACACATTGCATGAAATTCTCAAAGAATTAATAATGTACTTATATTGTAAGCTAGTGAGACTGTAAGTTTTCATTCTCATGGAGAAGAATCAACTTTGTATCAAAATTGTGAGACCCTATGCCTGTTACTCATTGTGAAGTACACACTCATGGCATACAGGTCCATAGAGGTGCACAGCCTCTAGCCAGCAACCTAAGATCACGAAAAGACTTGGGAGAGACTGCCTTCTTGGTCGCAATCTCTCAGGTCCCACAAACGACAGAACTGGTGTTTCCAGTACCTTTGGGTGGCGGCAGGCGTGGATCTGGGTGTTTCGGTCCGTTGTGAGATGGTGGAGGATATCAGGCATGTTTCTAAACATATCCAGCTTGTCCACGTGAACCTGTGCACAACAGCAGATGAAGCACGGTGTTTGAAATGAATTCCTTACAACAGATAGTTCTGGGGTCCTTATCCGGGGGGAGACTGTCCACTTACGGGGTGAATCTTTCCTTCTCTCTTGCAGTCTAGTCCTGGGCTACTTCAGTGCCTAGCGATATCCTGTGAGGATGTCACTAGGCAAGACTCATCTCACAGGCTATATCTGGTAATGCTAAGAGTTCTGTCCTTCAAGAATCACTTGGTCCATACTGACTGTACATCTACTGATGTCAACCTCAATTCTAAACCCTACTCATATGGGAGGGAACAAAGCAGATAGAAGGAATCAGCATCTCCTGCTGGGCTCGTGAGCCAGCTCAGCGGGTAAAGGTGTGCACATAAGCCTGGCGGCCTCAATTCAATGCCCAGAACCACACAGAGGACAGAGAATCAACTCTACAGTGCTGTCCTCTGACCTCCACAAGCATTCTGGGGTGTGCGCGCTACCCACAACAAAGTACAGCCCACTTTACTGGCACACCACATGCCACACAGGACAGCTGGTGCAGTAAGAAAATGGGACCTGGGTTGTGTTCTGCCACATAAAACTTCACTGGGCTAAAAGGAGAGAAACATGCAGAAAACAAATACTCAAACCTGGCTGCCCCTGAGAAGCTTAAGGCTACAGTTTAAAGTATTAAAACCAGTTATGTCAGCTTTACTCAGAGTTTATCTTCTGAGTCTTCAATGCTGATATTAACCTAAACCGGAATAATGTCCAATTTCTGTGCTGGCTGATACCAAGGCAGGCTGGACAAAGAACTCAAGCAAAACTGCTTATTTATCATGGGGCTCATTTGACTTACAAATGATTTACTTATGATCAATAAAAGGGAAAGGCAAGGGATTGGGGAGATAAAGCAGTCAGTAAATTTGCCTTGCAAGCATAAGAAATTAAGTTTGATCCCTAGAACTCTTGAGAAAAAAAAAAAATCTGGCTATGGCGGCCTACACTTGTGATTCCACTGTGAGAGGTGAAACAGGGAGGTCCCTGGGCCTCACCTGCAAGCCAATCTACCTGCTGAATTCCAGGTCAATAAGAGACTCTGCCTTAAAATAAATAAATAAACAAACTTTTGGTCCCTGATGCATTCACTCATATGCATACTATATATCCATGGACATGTGAGTGTGTGTGTCTGTGTATCCATATATATGCATTTCTACATATATATGTGCATCTGCATAGACACAAACAGAGAGAACTTAAGCCAGGTATGGGGACACATTTATAACTCCAGTACGTGGAAGACTGAAGCAGGAGGATCGTGAGTTCGAGGCCAATCTGGCACCAAGTGAGTTTTCAGACCCACCTGGCCATGTACCCTGTCCCCGCCAAAAAAGATTAAAAAATGAAGAAAGCATTAATGGTGAGCGTGGCTTGTCAGCCTCTCTAAGAAAAACGGGATGAGACAAAGGGACTGTAGGAAGAGAATCCTCAGAGAAATGACTGGACTGGCAGCTGCAGATAACCCCTGAGGTACCGTAGTTAAAACCTCACTGTTCTCTCTTCGTGAGCATCTGATCTACAATTGTCCCCATTTCTTGCAAAGGAACCTAAGGAAATTGGGGTCACCATCAAATGCCTCTACCTAAAGCCCTCCTCTGCCCCTGGCTTCTTCCCCTGAGGATCAGAGCAGTAGCTTCCACTCTTCACGCACCCCGGAAATTATACCCCAAGTTTAGGGGAGGCAAATAGATGCCACCTTTATGGATTACACGCACAAAAATTAAAAGACAGGTAATACAGATCAGTGTGTTTATATATGTGTGTGAGGTGTGTGAATATTGTCACTACTGTGATTTTGATTTAAATGGATATATACTTTTGGCATATCTATATATCATTCTTCAAGTGGTTAGTTTGTTTTTTGTTTTTGTTTGTTTTGTTTTGTTTTTTGAGACAGGGTTTTCCTGCTTAGCCCTGGTTGTCTTGAAACTTGCTTTATAGACTAGGCTGGCCTCGAACTCACAAAGCTCTGCCTGCTCTGCCTGAGTACTGAGATTAAAGGCTTGCACCACCCTGCTTAAAAAGCCATTTAAACATCAAACATAGAGTGATCCCAGAATAAACGCAAATCCTTCTCAAAATGAACAATTAACAACTTTACATCAAAATATTTGGCTAGAAAGACTTACAAAAATAGAGACTTGGGCCATAGAAAAGGAGGGACAGACAAACAGTCAGAGAGAATTTTATAATTTCAAACATAGGAAAACTACAAGTTTTCTCAGTGCTGGGGACAGGCTCCAGGGCCTTCGAGTGAAGACTGAGTGCCCTGCCGTGAGCCACACCCTCAGGAAAGGTAGGTAGTTTTAGCATTGCTGAGGTGCTGCTAAGGTCTGGCCCAGCTCTGTGAGCTGTGGGTCTGCATTTAACACGACACAGCTGAGAATGTCCAGCGGGTCCCGGTGCTTCATTTAATTCACCGTGACCATTCAAACCCTTTTTAAATTAAGGGACAAAAGTTCCAGACACTTTCCAGTGCCCTGGCATGGGGAGAGGTGCTTGCTTAGCAGCTGCACACACACTCCAGGCTCTTCTGTTCTGGGCCTGAGAGCCCAGCTTCAAACCACTGGGAAAGACCCACGTAAAAGGGACAAGTAGGAAGTGCCAACACTGCCCCACAGACCAGCTCCAGGACAAGGTTCTTCCTGTGTTGTTGACTAGGACCCAAAGCAGAACGTACAATTTCTGTAACAATCCAGTCAGCATACAGCCACAGAGAAATACACATACATGCCTGTGTATGTGTGTGTGTTTCCAACCCCCAAAGTGCATTTTCACTGTCAAGACCATAACTGCAAACAATATATACCCTGGTATCACCTGGTTCAAATTCACTTTTGATACAGGTCGCAATTGTTATATTTACTTCATAACCCACACTTGGCCCCTGGGACACTGAAGGCTATTCCACTCTTTTTGGCTGCGACTGTCCTTTTGTGAGGACACACACCTATAAAGATGAGATGCATTGTGAGGGCGGGCCTCTGACGTAGCTGTGTCATGGCCACTGCTCCCACCCATCCCTGTTTTCCATTATTCGGGAGAGGAGAGAGGAAGGAGGGGAAAGGGAGCAGTACCTGCATTCCCAGCTCCTCACTCAGGTTGGTGAATAAATACTCATAGCCATAAGCTGCTTTACAGTTCAGCCACACGACGTGGTGCGGACTCCTAGTGACCCAGCTTCGAACCAGCTCCAGAATCCCCCTCAAGCACTCCTCCTAGACACCAATGGAATTTGATACTTTGAAGAAACTCATCAAAATCTTTTCCTCTTCAACACTCAGAGGTGATCAAGCAAAAGGGCACAACTACAGCCTTCCAACAAGAAGGTGGCCACAGGCCAGGCAGACCCTTCATCACCCCGGGCAGACCCCTCACCCCGGGCAGACCCCTCACCCCGGGCAGACCCCTCACCCCGGGCAGACCCCTCACCCCGGGCAGACCCCTCTCCCCAGGAAGGCCCATTACCCTGGAAAGGCCCATCAGAGACCCGTCACCCCATGCAAACGTACACGACTTGGAATTTGGTAAAACCTTGGGTCACAGAAAGTGGTGTCTAAATACACACTTTGGATGTCTTTTACTCTGAAAAGAAGAAAATAAAATAGTGTTAGCTATTTCATGGGGCATAATTGTGTATAAAATGACATAGACCCTCTGTTATTTTCCAGGATGTTCCATTCCACTTCCAAATATTTTATTCATCAATGTTATTGGACACCAATTTCCATACAATAAAATAAAAGGATTTTTATATCAGAGAGAAATGACTTGGTGGATAAAGGCATTTTCACCATCCCTGACAGCTTGAATTCCATCCCTGGGAACATATGGTGAAAGCAGAATTGACTCTCACAAATTACACACACACACACACACACACACACACACACACACACACACACACACTTTAAAAATATATTGATTTTTGCATGCCTAATCCAATGACTTCAATCAATTCATGTCCTTATCATTCCATTCCAACCAAGGTACAGCACACAGCACAACCTCACCTTAAGGAGAAAAAGTGTGCTCTGCTATTACAAAGTTTGTTGGTAGTGGTAGGTTTGTTTTTTGTTTTTGTTTTTGTTTTTGTTTTTGTCTCTATGTGTAGCCCTAGCTGTCCTCAAACTCAGAGATCCACCTGCCTCTGCCTCCCAAGTGCTAGGATTAAAGGTGTGCGCCACCATCACCCAGCTTTATTACAACTTTTATAATCAAGTTGATTTTTAATCTGACAGAAGCTTGGGATGATGGGGACAGCATGCTGGCATGCACATGCACCCCCACACACATATTCAGACTACACAGCCAAGAATTACACAAGGTCCTATACCTTCCCCCAGAGTGCAAAAGCTCCATTCTGGAAGCTTCTCCTTTTGCCAGTCTGAAGTCTCCTGTGTATAAGACAGTTCCATTACGGCCCTGAAATAAAAACCTGAAAAATAAGTGTATCTCAGTGACTTCAAATCACAAAGTCCTAAGAAAGCAAGCATAGGCCTCCTGCCAGACATGTCCCTTACAGTGAGGTACTAGCAGAATGCTAAGTCTGAGTACCTGCCATCTTTCCCCATGAGTAGCAAAAATAAATAAATAAATAAATACAAATCCACTAGGAAGGGAACAGTACTGAATGTGTACTAGGCATGGCCTGTAATATTCTAGCACTTCATACCACTCATATTATCACTCAAATCACTGCATGCCAGGGAGAGAAAAACACATGTGACAAGACAGTCCAAAGTCACTGGAGAAATACCACACCGAGAAAGCCACATTTCCTGTGGTCTTCATCTCAACATTGAAATAAAGACTGAAGATGCTGCCAGAAAAAGAGTATCTACCTCTGTAAACACAATATCTTTAGACCCAACAAAGTTATCTCTGCACATTTAATACGTGTTTATATAGAAAGAAATGCAAACAGATGGGCCCCTTACATAACTGATCCTGGGCAGTGACCAGCTGGTAAGAGAGTCACAACAACCTCTTCCTTCTAAAGAGAAAATAAAGAAAACAATAGTAATGGACGTTATCGTTAGGAGCTGGCGAAATTCATCAAGAATCACAAGGGCGCGCGTCCTCGCCGCTCATTCCCGCACGCTCCAAACCCTGGAATAAGTGGAACCCTTGTCCACTCCCTTAAACAGAGCCAGGACAGGACCCACTTCCACTCCTAGGTACACACTCAAGAGAATGTCCACGCAAACATTTGGTCATGGATGTTCACTGCATAATTACTCACACCAGCCCCAAAGTGGAAACACTGCAAAACGCCCAGCCACCGATGAGTGGGTAACAGCATATGGGTTGTCCACACCATAAAACACTATTTGGCTATAAGTCACATGATGTATAATAATTCCACAGATAGGCAAGTCCAGAAAGACAGAAAGGAGAATGGTAATTACTAGAGGCTGGGACAGGAGGGGGTGGGAGTGCCTGTAATGGATACAGGGCTCCTGAGTGATGAAAACACTCTTAAAATTGACTGTGGTGGAGTGCAGATAGTTGTGTGAGTACATCAGAGCCACAAGCCTTCAAATGAGTAACTGTGTGACAATGAATATTGCAATAACACTATTACTAGAAGAAAAAGGCACTAGATGCAGCCTGGTCCCAGCTCATCACATTGCACATGGCACTGTCCCTTAGGACAGAGCATGCTGGGCACCACTGGCTCTCCAGCCCTCAATAGAAGCTGACAGAGCTCTGTCTGCAGTCACTCCTCACCCAGGCCGCTTTCAACAGGGGTCTCCTAGTTGAGGCTGGACGCACGCTGCACAAAAGCCAAGTCACAGGACAAGGCACGTAAGCAGTGGCACTGCAAGACTGCTCCCAAGAGCTCACCACTGGGCTTGGAGGAAGCATCTGCAGGTGACAAGGCCACTAACATCCCTCCCTCCCAAGGCACACTTGCAAAAGATTCAGGCCTACCCGCCTTCCTTCCCTCCCTCCCTCCGTCCCTCCCTCCCTTGTCACTCACTTTTAATCTCCACTTCCTAAACCTGGTTCTACCAGGGTGAAACTCTGAAGAATACTCGTGACCTTCACCTAAGGAGAAACACCTAAAAGGCCACCTCTCTTGTAGTCACTGCCCCTCACACGGTCACCCTCAGAGTTCCTCACAGTGAAGCCAAACATGATGAGGCTATAATACTACAGAGCAGATGCTAGCTCAGCTGCCAGGAAACAGTAAGACCCTCTCAGCCTCTGGTGTCATTAAATGGGGTTTTGCCTTATTTTGCTTAAGGCAGGTCTACAGTCTTATTTAATATTAATACATCCATGAAGTGCTAGCTTTAAATTTAAGGTTGAAAATTAAATTTTATTCACTCGGGCATAGACTTATTTCAAATTAGGAAAATAATTTAAGTGCTCACTTTGGCAGCACATACTAGAACGATACAGAGAAGGTTAGCATGGCCCCTGTGCAAGGATGACAGGCAAATTTGTAAAGTGTTCCATATTTTAAAATAAAAAATAAAATAAAAATTTTAAAAGAAGATAGTCATTACACTTGAAGTTGCTTCAAAAAATTCAGATATAAGAAACTTAATAAATTTGACAACGACATTGTAGAGCATTAACAAATAAAACTCTCATCATAAGCATGTAAAACTAAAAAGAAATAATTTTGGAGCTGGGCCCAAACCTGTAATCCTAGCACACAGGGAGACAGAGACAGGCAGATCTCTGTGAATTCGAGGCCAGCCTGGTCTACAAAGAGAGCCCAGGATAGCCAAGGCTACACAGAGAAACCCTATTTTGAAAAAAACAAAACAAAACAAAAATCACATTTAATCTTCTAATGGTGGAAATGACTACAACACTCTGTGACTGAATGTCTCCGTCTCTGAAGCTCGGGGGTTGAAATGGTAACCGTGGTATCCTAACTAAGAAGCTCTTGACTGGTGATTGGCTCTTCAACTTAACCCCAGTAAATAGATTAGTGCCTTAAAAGGGAACTGATTTACTTCTCCCACTGTGCAACAACACCAGGACATGATACCTAAGAACTCACAGTGGCAAAATGCCAGTCTACTGTCAGAGAACCCCCAGCCCACAGTCAGAGACCTAGTTAATAGGGATAAAAACACTCACAAATATTGCAGTTGTTTTTCTAAAAATGTACTTCATTCATAAATTATTGCTTATTGCCACACCCACTCCGCTAGAGTCTGTGTGACATGCAACCTTATCGGCTCGGAGGATGCTCCGACATCGATCAGGTGATGGGGAACTAGATTCCCGAGGGTCCCTGGCAGAAGCCCAGGTATTTGTTGAGACGAGCATCCCGACTCGGTGTTCAGAGCCTGGTTATTGGCCTACTTCTGCTTTTCCTCCTTCCTTGCTCTATAATCACTCACGCATTCTTATTAAGTCCACCTCCAGGGCAAGGCCGTTCTTACCCTCTGAACATCTCAGTAACTGAGAAACCTGATGTGAGTCCATCGGGAAATGAACCAATGGTGGCCGTGGATGAAGTAGTTCCGCAGAAAGCTGAACGTCTCATATTAAACAGTACCAGAAACATGACTGTAAATGAAACTACACATTGGGGGTGAAGGTGTTTGTGCAGTTGATACAGAAAGAAAATGCCACTGTGCAGGAGGCACTTGACAAATGGCAACAGCTGGAGTATAGGCTAAAGAATTCTAGAAAGAGAAGGCATATCCAGGAATGTGAGGATAGCGAGGAGAATGAAGCCGTCCCGGGAGTTCCCAGTAAAACAGAAAATGGGACAACTTAGGACTGGATTGAAGGGAAATGGTGGCAGAGACCCAAATACAGAGGACCACAGCTCTAAGAACCACTCCCTACCCTCCATTAGCATATATAGGAGTATATGATGAGGATTTAACACAATGGGTTATTAAGGATGGTAAAAAGATAAGATATTAGGACCTGAGTCCCTGGGAAAGAATCTTGAGGGCCAGACCTCCATGGTGCACTTTAACTGCCGCAGATAAAAAAGACATAATTACACAACTCACCAAGGTGGTAGTAAAGTATGGCACCCCATGGGATTGTTTTGGTTTACAATGTATGGGACTATCAGAAATATTAAGATGTGTAAAGGAATATAACAACTTTATCTAAGTATGGGCTGCAGACGTGCAGACTTGTACTTCTCTCATGGGTAAAAGGTATTAATAATAACATGCCTGAGAAAGGAGCCAGCTTCGCCTAGCTGACTGCGAATTCTAAGAAAAGCTCATGCCACCTTCTGAGGTGAGTAACTGCAATCTGTCTCTGGCCCTTGTGCATAGCCAGAGGACCTTGTTGTACTTTTAGTTTCTGATTAGTGCTGTACTTTACACTTTGTAACCTGATCTGTATCTCTTAAACTGTGGTTTGTAGCTAGCAGAAGTTCCTGTCATGACTGTATAAACCACTGAGCTCAAGTAAAGATCTTTGCAGCAGCATTGGACCTCCCTTGTGTTTGTGTCTGTCTGTCTCGCCAAATCAGTCCCCACCTGATATCCTAGGACCCTTGCTCTCCACGGCTAGAAGCCCCCTCGGTGGTCCGTGGCAGCTTATGAATAAATGAGCAATCTAGTTTAAAGAGAAAGTTAAACCATTATTTTAGCAGTAAGAAGAAAATACAAAATGTTTATTATTTAGTTACCTCACCCGATGCCTCATCAACTAAAGATATCTGGGTAGGAGTTTCAATTTCAATTGCTATCTGAAAAGAGAGTAAATGAAGAACCATTTGTCATTTCATGTATGTATTTTGATTTCAATATAATTAACAATTTAAAAATGATATAACTGAGCAAAAATACTTTTATTCATCTGGAGTTACAGCTGAGTGTTATAATGCTTAGCGTGCAGAAGGCCTTAGGTCCCAGGCTTAGCACACAAACAGAGCACATATATACATTCAATCCACATACACACTTAGCACACACATATTGTATATACATACACCATGAATATACACTCAACACACACATACAGTGAGCTTGCATATACACATACTCAGATCACACACATGCACACACACACACACACATTTATGTGTGCACGTGCACATACACACATATAAACTAGTAACCAGGGACAAATATTAATATTACATTTACAGATGAGAAGCATCTTACTCATGACATACTGTGAAAACCCTGGACTTGAGACTGTTTTGAAGAGATTTTTGACAACTTTAATTGTCTTTACTTTTTCTGTTTGCGAGTGCGGGAGGGGGGCATGCGTGGGGGCCAGTTAAGCACTCTACCACTGAGCTGCAGCACCACATCTAGCTAGATTTTCCTGGGGAGCTACATGTCTGTGTATGTGCACATGCATATGGAAGCCAGAGGTGATGTCATGCGTCTTCCTCAGTGGCCTTTCTCTTCTCAGAGCTAGGGTCTCTCAATGAACCTAGAACTGTCTAGTGAGCGCGAGGGCTCCTCTGCTGCTGGGGTTATGGGCATTTATGCACAGTCCCTGAGGTAAGGGCCAATGTGTGTATAACGTCATGCAGCACCAAAGCAGGTGATCAGTACTATCAAGGCTAGAAGGAGATGCTGACATGGGTTAGCTGTCCCCCTCAACTCTTAGACGTCTGTGAATTCCAGCTTGTGTCTGGTCTTGCCCACTTCTTGACGGCCCCAGACAGACTAGCCTATGGCAACTACAGGCCCAATCCCAGAGGCAAAGGGAGAGCAGCCCAGCCTCTGTGCCAGATCTGCAGAGGGCACGGATGTCCTCCTGGAGATGGCATCACGAGACTGAACCTGTGTGATAAAAGACTCTTCCCACCACAGGGTGTTCTGGGTACAGCACCCAAGCAGGAAGAGGGGCTGGGGTGGCTTTAGAGACAAATGTCAGCAGGTATTTTTATTGGAACATAATACCCATACATATTTATTGGGCGTGGAACAATAATTTGTAATTTGTAAGTATGTATCATGACCAAATCAAGCCATTTTGTCTTCTAAACTATTCATCACGCTCATGCTTTGGGAGTTGTTGGATTCTATTCAATCACAGACTGTTGGAGACTCAGTCTATAAAAGGTTGGTTTTGTTTTTTCTTTTTTTAAACAAATTGCTCACATATAATTAATTGCTGTGGAGTGGAAGGGAAGTGAGCATGCATGGAGAGATCAAAGCTAACTTGTGGGAGTCAGTTCTTTCCCTGGGGCCCAGGGATACATATAACTCAGGCTATCAGGCTTGCCGGCAAGAGCTGAAGCCCAGGCTCTTGTCTTAGTTTTCTGTCATTTTGGTGGCACTGGGGATCACACACCCAAGGCCAACATGCACCACCCCTGAGCTGCACACCTGGTGGCTGTGGTGAAGGGGTGGGCCTGGGCTCATTTGCTAGCTTTGATCTTGCCATGTTTTGCAGAGGCATGCCAGATGTGGGGCAGAGAGGACAGAGTAGGTGGGACTCAAGCTGTCATCTATCACACATCAACAAGATGGTGCCCTTTGCGCAGACTTTCAGTAGGTCGTAACTGGACTCCTCCTCTCTACGGTCGCCATCCTTCTCGGATGGAACACCAGCAGTCATTATGAGTTTGAGGTTTTTGCTGACAACATATTCATGTCCTCTTGATCTGCTGCGTCTTATAACAGCAAATAACACCCCCTTGGAAGTCTTTTAGTGCTCTGGTTTTTGTTTGGCTGGGGTTTTATTGCCGTTGTTTGTTTTGTTTTTTGGGTTACTTTTTGGCCTGTAGTTCTATTCTGTGTGATGGGAAAACTGCTACTCTGGCACTTTGGGTTTCTGTTTGGTACAAGTTCTTCCTTCACTTTCTTTTATTTTTCCTTTAAAAAAAAAAAAAAATCAATCCTTGAGTTCGAGGCCAGCCTGGTCTACAGAGTGATTCCAGGAAAGCCAGGGCTACACACAGAGAAACTCTGTCTCAAAAAGCTAAGGAAAAAAAAAGAGAAGAAAAGAAAAACAAAACAAATATATCAACCCTTGCCATGCATGGTGGTGCACACCTTTAATCCCAGCACTTGTGAAGCAGAAGTAGGTGGATGGCTGTGAGTTTGAGGTCTACAAAATGAGTCCAGGACAACCAAGACTACACAGTAAAACCCTGTCTCTCTCGCCATCTATGTGTAGGTGTGTTGAGGCCAGAAGAGGAAGTCCAATTCCCTGGAGCTGAGGTTACAGGTGGTTGTAAGCTGCCTAATGTGGGGACTGGTACCCACACTCAGGTCCTCTGGAGGACCATCAAGTGCTCTTAACCACTGAACCATCTCTCAGACCTTACTGTTTTTTATGCTAACCTTTAAAGTATGTTTCTTCTTCCTGAGCTAGCCTGTGATTTTAAAGATAGGCTAATGCACACCATGTTTGCACTTTAATACATCTTAGCATAATATCAAAATCACATTCTTGAGGAATAAGAAACAACCAATTGCTGACTACAAACCTGCTGAATCCCCATCAAATCTGACTATTCTAACTCATGATGAACCCACACGTATGAAGAAAAGGCTTTGGAATAACTGTAATAATATTTTTAAGATGGCTCTAGAAATACTCCCATGTACACAACAAAATAGTGCTATTCAAAAATGACAATTTTTTTTAAAATTACAATTGACTTACAATTCGTTTTTCCCAAAATCTGTACTTCGGGCTAGTTAACAACAGCTCCTTAGTAACTGGAGAACAGTACAGGAAAACCTTCAAGCTGAAAGCAAAACACAAAAACAGAAGGAAAAAAGCTGTTTGAGCACAATTCAAAATAAGTCACTTTGGCAAGTCAGCAGTGCGTGTCACAGAATGTCATTCTCCTCTAAAACTACAATCAGGTGATATGGGAAGTGTGACTTCCCTGCCACGATCTGGATACAAAAGCCTCTTCAAAACCCACATGCTAAGGCCTGGTCTCCAGTGCTATGTTCAGAGAGAGGTGGGGCTTTGGGAGCATGAGGCCCCCGACCTAACCCACAGATTCATCCTCTGATTGAGTCTTGAACTGGAGGAAGGACATTGCTGAGGACATGTCCTTCAAGGGCATACCTTGCCCTGGTCCTTCCTGTCCCTTGCTTTCTTCTTCAAGGCTTCAGGAAGTGAGCATTGTCACCTGCTATGACCTTTTGCCTCACCAGGAGCCTAAGGGCAATGGAACCAGCCAACCACAGACTGACTGGAGTCAGGAGGCAACGTAAATCTTCCCCCTATAAATTGTCTTTCTCAAGTGCTTTGCCACAGCGACAAGCAGGCTAGCACAGTGCCAGCATCCCATTGAGCACTTCCATCCTGTCCCCAGGACAGGAGAAGGGGTTAGTGCAGGGTCCCCCGGCTCCGTAAGAAGCCCACCACTTCTCTCACACTGAGACTAGGTGCTGGGAGATGAACACGCAGCACAGTGTCAGAGGCCCCAGCACGAGAAGAAAAAAATAAACACTGCTTGTATGTGCTCAGGTACATCTAGAAAGGACAACACCAAATGGGAAGCAACTTGTAGAAAACTGGAAAGGGCTGCTGGGAACAGAAAGTTCTGCTTTTTGCTTCATTTAAATCTACTTATTTGTGTATGAAGAAGAGCAAACCCAGGGCCTTGCACAGCTCGGTGAAGGAGCTTTGTTATTTACATTTCTAGTGAACAGACATTAATTCCATATTAAATAATAATGATGATGATGATGATGATGATGATGATGATGATGATGATGTTATAGTTTCAAGATCAGGAATACAATCCATGGTAGATTATATTTCCACACCACTATATAATCCATTTGTATTCATTGAGCTGTGTGTAACAGCACACGCCTGTAATCCCAGCATTCAGGCAGAAGAGGCAGAAAGCTCACTGCAAGTCTGAGGCAAGTCTGACTGATGTACATAGTTCAGGAACAGCCAGAGCTACATGGCAAGACCATGTCTCAAACACACCTATGCACACCCTGAGCACACTTTCCCACATCAGCAGGAAGGGCTTACACTCCATCATCTTGAACTGGGCACATTCCTGTAACTGCCTTGACCACAAGATATGATGGAAATAACTGCAGGATTTCTCCTCCTCCTCCTCCTCCTCCTCCTCCTCCTCCTCCTCCTCCTCCTCCTTCTTCTTCTTCTTCTTCTTTTTCTGAGTCAGGGTTTCTCTGTGCAGCTCTGGTCATCTTGGAATTCACTGTGTAGACCAGGCTGGCTTCGAACTCAGAGATCTGCTTGCCTCTGTCTCCCTAGTGCCAGGATTAAAAGCGTGCGCTACCACCACCCTGGCTAGCTGCAGGATTCTTAAAGTTTGTTCTCAGGGCAATATGCCTGCCCCTCTCTTGGGATTTTAGTTTGCTTGTTTGTTTGTTTGTTTGTTTGTTTGTTTGTTTGTTTGGACAGTGCCTCACAATGTCATCCTGGCTAACCTGCCACTTGTTATGTAGGGAAGACTGGCTACAAATGCACACAGCTGTACCTGTGCCTCTGTCTTACAAGCGCTTTGACTAAAAGCATGCTGCACCATATCTGTGCCAGGATGAACAGTTTTTAACCCTGAAATCTCTATTAACAAAACCAGCCACCTCAGGTTAAAGAAATCTTTCAGAGTCAGACAAGCTCAAGAAGCCAGCTAGTCTAGGCCTCTGTGCTCTTCCTGCCTCTTCTCAGGTCTCAGACACTGAGTCTTCAGAGAGTCTCAGTCCCGCCTGGTGCTAGGCAGGCAGAAACCAGAAACCCCCACTGTACACAGTCACTATTCCTGGCCCAGAGAAACTGGAAAGTTGGGGTTGTTTTAAGATACTCAATTAGACAAGGTGATTTGTTACACAGCACAGACAGCTGATACATAGGCTCTGAAATCAGACAGGCCTGGTTAAAAGCCTGGACCTGCCACTTACTGATTCTGCAACAGAATTTAACCTGGCTGGCTTCTAAGTTCCCTCATCTGTAAATTGGAAGTGATAACAGTACCCATTTAAAAGATTACCAAGAGGTTCTAATGAGGACACCAGCTCCACTTGGACTGCAGCAGAACTCTAGTTGAACCGTTACACCTAGGGTAAACATCGGAATGAAATAGCTGTCTTTCGCTGCACCTAGGGTACACATCAGAATGAAGAGCTGTTCTCTAGAAGCACTTTGAAGAGGTCACTGTAGAAAACAGTGATTGTTTTCTGTTTCCTACGGCGCCGTTTTTCTGAAGGAGCTGCGCATCCTTTGCGTGACTTTGATAACAAGGCTGTCCTGACACACCTGAAATGTCTTGCATCAATGAGGGCACAATAAGGACTGAAGTTGCAGGGACATGATTGTTTTCCTTCACCAAACGTATAGATTAGATTAGGGCCTTTGGTTTGAGGGGCTTGTGTTACCAACACCAAAACAACACAACAACAACTTTTGTGTAATAAATCAATAAGTATGCTTCGGTGGGGCTGTTCGAGGCTCAGTTCATCGAGGCTGGGCCTCCTTTGCCTCAGAGCCTGATTACATGCTGGAGTGACCCTCTTCGCTGGAGTGACGCCCTTCCTTGGATCGACCCTCAGGACTCAGAACTCAGTCCAACAGTGGACTACTGCATTCTCAGCCTCCATCATCCCTGGTCCATCAAAGCAGCCAGTGTTCTCAACTACTAAGCCCTCTCTTCAGCCTAGGATTCTTGCTAGCAGAACAACCATCTACACACATAACTATACACTCTCACGGAAATAAAAACAAATGAGATTATTGCTGCAGCCAGCAACACAGATGGCTCGTATGAACACAATGTTCGGAAAAGGATGGGGCTGGAGAGATGGCTTGAGTACTTATGATAGCTGCTCTTCCAGAAGACCAAGGTTCAACTCCTAGCACTCACATGACAGCTACAAATGTCCACAGTTCTGAAGGAATCTGACACCTTCTTCTGGCTTCCATGGGCACTACACATATGTGGTGTGTATATACATGCAGGTAAAGCAAGCATACATGTAAAATTAAAAATAAGCCTTTGAAAATATTTCAGAAGATTTTATAATCTATCCAGTACATGCTCCTATTTATTTATTTATTTTCCTCTTTATTTATTTTTGTTTGTTTGTTTGTTTGAGACAAGTAACCCAGGCTGGCCTTGAACTCACAATCCTCTTGACTCTTCAGGGTTGAGATTACACCACCATATCAAGCCAAGCCATCTATTTATATAAAACTCAAGAATAACCCAAGTTAGCTCATCATGTCAAAAAAACAAAACAGGAATTACATCTTGGAGAAGCAACAGCTACGATTAAACAGGCATCTGGGGTGTTGACAGTGTTCAATTTCTTATCCGTCTGGAACTACATAAAATGTTTACATGAGCTCATCAGGCTACACCCTTAGGATTTATCTACTGTTCACCTAGGTGTGATCTCTCAATGAAGATGCTTACTTACACTGGGTGCGGTGGCACATGCCTGTAATCCCAGCACTCAGGAGACAGAGGCAGGCGGATCACTGTGAGTTTGAGGCCAGCCTGGTCTACAAAGTGAGTCCAGGACAGCCAAGGCTAACACAGAGAGAGACCCTGTCTCAAAAAAAAAAAAAAAAAAAAAAAAAAAAAAAAAGATGTTTACTTGTTTACTTACACACAAATAAATAGCAAACCCACCTGCACTCTAGTCTTCTTTTCAAGGAAGGAGCCCTTAATCCTTTCATGTGATCTACAAGAAAAGAATCAGAAATCATAAACATGTTTTGTTTGTTTGTTTGTTTGTTTTTAATAGGAGGATTCCTCAGCCCAAGACAATCGGGCTGTCTTTGTAGGTTTCCTATTGAGAGAAATTACATACGCCTCACTGTTAGGAGCAAACTAATTCCCATTGGTTTTCAGCTTCTACAGATGAGAAACCTTTCAGAGTATAGGACAAGAGTTGCTAAAAGTTGTTCAGCCTGAGCTGATGAAAGATTTTCAAGTCTCACGAGGGTCAGGGGACTGAGGCAGGAAGAGCAAATGCAACTAAGAGACGTTAGGTGAGTTGACTTGACGACACCTAGGTTATGTGAGGCTCTGTTCCACAACCTAAAATAAGTGAACAATAAAAAGTAAAAAATGGGGGACACTTGGCCAAGGTTATTGTTGTGGGAGTCTGCTTAAATCCAACATAAATTGCTGGGCATGGTGGCCCACTCCTGTAATCCCAGCACTCTGGGAGGCAGAGGCAGGCGGATCTCTGTGAGTTCAAGGCCAGCCTGGTCTACAAAGTGAGTCCAGGACAGCCAAGGCTACATAGAGAAACCTTGTCTCCAAAAACAAACAAACAAAAAAAAAATCAATCAATCAATCAAATAAACAAACAAACACTGAGTCAATGCAGATGACAAAAAAAATGTATTGAAATGTATTGTAATCAAGCCGCTCCTGCTCAGACTTTAGATCTGGACTGCAACCCTAAAGGGATGCTGTACAGCATATTTAAAGGATGAAACCATAAAGCAAGGGGGAACAGGGTGGGCTGTAGCACTGTCTAATAATATTTTGACATGAGGGGTTGAGCAAGGGCATTTCCATCTATCAGGACAGGAGTTGGCTCCTGGCCCTTGTTTGACTCTATTAGCAAAACGGAGAAATTGTCTCTGAGATGTCTGGACTCAGACAACTATTTCCTTACCACAACAGCTGTTCAGCTATAGGGAAGTCCCCAGCTCCCTTAGGGCCTGGGGGCCTTGAACTTAGTTTCTCCCTATGACTAAATGAAATCTGAAAATAAAATGGTAGTATTTAGAATACATTTTCTTTTGTTTGTTACCAACACTTGTGAATCAGTTGTTAACACACAGTGTTAACACAGTGTTTGTATGGTGGGGGAAGATTAGTGTGAGAAAGAGAGGAGGGGGGGGAGGGAGAGAGGAAGTGGGAGGGACGGAGGGAGAGAGAGGGAGAGGGAGAGAGAGTGAGAGAGAGAGAGGACACACAGCTCAATCTTAGGCTCTTGCCTAATGTCTGTGGTATAGAACTTCTGAAACGTGTGTGTGTGTGTGTGTGTGTGTGTGTATGAGAGAGAGAACGTGGTGGAAGCTCAGGGTGTAGGAGAACTTCTGAAGTGTGAATGTGTGTGTCTGTGTGTGTGTGTGAGAGAGACAGAGACAGAGACAGAGACAGGGACAGAGAGACAGGACACATAACTCAATCTTAGGCTCTAGCCTAATGTCTCGGGGTGTAGGAGAACTTCTGAAGTGTGTGTGTGAGAGAGAGACAGAGACAGACAGAGACAGAGAGAGGCAGAGAGAATTGCGCTCATGCCTAATGTCTCATGGGGTACGAGTTCTAAAATGTGTTTTCTTTACGCATGGTAAATGAGAATTAGGGAAGTGTGAACAAGAGCTAACTAAACCGTACGAAACTGATGCTCTTCGCTGGAGGAGCAACCCGCACTTCTAACAGCACTTACCACAGCGTCCAGGGTCAGGCTGCAACCGGAGTTGGGGTTACAGAGATGGTACAGACCTGGAACTCAGTAAGGCCAAAGGGAGGTTAAGAGCCGACCGGGACTAGGAGTGCTTCCCAGTGCCTCTCTGAGTCCGCGGTCGGCTCTCCCCTTCACCAGGCCCCGACCTCTACCATCCCCTCCCCAGCCTCTACCACGCCTACAGCAGGTGGCGAGACGGACTCACCCTTGTGGCAGTGCGAGAGGAAGTAGGCGCGGGCTTTCAGGTTCTCCCTGTCGAAGCAGTCAATGGAGATGGTGGGATATTCCGCCATCTGTCCCTGGAAAGAGCTCATAGCGCCCAGGAAAGCTAGACCCCAAGCTCACCACAGAAGCAGAGGCACACATTGACTCTAGGCGCCACTTCCGGGAACCTGCGCACCGCCTCCCCATAAACCGGCGACGTTCAGCCGCCGTCCAATGAGAGAAACCTTGCGGGAGAGGGCGGAGCCAAGGGGCATCCGGTCTTGATCCCGCCTCCCCGAGCCCCACGTTTAAATGACTGCACGAGCTGTGCGACCAGAACCAGCTGTGCATCTCAAATTAGCGGTGGCTCCTCTCGGAGAGTCATCATCCAGCCTAAAGAGACCAAAAGAGTTTGTTGCACTGGTGCAGAGCTGCCTGCATCTGTGCTGGAACCAAGACAGGAAACAAAACACAGCTCAAAACGAAACGGTAGCCAGGGAGCTTCCCTTTTCTAATCACTCTGTCTTGCTTTTCCTCCTGTCTACCGAAGATCGAGTTCTTTTTCCTTTTTTCCTTGTTTTTTTAAAAATCTTCTCCCAGTTTGTATTTTTTAAAAGATTTATTCATTTATGTATTTTTAAAGGTTTATTATGTATACAGTGTTCTGCCTACAGGTGCACCTGCCCACCAGAAGAGGACACCAGATGTCATTATAGATGGTTGTGAGCCACCATGTGGTTTCTGGGAATTGAACTCAGGCCCTCAGAAAGAGCAGACAGTGATCTTAACCTCTGTGCCATCTCTCCAGCCCCTCCCAGTTTGTATTTTATATTGCAAGAACCAAACTAATGCCATGTTCTGTATGTCCTGTATCTAGTGCCATGGTTGGTATTTTCTGTGAGAACTTGTCCTCTAGGTGACCTTTCTCCCTGCATTCTGGGAATGACCACGTATTGCTGTAAACTGCACTTGCCAGCAGTCCCCAGAAACTCCACTCAATCAGCCTGAAGGTCAACATTATTCCTGTGACCCACAGCTTCCCTGGAGATCCAGCCTCCCCGAGCCCTGCCTCCCCCCTACCCTCCCCCAGCCTGCCTAAAGGTCGAGTCGACATCCCTGTGATCCACAACCCCCGCTTAATGGCTTTTTCCCTTTATAAACCCATTACTCTTGAAGCTGCAGTACCACTCTCCTATCCTGTTGCATCAGGAAGGACTGTGGTCCAAGCTCGAGCCATAATACAGGACCCTGTGTATCTAGTCCTGGTGGTTATTTCAGGGGTTTCGAGATCTGAATGATCTGGGTATTACAATATGATAACCAACCACCAGCATTGGATGAGAAAATTGCCTCTCACTCTTAGTTAATACTAGAATGCGTTCCCTCTTGCATTTGTGCTTATTCAAGCATAGATTCTGAGAGGGGTGGGGGTGGGGTGATCTCATTGATGTTAGTTAATCATTGGAACTGTATCCCCTCCCCCTCTCGTTTTTTTGTTTGTTTGTTTTGTTTTTTGTTTGAGACAGGGTTTCTCTGTGTAGCCTTGGCTGTAGATCAGGCTGGCCTCCAACTCCTAGAGATCTGTCTGCCTCTCAAGTGCTGGGATTACAGGTGTGTGCCACCACGACCCAGCTGGAGCTGTATTTTTAGGATGAAAGAAGGATGTGTGTGTGTGTGTGTGTGTGTGTGTGTGTGTGTGTGTGTGTGTATACACACACATATGGAAGCCATCTATAGAACTGTGAAACTTTCCCCATTGGAACATGGAACATGGACCTAAATCAGTGTCCCAAGCCTATGGTTATTTAAATTGGCTCCAGAATAAACTCTCTCTTACTCCTTTTAAGACGAGAGCTGTAGCAGACTAAGATGCCTTCAGAGTTCAGCACATGAATGAAGAGTAGGGCAAAGAATATTTCCATAGAGACGGAAATGAGCCTGGAATAATGCCACAAATAAATTCTGAGCAGAGGGGTCAGGACGCCTGCCAAGGTCAGAGAAGATCAGCTTATTCGTTCAGTCTTAATACTCAGTCCTATTCGCATACAGATTTGCATAAGGAGGAGGCAGGGGAAGAAGGAAGAGGGACAGAGAGGGAAATGGTCTAGACAGAGCCACTAGTTTAACCATTCTTCCACAATAGTGCTGGCAAGGCCTTGGTTTTGTATATGATGGTCTGTCCTGGATTAAGGGAGGACTATTGCTGTGCCTGGGTTGTTTATGCAGGACAAAAAAATTCTGTGCTGAGCCTGGTTGTCT
Organism: Acomys percivali; assembly: GCA_907169655.1. NCBI lineage: Eukaryota > Metazoa > Chordata > Mammalia > Rodentia > Muridae > Acomys > Acomys percivali. Next base: position 14,772,390 of record OU015749.1, read on the forward strand.
ACAGAATTGCTATTTCTTCTTCACTTCTTTCCTCTTTGCAATGTATACAGTAGGAAATAAGGGTGATGATCAGGTTACTGATGTAAGCAACATATATACTTATATTCTTACAGCATAACTTTTCCCATTCAAGACACTTTTTTCTTTGAGAAGTTTTACACAGCACTGGACACATAAATATATAAGCCAGGCAAGCAAGTCAAAATTTTGCTGTTAGTAGGCATAAAGAGATCTATTTGAAAACAATTCTTTGGTATACCCATAATAAAGAAAAAAAAAAGCAAATTTGTCTACTAATGGATGGGCAGGCCTGTTTTCTTTTTTGTTTTGTTTTGTTTTGTTTTGTTTTGTTTGGGGGTTTTTTGGAACAGAGTTTATCTCTGTAGCCTTGGCTGTCTTGGATGCCTGTTGTAGATCAAGCTGGCCTTTAACTCACACAAAGATCCTCTTGCCTCGCCTCCAGAGTTCTGGGATTAAAGGCATGCACCACCACACCATGCTCAGGCCTGCTTCCTTTTACAGAAAGAATTAAGCTGAAAATTTGGTGCTTCCAAATACAGAACATCTTCAGTGTTTTTTGTTTGTGTGTTTGGTTGGTTGATTGTTTTTTCTTTCTTTTTTTAAGATTTATTATTTATTTATTACCATGTATACAGTGTTCTGCCTGCATGTACACCTGCACACCAAAAGAAGGCATCAGATCTCAGTATAGATGGTTGTGAGCCACCATGTGGCTGCTGGGAATTGAACTCAGGACCTCTGAAGGAACAGTCAGTGCCTTTAGGTTGTTGGTTTTTCAAGACAGGGTTTCTTTGTGTAACCCTGGCTGTCCTGTACTCACTTTGTAGACCAGGCTGGCCTAGAACTCACAAAGATCCACCTGTCTCTGCCTCCCTGAGTGCTGGGATTAAAGGTGTGCACCACAACGCCCAGCTCATCTTCAGTGTTTTTAAGAGCTGATTGATATTAATTTTATAATCATCAGAGTTGAGAACGCAGCCTTTCCCAAATAAGACAACATGCAAAACGGCAGAAGGATGATTACAACCATTTCAGAAATTGTCTGAAAATTCTGTTCTATTCCCAAGCAAATTGACTTTTGTCTTGGTTTGGTTTTTAGTTTTTGCTTTTGTTTTTGTTTTTGAGGTAGGGTTTCTCTGTGCCCTGGTTATCCTGGAACTCACTCTGTAAACCAGGTTGCCCTCAAACTCAGAGATCTGCCTACCTCTGCTGAGATTAAAAAACGGTATGTACCCCATGCTTGACAATTTGACTGTTTTTTACAAGGAACAAATCAGCATCTCAAATGGCAATTTTGGAAATTAAGCATTCCAACACAATACAATCCATCTATGTATTAATTTAATACATTCTGAGGGATGATGGTAGGAAAATATGGAAAGGCTTTCCACAATTAAGCCATTGTTTCTGTGTAAGAAAAAAAAGCTACATGTACAGTAAAAATATTTCAATGCTGGGTTCAGAGTGAAAGCCGAGAAAACTCACCTCAGACACAAAAGCTTAAAATGAAAGCTTTATTTTCAGAGCTCAGGGAGATAGCCAGTTTGGGATCTGAACCGCATCCTTGAAGGGAAGTTGTATTGCGTATTTGAAGGTGAGAACAGCAATTAGCTCATACAGGAGGGCGGCAGATGGTGGAACAGGGTGGTCAGCTCTGACTCAAGTTATTTTGCTAACAAGCAGTTCTGGCTAACCTTGAATGTGTGCCTGGAGGTTGGGAGCAGCTGGGCTTGTGGTTGGGGAAATTTTGCTGGTTAATAAGGCCATTGGCTATGCTGATCATAAACACAGTTTATGGTCAACCTAACCTTGTACAGAGATGCTTTTATATCAACAATGAGCTGAGATGATGCAGCTAGAGGACTTGAGATGACAGTATCTATAGTTATGGTACCCAAAAGGAACAGGGCAGGCCTCGGCCGCAATTCTTGAATCTGAGGTACTTCAAGACAGTGTTTATCAGTGTTGTATGGCAAAACAGCATGTGTGCTGCAGGGTGTGTGTATTTTGTGTTTAGAATTGAGACTGCCAGGTATGGTGGCACAAACCTTTGGTCTCAGCACTTGGGAGGCAGAGGCAGGCAGATTTCTGTGAATTCAGAGCCAGCCTGGCCTACATAGCAAGGTCCGGGTCTGCCAGCGCTACATAGTGAGGCCCTGACTGAAAATGACAAGCACTAGAACAGAGACTTCAGTGAACAGTGCAATTTGACACAGGCGTACCCTGTGGTACAGCCACCTCAGATTAATCATGTGTTTGCGTTTGGATTCACTTTTGGCCATTATGGGTTCAGAAATCTTTTACTCTTTTTACGAGTTAAGGCAGGCAAAGAAGACATGAAGGGTGAACGTGAATTGTTGTGAGTATCTGGGAATAGTGGGAGGGAGAGTTGGAGGTGGACATAATCAGACTGTATTGCTTAGGGCTGGAGACAGCAGTTAAGACTTCATACTGCTCTTGCAGAGAGACCAAGTTCTGCTCTCATCACCCACATTGGGTGGCTCAAAAATCATATGTCATTCTAGTTCCAGGGGATGCAACACCCTTGGCCTCCATAAGCATCTGCACTCAGTGAACATACCAGCAGAAACCCAGACATACGCTCACACACGGAGACTTAAAAAAAAAACATTGTTTGCATGTGTGAAATCTGTATATGGAATAATATACAGGTTTCAGGTAAGGAAACAAACCTACTGCCCTACTCTAGGAGATCTGATGATCAAAATTCATTTATTCATTAAACAAATGGTCGCCCACTCTCTATTGTGTTACAGATTCAGGGCTGAACACTAAGGCATCATAGCAAGTAGAGCAGTCAAAAAAACTCTTGTTCGTGGAATGGGAATTCCAGTAAAAACTGCCATCATCAACTAGTGTTGTTCCAGATGCTGTTTGAAGTGTTCTGTGCTTGGCATTTCTGTTTCTCAGCAACCTAGGCAGACAGGTTCTTATAGTACAGTCGAGGCAATTGTTACGTAAATCGCACAAGGTCATGTTCTCAGGAAGCATAGTCCTGACTTCAACTCCAGGCCACTGTGTTCAGAGGCACCTCCCTCATAGCTACCTTGTCATCTGGCTTCCTTCATAGTATTCCAGAGGAAACATTATCAGTGTGGTGGTGAAATGTATTTATTCACTCTAAGCATACTGCATTCCCACTTACTGTGTGCTAGGAGCGCTTAGGCCAGGTATGGCTGGAGAACTGATCCAACGTTACTGAGAAAGACAGCCAATCTATAAGAATAGTATGTGACTTTCATGACTCTACTGGCCTTGTAAACCTCTGAGGCTTTTGTTGTTGCTTGTTTGTTTGGGTTTCCGTTTTGTTTTGTTTTTTACTGTGGCTGAGATGGGAAGCTGTGCAGGGTCACAAGCAGAGCCCAAGGATGGCATAATCTGATTTAGGTTTTAAGTGGGTTGTTGAAGATGGGCTATGGGGGGTGGGGAGAGATGTTGGAAATTGCTATAATTGCCAGAGACTGCAAAGGGGTGGCTTTTTGGACTTGTGTGGGAGCTATTAAAGCCATCAGGTCTTGCTGATGGGTGGAATAAGAGAAAGAGAGCACTCACTGTAGGTGACAGCTACTCCAAGGAGAAGGTGTGGAAGCAGTTGTTGCCTATGTTTATATATGGAGTACAAATTGTACAGATGGGTCTAAAATTCAGAGATATATCTTAGCTAAGGAAATTAAAGAGTTATAAATAGATCTTTTTAAAAAATTTAGTATTGACTCCTTTAGAAATTTGCAGAATTTAATTTGTTAAAAAAATATATATGGCTTGTTTAACAACTGGCTCACAAAATCCCTGCATTGTTAACTACTGGTTCTGGGGATTCTAAATGAGCTCCCACTCCACACCCCTTTCCCTTTCACCCTCGTTTAATTAGACCATCATCATGGCTCTCCACTCAGAATACCTATCTTGAATCACTTTTCACTGAAATAGATGGTATGTTAACTATTAGTGACGATATTGTTGGGAAAATAAACCTATAGATGATACTATCTTTCATAGCCAGACACCATACTAGATGGCTTCCTTAAATCCACAAACACACTGACTTCTATCTTCTATCAGGATCCAGAACCTTTACTGGATCCAGAACCTTTACTGCCTCCATTCTCTCAAATGCTTTCAAAAAACTGAACAGAAGTGAACAGCGCAGAATTTCATGCCCAGCCATGGCCTTGTGCTTTTGCACAAAGACCTAGAAGTGAGGGGGCGAGGCCGGAGGGAATTGGGCGTGGCTCACCTGAACGGCGTAACTGCGTTGCTAGGAGACGCGTGGTTCACAGCGTCCGCAACAGTTGGCCTCTGGCTGGCTCAGGCCTCGGATCCCGAGTAGAAAACACAAGCACCGCTGAGCCCTCCTGAGAGGCCGGCTGAGCAAGGGTAACCGCGGATAGCGGGAGCCGGGCCTGAGCGGATGCGCAGCGAGGACCCGGGCCCGGACCGCCGTGCCCTTGGCTCGGCCCCTCCCCAGGAGTGCAAGCCCCGCCCCTTCCTCCCGGCGGCCCCGGTACCTGGGTTTTCTCTCTTTCTTTTAGCAGGGGTCTGCACTTGGGCCCTCCTATATCTTAGGGTCTGCTGCCTAGCTAAATTCTCCGCCTCCTCAAGCCGGCTACTGTAATGGCTCTGCCATTTAATGCCAGGGTTCAGAGAACTGTCTCTAGCTCAGCTTCTTCTGGGCAGATTATACCTTATAGACGTCTTAATTATGGCAAAAAGAAAGTAGTTTCCCGCAGACAGAGTATGCTAGCGTGGCAACCCTCTTAAGGGCTGGCTTTACGCTCTGCAAACTCAGATTAGCACACCTTTTTTTTGTTTTTTGGGTTTTTTTTGTTTTTTGGTTTGGTTTTTCGAGGCAGGGTTTCTCTGTGTAGCCTTGGCTGTCCTAGACTCACTTTGTAGACCAGGCTGGCCTCGAACTCACAGCGATCCGCCTGCCTCTGCCTCCCGAGTGCTGGGATTAAAGGCGTGCGCCACCACGCCCGGCTTAGATTGGCACACCTTTAAGGGAGTGCTTGGGGTGCGGGGGGGGCACTTTTGCCTTTAAAATGAACACCCAGTGTGAGGACTGTTTTTAGAAAACGGTGTTCTGTTTCGGACCCAGTGTGAGAACTGGGTTCAGAAAACAGTTCCAGTTATGTTCATTGTCTTAGCCACGGTTTACATGTAGTTTAGGGGGAGCCTCAGTTATGTCCCGCCACCTGCTAAGAGCACAAATAGTGAAATAAGATGAGGAGAGTTGGGCGTTGGGAGATGAGGCTTGCTATCTAATTATCGGGTTGCCGGGCGAAACTTCAGCGACAGCAGCCTGGACTCGGCCACCCGTCCCAAATACGCCAATTAAGGAAAAGTAAAGAAAGCTGTAATTAACGTGACACACTGGCGAGGGTGATAAGGAAAGGGGTCCTGAGCCCCCAGATTTCTGTTTGGGGTCCTGGCGTAAGCTTTAGGGTTAAGTACAGCCTAAGAGGTGTGCCCCAAGTTATGAGTCCCAAGTTGTAGTGCCCTTCACACCTGTTGGATCAATCAACTCTGGTGCCACAAGGAACCTGGTGAAAATCCAAGAATAAAGGCGGTTTTCTGTCTTCAGCCTTGAGGGGTGAGGAGAGACGTTAGTGATTGGGTGGTTAATGCAGTTAGGCATTCCCCTTACAGAACGTAAAGGCAGAATAACCAGGCTTCAGCGTCCTTTTAAGTTGCCTTGTGGACCCTAATGAGGAATTTCTGTGTTGAGTTTTTGTAGCAGTTTCTGTATGGCTGTTTGAACCGTAGCGAGCTTGAGGTACCTGGCTACATCACAGGTGTCTGCTGATACATTAGAACCTAATTTGTCAGGGATTTACGATTAGTGGGATTTTTTTTTTCATATTCCTTAATAGTGCTGAATGAAATTCACTTTCTAAAAAGGAGACACTCAAGCATCACCACTTCCTGTTTGTCGTGATACATATATGTATTATAGAAGTTAAGTGTGCTTTATATAATTTTCATTTACTATTTATAATACTATGCATAGGTATTTTTATCTGAAAAAAACTAGAAAGCAGTTGATTTACAGAGCCTTACAAAATACAGAAAGAAATATATAATTGTTATTGTGGTAGCATCGATTTAAAGA
>OU015749.1:14797044-14807079 GCA_907169655.1 Acomys percivali
CCCTAAGTATGAGGTGTTTAGCTGAATGACTCCCTAGCTCTTGAGAAACCGAGAGTCTGCAGTGTTGAGGGACGTGCAGAAGGAACAGAAAACTGCTTTAAGAACTCATGAAATGTGGCCTGCTGGTTAGCACAACCATGATGCGTGGGCCTGGAAGACTCAGAGCCTCGAGGGCTGCGTGAGGACCTCATGCTGTTATGGAGCACTGCTCTGCTTGTTGTACTTGTGGTCATCACATCCCTCATGACATATGGCTTGTATGAACACGCTAAGGGCCTTCCAGCCCCTCACTGGGCAGTACCACTGGCACCTACAATAATAGTGCTTGGATCTTTTTTCAGGCATTGCTGCTGGAGCAGATTAATGATTCACCCACCACTCTCAGAAAGAATGTAGAAACACAGGTTGTTAGCAATGGCCACCACCCTTAGAAAGACTTTGGAAAAGCAGATTGTTGGTAAAGTTAGGTTAAGATGGTTTTGTTAGTGGCTCTTGCTAGTGTTCTTAGCGAACAATTTTAAGTTCTGAAAGGCACACTCTTAAGAGATGAGCTGGGGACGTTTTAGGTCAGGGGACAAGAACAATGGCAGCTGATGAGCACCGGCTGACGTGGCACTCTTGCTAAAGCGGGGCTGGTGATCAAGGTGATGATGAAATTTCCTGTGCCCATTTTTGCCCTCAGCCCTCCTGATACAATTTAATAAAAATTGTTAATGAGTAGATGTGCACCTTGAGTATTTAAAGTAGAAATGATTGATTGCTTTTATGTAAAAGTTTAGATTTATGATTCTTTTAAGATTTCTATAAGATTACTTTTTAAGATAAGTAAATAAGATAAGATAAATAATTGGTTCTTCCTTTGTAACCACAAATTGCAGCCTGCCAGAAAAAGGGGAAACTGCCTGAGAAAATTGCCTTGCTTGCTTACACTATGTTAATCCAAAGCAAGTTGCTTAGTTACAAATGTGGGTTCTCGGGAATAATTTGTTTTTCACATTTGTTTATCACCCATAATATGTAAAATATGTGACTATGTGAGGGTATTGGGGAACATCTTTTCCTATGTATGCTCATTGTAATTATTCACTTAAAGAAAAATATAATGTAACCACATTGTGAGTTTTGTATTGCTTGAAAGATTTTCCTCGGATCTATAAGCTGCAGGAGAAAAAAAAATAAGATTGTGGGAGCTTGTTTGTTGAAGCTTTGTTCCATCCACCAAATGTGTATATGTATATAGATGTATATATAAAGTTGGTTGGGGCTTGCTCATTAGAGTTTGCTCCATGTACCAAATGTGTGTGTGTGTGTGTGTGTGTGTGTGTGTGCGCGCGCCTATGTATATAAAGTTGTTTAGAGCTTGAGCTTGTTCATTGGAGCTTTGCTCTATCCATCTAATGTGTATTTATGTATAAATGTGGAGTTCTATGTATGTATATATGTATATGTAAGTGTATGTGTGTTTATATGTGTATGTGTGTGTATGTGTGTGTATGTGTATGTGTGTGTGTGTGTGTATGTGTGTGTGTAGAGTTGTTGGAGCTTGCTGAAGCTTGCTTAATCTACCAAGTACAGGCACCTGTGCATGCGTGCATGCATGTGTGTGTGTATGTTTCTTTTCCCCCTTTTTCATTGACCCCCTAAAGAAGTTTTTGTCCAGCTGCAGAGCATTTCCCCAGCCTGAGTGGATGAAGCTTTCTTCCCTCGAGAAAAATCTGCTGAGTGATCAATCATCAAGTCCACGCCACACCTCAGTTTACCTCTGATGTCAAAGCAGGCCTTTGGCACTGCAGTGCTTTGATGTGTTGTCTGTTGTCTTTAACTCATTTTGATAAACCCTTAACTCTCAAAGGCTCCATAAGGCACCACGCTTTGAACAGCACTTAGTGGGATTTCACTTCCAAGTCTTATAACCTCTTTCTTTCTTTCTTTCTTTCTTTCTTTCTTTCTTTCTTTCTTTCTTTCTTTTTATTACAGGTGCCTCTTGACAATTTCTTCACCCTTCCTGTCTTCCCCTCAAATCTTGCCATTGGTTTCCATTACAGGCTCCAGTTCTGAGACTTTTCCCTCGGTGACCAGACTCTATCACTGTCACTTACACTCTCAGGTTATGCTCCCGCCCCCAGACCTTCTGTCCTCACAAGGCATCCTTAATTCCTCCTCTTATTTGCCTCTCTGCCCTTCCAGGCTGCCAGTTTTCAGGATTATACCTACATACGTGTTCTGTTTCTGACTTCAGAAGCTCTAGGGTTTTGGCTAATGGTAAAAGACGCAGCCTTGCAGTCCAGGGATTGGCAACTCTGCACTCAGTGCTTTTAGATCCTGTTAATAAAGAATGCTAGGAAAACTTAGGGGACATGAAAAGGAAAAAAAAATCCCCTTACTCTAGAATCTGATTACATTCTGAGCTGTCTGAGAACCAAGTTCAGCATCGCTGCGTGTTTAGCTCGGTGGTGGTGGGACTTTTACCCATCATGCACAAGGCCTTAGCCTCAATGTTCAGTGCTGTAAAAAACAAATAAATAAAAATTTCCACACAAGTGATACAATCAGTAGAGATTGCCTACCTAGGGACAATGCTTATTTTTATAAAGATGAGTAAGGATGATAAAGATGGCAAATGGACCAGACAAGATCGTTCAGTTGGTAAATGTGCTTTCTGTGCAAGTCTGATGACCTGAGTTTCATTCCTGGAAGCCATGTAAAGATAAGAGGAAAAGACTGAGTCCACAAAGGTATCCTTTGATCCCTGCCTCCCCACATCACACACATACACACACACTTACACACACACATAAACACACACACAACACACACATACACACACAACACACACAGCACACACACACATACACACACACACAACAAAACAATTAAACCAAAGTGAGCTAGGGACATGAAGGGAAGAGGCGAACTTGTTGATAACAGGGATTTGGTGGGAGTAGAAGGGGTCAGAGGGTAACAGGGCATAAAATGACAAAAACGCATTGTGCATATATATGAGAGTGTCAGTGATTTGGAAAAAGAAACTAAATTAAGAGCAAATGAACTATGCTTACTTGGGGACAGAATACGTATGGCCTTTGATCATGAAGTTACCAGTGCTCTTCCACCACCCCTGACCCTGAACAGTGTACCTTCTAACACTGCCTGGCAACCTTTCGTAGAGGAAGACAGCTCTTTGGGGTGAGAGAACAAGTGCACTTGATTTGTATATTCTACACCTATTTTTATTTGGTTTGTTAGTTTTTCTGGTTTTTTTGAGACAGGGTTTCTCTGTGTAGCCTCGGCTGTCCTGGACTTGCTTTGTAGACCAGGCTGGCCTCAAACTCACAGAGATCCACCTGCTTCTGCCTCCTGAGTGCTGGGTGGGATTAGAGTTATACGCTCCGCTCCCCCTCTCCACCCCCAGCGCTACACTTATTTTTAAGTTATTCATTAGTTTTTTTTTTTCTCTACTCTTTCAACTTGATTGTAAATTACATCATTTCAGTGGTATAACTTCAAAAGCCACAAAGTTGTGTGTAAAGCTGGTGCTGAAGTGTCACACTTAAGTTGTGACCCCTTTTCTCTTGAGAAGCCCATTACCATGCTGTCAGTGTACACTATGTTCCTCTTCCTTCCTTCCTTCCTTTCTTTTTTTCTTTTCATTTTTAAAGACGGTGTTTCTCTGTATCGCTATGGCTCTCTTGAAGCTTGCTTCGTAACCAAACTGTCCTCAAACTCACAGAGCTACGAGTATTGGGATTAAAGGCATATGCTACTACCACCCTATGTCTTATGTTCCTTAATGTTTTCTCTCTCTCTCCCACCATCTCACACACCATACAGACACATACATAGATACACACACATACACACACACGTACACACAAATATGTGCACACACATACACACACATACACACAGACACACACACAGAGACACAGACACACACAGACACACACACAGAGACACAGACACACAGGCACACACAGACACACACACACACACACACACACACACGTAAATCTAAAACAATCTATCTCCGGACTGTTTTATAAAGTCACTAACTTTGCATACTATACAAATGAGGCAAAAGCATATGTTTAAAAGCCCCAATTCTTCTCTAAGTTTTTCATCTCCAGGATTTATTTGGTTTGTGTTTTCTTTACTAATTCTATTGGCCCAAACCAAGACCCACCCCATGGAAGAGAGCCAAGCCCTGTCACTATTAACGATATTCTGCTATGCTTGCAGACTGGAGCCTAGCAGAGTTGTCCTCTGAGAGGCTCCACCCAGCAGTGGTTCAAAATAGATGCTGAGACTCACGGCCAAACACTGGGTGAAGCACAGGGAGTCTGGTGGAAAAGTGAGGGGAAGGAGAAAGGACCTGGAGGTGACAGGAGCTCCACAAGACCAACAGAGCCAAGTAGTCAGGCCCGAGAGGAGCCTGTGGAGTCCGAAGCACCAGCCAAGGACCATACACTAACTGAATCTAGGCCCCCTACACAGATGTAGCAGATGGGCAGCTCAGGCTTCATGTGGGTTCTCAAGTAAAGGGAGCAGACATAATCCCTGACATGGACTCTTTGTCTGCTTTTTGATCACTTCCCTTGGAGGGACTGCCCTGCCAGGCCACAGAGGAAAAGGACACGCTCAGTCCTGATGCACTTGATGAGCTGGGGTGGGTAAGTGGGGGGCTCCCCTTTTCTGAGGAATAAGGGGGAGGTGGGAAGAGGGAAAAAGGGTGGGACTGGGAGAAGAGGAGAGAGGAGGCTACAACCAGGATGTAAATAACTTTTTAAAAAAAGATTATATAAGGTTTATTAAATGAGCACGGAAAGAGAAAGGAAGGGGGGAAAAGGGGTACCCCAGAGAGTAAGAGAGCGACACAGAGAGAGGAAGAGAGGAAGAGAGAGAGAGGTAAGGGCAAATAACTTTTTTTTTTAAGTCTTAATTCTTTGTAGACCAGGGACATCTAACTAACTGTCTTTGCTATGGCCTGTTTCCTCACTGGGAAGTGAGTTTTTTTTTCCTAATGAACTATCCTTCCTTCTGCTATAACTATGTATCTCTACTTAATTTTTTATTCCAGGATTCAAGAACCCAGAAGCCTTCCAGAGGTTCACACTGTATTTCCATGTCGACCAATATCAACACTACTTGCTTACAAAGTTATTACAAGGATTCAGATTGACATGTCTGTTGTTGTATTGAGTCATACACTTGATTACTTGGGACAACTAGTTGCTTTTCCTTGCCTATTTTACTGCACATTATATACAGAGCCATCAAAGAGAGAGTCATGAGTACTCTATGTTAGAAACATAGATGAACATTTTTGCAGCTTTCCAAAATGTCAGAATTTATTGAGCAGCAGTAAATTAAAAGCTATGCTGTTTTTATTAGCTGAAATTTGCGAAGTTGTCCTGATTTTTTTTCCAAATGGCTGTTGGCAGTCACATGTTGATTTATCACAATCTTGATTGCTAATTTAGCTCTTTGGTTACCCTACACAGGGATGGAATTGCTCATTCCAGAAGCCAATTAAAATAATCAATGCCAGCTGGGTGCAGTGGTGAACATCTCTAATCTCAGAACTCTGGGAGGCAGATGCAGGTGGATCTCTGGGAGTTCGAAGCCAGGCTGGTCTACAAAGTGAGTTAAGGCTAGCCAAGGCTACCCAGAGAAACCCTGTCTTGGAAAAAAAAAAAAGAAAGAAAGGAGGAAAGAAAAAAGAAAGAGAAAGAAAGAAAGAGGAAAGAAAAAAATCAATGCCTGATATAGGATACCTCTCTCAAGTTGTTGGTCGGCAGTGTCCTAGAGACCCTCAAAACAACACAAGTGGATGCTATTGCTGTTGGGGACAAAGCAAGACTGGTACGCTCACAAACTTACAGCAGCTGTGGTTGCCTACGTAAGACCTACATGAGATCAGACCAAGCAATATTTGAGCATGGAATGGGAAGGAAGTTGAAGAACTGAGTCCTCACTGAGGTGCTCTGGACTGCCAATGGCTTCTGGAAAGAGGAAGAGACATTTTTCATTAAGATTATAGTTCCTAGTAGGTTACCCATACTCCAGGATATAGCCACACACAGAAATACATGGACAGCACAAGTTGGAATTGATGGTTATTAAATTTAAAAGAAAAGAAGAGGAGGAGGAGGAGGAAGAGAAGGAGGAGGAGGAGAAGAAGAAGAAGAAGAAGAAGAAGGGAGCTGGAGAGATGGCTCAGAGGTTAAGAGCATCGTCTGCTCTTCCAAACGTCCTGAGTTCAATTCCCAGCAACCACATGGTGGCTCACAACCATCTATAATGAGATCTGGTGTCCCCTTCCAGCCTGCAGGTGTACATGAAGGTAGAACACTGTATAAATAATAAATACAGAGGAGGAGGAGAAGGAAGAAGAAGAAGAGGAAGAAGAAGAAGAAGAAGAGGAAGAAGAGGAAGAAGAGGAAGAGGAGGAAGAGGAAGAAGAAGAAGAAGAAGAAAACAGAAAGTTGGGTGACTAGAGGTCTGGTAGTGCACATGGGAGGAGTTAAGGGGAAGACTCAGTGGTAAAAATGATACAAAAATATTATATTAAACCATCAAATAAATAATGAAAAAGAAATCCATGAAGTACCTACTTATAATGCAACCACGTACACATTATATGATCTGGAGATGGAGACAAATACAAAAAAAAAATTTAACTCTTGCACTACACAATCCACAACATACAGTAATATATGTATATAAGTAGGTCACAGAATGCCTACAAACAGGTTAAGAAAGTCACAGCAGGGTTCAAAGAGGCTTTACGGGGGTGGGGGGGTGGGGGGCAGGGGCAGAAAGAGAGAGAGAGTCCAGACAAGATGTTAGCAAACTCAGCTGGAAAGCTGCTGTGATGCTATTAGAAAGCCATGCCAGGGGGCTGCAAGTTTGAACTGAGTGTCAGGGTTGAGCTGAGCTGGGAAGGCAAGGTGTAGGAGCCTGGAGTCCACAGACACAGGGTGCTGGTCCCTAGGACCACGGAGGTGATGCGCAGGATCATGCCCAGACAAAGAGGTGGTAGTTTGAGTAGGCCATATTAGAAATAGAGACCAAGCGAAAGCAAAGCCCATAAATGCTATGACACTAGAACACACACACACACACACACACACACACACACACACACACACCTAAAACACTTGTGCATAAATTAATTAATTAATTAAAACTTTTAAGATGACCTAGCAAGGGCTCTCATTCTGACGTTAGCTTTTTAAATTTTATTATTATCATCATCATCATTATTGTGTGCATACACACAAGTGTATACAAATGCCTGTGGAAGCACATGTAGGCACATGTGTGCCGTGGTGGCCAAGTAAGGGCCGAGGATAGCTTTGTGGGGTCATTCGTCTCTTACCTTTGATGGGTTCTAGGGACAGAACTCAGGTGTTTTGTTTTAATTTAATTGGTGTGAGGGTATCAGATCTTGGAGTTATAGACAGTTGTGAGCTGCCATGTGGTTGCTGGGAATTGAACCCAGGTCCTTTGGAAGAGCAGGCAGTGCCCTTAACCACTGTGCCATCTCTCCAGCCCCGAGAACTCAGGTTTTAACCTGCAATTTTCGTTTGGGCTTTCGATTGCTTTTGCCCTTCCTGTGTTTCTCTTTCCTTTTTGACTGACTAAACATTTTTCTCTTCAATGTATGGTGACCTGTTGTCCTTTTGTTGTTGCTTCTGTTGTAGGGCTTGCTTAGAAATTGAGACTCACAAACTTACCAAAGTCTAAATAATTTATGAATGTAGGGACAGCCCTTTCTACACATCCTGCTGACTCGGTCATGTGTTTGATCTGGTTCTTTAAATGCCTATCAGACCCAGTACACATTACAGATGCACTTCATGCTGTCAATGGCTCTATTCGCTCAGTTCTTTCCCACAGTTCCCGCCTTTCATTCCTTGATGCATCTTATATCTTTCCTGTGGGTTACGTTGCCTTCTGGCCAAAACCTTCCACTTAGTAAGACTTGGTGACAGTCTATGTGTTCACCACTGTAAAAATGTTTTGGTTTTTTGTTTTTGTTTTGTTTGTCCAAGACAGGGTTTCCTCTGGATAGCCTTGGCTGTCCTGAACTCACTTAGTAGACCAGGCTGGCCTCGAACTCACAGTGATGCACCTGCCTCTACCGCCTATAAAAATGTTTGTACATGGTTGTCTTCTGTTTTATTTGTTTGTTTGCTTGTATATTTATTTATCCTTTTGGTAAACAAATGTAATGTTCTGTTTTAATATTCCCACCGTGGAATATTTTGGTACATTTGCAGTCAATTTTCAATAGTTTACAACTTCTTTTAAACTACTAGAAAAATTATAAATCATAGTTTAACTAGAATTATTTTGTGAAGGTAATGGTTTATTCTTCCCTGTGTTTTCTTTTTTATTACTGAAATTTTTATAAAGCTATACAATGAAATATGGCCATACCTGCCCCTCCACCCTTTTCCCCTCTCCAACTCTCTATCCTACCTCTCCTGACTTCATTTTTTTTTTTTATGTTAACCCACAAAGTCCTGTCAGTGCTTCCACATGTACATGGCTGTGGGGCCATCCTTGGGAGCAAGGGAATCCTCCCAGTTGTTCAGGTTTTTAAAAGGTTTTTGCTGAGTCTGAGAATTTTAAGCTGTCTGGCTGTCTCAGATGCTTTTGTAGCTGAGTGCTAAAGCAGGTACCTAACATTTGCAAGGCCCTGGGTTTACTGCACACCACACAAACACACACACACACACACACACACACACACACACATACACACTTGTGTGGTTCTTTACTTGAAAGTAAAGTCTACAAATTTTTACTTCCATGACTCTTCTATATAGCCAGCAGTGTAATGGCTGCTCCCTCAAAAACCTCTCTGTGCCCCGTGTCTTCCCTTACACCTCCTTGCTCCTCTCTTCACCTTTGTCAGTATCTGTTCTCATTTGTGTTTTTCTGTAATTTGACTGCCACACAGCTCTATGCAGGTTTCTGTATTGTCTATCTTTCGCAGACTCTGCTAAGAATGTTTGACTTTTAGCCTGGTGTCATGTGTCTGCTCTGATAAGGTCTGAGCCCTGGCTTCTTGAAGATAACCCATTTACCTTGCTCCTCCGCCGCATTAGCCAGCGAATGTTTCCCGTGGTCTCCCCTTAAGGAGAATACTTGCTTTATCTGTGCACCCTGATGCTGTTGAGAAATGATGCAGATGATCTTGGCTTTAAAGTGTATTTACTGAATAATGAATTTGAGCTCTGAGTAATGCTTGATCTCCTTAAGTCTAACTGGTGACAGGCTCTGTCAAATTGAAAAACAACAACAGTATTTAAGAAAAGATGGAGAAATTTAACCTAATTTTATTGAGGCTTTGCAATCAACCTCTGCTTGCCCATTCCCTTAGAAGAAGATATCTTTTTCTGCATTGCATGTCATTGTGTTGCTTGGAGTTTAGCTTTTGCTTTGAGATAGCCTTTTTCTCTAGCTGTGGCTGACGTCAAACTGCCAATCATCCTGCTTTGCCTCCCTGTGTGCTGGGATTGCCGGCAGGCAACACCATGCCCAACTGCATTGTGTATTGTTATCCAAGAAGCAAAAATTTGCTCACAGAGTCAGTGAACACCTAGTAAATTATTAGGGTGAGTCATCTAAGGACTCAGGGTAGCTCCAAGTCTTACAGATAAAAGGCCCTGCCCTCTCCTATCGGAACAGGCTGTTTCTCTCCGAGAGCTCCAGTCCTCTTAGTCTGTCTGGAGAACTTAGTCTGGTGAACTTGGCTCTTCAGAACTCTCCTGAGGTTCACCACTGACGTTGTGAATTAAACCACAGGCTTAACATGACTACCAGGTACTCAGGGGACTCTTAGATGGTGAGTGTGTTAAAGCTCCTTATAAACTATATGCCATTTATACATTTATAACAATAGTAATTTTTTTCTCTACTGAATGTTAGAAGCTCACAGATTAGATATCTGATATGTTAGCGTTACTGGAACCTTTCTCTCTCTCTCTCTCTCTCTCTCTCTCTCTCTCTCTCTCTCTCTCT
>OU015749.1:14807089-14908105 GCA_907169655.1 Acomys percivali
TCTCTCTCTCTCTCTCTCTCTCTCTCTCTCTCTCTCTCTCTCTCTCTTCCTAGACAGGGTTTCCCTGTATAGCCTTGGCTGTCCTGGACTTGCTTTGTAGACCAGGCTGGCCTCAAATTCACAGAGATCTGCTTGCCTCTCCTTCCCAGAGTGCAGGGATAACAGCCATGGCCACAAAACAAAAACAAAAACAAAAACAAAAACAAAACCAGCCATGGCCACCATGCCGGGCAGTAGCCAACAAACCCACTTCAGCTCTGAAGGGAAATGAAGTGAGTTTGTTGGACACTCTGATGGTGAATATGTTTATGCAGACAGTAGGTATCTGACATAAAGTAAAGAAGGCAGACATACCAGGTTTTCTGTTGTCTTTTGTTTATTTTGTTTTAAAATGTTTGCTTTTAGTTACCTTATGGGCCCAAGGAGTCAATCCTTTTTTTCCCCCCTCCATATTTTGAGTCAGATATCCTGGACTTCTTTGTAGACCAGGCTGGTCTTTAACTTACAGAGATCTACCTGCCTCTGCCTCTTGGGTTCTGGGACTAAAGGCATGCGACACCACACCTGGCTGAGACAGTGATTTCTAAGAATGTGTTCTAGTAATAATTTCTTTCCTGCTCCTTCTTTAAAAAAAATTCCTCACTCACTCTTAATATTTAAAAGTGCAAAACTTTGTAAATACCCAGAAATCTAAGATATCTGTTTTCTTCTTTCGCTTTCTTTTAAAGACTTATTTATTTATGTGAGTGTGTATGCATGCTCACGGAAGGTGACTGCATTATAGACAGTTGTGAGCCACCATGTGGTTGCTGGGATTGAACTTAGGACCTCTGGAAAAGCAGCTAGTGTTCTTAACCACTGAGCCATCTCTCCGGCCAAGATATCCATTTTCAAAACAAATACCTCTGCTGTGGCTTCCCAGTGGGTACTGAGTGTTTTCTGTCACTTGACCTGGGCACTTTCTAGCTGAGGCGTATTAGAAAGGCTGCACTTCTGTCTTTATGCATGTTATCTGAGAGTCCTGGTATTGTGCGCAGTGCACAGTGATGGCCATCTGTAAACTGAGGTTGCTGACACCCTGCTGCCGTATCCGTGTTGCCTCTAATCCCCTTCCCCTTCCTTCCTCTTCCCCTCATCCTTTCCCTCCTTCTTCCTTTCCCTCCTACTCTCTTCCTCCTCTTCCTCACTGCCTTTTTAAAGCAGGATTTGGAATGACCACCATAGTCCGTGAATTGCAAAGAAACCTGGTCCCTCCGTGCACATAAAGCTTGTTGGAGAGTGTTGCACCCCAGCGGGGGAATTGAACTCAACACAGAGCAGCAGATCATTGAGACCCTCGAGCTCTAATCAACCCTCAGTATGCAGACAACAGACCATGCTCAGAGAACCAGGTAAGCTATTTCTGGGCGCTCACGCCCCTAAGCCCTTCTTTGGTGTGTCAGCACCCCGATGTTGTCAGACTGCCCCTTAGATTTAAAGTCTGATCATTGAAATTGACTTTGGTGTCTGATGCTTCTCATGAAAGATGGTATCAAGGGCTTGTATACAAAATGGACTTTTTAAAAAAATTACATTGAATCAACTGATTGATTGTTGTGTGGGCCACTATGAACATGCAGAGGCCAGAGGGTAACTTGCAGGAGCTGGTTTTCTCTTCTAATCAGGTGGGTCCTGGGGATCAAATGCAGGCCATTAGGTGCTAGAGTTCTGCCCCAGGCGGGTTCAGGTCCCAAAAAGACTGGAAGGAACTGAAGGTGAATCAGGCTAACTGTGTTTATTGGGTGGAAAATGCTACAACTTTTATACTCTATAGTTACATTAGCCACAAGCAATATTGGGAATGGACTTAATGATTCCCAGAGATGTATGATCTTTACCCAGGTTGTTTTTTAACTTATCTTAGCCCTATTTTTCAACATCCAGAGTGAAAGAGGTAATCAACTTTATTACAGTATTTTTCTTTGAGGCAAAAGCAGTAAGTTCAGCAAGCATCTAAGTCCCCACTGTTTTCTGAGGTCCAGCAAATCCAAGAGGTGCCCCTGTGCATTTCCTCCTGTATGCTCTCAGCTCTTGTGGTCAGGAGAAACAAACCCGTAAGAGCCATTCTTATGGTGCTAGAGAGATGAGATTGCTCAATGGTTAAGATGCTCTTCCAAAGGACCTGGGTTCAATTCCCAGCACCCAACATGGCAGCTCAGGGATCTGACATCCCCACACACCAATGCACACAAAATAAAATAAAAAATTTTTAAGAGCAGTTTTTAATCCCTCAAGGGGCATGATGCAAGGTTTGTACTATGTAGCCTAAGTATTGGGCTGTTTCCTAATTGTGTCCCTTTGGGCCTGGGTCTTACAATTTGGTCCTGTTCTCCTCATATGCTCCCCAAAAGGGAAGGTCCTGATACCATACTTGTTTTCTGATATGCTCTACCATCCCTTCAATGTATGCCCCTGTATATGACTGGAGGTGGGCGGGGAGGGCGGTGGGGCAAGCCATTCTAGCTTCTTAACAGAATCTGCTCCTCGTGGGGCATACCAGATCTTGCCATCCATCCTGCAAGTCACGTAGCCAAGGAATCAATCATGGACACTGTTCTGTACTAACTGAACTCTTGTCGTCACTGCCAAGGCCTCTGACTCTGGGTCTGGGCCCATCGTTTCTTACAAGTGTGTGCATTTATCCCTGAGACCAGGCATAAGTGCCTAAGAGTTTCTGGAACCATAAATCTTTAACTTCTCTGCTCTTGGTGCACTTTGGGAGGTGGCAGAGTTGGGGGAGGCGCACAGTGGCAGTTCCTGTGTGGGAGTGGGCAGGGTTATCATGCTATATAACCCCGTGCGTGCGGCAGAGATTTTTTCCCCCCAAGGAATTATTTTGTTTAGAGGGACCGTCCTTGTATACATTCACATCCTCTCCCAAAGCCCGAACAAAACTACCCAAAGGAAAAAGCCATAAGGAAACTCCTACAACACATAGTGAAAATCATCAAAGATGAAAGTAAAAGGAAGCTGGGGGACAGTGGTCCCTGATGTCAATGTGCTGGAACCTTGTCAAGCAGCAGTGCCCCCCCTCCCACCCCCCCACCCCCGTCCTGTCCCGTCCCGTGCGATCCCATGCTGTTAGGCTTGACATCAGGCCCCTTTACTCACTGGACCACCTTGCTGGCCCCTGGTGGCATCTTAAAAGTTAAATTGTTTTATCTCTAGCTTGTCTGAAATACTTGCAAGACTGGGAAGAAGACACAGTAGCTTGGAGAACCCATTAATGCCCCAACTCTAATCCCAAGCTTCTTGGTGTGCCCTCTACTTGCTGCCACTTAGTGACACTGATCCTGAGAGGATGGGGAGAGGGTTAGTAGACAGGCAGTTCTAATAACGAGCAGGATTTGTGCTCTGATTCCGACTTCTCACTAATCGGTGTGGTGACTTAAAGGCTCTGAGTCTCACTTTTGTCAATAGCAGATCATGAGTGCCTGGAGCCGTGGCTTGGCACATTGCTTTCACAATTAACCAATGAGGAAGAATCAAGTATTGTCCTGTGTTTACACCAACCAAGGCCACTGAGAACACAAAGTACTTGAGCAGTCTGCCTAGTGTCACATGGTAAAAGATGTACCTAGGATTTAAACTTGAGACTTTTTTCTCTGAAGCCTTGATCACTACATGACACTAAATTAAATAATTCCTAATTAATTAATATTTATTATAACTATGAATAATTAATAATCGATTATTTAATAACACTTATTTTTAATGGTTTCTAATTAATATTTCGTTATTAATTTAAATGAATAATTAACTAATTTCTCTGGTCACTCTCAACTCTAAATTTGTAGATGATTGAAATAAAAAACATTAAGGGGAGAGAAAGAGAAGGTGTATTTGGTTGTGGGTTGGTGGAAAGACAAGGCTGAATGTGAGAGGCCCAGGCAGAATGCCACGGAGGGAGTGCTTCTGTGGTCTAGCCTCAGCCACGTGGGAACAGGCAGGCCATCAGCGCTTCTCTTGTCTTCTCATGAGAGCTTGGCCATGGCTCACTATTGGTGTTAAGTGTGTCATCATGGTGGACTCTGGAGAGTCTAGCACCTCTAAGGGTTTAATATCTGACAATTCCCAAATGCACGCATGCGCACACGCACGCACGCACGCACGCACGCAGTTTCTTTTAAAAGTATCTTTATCCCAAAGAAGTTTTCAGCTGTTACCATGTATTAAGTCTCACTTCATGCATGCTCTCAGTTATTTTTTATAAAGTAGAAAGTCTTCTTATGAGAACAGAGTATCTGGAAAGATCTCGATCTGTTATTTTTTACTTTTTAATCAAGATCAAATCACAAAACATAAACATAAAGAAGCGAAGATTCGATGGGGTGCGGGAGGGATGGCTCGGCAGTTAAGGGCACTTGCTACTCTTGCAGAAGAGCCGGATGTGATTCCTGGGACCCACATGGCGTTCACAGCGTGTAAGTCTACTTGTGCTAGTACTCACGATCTTTTCTGGCTTCTGTGGGGATTGCATGCATGCAGTGCATGCACGTGCAGGAAACACACTCATTTATATCAAAATCAAGGTTTTTCAATTTGCAGTCCTTCAGGCCTGCTGTGTTGGTCCTGTAGAAAAGTGTAAGTGGCAGGAATGCATGGCACCATGGGTGGTTAGTCAAAGACCACTTAGGAGGGAAGAAAAAGGAGAGCTAAAAAGCTGAGGGAGAGCAGGCCAAAGCTTCGTGACCCCTTTCAATGGTATACCCTAGTCACCTCTTCCAGGAGGTCCCACTTCTTAAAGGCTCTCCAGCTCCCAAATCACACCAACAGCTGGGAACTAAGCCTTTAGTACATGAGTTTTGAGGGACACTTGTGATCCAAACTATAACACTGATACTTAAAAAAACAAAAACAAAACAGACTTAAAATCATTGTTGTTTGTTGTATGGTTTCTCATTTGGGAGGCTAACATATCCTTTGTAAGAAATTTAAGGATCAATTTGGAAACTTTCCAAGAGAGACTTAAATTGTGCAAAATACAAACATATCCACACAGGATGGTTGTTTAAAGCACAATTTCTTTCTTTTCTTTTCTTTTTTTTTTAGTATATGTGCTGCCGAAGCGAGCACTTTTTCTTTTTTTTTTAGACAGGGTTTCCCTGTGTTAGCCTTGGCTGTCCTGGACTCGTTTTGTAGACCAGGCTGGCCTCAAACTCCCAGAGATCCGCCTGCCTCTGCCTCCCATAAAGTATAATTTTTTTCCCCCTGATCAAATCAGTTGATTCGATCCTGGATCTGGGTATAAGTTTTCTAGTGACAGTATGCACAGATTCAAAAGTACCATTTGTCAAGCATTTAAAGAGTAAACACTTTATGTTGTGGAGAGTTGGTGGATGGTTTGAGCTGTGTCTCTGGATGATGATGAAGACACTGAGATTGAAAAGCCTGAGAACTGTTTGGACAAAACTGCTTCCTCGGCGGTGAAAGAAGGTGTGTCTGAGTTAATGGTTACGTCACTTGTAGTCGACACATGAAACACATAGATACTTCACCACTCCATCTATGTCCCTAAGAATATATGGATTCAAATCATAAAATTGGAGCCTTGCCACTTGGAAAAAGAAAGGCAATTACTTCACATTTGAACACGTGTGCGCCTTGTACTTAAATGAAGATTGGCATTAAAACACACCTAATTCAATTTTGGACTCGTATTCCATATCACTATGTAACGCTAAGTATTTTGAATTTTCTTCTTAGGCACGAAAAGGTTTTGAACTGCTTGTACCAAAAGCCTGATGCAATTTTTAAGCTGATTTGCTTTCCCTGGGCAGGAGGCGGCTCCCTTCATTTTGCCAAGTGGGGCCAAACGATTGGTGACTTACTGGAAGGTATGTTGGCTTTCCTACTCAATAATTTAAGAGGCTCAGTAACAGCTATGTAGAGAATCTCGAGTTCATTGGGTTTTCCAGGTTTGTGGATTTCTAACTCTTATAAAATTGGGAAAAAAAATCAGTCATTATTTCATAAAAAAAACTTTTATCCAATATATATATATATATATATTATCCATCTTCTTGCCCTGGAATTTTTGATGTCATGGGATAGTGCACCACAGGCTGATTTGGCTTCTTAGGGTCCTGTTGATGGGCTTTCTCTCACAGCATCATAAAACAAACTCGTCTTCTCAGAAACTTTCCCAGCTATATTTTCCTTCCTATGATTTCTTTTCAAAAACCATAACGTTACTCTCTACATGCAGTGTTCTTTGATTGCATCCTGACGACTTGAGTTCAATCCCCAGACTCACCTGGTGGAAGAAGTGAGAACTGAGTCCTGCACGTTGTCCTCTGACCTCTGGTCTCCATCGACACATGCACTCACACGTGCACAAAAACATTCTTTAAATGACAAATTTTCATTTTCCTTATGGAACAGTAATGCTTTGCTCTGTATTATACACCACTTCTTCTTTTTTTTTTTTAACCCTCTATGTTGATAGCACCTGAGCTGATCCCCTAACGTGGCTATCGTTGCTACAATGAACATGGGCACTCGATTACTTTTGTAGAGAACTGACTAATTCTTTGGGAAATTTGCCCAGAAATGGAACAACTAGATAATATGGTAGTTTTATCTTTAACTCCTTCTTTGTTTTTGTTTTTGTTTTCTTTTTCAAGACAGGGTTTCTCTGCATAGTCTTGGCTTTCCTGAAATCTCTCTTTAAACCAGACTGGCCTCAAACTCCAAGATTCCCCTGCCTCTGCTCTCTAGAGCTGGGGTTAAAGGTGTGTGCTAGCACACTGGGCTATTTTTAACTTCTTAAGGGGCCTCCATACTGATCTCCACAGTAACTGGATTAATTTACATTCCCTCCAACAGTGTATATACGCCCCAACTTTCCCCCTGTATTCCCATCAGCACTGACTATTTTTTTGTGCTTTGTGTAATAGCCATTCTCACTGGGATGGCACAGAATCTCCATGCATTTTGCCTTTTATTTCCCCAACAGCCTCCATCTCCCAGGGCCTTAGACAGTTGTGAGCAGTTCCTGTTAAACGTTCTGTGGAATGTCTCATGTTTGGACTTTTCCGATAGTCTTTTAATAGGCTAAGACTATGGAAGACTGTTGGCTCTGTTTTTTAACAATTAAACTTTATTATACAACCCAACTAGCTTACACAAGAAGGAAAAAAGGTTAAAGGGACAAAAGAGTGAACCTTCCGGTATCCGTTCCATGGGATGAGTCCTTAGGTGTCTCTCTGGTCCGCGTGATAGTCCAGCCTGTTCGCTTTCTCCACACGCGCTCCCAAACCCCCGGCTGAATCTGTTGTTTTTCTCTTCCCCACCTGCCTGAGTCACATGGGAAGGGCGGTCTCCTTCTCCCGTTGAGGGTCCATTAGGAAAACAATAGCCCAGGTGGGGTTCCCAGGTCTGCTTCCTGAATTCCAGGCCCAGGATGGCTCCCCTCAGTCTATCACAAGGTATTCATGGGGTGCCCCAAGGGTAAAGCCCACCAAGACTGCTTCCACCTGTGACAAAGCTTAATCTTTCCCACAGAAGACAACCCTAGGGGGAGAGACCCTTCCCTTGCTTTATCGTAAGCCTCCTTGCACTTACAAGGATATTCACAGGTGGTATGAACGTGGCCATTCAGCAGGCAGGGTCTGGAAAGCCACTTTTCCTTTTTTTTCCATGCTCTTTGGAGACAAGACACTAAAGATAAGGAGTTAAGTTATACCCCAATGTTTTAATTTAATTTCCTTTTTAGAAAAGGGTCTTGCTATGTGGTCCAGGCTGGCCCCAAATTCAATCTCTCCCTCAGTTTCCCAGGTATTTGGGTTATAGGCATGTACAGCCCATCTAAGTTTTATCACGTTAGAGATGCAGTAGCAGCTGGGGTGGGGAGGGGGAGTGGGGAGGAGGAAGGGGACGCGGGAGAGGGCGGGGGAAGGGGGAGGGGGTGGGGGGGTTGGTGGCATACATCTTTAATCCCAGCACTTGGGAGGCTGAGGCAGGTGGATCTCTGTGAGTTCAAGACAATGACTTGCTTGTTTGTATCTTAGCTTAGCAGAGAAGCTTTAGAAACGTGCTGTTGCTCACACTCATGATTCCCAGATGTATCGCTTTGTGCTCAGAGACCGGTGATTCATTTTGTAAAAATTTCTGTGATTTTTTCCCCCTTAACTATGATCAGTGTTCACAGATATTCTTCGACTAAGTATAGTGTCTATAGCAAGTAAAAATTTTACTCTATAGTTATAAGATCTACATTGTCAAGTTTACCTTTTTCTCCATTTGCCATGTGGAATTTCTCTTAGTAGTGTACTTGTCTGCATCCTGCACATACCGTATTTCCATTTTGCAAAAGTGAATATGGTGAACAGACATTTGTAACTGGGGATGTTTATTCACTGATAATATTGGTGGTTGGTGACTTTTCCTGGATAGATGTAAACAAATGTCTATTTTTTCTAGATAGGGCACTAATGTCAGGTCAAAACAAAACAAACAAACAAACAAAAAACCTCCACTCAAGCCTAACCTAGTGAGTTTTGGGGGTTATTTACAGAAGTGTGCGTGAGAGGTTACTTGCCAGCATATAAATGACTCAAAGTTGGGACAGTACCAAATGCTCATCCCAGCATGGATGATGACTCGTGAAAGCTGTGTCTCTCGAGCTCCCACGTGGCTTATAAGCATAGCAAATATTTAGGAAGGGCCTTCTGAGTCCTGTAAGTTTAAAGAACATTCCGAGACTTGTGAGTTGTTGATCTCTTGAATCATAACAGTTTCATTGACTTCCTTAGACTT
This sequence comes from Acomys percivali, assembly GCA_907169655.1. NCBI lineage: Eukaryota > Metazoa > Chordata > Mammalia > Rodentia > Muridae > Acomys > Acomys percivali. The sequence goes on from OU015749.1 coordinate 14,815,889, forward strand.
AAGAAACCCCTATCAAGGATGGAACATTTTGATGTAGAAGCAATTGTTATGTAGCATGTAGCCTTTAGAACCACAAAGAGTCCATTTCAGTATGGTTTGATGCCTCTGTCTCTAAATGGTACCTTTCCAGATGTTAAAATACAACTCATGACTTCTTGTTTCCATCTGTATCTCTATATAAACCTTCTGGCCCTGGCTGGGCGTGGTGGTGCACACCTTTAATCCCAGCACTCGGGAGGCAGAGGCAGGCGGATCGCTGTGAGTTCAAGGCCAGCCTGGTCTACAAAGCAGGTCCAGGACAGCCAAGGCTACACAGAGAAACCCTGTCTGAAAAACAAAACAAAACAAAAAACAAAAACAAAACAACAAAACAAAACAAAAAACAAAAACAAAACAAAACAACCAAAAAATAAAAACCTTCTGCTCTAGTTTGCTTCCTGCTGCTGTGGTAAACACAATGACCAAAAACTATCTGGAGAGAAAAGGGTTTAGTTTAGCTTACAGGCGTCTATATCACTGAGGAAAGCCAAAGCAAACACTTGAAGCAGAAACCTATGGAGTAAAGCTGCGTGTGCCCAAGCCCGTGTTTGGCTCCCTTTCTTACACACCCCAGGCTCATCTCCCTAGGCACGCCACTGTTTAGAGTGGGCTGAACCGTTCTACACAAATTAGCAATCAAGAAGGCTAGGACGATGAACGTAACTCTTCTGTGGTGGAGGTTCTCTCTTTCCAGGTGTGTCAGTTTAACGACCTGAAATTGCTCCTGCCTCCTCCGTTTATATTCTGGTAGATCTTTCCCAACCCTGTATGATTTACTTGTTTTGGGCTGAGACTCCTCTCTTACAACAGAGAGCTTGCATTGGTTGTAGAGTATGTCGCCATCCAAAAGTCTTTTCTCGCAACTATAACTCCCAAAACACACACACACACACACACACACACACAATTAAATGAAGAAGAAGAAAAAAAGACCAGGAGCGCCTACCCACCCCCCCACCCACCCCACCCCCGCACCTGTCTTATTACAGTGTTTAGACCAGTCAAGTCTGCATCTGTGGCGCCGTCGTTCTCACACTGGGTGTAGGTCAGGTCACCGCTGCTGTACCCTCCCTGAGGCCCTTGAAAGGTTTGCTTTTGCTATTGTCTTCAAATCTGTCAGCAAAAGTCAAGCACCACCCTGATTACCTCTCTCTTATAAATGTAGCATTCATTTGTTTGAAGTTTTAAACATTTTTTTTTTTGTCTTTAAATTCTAACATGGGCTATGCATCCGATTGTGCGTGTGTGCGTACATGTGTGTGTGCAGACCAGAAGTTAATCTCTGGGTTGTTTCTTTGAAACTGTTTTTTTTTTCCAGGGTCCCTCACTAGGATCTGGGGCTCCCTGACTAGGTGGATAGACAGCAAGCCCCCTGGATCGTCGCTTCCTGCCTCCTTGGCCCTGGGCATCGAGCCCTTGTCTAAATTAACCATGTGTTCCTAGCCCCTAGATGGTAGTTTTAATTTAACTATCATGATTTTAGATGAGATACAATTATTGAAGAAGGTTCGATTTGTTTTTTAAAGTTTTAATACTTCATGTGGTGGGCGCACCACTGCAGAGCTTGTGTGGAGGTTAGAGGACAGCTCAGAGTCAGTTCTCTCCTATCTTGTGGGTTCTGGGGTCAAACTCAAGTTGTCTGGCAGGAGGTGCCTTTATCCTCGGAGCCATCTTGAGGGCCCTGAGGTTCTATCCCTGTGAAGATCCCTTTCTGTTTTCTTTCTTTCTTTCTTTCTTTCTTTCTTTCTTTCTTTCTTTCTTTCTTTCTTTCTTTCTTTCAGTTTTTTCGAGACAGGTTTCTTTGTGTAGCCTTGGCTGTCCTAGACTCACTTTGTAGACCAGGCTGACCTCGAACTCACAGCGATCCGCCTACCTCTGCCTCCTGAGTGCTGGGATGAAAGGCGTGTACCACCGCGCCCCACCAAAGGTCCCTTTTTTATTTCAAGAATGCTTAACAAGATTGCTTAGGATATGACTTTTCTGGCCTTTGTGGCTGCTGCTTTAAAAAAACAAAAACGTTTTTGTTTAAGGTTTCTTTTTTTTTTTTAATGTATAGGGGTGTTTTGTGTGTGTACCATGCATGTGAAGTGCCTATGGAGGCCTGGAGAGGGTGTTGGACTCCCTAGGACTGGAGTTAGAGATGGTTGCAGGCCACTGTGTGGAGGCTGGTAATCAAGACTGCTCTATGAAAGCACCGCCAATGCTCTTACTCTGCACCATCTCTCCAGCCTCCTTTTGCCATCTTGTTTTGTTTTGTTTTCTCCCTAGTGTGTTTTGTTTGGTTTGGTTTTTGGTTTTTTGAGACAGAGTCTCTCTGTGTAACCCCTGGCTGTCCTAGACTCACTTTGTAGACCAGGCTGACCTCGAACTCACAAAAATCCACCTGCCTCTGCCTCCGGAGTGCTGGGATTCCAGGTGTGCGCCATTGCTCCGGGCTCTTTTCTTAGTTTTCCATTTCTGTTCTCTGTGTCCACAAATACTTTTCCCTGTCTTATCACAAGGAAAGTGTTGTTTTTTGATTTTTGTTTTTCAGCTTTGTCTTTTTATTCAATTTCTTTCTGGCAGTCTTTATGCAATTATTTGTTTTTAGTCAGAATTTTAAATTTCCAAATTACAGTGATTATTTTTTCATTTCATATTGGAGTTAATTCACTTTGGGCACTATTTTCTTCTCCTCTCTGGTACGTATTTTCAATGGCCAGAGATGCCTGGTCTACCGTTCCTGTATTCTGTAGTAGACTTGTCTCTGCTCTTCTCCCTTGCTTTTCCCAGTAATGGGACTGGGGTAGGAGTTGCTAGCTCAACCTCTTGGTTCACGAGTGCCCTCTGGTGTTGATACAGTGAATGAAGTGCAGATTAGGGAAAACCGGCGCCTTGTTTGTGTAGGTTGTGTTTTCTTCTTATGCTTTGGTACTTTCGTTGTTTCTGTAGAATTTTTACACCTCCTGAAGTGAAGAAGCCATTTCCTTCTTCAGATTTTCCCCTCTTTATAAAGTGTCTTTTTGGAAATGTTTTCCCAGCTTGCCTCTGTTCTCTCAAGAATTCTAAATCCTTCCCTTGGGGCTCCAGCTGTTCTTACTTCAGGTCTCAAACTGTCCATCCATTAAAAGAAGAAAGCTCCAGGATTTGCGTAGGGATGGATTTTAAAGGTGTTATTCTAAGTGCCTTTGTTGATCTGACATGGAGCCTGTTCACCTTGCTTTCTGATTCTGTGATAAAACACCATGAGGACCGGCAAGGTGGGAGGAGGGGGGGGGGGCAGGGAGAAAAGAGTTTATTTTGCTTACACTTCCTGCTCACAGTCCATTGTTGAGCGAAATCAGGGCAGGAACTCAAACAGGAAAGCAGGCAGGAACCATGCAGGAAGTGCTCCCACAGATCCATCAGAAGTGTGTCTCTTAGTGGCCTCCGGATCCAATCAAGGTGACAACCAAGCTTTACTTCACTGCCGTAGCGCCACGGTTGGCCATTATTGCTTCTTTGAAATTGATTGCATCATGTAAATCTGAGGCTTTTACAGCACAGCAGTATCTCATTCGTCTGTGTTAACTGGCTTACAGCGTCTTCCTTGTGTGTTAGTGACTTGTCTCTCAACCCCCAGTGCATGCTGTAAGGCTGGCTGGAAGGGAAACCCGACTTCAAGAGCCGTTCCCAAGCGACATCCACCAGATAGCTGACGAAATCGCATCCGCCCTGCTGCCGGTCATCCAGGACAAAACATTTGCATTTTTTGGCCACAGGTATTTAAATCTTGTTGTAAACAGCACGTGTGGGACTTGGGATAGGTGCTTGAGGCTACAGCACTTGCCGAGCATTCTCAAGGCATGAGAGAAATGTCCTTTAACCAGAAGTGGGCTTTGTGGTTTGTGAGTTACAGCTTTTTCTCCCGGTTAAACAGGCTGTAGGCTAGTTATCGCTACAGTTATCTGTTACAATTATTTGTTACTGTTCTCCTGTTTGTTTAGGAATTACACCTAGAATGAAGATTCCACCCGAAACTTCTATTTATTTTTTCAAATTAAAAATATATGGAAATAATATTTCCCAAGGGCATAGGCCTAACTTCAGACCTCTTGGGACGATATGGCCGTGCCGTTGGGCAAGTTTCTTAGGCTTCTAAGTTAGTTTCCTCCTTCTTGAGGTGGGCATTGAAGTTCTTGTATATGGAGATTAAATGAACAGTGATCACAGGCCTGGAGAGACGGCTCTGGTTAACAGAGCATACTGCTCTTGCTTAGGACCTGAGTTTGGTCCCCAACTACTGTATCAGGCAGGCACATCTGCCTGTAACTCCACCTCCTAGTGATCTGGTGCCTTTGGTCTCTGTAGGCACCCTTGCACTTATGTGAGCATACCCATACACAGATACATATGCATATACATAACTAAAAACAGATAAAATTTTTAAATGGATGGCGATCATAAGGAACTGTGGTGTGTGTGCGTGCAAGATATGTGTATGTACAGTGGCATGAATGTGGAAGTCACAGGCTAACCTTCAAAGACTGACACTTTTCTTCCCCCGTGAAATCCAGGGATCAAACTCAGGTCCCCAGGCTTATGTGCCAAGTGCTCTTATCCAAGGAGCCATCTCGCTGGCCCTACAAATAACATGTTAGTATTACAGTGAAAATGCTTTTGACCTCATAGGCCACTGGATGGTGTCTTCGGGTTATTATTGCTGTGATGAAACACCATGAAAAAAGAAATTTGGGAAGGAAAGGGTTTGTTTGGTTTATACTTCCACATTATAGCCCATCTTGGATGGAAGCCAGAAGAGAAACTCACACATGGCAGGAACCTGGATGCAGGAGCTAATGCAGAGGACACTATATGTGCTGCGTACTGGCTCGTTCAGCCTGATTTCTTCCTTCCTTTCTTCCTTTCTTTCTTTTCTTTCTTTCTTTCTTTTTTCTTTTCTTTTCTTTTTTTTTTTTTTTTTGAGACAGGGTTTCTCTGTGTAGCCTTGGCTGTCCTGGACTCACTTTGTAGACCAGGCTGGCCTCGAACTCACAGCGATCCGCCTGCCTCTGCTCCTGAGTGCTGGGATTAAAGGTGTGCGCCACCACCTCCCAGCTGGCCTGCTTTCTTATGGAAGCCAGGACCACCAGTCTAGGGGTGGCCCCACCCACAATGAGGTGGGCCCTCACCATCGATCACTGCAGGCCTATCTAATTGAGGCAGTTTCTCAGTTGAGGTTCCCGCCTCTCTAGCGACTCTAGCTTGTGTCAAGTTGTCATAAAACTATCCAGCCATGATCAGATCTTGGAAATCCCTAAAAGTGTCCCTGAAGCATACTTTGAGAACTGTTGATATATACCTTGAAGAACAAAATAATGTGCACCTTTAATAGAGAAAAGGAAATATAGATGAATTGCAAACCATTCCTTGCATTAGTCCTCTCTCTCTCTCTCTGTCTGTGTGTGTGTGTGTGTGTGTGTGTGTGTGAGAGAGAGAGAGAGAGAGAGAGAGAGAGAGAGAGAGAGAGAGAGAGAGAGAGAGAATGGGTGTATGTGCCTAGAACACATGGGAAAGTGAGGAAATGACCTTGAGTGTTGGTCCTTAGTTGCTGACTATCTTTTGTTTAAGATGGGCTCCCTCAATGATCTGAAACCAAGCTAGCAGGCCCATGATCTTTCGGGGATCCTCCCACCTCTGTCCCTCATTTTTGCATTGTTGAGATTTCCAGCCTGAGCAGCTGAACTCACCTTTTAGCCTTGGTTCCAGGGATGGATCAGAACTTCTCGTCACAAATGCAAACCAAGTGCTTTGCTGACTAAGTCGTCTCTCAAGCCCGAAACACTTACCTATGTTGACAGCCACCATCAGTAAGATGCTTTTTACAGGCCAGTTTCCAGGCAGTTAGCTTTTGCCCACCCGGCAGTCGCTGCTGTGTTTGGGACACGTGGTTACCGTGCGTTTTGCCCAACGCTGTCTGTCATGCTTGTCTTTCCCCTGGTTTAGTTTGGGATCCTACCTTGCTTTTCTGACGGCCCTGCGCCTGAAGGAGAAATACAACCTGGAGCCGCTGCACTTCTTTGTGTCCAGTGCACCGGCGCCCCACGTAAGTGTCCTGGTTTTCGTTGGATTGGGGTATGAAGAAGAGGGAAGTGGGGTGTTAACAATTGGGCCATTGTTCTCCTTTTGTCTAGCCTGGGATAATGGCAGGGATACCCTGCGCTAAAGAACGCCCCTGTGGTCTTTCAATGTGTGTCTCTCCATACCCCCTCTCACCCCAAGTGAACATCAGCGTCTTCCCGAATATTGTCTCATTGTTTCTGCCCCTCTGAACTAGTGCTGCCTGTTCCTGCTCTCTGTCCAAAGCACGCCAGCCTCAGTTAGGAACTTCCCAATTGCCAGGAGAGGAACCAGTCAGCACCAGGAAATAATCTTTTTTTTTTTTTTCCTCCCAAAACAGGGTTTCTCTGCGTAGCCTTGGCTGTCCTGGACTCCCTTTGTAGACCAGGCTGGCCTCGAACTCACAGTGATCCACCTGCCTCTGCCTCCCGAGTGCTGGGATTAAAGGCGTGCACCACCACACCCGGCGAGAAAGAATCTTAAAGTGATGCCAAGCTTTTGTAACCCCTGTGGCTTTGTAAGCCAGTCCTGTAACTCCTGGTTCCCTCTTGCTCCAGCTTTGACCTTCTTGGCTTCCTCCGTACAGACGGGGACTGACCCAGCATTCTAAATCGGGAGTGCCATTTTGGTGGCACGCTGGTGGTTACTATGACATTTTCTTCTTCCTTGATTTAAGGAGGTGGGTGTGAGGCTTTTGGGGCTCGTGTGTCTCCTGAAGAATCAGCCTTGTGTTTGTTGCTGTTTCAAGTCAGTATCCCGGCCTCAAATTCCTGAACTTAACAAGCTGTCAGAAGAACAAATCAGACACTACCTTCTGAATTTTGGAGGCACCCCCAAGCATCTCATTGAAGACCAGGACTTCTTGAGGCAATGCATTCCCTTACTGATGGCAGATATTACTGTTGTGAAAAACTTCACGTAAGTAACTGGCATGCAGCCGCCATGTGCACTGTGTGTGTGTTGATATTTATAGAAATAGACTGGCAGTTCACAGAGGCTGTGTATATGAACACACACCATTCTAAAGGCTGCAATGTGTTCCTGAGGCCTCCTGTGATATTTTTACTGGCTCAGAGTGGATCTGGGTCACAGAAATAGAATCTGTGAAAGATGGCTAGTACATGTTCTCTTTTAAAATGTTTATGGTTAGGCAGACAGTGGTGGCACATGCCTTTAATCCCAGCACTTGGGAGGCAGAGGCAGGTGGATCTCCATGAGTTCAGGGCCAGCCTGGTCTACAAAGTGAGTCCAGGACAGCCAAGGCTACACAGAGAAACCCTGTCTCGGAAAAAAAAAATATATGATTAAACATACATATTTTATTGCATAATAAATATGTATTGAAATAAAGTACTGCCATCACACTCAAGGGATCAGTAAGAGTGGATGGGCTACTTTTTGAGTATGGAGGCAGATAGTAGGGAGCAGAAGTTGGCTAGGTTCTCTAGTGAAGTAATGCCGGAAACCCATCCCACCTCTTCATTGCCTGCTCTTGAGGGCATCTGTCTCCAATCCTGAGTTTTCTGACCAGGCTGAAATGTTAATGTGTTAAATCCCCTGAGTCTGTGAGGCTCTTGCAAGTCTTTCCCAGGGCACTCACTTCCTGCATTGTCAGTCCTGGCTAAGCCTGGATCCCCTGGGCTAAGGCCCTTAAAAGCAGCTTTGTTTCCTTTACAAAGCCCAGAATTAGCATTGGGACAGTGTGTGTGTGTGTGTGTGTGTGTGTGTGTGTGTGTGTGTGTGTGTCTGTCTGTCTGTCTGTCTGTCTGTCTGTGCGCACGCGCCTCTGGGTGTGTATGAGTGTGTGCTACTTGCCAGTGGAAGCTGACACAGTTACAGCAGTGGGGCAGTCATCTTGAGAACAGAGACAACCTCATCCTTCCCTCTGCCTCTCCATTTATCTCCTGTCTTCAGCCTGTCACAAAGTTCATAGCGCCACCCCTACCCCCCAGATACTCCAGGCCCCCTTCTGTTTCTATCTGATTGATGAGATCCCTGCTGAATGAGTGACAGAGGGAGTGCGAGAGGGCGAGGACACATTCTGAAGAGCTAATATGCAGTAACAGTCTAAATAATCAACTCAGTGCCCGCTGGCATTCTAATGACAGCCTCCATAAGAATAGGGGGAAAATTCTTAAAATTCATATGGAAGCACAAAAGACTAAATTGCCAAAGCAATCCTGAGGAAAACAACCAACCAACCAACCAACCTAATGTGGGTGGTATCACCACACCTGATTTCAAACTGTACTACAGAGCTGTAGGAAAAAAAGCAACACAAAACCAGACACGCTGACAACTGGGATGAAAGAGAAGTCACAGAAACTTCTTCCAGCTACAGGCATCTGAGTGTTGGAAGATTATTAATTTATTTTTTATTTTTTGTTTTTTTTTTTGAGACAGAGTTTCCCTGTGTAGCCTTGGCTGTTCTGGACTCACTTTGTAGACCAGGCTGGCCTGGAACTCACAGCGATCCCCTGCCTCTGCCTCCCAAGTACTGGGATTAAAGGTATGTGCCACCATGCCCAGTCCTGCTTTTTCTTATAATCTAAAAATTCTTCTAAAATTTTATTAATTAAAAATAAGCTTTATGGCTCACCACTCAGGGAGGCAGAGAGGCTGGTGGATCTCTGAGCTAAATACTAGAGTTGAATGGAATTTTTAGAAAGCTGCCAAGTGAAGTCTTTATTCTTCTGTTTCTGCGAATGTCTTTCTTGTAGTGGAAGTAACACTACAACATGTTTTATTTCAGTGAAGTCAGGAAGGGGAAAAGACTCTGGGAAGTTGAGGATGAAAATTACAAACAAGCTCTTTCATGTTTACAGCTTTGACCCACCCTCAAAAGCTCCTCTTTCTCGGGACATAACGTGCTTTGTTGGATCTGAAGATATAATAACGGATGTAGAAGGTGAAATTGCCTTTGTACTTTGGGATATTTTATTGAAATATATGTTGGCCGGTTCTCAGCAAATGTCAGCTCGTAGTAGTCACTAAAACAGATAAGTCATCACCCTAAGTTTTACTGGGTATAAACAAAGAGATATTGGTCTCCTGTAAAATGAGGATTCGGGTCACACCACTGAATCCTGATAGGTCTTCAAGAGATTAAAAATACAGAGACACAAAACCTGAGACCTACTGGCTGTAACTCAACCATCAAGTGTCAGCTTTTAGTGAAATAGGACCTGGGAATAGGCCTTCTGTTGCTATTGGCCGATGCCTTTTATCACTGAATAAAACTTTGTGTATGCCTCAGGCTGGAAGGACGTAACCAGTGGGAAGATTGACAGCTACACGCTGGCAGGTGATCACTTCTATCTGCTGGATCCTGACAATGAGAAATTTATCAAGAACTACATCTCCAAGTGTTTGGAACTGTCATCGCTCGACTGCTTTTAGAAGCGCATTCTCTGAGGTTTCAAATACGCCAACCCATCACAAGCTGTTCCTCTGGGCCCAGCTTCTAGTGTTCAGAGGTCGGAAAGATGCATATTAATGAATTTCTTCACGGAACATTTATCTATCTGGGGGAAAGACAGCTGCTGGAGTCAGTGAGGCAAAGGAGCTACTGGTAGCTGATAGCTGCAGTGGGGGGGGGTGCTTTTCTCTGGGGGATGTTGTCACCAGTAGGTTAGCCGTGCTCCAGCGAATGTCACTACACCCTGGTGGCATACACAGGCAGCACTCAGTGGACTCAGTGGGTTATTTAAGAAGAAGATGATGAGAAGAGAGCATGAAGCAGGGACGGGCACGTGTGGGTGGGGGAGTCTGTCAGGGAGGTTAGAAAGGCAAAGGAAAGCTGCATATAATCAAAACACACTGTATGCATGTATGAGAATTTCAAAGAATAAATGAAAATATTGTTAAAGGAAGAAAGGTTCCGCTAGAGTCCTTTTTCTTTTTATTCGACTCTAATCTGGTTGTCACTTATACAAAGTTTTATCAGCAAAGTGCCTCCAAATGGGGCTACACCTGCAGCCCCTTGCACTATTTTAATGGCAAGCGCAATTGACAGAGGGAAATTATCGATTCTCCAACATCATGCCATGGCTCAAAGTTTAAACTAATCTCTAGAAACATGTATTCGACCTATTTAATAAGAGAGAGTAATTGCTGCTTTTATCAAAATACAGCCCTTAACAGTTAGTGCTCACTGTGATAGGAAGACCTCAGGGCGCCTGCAATCCCAGGTGTCTTGTGGTCCTGCTAACCTTCAGTGATTGGCTGACACTTAGAGCCTTGCTGTGAGCAGCCAAAGGACAGCCTGGCTAGGTAACTTGTCCGTATCACATAGTAAGTCAGGAAGTGGCTTGGCGCCAAGTCTATCGGTCACTCCATAGTGCCCACATTTGTGGGAGCCCAAAGCTACACAGTGCAGCAAAGGAACTGTTTTTCTCTTTGTCCCACCTACCCTTTCCTTCGGTTTTAGGGTTTTGTTTGTTTGTTTGTTTGTTTGTTTGTTTTGTTTTGCTTTGTTCTGTTTTGAGATAAGGTCTCATTATGTAGCCCAGGCTGTCCTTAGACTTGTGACCCTCCTAGCTCCATTTCCGGAAGCACCCAGGAATAGTCTGGCTGCTATTAATTCTAAACAATCTTCTTTGATTGCTCCAGTAGTACTAACTCACTGTAGAAGATCAGATTAAGTCAAGAAAACAAATGCTGGGGCTGGGAAGATGGCTCAGTCACTACAGTGCCTGCCCTGTGAGCACCAAGTCCTGAGTTCAAGCCCCAGATCCCATATAAAATGCCTGGAATGGTGAGCCAGCCACATCTGTAGTCTTGGTGCTGGAGTGGAAGATAAAAGTGGACATCAGGGGCCAGTTATTCTAACTTGTTGAGCTCCAAAGTCAATGATAGATAGACCCTCCTCACAGTAAGTAAATAGCACACTTGAGCAAAACAGCCTAGGTTGTCTATTGGCCTTCACATGCATGCAGACGCATGTGCAACACACACATATGAACATCCACACACAGAGACATAAATGCAAAAAAAACCCCAGGCATTTATTAGAGTTTATATGCAAACTACAAAACAACTTTTGAAAGGAACTTTTTAAAGTCATCTTGTTCAAGCAAGTAAAATCGAGGAACTATGTTGACATAGTAGTAAGTAATATACTTCATGCTAATAGAAAAAGTACCTATGATTTGGTCACTATACCTATGATGGCTTCCAAAGGACATCTGTTTCCTCAGTCAAATTCTAAATTCCATATTTCTCAATCAGCTGTCTTGCTTTAGAAATATAAGCACTCATGGCATCTTCCTTTGACAACCCTAGAAAGACAAAAACACATTATCTTACTGACTGCTGGGGTGGGCAGTGAAGAAGACTTGTTTTAACCTTATTTAAGAGTTAATAAACCAGCTGGGCAAGCCAGGCGTGGTGACGCATGCTTTTAACCCCAGCACTCGGGAGGCAGAGGCAGGTGGATCTCTGTGAGTTCGAGGCCAGCCTGGTCTACATAGTGAGTCCAGGACAGCCAAGGCTACACAGAGAAACCCTGTCTCGAAAAACAAACAAACAAACAAACAAACCAGCTGGGCACAGCGGCACACACCTGTAATCCCAGCACACAGGGAGGCGGAGACAGGTGGATCTTTGTGAATTTGAGGCCAGCCTGGTCTACAAAGTGAGTCCAGGACAGTCAAGGCTACACAGAAAAACTCTGTCTTGAAAAAGAACAAAAAGAGAAAAGAAAGAGTTAAAAACCTTTTTGGAGGTTCCACGCTTCCCACTTGGCCTTGCCCTTTAAGTCTAACATTGCTGGACATGCTGTCAAAAGAAGGAGAGAGTTTCAGCTTTACTTTTCACTGTGCACTTCTACAAATATTTTGCAAGCAAGCACATGTATTTGTTTAAGACAATGAGCAGGTACCACCGATGTTGATGTCCCCAATGATGGACTGTTTGTAGAGCCCATAGAGTTCTTTGAGTTCTTCATCTTCCGGTCTGCTTTTCAACTTCCTCACATCTTGTGTAGCCTGGTCAAAATCAGCCTAGGAAAAAGACAGCAAGGACACACAAAAAGCACACATGTGATGCATATACATACATGCAAGCAAGATACACACATAAGATCTGAAAAAAAATGTTTTTAAATTGTAGGTCTCATGTCAACTGATTTCCAGTAAAAAGAAATTGCTTAGCTCATTTTGGGTTGATTAGCAAACATGTCTTATCTTGAGGGAATTTTTTGGTTGCTGTAATTTCTCTCCTCTGCTTCTCCTTCTCTCCTCTCCTCTCCTCTCCCTCCCCCTTCCTTCCATCTATAACAAATGCTGGAGAGAAATCACTTTACAAAGAGAAAAGTTGGCGAACAGCCATTGGACTGACAATGGGGGTGGGGCGGTAGCTAGAGTAGAAGGCATCAGAGGAGCCTGCCTCAGAAGCGGTGCCTGCAATGAATCTTGGGTGAGGGCATGCAGGTCTCCAGTGCGCAGACACGGGCTGTAAAAGCTACTCCTGACAATCCAGACAGAATTCACTAGGGTTGAACATAAAGGCTGGGTTGAATCACATCTGTTTGTTCCCTCAAGATACCCACAATACCGGGAAGGCATGACTATTCTCCTTAATACCTACTGTTGAGGCCTGGTCTACTGCTCCGTGGCAGGAGCCTGGTCAGAGACCATTAGGTGTATCCTCAATGGGTAGATCAGAAAGTTATCACAGCTGGAACGTCTTTACAAGTGCAGCTGTTGATAATGAATTTCAAAGCATCCTGGGCAAAAGGAATGCCGCCTTCTCTATAGGCCTGTGCTCTGGGAGCTGGGTTCCTGTTGCAGGCAGCTCTGTTTCGGCTAAGTGTTCTTCCTCTCACTTGTGAACAATGCCCGCTCCTGTTCATGCGTGTGCTCTAAGGTCTCATGTTCCCACCTGTAAATGTCGGGTTGTTTGTTTTTGTTTGTTTGAATTTCCTCAGATGATGGGATGAGAGGAGAGCCATACCCAAGCTTTACAAATACATAGTTTGATCTGAGCCCAGAGCATTTCTAGCTAACTATCCCTAGGCCTAGGCCTGGAAGCTTCTAGCCTCTGTACAATCTACTCTTCAGTAAGCTGGGGCCTTCAAGGCTTCATCTTCCACCTTCCGTCTGTTAACCTAGGCCTAGAATGTTTTCAGCCTCTGAGACTTACTGCTGAATAAACTCATCCTTTCTAGCTCTTTCTGAACTCTGGCTGGCTGGTTCGACTCAGCTGTTCTGGCTCAAACGTCTTTAAGCTGACTGATTCAAATAGGCTTCTGACTGAATTCCTCTGCTTGGAAAAACTGCCTCTGAACTGCATGAACTGAACTGCACAAATTGAACTGTTTTTCCGAACCCCACTGCACTGTTCTCCACTCTAGTCTCTGTGCTGTCTGCCCCCTTTCCCCTCCCCCTTCTCTGTGCTGCTCTTAAGTAGCCTGTCTCTCTGACCCATTCTGTCAAGTCTCTCTCTTATTCATCACTTTGCACTTCAATTAGATGTCATTGTTTGGGACTCAATGTGTGTACTAAAGGCTGGTCTGTATACCAGAGGGATTAAAGGTGTGTTGTGGCTATATTCCAGCCAGAGAGATTCAAAGTATACTAAGAATCGTGTCTGCATTCCAGCCAGACCACACAGATCTAGGTCTTTGGATGTGGTCCCTTGCCAGAGCAGCCGTGTTACTGCATGAAAATTCCTCTAGGCCCACCTTTCCTGTGTGAGGGATGGATGACACAGGGAGCACAGGACACCATATCAAAGGACTACTTGGGGCCTCTGGAAACTTCCATTCAAATTTCACGCTTCTGAAGACAGCCTCTGAAGGTAGCTCACACTTTACCTCACTTCACTTTGTGTAGAAAGCGAACACAAGAGTCTGCCTACATATGAGCTTGATAAAGCCCTTTGAGCAATTCTTCCTTATTGAGGAAGACAAATTCCTCTACTAAGGTACTCCATCCAGGCTATCCTAGAGCTCACTCGGTAGACCAGGCTGGCCTCAAAGTCAGAGATCCGCTTGCCTCTGTCTGTCTCCTGAGTGCTGGGATTAAAGGCGTGCTCCATTCCCCACCTTTTGAGGTGTTTTGGGATCACCTCCTGCAAGTATTCTACCACAGAGCTGCATCTCCAGGCCAGAAGAGATATATCCCCTGCCTCTCCTCTCCCCCACACCCCTCACCCCACGCCCACTTTAGCTTCATCGTCAAGGAAGAAAACTTGTCTGAGGAAGATGACTGTCTGGCCAGGTGTGAAAGTGAACATCTGCAGTGCTAACATTGGAGATGCTCAGGCAGGAGGATCAGCGAAAGTTCGAGGCTAGCCTCAGCTACATAGCCAGACTCTCCCCCCCCCTAAAAAAAAATTAACCCAAACAAAACAAAGACATGTATCATAACATAAATAAAATTGGGAGATTATAAGTAAATTAGGAATCCCATCTATGTTTTCACTTCCAGAACAATCTGTCAATATTTACTCCAGTATAGAAGAAAGAAAAGACAGGGAAATGGTGAACGTGTCCTTGCTGTTGTTCCCACTAGTGAGCTACTAACAGCACCCAGGAGGTACATAATGTCCATCCTGACGCCATTTCTGTTCTGAAGAGAGAAGACATTTGAATATGATAGCCAGATACTAGCTTCTGGCTTTCCAATGTTTTTTTTTTTTTTTTTCACTTTTACTACAATTTAAATTTTTTATTTTTGGAGTCATTTTAGACCCAGGTACAAGTTATAAAAATACCGCATCATCCGTATCTACCAGGGTCCCCTGGCTACGGCTTCTGCAACAAGTCCTTATCTCTGTTCTCTCGGTGTGCTGTCTAGGCTTAAATGATCCTCCCTACCTCAGTTTTTCTAGGGGTGGCAAGTGAACCCAGAGACTTCTAAATGCTAAGTACCCTACCAGCTGATTCACACACCCCGGATGCCCCTTAGTCCCAAGTGGGCTTTTAACCCACCTTTATCCTTCTCTTTTGCTTTGTGATTTTCTGACACAGGGTCTCCTCGTGCAGCACATGGCTGCTTTGAATCCACCACGTAGCTGAAAGTGGCCGTGGACTCCTGATCCTCCCATCTCCAAGTCCCCAGAGCTGGGAATTACAGGTGTGTACTGCCACACCCCATCAGAAAATGTTGTATTTTTTGTTATGTTGATACATTGGCAAGAATTTCAAATTGCGGATGGAGAGATGGCTCAGAGGTTAAGAGCACTGGCTGTTCTTCCAGAGGCTCTGAGTTCAATTCCCAGCAACTACGTGGTGGTTCATAACCACCTATAATGAGATCTGGTGTCCTCTTTTGGTGTGCAGGCGTACATGCAGGCAAAACATTGTATACATAATAATCAATAAACCTTTGAGAAATTTCAAATTGAAACAATAAGTATATGTTTTAAGACATTATTATTTAGCAGGGTATGGTGGCACATGCCTGTGATCCCAGTACTCTGGAAGCAGAGGCAGGCTGATCTATACGAGTTCAAGGCTAGCCTGGTCTACAAAGTGAGCCCAGGACAGCCAAGGCGACATACAGAAACCCTATCTAGAAAAACCAAACCAAACCAAACCAAAAACCAAAAACCAAAAACAACAAACAAACAAACAAAAAAAAAAAAAAAGAAAGAAAGAAAAGAAAATAAACTTTATGTGTAACACTTTATTCTTTAAGCTAAACAATTGCAGGTCTACAGTTCAAGCATTCTTTGAACTACTGATGCTCATATCAAGCCAATTTGTGTTTTTAACTAGAATCTTATTTTATCAAAGTGAAGGAAAGCTTTTGTTAAAGCAATTAATAGACTTAATTTTTTAACATTGACAGTAATAGACACCCCTGCCCTGTGTCTGTTTGAATGACTTGAACTTTTTTATTGCGGCTGCTATTCACACGCCTTAGCTTATTGCCCGTATGATGTTCTTTAACCCTTAAATCCTCAATGGAAATATTTTTAAGGCAATTAAATATACCCTTCCCCGATGCTGCTTCCAACACCGTCTGTGCAGGCACTTCATCTAACAGCCCCCCCCACCCCACCCCCGCTTTTATTTACTCTACTTTTACTACTCGCCTGCCAGGCTGTACATACGTGCATGGACACACATGTACCACGGTATGCATGTGGAGGTCAGGGAACAATTGCAAGCGCCAAGCCTCTTCTTCTATGTGGGTCTGGAAGGTTGAACTCAGATCATCCGGTTTGCCAGCAGGCACCAGGCCTCTCCCCTTTCCCTTTGGACTAAGAGGGAGATGCAAGCCTCCATGTCTCTGGGGTATGTCACTCACTCATGGTAACGTCTTGCTTGAACAAATAAGGTTCACCATACCCGTACTATGTAAAATGTTATGCATTTTATGAGTATCTTAACGAAATGAGTATCTTATGCCCAGGTTGGTGCCTCATGCCCTTAGTACCAGCACTCTTGAGACAGAGGCAGCTGGATCTCTGTGAGTTTGAGGCCAGATGAGACCCAGATCTCCCGGGGTACAAATTCGCCATGCCCTGAAGTCTCCAAGATCTCGGGACGAAGCTGTGAACCACATTTTGCTACACTTGCAGAGAACTGGAGGAAGATTCCACTTCAGGAGAAGATTTGCTTCTAACTAACTAAAACGGATCTGTGGAGAGGGGACCGAAGAAACCCCTTATTTAGAGAAAGCTGTCTACAGGACAGCTAAGGACTACACAAAGAGACCCTGTCTGGAAAACAACCAGAGAGAGAGGAGAGAGGGGGAGAGGGAGGGGGAGAGAGAGAAATGTGTATCTTGATTTAATGAGAAAATGCTAATAAATCTGTTACACACAGAAGCATGTCACAGGTGTGCTATGCTCACATACCTTTCGTTATACACACACGGAAAAAGGACATATAAAGGAAGCAACCTATCACGTGGTTACCTACTGGGGAAAGGGTTCCCTGGGTTTTACCTACTCATAATTATTCTTTTTCCACTCCTATCAATAAAATGGTAACGTCAGCGCTTCATAGACTAGTCCTGTTATTCAACAAAAACACTTAACCTGTGAGAACCTTCGGAGGTCCCAAAAGCAAGGGGACACAGAGACCCCAAAGGATGCCATCTGCTTCCCTGAGTTGTTTAAGAGAGAGATAAAGAAGGGACCCCGGGGAACTTGTCAATTTTTCAGATCTGGGTAATTAAAACCATCCCTGAGGCACAAAGGGGGTTGCTATGGGGATCCTGGGTCCTTGTCAACAGATGGACCTGCAGTCTAACTGTGCAATAAAGAGGCGCTTAGGCAGGTGTGGGAGTGGCTGCGGGGTTTCAGCAGAGCGCTCCTTGGGTAACCTGCCTCGGCCCTGCTCCGAGATTCCCACGCCTCCTTTCGGGATGGGGCCAAGCGTTTCCTTCTCGGAGCATCGCTCCGGCACGGCTGGCCTTCCCAGATTTGACTTACCTGCAAGGACATAGTGATGAGATGAGGTACGGAATGCGATGGCTCTCCTGGCTCAAGGGTCCCAGTTCCCAGGGCTTGGCTGCTTTCTTAAAGAGCAGCGCTCCTCCTCCGGTCTCCCCTATAGGTCGCGCTCAGGGAATGGACGATTCTAATTGGTCACGGGAGTGGGAGGGCGTAGCTGGGCGGTAGCCTGGACCTGCTCTGCGTCTAGGAGACCCCTTCTTTGTCTCTACCCTGAAAAAGTTTGCAAGATTACCTCTCTGCCTCAGGCTCCCCACCCCCCAAGAGGTTGTTTGCAGAAGTCTAAGAGAAAATTTCCCCCCAGGCTTGGAACTTACCTGGGAGTCCTTGGTCTTTCCTCTATGGTTGGTGTGATCACACGGGGACCTTTCAAAGTGCCACCATCCCAGGTCTACAAACCGGGCTCGTCAGGAGTGAAAAGGGACCAGGGGCTTGCAGACTCTTTGTTTGTTTGTTTGTTTGTTTTGGTTTTTCGTTTAAGGGTCTCTCTGTGTTAGCCTTGGCTGTCCTGGACTCGCTTTGTAGACCTGGCTGGCCTTGAACTCACAGCGATCCACCTGCCTCTGCCTCCCGAGTGCTGGGGTTAAAAGCGTGCGTCACCATTCCCGGCTTGTGAACTCTTAAGAAAGCAAAAACATACATTCTAAGCTCGAGTTGCACTCATCTCCTCCGGCATTTAATTTAACTTGGCAAAGGCTGAAGCCTGTTTGGTGGGACCCAGATCTCCTGGGGTACAAATTCGCCATCCCCTGAAGTCTCCAAGATCTCGGAACGAAGCTGTGAACCACATTTTGCTACACTTGCAGAGAACTGGAGGAAGATTCCACTTCAGGAGAAGATTTGCTTCTAACTAACTAAAACGGATCTGTGGAGAGGGGACCGAAGAAACCTCTTATTTAGAGAAACCGAGTTTGGAACGAGTTTGCAAGCCTCCAAACTATAACTCGGTTTTGAGTAAACCGTGTTTAAGAAAATATTTGCTCCTTTTTCTTGTGAATCTTGCTTTTCTTCCCTTTTGATGATGATGACGACGACGACGATGATGATGAAGATGATTTTGGTGGTGATATCAATCAATTTCTAACTACACGACAAAAACCAGTTTTAGGGTAAAGGGCTGGGCTGCATGTGGCCCTGAACATGGGAAGTGCGTTGTGGGATACAAGGGCAAAGGTTAGCGTCGGACGCTGAGAACACTGAGTGTTTTCTGTTAGCCTAATAGTGGCTGCTGAGTGTCTATCTGCGTCCTGAGCTGAGACCTTTTTGACACTATGGTTGTTAAAAGAAACTAGCACAGGGAAGTCACTCTGTGCTCTCCTTTATTCTGGAATGTTTATTTTAGGGCAATCTTGTGTCCTCGAAGTTGTCCTTGAATTCACTCTATCTCAGGCTAGCTTCCATTTTGTGATCCTCCTGCCTCAGTCTCCCACGTGCTGAGATGATAGGCATCCATAGAACGTTCAAGATCTCTTTTCTGAGTTGTTGTCCTCCATTCAGATGTGGCTGTTGCCCTCCCTTTTCCTCCGTTCCATTCTACCGTTGGCTGTACCGGGCTTCCGTGCTAAGGCCGTAGCTCTGTATGCAGGATGTTTGTCAGAGTAGGTTCGTTAACCCAGAGAGAATACACATGACACCTGTTATCTTAGCCTCGGGGAGGAAGGATATTGTCCCCGGGGAATTTGAGGCACAGGGAACCGACATCTTGCTGTCTTTGCTTGTTCTGGGTCTAATTTATCAGGTGCAGTTTTTCCCTTCTTACCAGCCTCTCTGTGGAAGGGTGGTGCTGCCACCCACTGTTGCCTGGGAACAGCCTGAGTGCCCCAGACCTCTCCCCTTCACAGGGCTACCATGGCACAGATGTTCACCGAGGTGTCCTACAGACCTTCCAACAGCACAGGCTCGATGCCTGTTTGTTCACTTAGCAGCTCATCATTAAAGTCCATTCTCAGTTAACTGGTTTTTAAATGTTGGTCTGATTGTAGACACACAGGAAAAGCCATAATGAAACCAGTATTTTTGGACAATTACTACACACTAATAAAAAACTAAAAATAAAATAATTGTTATTAACAGCATCTTTGTAGAATCCACAAAGCCACAGTAGCACACAAATACAGAGCAAAGGTCAGGAGTCCCTAGAAGAAAAGGAGAGTCTGATGTTCAACTCTTGCACATTTTTTTTTTTTTTGTGTGTGACAAACTTTATTGTCAGCTCTAATGCCACAACTTCTTGCCCAGAATCTTAAACTAATGGTATATTGCTGTAACATTTTAGTCTAACAGTTCAAGAATTAATACAAAAGGCTTTTATACACCTTCTAAGTTATTAAAATATTTTAAGAGATTCATAAGTTTAACGGTATTTACCTAAACTGTTATTTACAATGTAGAATAGCAGCTATCATTGCAAAGTAAAATTGATACAGAATATAAAATGCACAGCAATTAAGGAAACTGTGGGAAGCATATGCTTAAGACATCCTGGAAGATGCTTTGTAGAAAAATAATTAAACATAGGCTGGATGATATTACTGTTTTTTTTTTTTTTTTTTTTTTTTTTTTTTTTTTTAGCACACATCCATGTGAAATATGTTAGTAGATGATTCTGAATGAAAATATGTGGAGGTAATTGCATCTTCAAAAAAGATTGTAAAAAGACCTTTAAAATAACCTTTTTTTTTTTTTTTTTTTGTAGTAAAGTTTGTGTTACACAAATGGAAAGAAATTACCTTTGAGATATATTCCTTTCGGTAAAAATCTTGTGGAAACATTGCTAAGCCTTCAAATAGAAAACAAGGACCAAAATAGTAGAGGATATATTTGATTTCTGTTTTTGTAATTCTGTCACAGCTGTCGCTGGGTCAGCGTGGTTCCATCTGTCAGACACTATGTGGCAGGCACTGTAGTAAGTATCTTACACACAACTCTCTTCTAATCCTCAGAATAGTTGCTATTTTTATCATCATAGAAGGCTAATGAACTTGCCTGGGGTGTAGGTACACTCTGTGGTAAGATTAGGGTTTCGCCTTCGCAGCCTGGCTACAGAGCCTTGTAATGTAAGAGCTGAAAAGATCTGTGCAAGGTTAGCTCTCGGTAAACTTTAAGCCTGGAACTTTAGTGGGACAAAACGCATCGCCATTTTCTCTTCTCCTCGTTCCTTCTTTTTCTTTCCCCCTCTTGCCTCTGCTTTTTTTCTGGTTTCTTTTTAAACTTAAATTAAATTAAATTATTTTATTTTATTTTATTTTTTGTGCAGGTTCTGACCTTGTAGCTCCAGTTTGTGTCCTGGAACTAAGCAATCCAGGCAGATCTTGAACTCTACATCCTTCCGCCGCAGTTTCCCACGCGCGAGATTGTTATGTGAACCTTTAGTATTTCAAGTCTACCATCGCGACTTGTCTTTAGTGCTACATGACTGCAGTTATGGTAGATTGTTATGTGAACCTTTAGTATTTCAAGTCTACCATCGCGACTTGTCTTTAGTGCTACATGACTGCAGTTATGGTAAAGACCGTTTTATGAAATGGAAGCCTGTTGGTACACTCAAACCTAGTCCTGGCTTCCTTCGTGTTAATCTACTTGTGATGAAAACCACAGCACATTCTCTCTGTGAAAACCACAACGATCTTCGACCAAAAAGCAACGCAATGTCTTAATTTATGTCTAATAGGAGATGGAAAATAAAAATGTAGACGCTAGACTCTAAATTCCAGAGTCTAAAATGAGCAACGATGGCACTAAGGAGGAAGACAGAGAAGGACCCGGATCTTCCCAAACTCATTAGAAAAGGACAGAAAGGACAAAACAACAAAACAAAAACAAACAAAAAACAACTGTCAAGTGTAGCCAACATTTTTGTTTGTTTGGTTTTTCGAGACAGGGTTTCCCTGTGTAGCCTTGTTTTGTTTTTTGAAGCAAGGTTTCTCTCTGTAGCCTTGGTTGTCCAAGACTCTCTTTGTAGACCAGGCTGGCCTCGAACTGACAGCGATCAGCCTGCCTCTGCCTCCCGAGTGCTGGGATTAAAGGTGTGCACCATCACGCCAAACTAAATTTTTTAATCTTTAGCACGCTATTCCACTGTTTTACCAGCTGTCTGTAACTCCCCAGTGATCTCGTTCATAACCATTTTTGTCTCCATTGATTGGTGCAGCAGGCACAACAGATATCGTCAGAATATTCTGGAGCCCTTATTTCCCTTTCAGTGGGCTCATGACTCTCCACATAAATTGTAATTACATGCAACCCTACAAACCCTATTTATTTGATTGTCGTGGCTCGGGGACACATGCAGAGAATGGGTGGCTATGAGGGCTGGAGCTTTGCGTCTGTAGGACAGAGTTCCAAGGCAGAAGCAACTGGGCTAAAAACAGAGCCAGCCAAAGGGAGACAACGCCCCACCCCCGCCGCGCCCCGCCTCGGCCCCTGCACCAGGATGCAGGGACTTAACCAGTCGGAAGCGAAAGCTACCGGTTACTATAGCAACCACAGACTCTCGCGAGACAGATAATACGCCTGCGCGGTGCTGTTCCAGAGCTCTGTCCCGCGCCAAGGGATATTACGGTGGGACCTCCCTCTGTCGTCAAGCTAGGGCTGACGTCCCTTACGGTAGTGACGTAGTGCAGGCGGAAGGCCGGCAGGCGTGGTTCGCGTTATACGCCTGTGCGGCGGAGGCGCGCGTACGAGCGTCCGGTGCTTTGGGTAGTGTTGACGACCGACGGAGTCGCGGCGGTGAATCCATCGGTCACGTGGTCTCCGCAGGGCTCTTCTGCACAGGTGGGCGCGTGCCCATGGTCCGAGTCTCAGCCCATGGGCATCCGGATCACCGCGGGGGTGGGAAGGGGGCTCCGGTCATCCCGCGCCGGGTCTCCGTGAGGTCCTTTCCGGCTGTTCTCACGGTCGACCCCTGCCTCTGGGGGGCTTTCCTTCCTTCGTGTGGTGCGCCGCGGGTACCCTTGCATTCCCCGAGACCACGGGAGCTTCTCTGCAGCTGAGGACCTTTCCAGGGTCCATTCCCAGAATCAAGGTCTTTCAGTGACGCCTGTCTGCCTAATCTCGCTGCACTCTACTGAAAGGCTCCCTAGAATCACCATCTTGTCCTAAACCAGTAACTCCATCTTTGGCATCCTTGCCCCAGCGACACTAAACTTGCTTTAATGCTCTTCTGGGATACCTCGCTGCCGGCCCTCTATTTCCTTTGGAAGAGATTCTTTAGATAGCGGCTGTTAATGGTCATTTTGTCCAGTGAGCCTACTTTTCTAAGGTCGCTGTTGTCTGCTCCCTAAGGTGCCCCACTATTCTGGCTTTAGAGTGGCTTTATTACCGGAAGAGGCTTTTTGCTTAGCCCAACGCCTAATGTCCTTGGGCATCAAGGATAAATCGTAAGAATTTTGAAGAAACCATGTGGCCTGTAGGTAGTATACCGAGCACGGTGTAGTAAGTTGAATAAGGACATGAGAAGCCAAAGGCCTCATTAAATAGCCAGAGTCAATAATATGCGTGGTGGGTCAAAGGAGAGAGGTTTAAGATGGGTGAGAAATGGGAGTGTAAAAAGCTAAACCTTTTGAGTTTGCAACTGATACTGTAGGCAGTAGCGGCTTTGCAGACATAGTTGAACCTTGAATCTGCTTCCTAATCCACACACTGGCGAACTGTATAGGCGAGTTAGGGAATTAGGTATGTGGAGAAAGTGTCCTGAATTAGAGGAACCTTAGAGAGTCTTTAGACTCTGGGAAGGAGAAAACAACCGAGAGAAGGAAATAAACAGCTGCCTTTGGGAAGGGTAAACAGGATCTAAATGAATGAATGCCCAACGAAAAAGAGCAATTGACAACATCCTGACCTGTAAGGTTAACACCGTAGTCACTAGGAAGACTAGGACAGTGGCTTCAAATGTTTTGGAAGGAGCCCAGCCCTTTTATCTCTCCCTAAGGATTCATCTCTCAATTTCATCACAAAATTTTTAGTTTTCGTGAAATTGCTGGCAGTCATCTTACAGTCGTGTGAAGGGAAATGTGTATGTTTCTAATGTTTTAGGAAGGAACTTGGGGATCATGAGAGGGCGACTTTACAAAGGGATTGCAGAACAAAAGCTTTAGCCATGGACATAGATTACTATTTTGGTTCTTAAAGTCTGACCTGGTTCATTATAAATTTCAGAGACTACAGAAGGTAAGCTCTGTGTGGGCAGAGACAGAATCTCCCGAGCCCACTAGCATTTGTCTGGAACACCATCAGTCCATTGGAGCAACTCAGTGACGATGTGCTTATAAATGAAGGAAGAGGGGCTGGCAAGATAGTTCAGATAGGAAAGGCATTTTTCACCATGCCTGTGATCGGAGCTCAACCCCCTGGCATTCACATGGTGGAAGGAGAGAACCTACTTTGATAAAGCGGTCCTCTGACCTCCACATGTGCTCTGTGATGTGACCCCAAGCCTAATATATTTTTTTTAACATTGAAAAATAAATGAGTGGAAGTACTGGAAGATGCTAACAAATCTGTAAGATTAACACCAGTCATTCAACAGTCATTGCCTGTATATCTTGAAAAAATAGAGGAAATTAAAATTGCTTCATTTTGTCAGAAAAGTTATGGTTAGTTGGACCTATATAGACAGACTTATTTATTCCGAAATATTCTGAAAACATGCATTACTAACATGAGAATTTCATCATTTTGCTTCTTTCCAAAGGATTTTGAAGATGGCTGCCCCTCAGGCACCAAAGAGGGGATCTATCCGGAAGACTAGACCTCTGGTTGTAAAGACCTCACTCAACAATCCATATGTTATTTCCTGGAGCACCTTGGAGAGAGAGGACATATGCTTTATATTACAGACACTTGAGGACAAGTTTAAGTCAATTGGACTTCAGAAAATTGAAGATAAGAAAAGGAAAAGAACACCTCTTGTAAAAAAGCAAAGATGCAGCTCAAATGTTGAAATTAGTGAGGCTCCAAAAGAGACAGAGCCCGAAGGGGATCTGAAGGTGTCAGGGTGGACACCTGCACACGCCAGAAAACAGCTGGCCATTGGCGTTAATGAAGTCACCAGAGCCCTGGAGAGGAACGAACTGCTCCTGGTTCTAGTGTGTAAGTCAGCTAAGCCTGCCATAATCACCTCACACATGATTCAGCTGAGTTTAAGCAGAACTGTTCCTGCTTGTCAGGTTCCTCAGCTGAGCCAGAGACTTGCTCCTGCCATTGGCTTAAAATGTGTGCTAGCCTTGGGCTTCAGAAAGGACACCGTGGACTTTGCTGATGAAGTAAAAGCCATCATTCCTAGGGTGCCCGGCTTAAATGTGCCATGGCTTCAACTCAGAACCCAAGATCCCAAAGACAGTTTAGAGACTGAATCTTTGGAAAGCCACGACAGAGAGATTTTGGACACTTCCTTTGATGACCTTACAAAACTTAGTAAGAGGAAGGCTGCTGAAGGTAGGCAGGCTTCAGCTGCAGCATTGCAACCCCTTAAAATAAAGAAACTCATCCCCAACCCTAGTAAGATAAGGAAACCGCCCAAAAGTAAAAAAAACATTTCAAAGTAGTTTTTATATGAACTTGTCAGTTCAAGGAAGGGCATGGTCTAAATAAACTTTGAAACAATTAAGTCAAGTAAAGGAGGTGTTTTCTAATTGGGTGGGGCAGACATGCACAAAGTTAAAACCGTGAAGTACAGAAAACACTCAAGACAATGATTAACAAAACCAAAGTTTATTGAGACTAATGTCCATGCGTATATACATTCACTGCTTTAAAGGCTGGTACAATGCTTGCAAGAACATCAGCTTCCTACAGCACTTAACATTTCTCTACCAAACTTGGAAAACGGGCCACAGACATGGTCTAGTAAGGTAGGTGGAACAACTGGAGAAGGTCCTCAGCTGCAAGGGAGAGACACTAAATGCTAAGCAGTGCATTGACTGCAGAAGCAGTGTGTTGTTTTTATTTTGTGGTAATTTGGCTTTCTTTGTAGGTTAAGCATTGACACAGGCTTGGGAGAAAGGTTTGATTGATACAGGGGGAAAAAAGCCTAATAAGGTTTGTTTCAGTAAGAATTCCCTCCCTGTACATCGTTAATTTCTTTGCAGTATTTAACATTATCAAAAGTACATTGGGGGTATAGCTCTGTGGCAGATTATGTGCTTATTAGCACATACAATCCCTGGCTTGATCCCCAGCACCAAAACAAAACACAAATTAACCACAGTAGTAACTAGGTGAAGTGTGGCAAGAGGAGAGATACAGGCTAGGAAATGGAATTATCAGTGCTTCATGAATCCATTGTGTGTCTAGAAAATCATTCTGTAGTTTAGAAGGTAAATGGGATATTTTCACCCGATGTTTTGGTTGAACTCACGGGCTGTGCCACCTTTGTCCCATTTGGTGACAAAGTTCCTTTTTTTTTTTTTTTCTGAAGGAAAGAACCCTTACAGCACAATTTGGATACAGAGTACAGGGCAGTGCGACTTAACAACTCTGGAAACCATTTGCTTTTACATTTGGTTTTAACAGCTATTTTATATCCAAGTAGTTGGACTGGTAACTGATTCTCTAAAATACTGACTGGTCATGTGCTTGAATTATCAAGACACTAATGTTAACTGTTAGTGTATGTAATGTGATAGTTCTGTAACTGTAATGTACAAAAGACAACTCTAAAGGAATGGTTTAATAGTTTCCTCATGAGGTAAATAATTCCTGACAAGCAATTTTTATCTGAAAACTCAATTTGTACATGACATAAAAATTTGAATGCAACAATTCCCAAAGAACAATAATTCCAGATTCACTAAACTCACTTACCTAATGCTTGACTTTCTAAACAGTGTTCCAATGAATAGGTAGTTTATTTCCCAAAGGTGTATTCTGTTAAAAATGGGACACAGTTGGGCATGGACCATATGGACAGAGAAATCTGCCACGTGTCTAAGACAGTACTGGTCCCACTTCTGCACCACTTGTGGGGCCCAGGTGCCCCCTCTAGTGGTGCTATCAGGGATGGCACAATTTGTGGCCTACTTAGGACACTAGTCCACAAGAGGCCAGACAGCAAACATTTTAACTTTGCAGGCAATACAGTCCAGTCTGTCACAACTACTTCATTTCCCTCCATAGCATGAGGCAGCCATGAGTAGAACATAAATGCAGATGTGGCTGTATTCTGATAAAATGGTTGAATTTCATAAGATTTGCATGCTACAAAATGTCATCCTTTGGACTATTTCCCCCAACCATTAAAAAAATAATAATAATAAAGACCATTCTCAGCTTGTGAGCTGTACAGAACAGCCAACAGTGAGACTCAGTCTACAGGTCACATTTAGTGAATCCTTTCCAATAGGGAAGGAAATGCCATGTTGTGTGCAGTAGTGTTCTGGACTGGAGTGGAGGCACTGTAGTAAAGGCAGGAAGAGGATCTACATTGTGGCATCTGACTCAGGCCCAGTCTATACAATGGCCTTGTTTCGTATTTTATTTTCCCTTGGACTAGTGGCAGCATATACACATATATGTACACTGTGAAACTTTTGATTTTCAAATTCTAGGTAAAAACAACATCAGTAACAAAATTATGAATACTTATTTACAAGTAGACATTTTCCATTAGCATGACAATTTTCATGATAAATTAAAGTCAGCATAAAGGAACATGTGCAATTTTGCATAATAAAAACATTCAGACTATCTGTGTGCTGACTGACAGCACAACTACACTCCTCTGGGCATTTAATCTGACCATAGAGCCTTTTTACTTCCTTTCCCTCATACATCCTTGACATTGCTGAGAAACGAGATTGTGCAGCAGCCGCAAGGTCTCATCAGTCAGCTGTGCACTCTACTGAGCACACTGAACATTTGCCCCAAACTCTGCTTTTGAAACAATCCACTGGCCTGCTGAAGAGCAGAGGACAAGCCTGTATTTGTACTGATTTGGCTACTATGCTTATGGGATAGATTGGTGTGTTTGCTGATTTGGCTACTATGCTTACGGAATAATAAATGTGCTAGGTCACTGGTACATTTTCATATTGCTCCATACATTAAATATCTACCGTGTGTCATTTCTATAAGCATTCCCAGTAGCATCATGTAAGGTGATACATATATGGATCCTTGTTCGGGTTTACAGGTGTATCACCACTTAAACAAAAAAGCAGCAGTGACTCTCCTACCAGCACAGGTTTTCTTAACATGACACTGCCACTTCTGTTTGGTTCACAGAGAAACAGTCCCACTTCCAGAGTAGAAAGACAACATCCTCTCTCTATTGTGAGTGCTCTGTGGACACCTTCATCCCTCCCACACATCAGTCAACAGCAGAGACTGGCTCTCAAAATCCTAACTAGAATTGTGTACTATTGGCCATCTGTTCTGATTGTTAGTGACTACTTCAATTTCACTCAACTTGTGCTTTTATTCTTCTTTGGAATGACAGTTCCAGGAATCACTAAATAGAATATTAACAAATGAGAACATCAGCCTTCTAGAAATAACATATCCATCTACTGTAGAACAAGTCCAACCTAAAACCAAAAAAAGAAAAATAGGATAGTAAGACCAAATGGAAGAGGAAACTGAATTGTAATACAGCATAATATATCTCTGTTTTAAAAAGTCCCCTTGAGCTGCCAAGCTGGCTAAGAGGGCAACAGCACTCGCCATACCAGCCTGATGACCAGAGGTCAGTCCTGGAGCCTCGGTAGAAGGAGATACTGACTGATGACTTAGAACTGTCCTCTGATCTCCATATATGCTGTGGCATATGCACACATACAGAGTAATAAAAGCCCCCTCCATCCTAAAGTATGGAATTGTCTGAATTAACTGATTCCATTTACAGTTTCTCATTTCTTCCCTAGAAGTAGATAAAGCCTGCTGGTATGGGATTGTTGTATTAAGCTCACTCACCTTTTCAGAGTCTGTTCCTGGACACCTCCAGTTGTACAAATAATACTGTAAGTTGCCATCTCCTATACCAAACTTGAGTTTTTCCAAGAAGGTCTTATTTTCCATCAGATCTAGTGCATTGAATACATCAAATCCTTTCTGCCAATTTAAAGTTTAAAAGTTTATTATACTAAAGGTAGTATATATTTCTGTACAGCATTCCTCTACAGCTTGGGGAGGGAGCTGATTAAGAGCCACACTGCTCTTGTGGTGACCTTTCTGTATAAATTGATTTACTTAAGGAGAACCACGTAGTATGAAAAGCAAACCAACACTCACCAGCTTGGCTATAATGAGCGCGTCGTTCATGAGGTCCAGCAGGGGTGTCTCTGTGTGAATGTTGTAGAAGGAGTAGGCAGCCTTGAGGCTCTTGTGAGCGGGGTGGTGCATAACCGTGGAGGGGAGCGTATAGAAGCTCAGGAAGTCAGTTAGCTTTCCACTGTGGCTCTGAGGGACAGAGATAAGCAACGGTAGTCAGTGTTTCCTATAACATTCTGCCAACTGATGTTGACCTGTGACTTAACCCAACATTATGTCCAAACAACAAACAATCCTTTTGGTAACCCAGTTTGAGCATAGAGGGCATAGAGCTGGGTCGAGACTTAAGAAGTGGACAGAGTCAAAAGTTTAGCCAAAGTGCTAGTGGGAAACTGCAAGCTCTTCTAAAGCTGCCTAAGTGCAAAGTTCCTCCAAGGTGACTGAGCAGTCACTGAAGAACAGTGACAGAAATAGGTCTGCAGCCGTCTAGGCTGAGGACACAGGCTACCTTCTCCACCCACACTGAAGCACGTACACAGGCTGCTGTCAGGAGGAAACAGGGCGGCATGCCAAGCTGGCTACCCAGTGGGGAATAAGACCATTTCAGAGCACATGGCCACTCAGCCTTGGTATCTGGCACATTGTCTTAGAAGTAAATGAGAGCTGGTTACTTAAGGGAAAGAAAAACTGGCAAGGTTTATTTGCCAATAACATTTGCACTTTTGAGGTCTAAGTTAAAGTTTTAAAGAAGGGGGACAAAAGAAAAAAAAACATCATATCCTCTACCATGTGGTATCTTAAATCTTTCTGATGGCGAAGGTCTTATCCATGAATGTGATTTTTAAATATTATCTAACAAAATGTCAATATTTGAAAGATCTGTGTAACCCAGTAAATGAGTATTTCCCAAGCGGACAATGCCTGATGTTACAACTGTATATAAGTAAGCTTCATCCCAAGAAGCAGACATAAGTTAGTGGTAGAGAATCTGCTTAGTGTGTACAAAGACTGTGCTGGGAGGAGAGAGCACACAGAAAGAGGAGGAAGAGGACAGAGGTGGGGGATGACATACCAATGAGTTTTAGTTCAACAGAAAACTGATAAGATTTCAGATAACAGTAACAGTATTCCTAATTATCTGAAACAGTTGTGCATGGTGGTGCACATTAGTAATCCCAACATTCTGGTAGACCAGGCAGGAGGATCAGTTTAAAGCCAGAAGCTGGACAGATAGCTCAGGGCCTAAAAGCACTGGCTACACTTCCAGAGGGCCCAGGTTTGATTCTTAGCATCCACACAGAAACTCACAACTGCCTGTAACTCTAGTTCCAAGGGATATGATGCTTTCTTCGGGCCTCTGAGGATATAGACATGCATGTGATGTACAAACATGCATATAGGCAAAACACCCATACACATAAGATAATAATAATAAAAAGACTCTAAATGCCAGCCTGAGTGACACAGTAAGCCCGAGTATGACTACATATTGAGATCCCATCTGCAAAGAGGAAAAACCCGACAATTATCTGGAAAGGGTTAAGTACCCACCGATTTTCAAACCGTCAGTATTTCATAGGAAATAATTTCTTCATATACTTCAGCCAAGGCACTATGCCACAATTAATTGAAAGCAAAACCAAGGAAAGGGCCCACAATTTAAAAAAAAAAAAAAGTGAAATTATTCTTTCACTAATTTTTATGAGAAAAATTAGTTTTTTTATGTAGGATGTTCTTTAGGTAACGTGCAATGGATTTACTTTTGTTACATTATTACATGGGGACAAATGCCAAAATCTTATTACACTTTGAGCATGGTAAGTAGCTATTACTGATGTAGTCCATCAGAGTGGGAGCTCTGGGGTTCTGAGTAATCCTTTAGACAGTGGACAGCTTCTGAGCCCTGGAGACACACAGGAGTGTAAAGATTTACGTACAAAAAAGTTTAAGAAGTGCAAACATTGAGATTGCCTGCTCAGTTATCATTTGAAGTATTTGAGTCATCTTTACCATGGGTTAGTCTGTGATCATAAGGCCGACAATAACTGAAAGCACTAATTAACAGTTCTGGTCACAAGTGATGTAAGCAAACCCCAAGAATCATTTCTAATTGGCATTCTCCACTGTCTTCCAAATTACTTGCTAAACTAAATTCCATTTTTTCTGTTCCACCTCACTTCAACCCATGAGCTTCCAAGTGAGAGAGCATCTGAACAACCAATCCCAAGCTTTGTAAAATAGGGTTGGAAACACGTGTTAGCTCCATCTACGCAGTGGTCAGAGTGTTTAGACAGCTCCTTGACCTTCCTTCCCTTGAACAAGAAAGAGTAAGGGGCTCAATGTGTGGCTTGTCATCTTTATCTAATGGCAGTTCAGATCCAGCCACTTATAAAGAAGGCAAAACAATACTAAATTCTGAAACATAGCTATCTAGGACGAGACTCTATTATTAGCCTTTCATAATAAGAAGAGCAAATGCACAGAAAGGCACCCTAACTCCCCCTTAGTAACTAGTAAAATGCTCCAATACAGGCCTGTGTGCAGCTATAGCAGGACTAGCAGAAGCACTGAGTCATGGAGGAAAGACATGGACACTCTATGATCCTACTCAAAGAAGCTTTGACCTGTTTTCAGGACTAGCGTATCATTTTACCTCCACTACAAACGTGTCAATGATGTGCTCCCTGGGGAGGAACCAGTGGGCCACTTCCTCTTCATCCATCACTGGAGCCAGATGAAACTGCTTCAAGTAGCTGTTGATTAGCTCTCGGACTGCTTTGATATCTTTTGGTTCCATTGGTCTCAAGCCTGAAGTCTTTGTAACCTTGATAGAAGGAACACAAACCAAAGCCAAAAGTTAAATGGAAGAAAAATAAAGTGAAATTATTTTGTGCTCAAGTGTGGCCCACAGCCCTGCACTGCCTAAGGGAGCTTGTTAGAACTGGAGACCCTGCAGTACACAGTGAAGCCAGTTCTTAGTGGCTGGGCCTACAGAATCCTAGCTCTTCAAGAGTATGAGACATGTTAGTTAACTGCAAGGTCAAGGCCTGACTGGAATTCACAGTGAATTCAAGGCCAATCTGGGCAACTAACTGAGATGGTCCAGGAAGTACAGACACCTACTGCCAACGCTGAGAACCTGAGTCCCATCCCTGGGGAACCAAATGGTGGAAAGAGGGAAACAACTCTACGCGCTGTCCTCTGATTTCCACCCGTGCAGGTGGCAAATGCATGATATGCGCTTCCACAAAGATAAAGCTGCTAAGCAGCGTGCCCTATCTTCTTATCCAAACAAAACAAATGGAACATGACAAGCTGATTTATACACCAAGAATTTAGCAGATATGAAAAATATCAAACTTTATGCTTTTTCCCCTTGGAAAAAAATTGGATAATTTTAGGAAGTAAGTAGCATAAATACTACTAATATGCTTTTTTGTTCTCAATTACTTGTAAATATGCCTAGTAAAAATGCCTAGAGCCTGGGAGAAGAACCAGCAGATAAAAGCATTCGCCAGAGAGCCTGACAACCTAGATTCAGTCCCCAGAACCCACATTCTTATAAAAGCCAGATGTAGTCGTGTGCATCTATAACCAACTCTACAAAGTTGTCCTCTGACTTCCACCACACATGTGCACACAGACAACTAAATAAGTAAAACAAACAAACAAACAAACAAACAAACACCAAAAAACAAAACCTAGAATTAGATCATTATAGTGTCTGGAGGAGCCTACACAGAAGTCCAAGAGAGAAAACCAGCTTTATCTTCAGTGGCAACTGCGATCAGCCTTGGGGGTTTCCAAGGCTCTGTGATCAACAGTTTGACTGCTTACAGATTAGTGTGGGGAAGGCAGGAAAACTGGCAATGCATGCTTTTCAGCTGAGCATTTACAACAAACTATTCAAGGATGGGGGTACATGGTCTTTATAAAGATACAGAACATCCTATATCTTTGTATCATTCAATTATCTAAAGTAGGAGAACTAAATTCCCAACACTGAATAAACAGCTCACACTTTTATTAATTAATGTTAGAAACATCCAGTCCCTCTGAGGATACAGCTCACTGGTAAGATGCTTGCCTATTGTATAAAAGAACCTGGATTAAATCCAAGTACTGGAAAAAAAAAAAAAAAAAAAAAAAAAAAAGTCCAGTCCTATCTGGAAATAAGTAAAATAAATATGCATTTCAGAATGCTAGTTAAAGACCAAAACCATCTAAAGTGTGTATATTTGCTGCAATCACTTAGAAATTACTTTCTCTTGGTTACATTGCTCAGTGTATAATGTGTGACCAGCACACACAAGGCCCTGCTTCAGTGACACAAAAGACAAGATTATTTTCAGCTATGAAGCTCCACAGCTGACTTTAGCTGTAAGTGGAAAGACCTAAACTGAAGTAAAAACAGGATGCTTTTGTGTAACTGAATAAAATAGTCGTGTTTTCTGGGGATTAAACGTAGATCAAAGAAGCTTTCCTAGTTAATGGGAGCATGTTACATTTCCTATGTAAATTATGTGTCTCAGTCAGATACTGTCCCAGCCTCCACTAGTATGGATTACTTTTTTTAAAAATCCATGTAATCTGAAGCTTGTGTAAATGTATAAGGAAAACTCAGAGCTCCACTGAAAAACAAGTGTTACCTGTCACCCTACACAGCACAAGCTGACTGAGCATGCAGAGACTCCAGATCAGAGATGGGGGCAATGGTTATGGTCACTTATATGATTAAGGAGTTTCTAAGCACTAAGATCATCAAGTATTATTCGATAGAAACTACACCACATACTTTAACGTGTCCCAGCAAGAGCATCCCTTTAACAGGACAAAGCTCAGACACACTGGGTGATTAATCCTGCGTTTATCTACTTAAAATTTTTTATTTTAATCCCCCTCCCTCCAACTTTGTTTGGAAATACTCAACTTCAAATAAACAAGTACACTGAAGGGTAGGGAGACATAGGGAGATAGATTTCTTGGGAATAGCAGCCATAGTGAATGTCAGGTCAGCTCTGCTCCTACAAAGCAGACTCCACATGTCAATCTTGTGTTTCCATGGCAACTATGACTGCTTAGGCTAGTGTATTAAAGGCTCACTCTCTAGCATAATGTTGGCCTAATACATGTTAGCTCCTAGATTCAGAAGTCTATGTCTAAGACACAAAAACAAGAACTGCAAGAAAAATTAATTTTTTTGCAGCAACAGAATTAAACTAGACTACTCTTCAGTCTTCTTTCTTATACCTGAAAAAGAAGGAAGACATCTAGAGCACAGGACCTTGGGAACTGTTTTCTGTTCCCATTTGTATGGTAATGACTGCACAGTAGCACATCGTGTGGGCTTGGGCCATGGGACCCCACAGGGACATGTGAGAGCAGGCAGCAGAAAGAATCTCTGAAGCCTAGGGACAGGACATCACACGTTTTACCCCTTTTGGTTTTAGGGCCAGGATCATGTGGCAACTTCCTAAGCCTCGGTTTTTCATGTGTATGAAAGGAATAAGAAGTACTAACTTTTGAAGTTGTGAGAGTAAGTTGAATTACATATGTAAAAGCATATTCTAAACTTAAGCTTACTCAGCAAGAAAGTCAGTCCTTTGAAGAACAATGGGCACTCCAGAAGGGACACTGCCCACTGTAAGGAACACGTCAAAGTCTGCTTTTAGAACAAAAGCCAATTTACTAAACTTTGTTATTGATGAGATTAATTTTTGTATAAAAAACATAAAGGACAAGTTAGTCCAAAGTATTTTTAGCACTTTATATTTTAACTATCCCAAAATAACTCAAGACAGGTAATAGAACCACTGATTTTTTTGTTCCATTTTAGGCATCCTCCATGTGAGTATTTTCCTTACAAATAAGGTAGACTGCTTTGCGCCTAATACAGGGAGACCTGAGAGACTAATGTGGAATGGCATTTTTACCTGGTTAAAAATAAGTAAATAAATAAATAAATAAATAAATAAATAAATAAATAAATAAAAAAGCTGACACACCCCTCCTGTAAACTGTCTGTGCTGACTTTGATGACTGAGCTGTCAGGCTATGGGTTGCCCTACGGAGAAGACCCTGTGGCAAGAAACCGAGAACAGCCTGTGGTAGCTGACAAGCAAAAACAGCTCTCAGCCCGCCAGCCAGAAGGCAAGCCAATCCTGTAACAATCCTGTGAGCCTTCAGGTGGATCTTTCCCTGGTTAATTTGCATAAAACTCTGGCCCTGGCTGACTGACACCTACATAGCTAGAAGCAGAAGATTTAGTTAAGAGGTGCCTGCCCATCAGAACCCATATGAAAATAAATGTGCATGGTGTTTTGTAAAGACAGTATATTAGGGCTGGAGAGATGGCTCAGAGGTTAAGAGCACGGGCTGCTAAATGCTAAAGGTCCTGAGTTCAATTCCCAGCAACCACATGGTGGTTCACAACCATCTACAGAAAGATTTGGTGCCCTTTTCTGGTGTACATATAGGCAAAACATTGTATACCTAAATAAATAAATCTAAAAAAAAAAAAAAAAGACAGTGTATTAATTAATGTGTATAGGTGTTTTGCCTGTATATACATTATGTGTGCATGGGGCCCACAGGGGCCAGAAGAGAGCATCAAATCCTCTGGGACTGTAGTTACAGATGGCATGAGCTACCATGTGGAGGTCAGTGCGCTTAACTGCTGAGCCATTCATTTTTCTAGTCCTAAATCAGAATACCTTTATGTAGCTCAGGCTGGCCTTGAATTCTATTCTCCTGCCTCAGTCTTCCGAGTGCTAGGATTACAGGAATGTGCCACTATGACTAGCTTAAACATACTGTTTCAAGTTGCTCAGTTTATGACAATCAGCAAGACATACACAATATATACTATTCAACTATATTCAATTTTTTTATACTAAGACAGTATTTCCTATTGTGAATTTAGTAGTTTAAAAAGATGAAGGGGAAAGGGGTGGCTCAGCGGATAAAGTGTTTGCTGTACAAACCTGAGAAGTGGAGTTTGGATCCGCAGTACCCACATGGGTCTGGTGGCCCAACTGTAACCCAGAATTAGGGAACCCTAGGGTAAGCTTGCTAACTAGACTACCCAATGTGAGTTTAGTGAGAGACCCTGCCTCAATAAATAAAATGGAGAATGACAGAGAGACACGGACATCAACCACTGACTTCACATGCCTATTCACGCCCTGATCACTCATACACGTATGAACATGTGCATACTATATATACACCATACAAACAGAATAAAACAAGGAAACTTCCAAGACTGGTGCATATGCCTATAATACTAGCCTCTGGGGACAGTCTAGTCTATATAGCTGTCCTAAGCCACCATGAGCTACATAAACAAAACCTTGTCTAAATAGTTTATATAAAAAAAAACTAAGCTAGGAAGAAAAAGGAGAGAACAACTGAATACATTATTTCTACCTCCCAACTTTTCTTTAAACCCAAACCCTGAGTTCTATGGTGTTAAGAAATGAGGGGCAGCTTGGATTTTGCTTAAGGGCCAATAATCAAGAATGCACAACTTCCTTGACTTGATTAAATCACATACAACTCTAAACCATGAACTTAAATTTGACTGAGTGAACTCCCGCTCTCCTAGCTCTGGAGTCCCACACCGTCCACTCTTGTTGGAGCGTCCTCCTTTTCCCAGACAAGCACAACATCAGTCTGATGTTAAGACTGCTCTTCTGCATTAAAAACGTCAGTGGTTGCAGGCTCAGAAAGTCACGCATGCCCCTTACTTACATCTGGAAGTCTGTAAAGCTTCATTGTTCTCTGTAAGGTCATGTTTCTACTCAAGTGAGAAAATTTCACTTCCACCAGTTTCCTGGGGTTTAGGGATCGGTGCCAGTACCTGGAAGACAATGTTTTCACTTGGCCTTAGCTGTTCCAGAGCATCTATTTAATACTTTGCTGTGCCAGGAGCAGTGATGGGTGCTGGTCCCCTTCCTATGCATTAGTTTAAAGATTTAAAAAAGAAAAATAAACCTGATTCATAAAATTGACTTGCATTGCTAGTTATGCTCCTTTGAAGTTTGTGGGCTTTCATCTTTTCCTCTAAAGAAGAATATTTCATTTAATATTTTGTTTTATTTAATAAAAGAAGTTTCTACATTTTTAATGAGCCTCATGATTTTATGTGAGGTCAATCAAGAAGTTTAAGATCATGAAGATGTTCCTGCAAAATAAACAGTATCTGTTATAGGAGATACCCACCAAAGAAAACTAATATTGAAGAAGTCCTTGAATTTATAAGTCCAGTTTTGGTATATAATACATTATATGTACTGAAATAGTCCTGTGATACACATTTTTATGTTTATCTACAAATGTAATAATTTAGCACATTATAGCAATTTTATAGTTTTATAATATATTTACTTCAGGTTTAGTCCTACTTGAGTCAAGAGAAATTGTGGAGGCAGATAATTTTTTAATGTCTTAAAACAGGTTAGTCCACTAACAGTCTGATTATATTCCCTTTGAGAGCCTGGCTAGTTATGAAGTCAGAAAAACAGCTCAAGCCTTCTTTCTTAGCCACCAGGCACACCTGGACTTGTGTGAGGTTTCCACAGCAGTTCAGCAGTGCTGCACTGAGCTTAGACACTGAAAGAAAACCTTGACACTGGATGGACATTTCAAGATGGCAACACCGCTATAGGTTTCCCCACGCACAGATGGCACTCTTTCAAAGGGAGTAGAAATAGAAAACATAAATTTACCCAGCATCATTATTGGGCAAATTTTACTTTTAATACCCAAAAGGGCTATATGATAAGCAGAATATTTGACTCAATGGTTCTAGTTTTGTATCCATGTCAGCTACTAATAAACTTCTATCTCCTGAAAGCCCAAATCCCTGTGGATTACATCAGAGGAGAACAATTCTAGCATGGCCTACACTGCATCTGGTAAAGGAAAAAACCACCAATGCTTGTGTGATATTATTACCTGCATGTGGCCACAGGCTTAGGAAGAACCACTCCAGCAGTATACACGGCCTGAAAGATTCCTTCTAGGTTCACTCTTCTAGTTATTTCTCGAATTAACACTGGGGCTACCCGTTTTGATCTCAGTTTCTTATGGACACAAAGAAAGTTGATTTCTACCATCCTCTTCACACTGACAAACAGAGGCGACAATATCAAAGCACAGTTAAAAAAGCAAGGCAACACTTTCATAAAGTTCCTAAGAATAAGACCAGGAAAACATTCTGTAACATAATACTCAAGAAAACTATCGAACTGTGCAGGCATTTCACAAGTTCAGACTGGACACCATTTTCTATATCCATTGCCAAAATGATCAACTCTAGGCCAGGGAGACTTGGCCTCATTGATCTCAATCAGAATTTAAAACTTTGGTCTATTATTGGAATTTCAATGCTGGATCAGATATGCCTCAAAAAGTTCTTATATTTATTTTTCCTATAACATATATAGAATTACAGCAAACAAAACAAAACAACAACAAAAAACACCCCTCCCCCAACCACCCACCCAAACACCTCCCGGCTAGCCCAGTGTAGAAATAGCATGGTGCCATCACGTAACACAGATTCTCCGAGACCCCTGATCAGACAGAGCAGACACTGTCCAAGATAAGCCTCTCAGAACCTCAAAACTCAGTCCTGACTTGAGGTATGCATTTAGGAGTTTGCTGATTTAGGTAATTTGGCCAAGTAGGAATGCCCTAGTGTCTCTGCTCCCCCAAGTCCAGGATTATAGGTATGTATCACAGTACCTGGCTTTTGATATGGGTCCTTATGTTTGCATAGCAAGCACTTTTTACCAAACTTTGTCACCCTAGCTCTGTAGTGTGTAATTTTAAAAAACCTGGTTTAATTATAATTTGGAGGGTACACACACATGCATAGGCCCTCATACATACCTGTCATAAATTCGGATGTTTGCTGGAATGGCACTTATGAAACCTACTAACTTTTTATTTGAAGACACTCTGACTCCACAGTGCCATTGCAGAAGCCAGCCTGGGGGACGCAGAGCCCTGAGGTAGAGAAGATAAACACACTAGTTACTATCCAAGAACATAGGAACAAAACAAGACCCGATTCAACAATCCATCAATGGCCCATGACCAGCCAGGCATACCACAAGAGAAACTCAGGCGAATAGTCAAAGCGGAACATATTGTCATCGTCTTCCACGTAATTCTCATTCAGCAATGTGTACAACTCCTTCAGCTATAAGACAAAACAAGTGTCCTATGTAAGGTGCTCTGCACCTTAGACACAATGTGTGTGAACGCAGGTGGTGAATTAAACTCTTACCACTTCGGCATTACTCAGGTCTAAAGTGTCCCACATAAAACCTTGTGGCAAAGAATACGGTTCCTGGCGGATATTGTCTTTGTCTGGTTCAATTGCACCATGAGATGTTATAACTTCATCTAGAGAAAAAGAGAAAGAAAAAGAGGGGTTATTACATCTCATAGTAGTCTGACAATCCCAAATGGTCAGCAGCAGAAGTGAAAGGATACTTTAAGTATTAACAATAGCAACTGTAGCTATTTAGTACATGGCTTTTTAATATAGCAATAGCATTAACATTGCTAATAATATGTAGTAATAAACAACACATTATTATTGTGGATTCCTTTGGACTGTCATTTTATCAGTTAAAGCAAAGGAGGAACTGTATGTCACCTAATGACATAAAATGATGGTGATTTCTCAGCCTCATCCTAGGTCACAGCACACTACCACCACGGCTACAAGTGATGCAAGCCTGATACAACAGCCTTCGAAATACCCACCCACCCCCAATCAATTTTTTTTTCTCTCTCTCCCTCATTCCCTCCCTCCCTTTCCATGAATTGAGGATGTGGAAGCCATTGTGACCTCTGACCCCTTCCACGAGCAAAACCCAAAATGATTTCCCCCACCTTTAATGCTAGCCATGTAGCCTGTACTACAGTCCACTCTAGTAACTTCTGAGTTCTCCCACTCTTCTTTGTTGGGGAGCAGTCTTGTGTATGCCAGGCTGGCCATGAGCTTGTTATGTAGCCCATGATGACCTTTAACTTCTGATCCTCTTGTCTCTACTTGAGTGCTAGGATTACAGGCATGTACCACATCTGACTGATGAGGTGCTAAGAATCAAACCCAAGGCTTAGTTTATAGTAGGCAAGCACTTTATAAACTGAACTATTGGCCCAGCCTTCAAGTTCTTTTTTCCAATTCATTCTCTACATTAAATATCTTGTAACTGGAATAAATACAGGCATTTCCCTGTGGCTCTAGCCTGCCTTGCACCCCATCACTCCATCACTCCTTATTCCCAATATTCCAGCATTTGACCCTAGGGTTTGTCCTAGTTCAGGGCATTCCTTTTTGCTGAGCCCTGTCCTTTGGTCATCACGATATCAGATCCTGGGAATTTCTCAGAAGCCCACAATCATTTTCTCACAGCGGTTTTTCAACAAGTAAAGCTTTTTTTTTTGCTATGCCTTCTACTCTGAGTGGCAGCCTTACATATCCCTTCTACCTCTGTCCCACTTCCCAGTATCACTTTCTAACCTGCGCCCCGTGCTGTGCCTGGCATTTACCATCTGCTGAGTAGACCCTTAGGATCCAGTACATCTGGTCACAGACTCCTTCTACTTGCATCAGCTCCTCAGATTTCCTCCAGGAAGTCCACGTCCCGATTCCTGGCCATTCACTTACAGTGTCCCCACGAAACCTTTTTAATGCTTGGTGCTTACAAGATGAGCTCATGCATGCAAACTGGAAAGCCAAGTGTGTATGGCTGGGACTGTGCTACCCCCCAGACAAATGGAACTAGAGAGCCAGTCTCTATGTATTCTGTCAGGCCTCCCTTTCCCCAACAACATGGCTCCATCACCAGATACAGCCCCTGAGTGAACTGAGGTGCCCCGAGAGCTCTAGCATTCTGAGAACCTTGTGAAGGGGAAAGAAAAGCAGGATGAGCCCCAGGCATTCCTTTCCAAAAGGAGCCCTGAGTAGGTGTCTTCTTCTCTGGGACCAGAAAGCATCTTGGGGAACCACATGCAGCTAAACCTAGTTCATTGAAATTAATAAATCTAGATCCTTTCAGCTAATACTCACTCAACTCAGTGTCATTAAAGACTTCGTAAACTCAATCTGAGGAATATTCCTCCATTACCAGACAAGTTGAAAGATACGGAGCAGGCCCCCTGCCCACTATGCAAGGGATGAAGCCACAGCTCCTCGTGTTCTAAGCAAGTGCTTTACCACTGAGGGTCACTCTACCTCTCCACTCTTCTTCCTTTCTCTCTTACTTACATTCTTACTCTTTTTTTTTTTAAAAAAAGATTTATTTATTTATGATGTATACAGTGTACATGCTAGAAGTGGGCACCACATCTCATTATAGATGGTTGTGAGCCACTATGTGGTTGCTGGGAATGGAACTCAAGACCTTTGGAAGAGCAGCCAGTGCTCTTAACCTTGAACCATCTCTCCAGCCCAATTCTTACTCTTTTCAAGCTGTTGGGGTGAGTATGTGTGGGAAGGGAAAGGACGAGAAAACATACGACTGATACTTCAATATTCAGAAACACATTACTCTTTGAGTTATAATGACAAAATAGATTGTTTGTACATAACTGGCTGCTTAGTTTTAGGTGACAAATGACCCCTTCTATGCTGTTTGAAACCTAAATAATCAAAATGTAAGTTCTAAGTAGAAGTAGGGCATTTACACTGTCATGTAATTTGAATACTTTCATGATGATTAGATCACCGATGCAAAATGGGAAAGAGAAATAATTATGTCTATAATAAGTTAATTGGGAAATGTCTTAAGTGGGATTTGATGGAGCAACTCTGGCCGTAGGAACAAAACTGTTATAATTCTTTACATGAACAGAGCCTACAAAGGCCTGTACTTCCAAGGGGCACCCTATGGAACTGATATACCACTAGTGTGCAGAATCCTGATAAGAAGTATATAGTTATCCACTTAGTGAGATATTATAGGAAAGGTTTTTTTCTGAGTTCTTTACAATACCTGAGGCATGAAAAATGCTAAAACTTTAATGTAGTGGAAGTGGAGGGGGAGTTGCTAGGGTGATGGCTCAGTAGTTAAGAGCAGTTGCTTCTCTTGCAGAGAACCCAAGTTTGGTTCTTAGAACCCACATGGTACCTCAAAACTACTTTACAAAAATGTGTATGAGTGCTGTATCTGCAGGTACACCTGCATGTCAGAAGAGGACATCAGATCCCAGTATAGATAGGTGTGAGCCACTGTCAACAGAACTCAGGATCTCTTGAAGAGCATCCAGTGCTCTTAACTGCTGAGCCATCTCTCTAGCCCCCTCAAAACTATAACTATAGTTTCAGGGAACCCATTAACTTCTTCTGGCCTCCATAAACACCAGGCATGCATATGGGTCACATATATTGATGCAAGCAAAATAATCATTTGTATCCAATAAAAATACAAAAATCTTAAAAATACAATATACAGCGGAAAACAACTTCATGAAGCTCAGAAGCGAAGAATAATGAAAAGAAAACCCATTTCTTTTCTGTGCAATATATGTACAATATATAGTATACTATATACTGTTACATATCATCTATAGCATATTTTCTACTATACAATGTGTTATATATATTACACATACATAGAAAGTTTAATAAAATCATATAATACACATTTCAAATATGGGAAAATTGGATTATGTAATAAAACAGCAATTAGGCTATAATTGTGCTATTGACAACCAGTGTCTTTACTTAGTATCTACACTTTAAGAAGACAGATACCAGCTTTTGTGTTAATTTTCAGAGTATGACTCAAGACTGTGAAGTCTCTTCACCCTGGCTCATAGAAGCAAACATATGAGCTTACTCAATTTGGGCACTGGCTGTGTGTCCCAGAACTGGTATCTGCGTTTCGTGGCCTCATCAATGTTCCTGGCTGGGCCTTGGCATGCAGACAGCAGTTCCATTGCTCTCTGGATGTCCTGTAGCTTCTGAATAGGGATGGTGGGATTCTAGAAGAGCAGACACAAAGAGACACATGATATGAGGAAGCTGACACCATTTTTGAACACAAGGCAATGGTGTGTATTGGCCTCAGAGACTGTAACTCCCAAACACTGCCCCACCTCCTGGAAGCCTGCTGAAGGCTGTCTGCGAATACGCTGAGACGAAACAACTGCATTGTCACAGGTTACCAGTGTGCTGCAGTGTCAACGGGGGCTCTGGTAGTTTGGGAATGCTAAGTACACAGAAGCACCCTTTGCTTCAGGACCCCGCCCATCTGTGCTGGTCCCACTGTTCCTTTGGGAAAAGAAGGCAGAGAGTGACATGCAGGGCATGCATTACTGTCACACAGCAGCCAGGCAGCCAGGAGCCTCGGTTGTGCTGTTAGCGTTAATGCTCTGCGGCAGCAATGGAGGGGCAGAGGAAACAACTTCTAGAACAGAAACTAGACAGACAAGAGATGATTAGAAGGGAAGGAGAAAGAGAAAGAAAAGAGAACCTTAGGGCTACGCTGGGAAGGAAATGGTTAAGAAGAAACCACTACCCCTGCCCTGCTCCCTCCTGGCCACACCCAGCCCTTCTCACACTAGAAGAACCCTGAGACAGGAGAGAAGCTTCTCTGCAAATCCTGGTCCTTGGCACCCATTGCTTGTTCTCCCAACACAAATGTGGAAAACTAGCCTCATTTTTAGGTAAAACATATTCTTATCGATAAGGTGGACAATATTTTTAAATTCT
Organism: Acomys percivali; assembly: GCA_907169655.1. Lineage (NCBI taxonomy): Eukaryota > Metazoa > Chordata > Mammalia > Rodentia > Muridae > Acomys > Acomys percivali. The sequence continues at coordinate 14,859,363 of OU015749.1, forward strand.
AAAAATCCCCTTCTCAAAGCCAATATTTCTGGTTTTCTCTTATAGATTCCCTATCTATTTAAATACTTCAAAGGTCAGAATATATGGAAATTGAGACTACATTTAAAATGAGACACTGGGCATGGGATTGGATATGGAAACCAGTGGCTCTTTTTTTCAATAAAATAAGTGAGCTTAAGGATTTTGATAACACTCAGATAACACTTTGCATTGTGATTTAGAAGTGGTTCGAAGAAATTTCAGAGCCCTTTGGCTTTGCTGTGTATCAGCCCTCTGGATATGAGGCAAAGGAACAATGGACCCTCTGTGGTTTATAAGCAGCAATTTTGGACTTCTGTTCAATTTTGAGTCTGAAATCTATGCTCTGGGCAAGCCCATTATAATCTGGGAATCATCTTTCTCCATTTGAAGTACAAAACACTGTCTACCCTGTGGCAGCCTCGTTTATTGGGTTTAGATAGGTTCCTGACATTGAAATTATCTAGTAGACAAAGCTGTGAAATCTAACTGGAGCAGGGCAACGCGGTACTGCCTCCACTTAGCACCCATCAGTACAGCTCTATTACCCCTGAGTCTGAAAGCTGTTTCTCTTATGCACTAGTCAAAACAAAAACCATAGAGCCATATCTTAATGACACGTACAAATTAAAGATAAGACTTTCCTGTTCTAACCATTGTATTCCTTCTCCCTCTCTATTCCTCTTGCCCTTCTTTCACTTTTGGGAGTAGTACTAGGTATTGAACCCAGAGCCACACACATGTTAGATAAGATAAGCAATGCTCTACCACTGAGCTATACTCTAAGCCTTTTACAAAATTAATTTGAGACATGGCTTCACTAGGCTGTCCAGGCTGACCTTGAATTTGAGATCCTCCTTTATTGGCTTCTCAAGTAGGAACTGTTAAAGGCATGAACCACAATACTTGGATCTGCATTTTTTTCAGCCATTTTGTTCATTTGACTAAGCACAAATATTAAAATGTAATATAATTCTCTTATAACAAAATAGTGCATATCCAGCTATTCTTAGCTCATATATGTAAACTGTTTTAATTAAAATTTTTGTTTTGGCCTATAGATTTTGTATCCATAATCTCATGTGAAGCATTTAATTTCATCCAATTTCTTTTCATTTTAAAAAAAAAAAAAAAAGCTTGGGTCTGTTTCATTTTCCAACACTTTAAGTAACTGATGAATTAATAACCTCTTGAGCTGTACTAAGAGACCTATAACAGGAACCAAGCTTATAAGGTAGTACATTTGCTTGAAGTAACAATGCTTGAAGAAACATTTAACTCTGGCTTGAAAATACAAAGCAGAATTCAGGACTTAAAAATATACCTGTGTATAGAGCCTATGCTGAGTTTGCTGCAGTGACTTTTCTTTTTCTGATAGTTAAGTCTTCCAGGGCACATTAAGAGTGAATTCCTTTGCATTAATCATGAAGCAGCATCTTGTTTCTCAAAGAGCCAATGTGTGCAGCTCCAAGAAGACACTAGAGTGGTTTATACGTGCTGCCTGCGCAGTGGTAGCAGCTATTTGTGACACATCTATATCCAATGCTCACTATTTAAATGCTTTCTGAAAATAGGTTCAGATAAGTACAATTTCCAAACCTATAATGTCCAAGTAAGGAAATTCAGCTAATTTGTTTGTTTGTTTAAACTTTGTGATTACTTCTGAGGTGCTGGGGATTAAATGCAAATCTTGTACATTGTACTTGGCAAACGCTCAACCACTGGGCCACACTCCCAGCATTAGGATTAATGCATTTTACTTTTTTGAGACAAGGTCTCCCTATGTAGCCTAGGCTGGCCTCAAACTCACAATCCTCCTGCCTAGGCCTCCTGGGTGCTGGGATACAGGCGGGCGCCACCACGCTCACCTTATGATACATTCTTAAATCTATCCATTCACCTTCCATAGTATCACCACCTGGGGAGAAAGGCGAGAATGTGCATTAGCCCCAATTAACTACCCACTATTATGTTCCTACCTAAGAGGCAGGAATTCCTTTTTCTTTCCATACCTGTTTCCTAAGAATACTAAATATCACCTACATCCTTTGCCCATTACTTTCTAAATTGAATACCTTAGGAAAAATTTGTCCAAGTCTTCTGCCACTAAAAAGCCTGTAAGAAAGGGTTGGGGTTATTGCTCAGGTGGTAAAGTGTTTGCCTGGCATGCACCTGGCCCTGGGTTCAATCCCCAGCACCACATACATAAATCTGTTAAAAATCCAGACAAGTATCATTGTAATTTTAATCCTTGATTATAGACCAGATTATCCTCTAGATATATGACATTATCTATAGCTGTCGTATTTATGGGGGAAGGGTGCCCCAGTTTTAAAAAAACAAATGGTGGGCAAAAGCCCACATTAAAATACTGTTGACTGGCTTCTAATACTTAAAAAAAAAAACAACTCTCTACTATATATGCTAACAATAGTTCCTCCTGCTCAGCTGGAGGCAGTTTCTTATCAGTGCCCAGAAGGGAAAGGAAGTGCTTAGAATCCCTGAGGGTAGTAAAGGGATGGGTAAAGCCAATGGCATGGTAGAAGCAAAGAGCTGCCCACAACTGCAGGTAAGTGACGCATTTATCTGCTGAAGCAACACCAAGAAATGAGAAAAATATTTGCAAGCTGATGGCGGTATCCCAATTTATCTTGGAAGTTATGTCTAGAGGAACAATGATCACCTGAGACCAAAGGAAAGCTAGGGAGAAAGGCTCAACTTTGTTCTTTCCTTCACAGTCACTCGGGGCCAAACTGGGGCAAGCATCTATCCTTTTCAGAGACATAAACCAGGTACAATCACATCAAAATTACCCACAGACTGATTTATATAACACAATAAAATTTCATGTGGAAAAAACCTCCTAAAATCCACATAATTTTCAGGTGCTGCCTTTTGTCGTGTGCACTGTACTTTAGAAAACAAAGCCACCCTCATGTGGGGGAAGAAATGGACTTTCCAGGATAAACTGGCTCAAAGAGATACAGTACACTGTGAGTAATGGAGCAGGGCCAAGTGCTAGCTCTTGGAGCTACTACCCTGCCCAGAAAGATTTACTTGAAGCTACAACCATCAAAAATCATCCTTTTTATTATGTTTCTATTTCAGCTCCTCTGGCTCTCGTTTCCTGTAGCACCAGGAATGTGTTCTCCTGCGTGTAGGAAGGAGGATCTCCATAAACAGGGATGACTGCCAACGGCATCAACAGATCCACGTTCAGCACAACTAGCTCTCTGTTCAGCAGGTCAATTGCCAACACGGGAGCCAGGTGTACAACTAGTTCGGTCTGTAATAGGGGTGTCCTAAGGGAGAACATGAAGAGGTGTTCCCCACCCTTGGCAATGGCATGAGGGATGGCCACTGCAGACCAGGCTGATTCAAAGTCAACAGAAGACTTACCCATGGCTGCTCCCGCTGAAATCTGCTGCCAGATGGTGTTGTGCTATGCAGGTAATTAGACAGACACCCAGAAAAATTAAAATGTGAATATCTTCTGAACTAAAAGTAATCACAGATTAAGTGTAACTTCAAAAACAAAACAAACAAACAAAAAACACTAAAAACCAAAACCGAAAAACAAAACAAACAAAAAACAAAACAAACAAAAAACAAAAAAATATCTTCTACCAGGCTCCCAGAGACTTTCTTCTATGACATGATCTATATACTACTACAAAGAGAAGGAGAACTGAGGTGGCTACACACAGAGAGAAGCCCAGTATGTACCTCTTGGTTATATGGGTGCCACAATAAGCTTCAGGGAGGCTGTAAACATCTCCAGTTACTTGTACCATAGGAAACACTAGCAACGCATCTATCCCGCCCAAACCCATCTCTTCTGCTTTGGGAAAAACAACTGTGGCAAGAAAACAGGCTCTCACTTTTGAAGACTGCTGGATTTTAATCTCCTGGGAGTCAGATGCAGAGTCGGACTTGGTACCCCCAGAATTTGGCTTCTCCTTTTTTCTCTTCTGTTTCTTCTTTTTCTTTTTTGCTCCCAAATCTCCTCCAGGGCTTCTGTAGGAAATTCAAGGAGGGTGAAACAAACCAAAGGGGGGAATCATTATATAAAACTGAATTGCATAAAAGCCATTACTTAGAAAAACATGTAATCTGCACAGTGAAGGACAACTATGTTAGACTGTGTGATATGAGTATCAATCAGGTTGAGATGTCCAATAGCAAACGTGGTTCTTGCTCTGTCACATGGTAGGCACTCAGATATCTTCTAAACATAAAAATTGTAGATTCAAGCCACATTCATTAACTGAAGCCAAAGAGCATTCAGTTACTCTACTACCCACCTTTTACCCAGCCCCTAAAGATACACCTGGGTCTAAAGAGATGGCTCAGAGGCTAAGTGTACAGGCTGCTCTTGCATAGAAACTATGATTGATTTGAAGCATCCACACGCACTCATAACTGCCTCTAACTCCACTTTCATAGGATCCAATGTTCACTTGGGGCCCCAGACATGCATATGGTGCATATACATACATACAAACAAAACACTCAGGCATTAAACCATCTTTTTTTTCTCTTTTTTTCTTTTTTCCAAGACAAGGTTTCTCTGTGTAGCCTTGACTGTCCTGGACTCGCTTTTGTAGACCAGGCTGGCCTCAAACTCACAGCAATCCACCTGCCTCTGCCTCCCAAGCACTGGGATTAAAGGTGTGCATCACCACGCCTGGCCCTTAAATGAAATTTTAAAAAAGAGCTACATGTATAAAAATATTTATTATAGATACCTCTTTGGTATAACACTATTCATCTTTCTTCGTCATTTATTGACTTTGCACATACTAGACAAGCATTCTGCTCCTGATTTGTATCCCTAGTCTATCAAAATACTTATCTTAAATAAGAGAAAAAAACCTTTTTCCACATTTGAGGAATTTTTCTCTCAATCAATAAAAACCTCTAAGGTTTGTGTCAGTAAAATGGCTTAGTAGGTAAAGACACCTGCCACCAAGCATGACATCCTGAGTTCAATCCCTGAGACTCACAGAGGGGAAGGGAGAACTGACTCTTGCAAATTGTCCTGACTTTCACAGGCACAACATAGCATTGTGTACTTATGTACACGTCAAAAAACATGATTGGTTAATTGTTTTTGCTTGGAACCCTTTTCACTTCTGTATTCTGGAAAAGAAAACAGGTAAAAAAAGAGAGACACAAGACTAAAAATGTTCACTTACTGAAGCTTACTCTACCACAAACTTCCTAGAGGGTAAATTAAAATTTAACATCAGGATTACCATTATACTTTTGCTCCACTGCTGTAAATCAATCTGTCCCTGTTTCTTTCCTGATTTTTATTTGACTAGCATATATACTAGAGCCCTTGTTCAAAACTCAGGTGCCATTAGTGTATACTCAAAGCCTTACAATACCATCTCTCAGACAACAGTTTTTCTAGTTATTTGCTAACTAAAGTGTTTTTGGTAATCAAAATTTCATTTTCACAACACTTTCTAACAAAAACACAGGTGGGAATAATAAAATTGTGAAGCCTTCTCTACTCTGTCCTTCCACTTCCAGTGTTTCCTAGTATTCTATCAGCTACTTCGCTGCCCATCAGCTGCAGGCATTCCACCATGGAGACTGGCCAGGTTTGCTGAAACATTCCTACACAAGAAAGGCTGTTGGTGCAGAAGAGTTTTAGCAACTTTATCTTCCTGCTTTCAGGCTGGCTTGTCCACAGGTAGAAATGCTAGGTCAAAGACCATGCTTTGTATGTTGGTAACAAAATTAAGACTCTCCTCTAAATACTGCACTCATTTTCATTCTCACCAGCAGGAAACAAGAGTTTATTAATGTCCTCCACCTTTAGCAGTAATGTACTTGTATCATCTTTTTCCTCATCTGAAGTAATTCTACAGATGAGACCAAGGGAAACTCACCATAGACAAACATTTAATCGAGACCTGGGCTAGACATTTTTATGTCATTTCGAGGACTGTCCTTGTGTCCCCTTTCTAGTCACCATCCCTGAAAATAATTTAAAGGACCCCTTTATGAAAAAGCATCTACACCTATCATTTATTCAGTACTCTACACACATGTTCATTTTTCTTACATATATGTGTGTAATGTGCATACATGTGTAAGTATACATATACATATGTGCACATCTGTCAGGCAAAAGATGACACTGGATGTCTTCCCTGATTTGAGGCAGAGTCTCTCACTGAACCTAGAGTTCACTCATTTTGGCTAATCTAGGTAGCTTGCTTACTCAGAGGATCCCCCAGTCTGCCTCCCAAGTGCTGTGATTACATCAGGTGACCACACCTGCTTGGTTTTTATGTAGGCTCTGGAGGATCCTCATACTTGTATGGTAAATGCTTTATCCACTGAGCTATCTCTCCAATTGCATTTAATCTTATTTAAGCCTCACAAAAGCTTAGAGTCAGACTTTGGATCATCTGGCTTCTGCTAGTTATTTAGCTCTTAAATACTGTACTCAAGTTTATTTATTCAAAATTTGACTTTATGGGGGCTGGAGAGATGGCTCAGAGGTTAAGAGCACTGTCTACTCCTCCAAAGGTCCTGAGTTCAGTTCCCAGCAACTACATAGTGGTTCATAACCGTTTATAATGAGATCTGGTGCCCTTTTCTGGTGTGCAGGCAAAACATTGTATACTTAATAAATAAATCTTTAAAAAAATTAGACTTTATGGTATCTTTTTAGAAAGTATAAATGCTTTTCCTTGTGGTGTGCTTTTAAATTTTGCTTACATATTATCTTCTGTATCCCAAACTAACCACAGATATTCTCTGTTTCCCCCTGACTTTTCTATGGCTTTTGAGATGTCAGCTTTCTAACCCATTTGGAACCAAATGAACACATATGAAATACTGTGTCTTCAACAGTCCAAAAAATACACACACGGAACTGAAGCAAGAAGTTCAAAGCCAACACAGGCAAGTCAGTGAGAGCCCATCTCAAAAGAAGAAAATACACAATGTATCTCAATGTACAGTACCATCCACATAACCACAAGTTTAAAACCTACTGCTCCAAAAGAGAAAAGTTATAAACACAAGAGGCCTTTATATAATAGAACATGTCCGTCGGGGACCAAACTGTAGTATCCAAAGACTAGTAACCGACAGAGTACTTAATTACTCTTTTTTTAATAAGTAGACAACTCTACTTAATAGACACTCATTCATACTTTCCTCAACTCCACATGTCCCTAGATGATGCTGAAGCTGCAAGCAGATTTATAGAAAGTCCACAAAGTCTTTTGACATCATCTTTTATGGAGAGCTGGAGACCATTCCCCCTTCCTTGAATCTAGGTGGCCTGACTTGCCCTGACCACAATGGAGGTGATATTATGTGACTTCCAGGTTATAGAAGAACACACACTGCTACTTCTCCTATAACACTCTTACAAGCCTGGCTCCCTTAAGAACCTACCATGATGCTAAGGCCAATGTTTCACTCTTGGTTGAGTCAGAAAATGAGCTCCTGGCTCAGATCCAACATCAATTACCAGCCATGCCAGTGAATCACATAAATCCAGTTCAGGGAGCTCCTAAGTCAGACTCCAAATGTGGCTCTATAGTAGTTACTTTTGTGGTGCTGTAACTAAAACACGTGACAACATGTTTTCAGAGGGTTCAAATCATAGCTGTTTGGCACCATGCAGGTAGGCAGAGCACAATGGTGATGAAGGTGTCTGGAGAACATTACAATGGCCCAGCACGATACATAGAAAGAGGAATATTGGAAGGGGCCAGAGCAAGCTATTACCCACAAGAATACGCCCAATCTGCATGACCAACTTCCTCCAACCAAGTCTCAACCCCTATCTTCCATCACTTTTCAATATAGGCATCATCTTATGAACCAGCCAAAGGTTCAACCATTAGATCAGAGCCTTTAGTGTGCTTTACTTTCCTACTTTGTTTTCTTTCCTTCCCTTTTGTTTTAAAGGTAAGATCTCAGTATTTAGGCTGAGGCTAATCTCAAATTTACTATGTATCCCAGGCTGGCTTTCCAGGTTATGTCTTACAGAGCTATACAGTCTCTGTTAGCTGTTCTGACTTTCATGCCAAGTGGCCTTGTGCCGTAGAGGCAAGTCTCTGGGTGATCTAGAGGCTGAAGGGCTCTGCCTTTGTGCAGTACAGGCGAGAAATACACCTTCACTAGCATAAGCAAAAGAACTGTGAAGTTGTCCATTACTACTTTATACCCCAGTACACCCTAATCTCTATATCCAACATCAATGTTATAGAGATTTCTTCTCTTATCATTTATTCATGTTTTAAAACTAATAAACATTACATTTAAATGGATAATTCATTCTTTCATAAGTCCAAAATAAAAAAACATAGGCATCTGTAGGTTTACATTTCCCTGTTTCTAACTCTAAAAGAAAAAGCACTGCTTACTGCTGAAGATCCATTAAGACCTTGTCAAGTGGTACCCTAGCACCCTAAAAATAGTAATGCATTCTCACCCAAAACGAGCAGTTTATTTTGATCGGTAGGATCAAACTGTACAATCATCATGTTTATATTTAAAATCATCTAGTGCCTATAAATATCTGACTGGCAATTGAGCAGAAACAAGTTTATCATAGCTAGGTACTGGAGCTAGAAACGTGTAGATGCACCTGGTCTGGTGTATTCTGATTTGGACCATTCTCCTGGATGTGTTCAAGCTGGCACCTTACGAAGTGGTGACAGTGCTGGGCTAATGTGGGAGTCACATGGAGATGCATGGTATCAAAGAAATTAGCTCATACCAGCATCCTGAAGGTCCCTAATGCCTCTCACCAGAAGAAGTAACTAATACCTTCTGAATGACTGACTGGTGTGTAATTCTAGCTCTTGAGGTAGCTCCAGTCACATATTACCAGAGAGCAAAACACCTTTGAAAAGCAACAATTTCCACTACCTTTGTGGTAAAGATGACTGGACCTAGTACCAAATGTTCTCTCAACTTTTATTTAAGTGTTCAGTATTGTGTTGGGTTCACAGGGAGGCTCTAGTCAAAATGCAGCACCTCTCTTCTCCTTGGAACCCTTTTGTAGAAACCACCACTCGATGTGGTGACACATACCTTTAATCCCAGAATTCAGGAGGCAGAGGCAGACAGATCTGTGACAGCCTGGTCTACAGAAGAAGTTACAGTACAGCCAGGGCCACACAGAGAAACTCTGTCTTGAAACAACACCACCACCAACCACCACCACCACAACCAAAACAAAAGAACCTAAACAACAAAATAAAACACCAGAAAGCCAGTCCAAAATAGCCCTCCCAAATTCCTAAAGCACTTTCTTACAACAGGATAGGGGATGAGCAGCCTTAGCTGGTGTGCATGATTGGAACTACATGAAATCATTGTCAGTGTACAATCCAGAAACTTTTGTCCTGTATGGCCCAGACTTTCTCGAAAGCAAATGTGTGTATGTGTGTGTGAACTTGCTTTGTAGAGTCTGGCCTTGAACTCAGAGATACATCCACCTGCCTCTGCCTCTCTGAGTGTGGAGATTACAGGCGTGCACCACCATGTCTGGTGCAAATATACTTTTAAGACACAGGAGCAGATACAGAGACATTAAAAACACCAGATTATTTCATCAGAAATCCCTTAAATAACTTGTATCACCTAGGATACAATATAAACTAGGATAGCTTTGAGATGCACTTTTCTATTAATTAAATTCTGAGAGTTAATTAATACTACTCACCCAGGCTCTCTCCCTAAACTGTATTGCTGAAACTATTTTTATTTATTTATTTATTTATTTATTTATTTATTTATTTATTTATTTTTTAAGATAAAGGCTCCATTGTACAGCCCTGGCTGTCCTTGAACTCATGATGTAGACCAGATTGGCCTCAAACTTACAGACACAACTGCCTTGGTCAGGCTTATTCTGAGGCCTGGGATTTAAAGGAGTGTGCCACAATGCCCAGCTTAAAATTGTATTTTTAAATTTTGGTATAATAAAGAATATATACTCGGCCAGGCGTGGTGGCACACACCTTTAATCCTAGCACTTGGGAGGCAGAGGTCAGCAGACCACTGTCAGTTCAAGGACAGCCTGGTCTATAAAGTGAGACCAGGACAGCCAAGGCCACACAAATAAACCCTGTCTGGGGGAGGAGGGTAGAGGATATATATACTCAACTTTTTATTAGGCCTAGTTTAAACATTTTCCCTTCTCTTGCTCATCTGAAAACCAAAAGTGGCAAGGAACTACTAAAACTGGCACCAAATTCATTATCTCTTCTCCCAAATTTGCACACATACTCCAACCTTCCCAATTCTCTAATGAGGACAAGCTGCTTTTCCATTTCTCAGAAGCCTTAAAGAAACTAAGATGGGGAATAAGAGCTCACTGGGGTACATCCTCATAGTACTAGGACAACCGCAATAAAAAATAGAAGGGCTAGAAATTGTGTGCTATATCTGTAATGCCAATATACAGTAGAACAAGGCAGAAAAACCATGCATTTGAGGCCAGGCTGCCTCAAATATGACTACTGGCAGTAACAATAAGTAGAAGCTGAAGTATAGCAGCATGTAAGACTCCAGCAGAGGACCCAGGTTTGGATCCCGCCACCCACACTAGGCACCTCATAACCTTCTGTAAGTCCAGTTCCAGGAATTATGACACCCTCTTACAGCCTCCATGGGCAACACACATGTGTGGTGTGTATTACAGAAAAGCAGGCACACACATACACACCAATAATAGTGGTAGCAGTAGTAACAACAACAACAGCAGAACAAAGATTAACTGAATTACAAAGAATACAAAACAATAAAGCAATTTTGGGATTTGTGAGTTTCTCAGAACTGATTTATCTGTGTGAATGTGCATGCACGTGTCGGTGAGTGTGTGTTGTTGTTTAAACAAGCAGAGGCCAGAAGAGGGTGTCAGATGTCCTTTACCACTCCCTGACCATTCCTCTCAGGCCAAGTTCTCTCCCTGTACCTGGGGTACACAATTTCTACTCTAGGCTGTAAGCCAGCAAAGCCGCAAGTCCTGTTTCTGCCCCCTTGGGAGCTGTGGTTAAAGGTATGCATGGTACTCCTGGGTTTTTATGTGGCTGCTCAGCAGCAGACACTCCTAATCACAGAGCCAACTCTCTAGTCTCTTCTCAGAACTTTCAATAATTCCCAGTGTAATCTAGCAATTATATTCTCAGGTTTCTAAATAAAAAAATAAGAACATACTTATACAGAAATTTGCAATGTGAACATTCATAATAGCCCTGAATGGATAAGGAAAATGTGGGGTATCCATATAATAGATTACTATTCAAAAACTTTTAAAATGTAGCGCTTATTTTTGTAAGAAGCCGTTTATATAAAATATCCAAACAAGCAGACCAAGGAAATAGAACATAGGTTTGTGTTGTCAGGAGCTTAACAGGAAGGTAGGATGTTTAATAACGATTGTCACCTTGACAGTCTAGGCTCACCAAAGAGACAAGCATCTGAGCCTTCCTGTGAAGCTTTAGGAGATTGAGGCAAAAGGGGGGGGGGGGGGAAGGCCTACTCCAAGGACTGGGGTCCTAGACCACAGGAAGCAAAGCAAACTGAGAGCCAGCGTGCATCTCTTTAGCCCTGCCTATAGGTCCAGTTTGAGTAGCCTCCACCTGCTCCTGCTGCCTTCACTGTCCTCACTACAGACAACTATATTCCCACAAATTCCCAGAATCATAAATTGTTTCAGTTAAGTATTTCTTGTCTGGAGGAGAAAGTGCACTTAGGGGATAGACTGCTTAAGGATGTGGGTTTCGTTCTGGGAAGATGAAAACCACTTCTAAAACGGACTATGGTGATAGCTGTACAACTCTGTGGATATTATAAAAGCCACTAAACTGTTTGTTTTCAATAGGCAAATTACATAGTATATAAGTTACATTTCAATAAAACTTCTTAAAATTATTAGCTAGTGAACTCCTATGCCTGGGGTAGCAGGATAAAGGAGGCTTGAAAAGACCCCAAACTGACCTAGAACCATAAGAGCAACTTAACTGGAATTTGCTTCCTACAGAAATCCATAGGCTCTGAAAGAAAATGTATGGCAGAAAGCGGTGTCACAAGCCTGAGTAGACAAGAGGCTGAGTAGGAACCAGGATAGTAAAAGAAATTTTTTTCAGAAAAAAAAAGTTCCACATGGAATTCAGCGAAGTCTGATTCAGACTCCTGTTTGAGGAAGATCACCAAGTCCAGAAAGGCAACGGTGGAAATCAGGGTGCCTCTTCATAAAAATCTCTCTAGCTTTAAGAAGAGTTCCATGCTGGGCGTGGTGGCGCACGCCTTTAATCCCAGCACTTGGGAGGCAGAGGCAGGCAGACCGCTGTGAGTTCAAGGCCAGCCTGGTCTATAAAGCAAGTCCAGGACAGCCAAGGCTACACAGAGAAACCCTGTCTTGAAAAACAAAAACAACAAAAAAAAGAAGAGTTCCATGTCCCTCTTCCCTGAGATTATGCATGAAAGATCCAAACAAGTTCTAAATTTTGCTATTGTGAGCTGGGAATGTGGGATGGGGATGGGATTCTGGGCCTTGTTCAAACCTGCCATTTCATCCAATTCACTCCATCTCTGCCTGCATTGGAAAGGTCAAATTCTGAACGTGCTCCAACAGCAAAATGTAAAAGTTCATGAAATTTATAGACAACACCTTCTAGATGAGCCAATGGACTAGAGCTTCAGAAATATTTCAGTCGGCTGGGTGGTGGTGGCACAGGCAGTTGGAAGGCAGAGGCAGGCAAGTCCAGGACAGTCAAATCTATATAGAAAAACCCTGTCTTGAAAAACAAAAGAAAACAAAACAAAAATCACTGTGTCCTGGAGACTGCCCACAGAAATCCAGCCTGCTCTCTGAGCCCAGTTAGTTTCCTGGCTGTCAGATATGACCACTGAGTGAGTTCTAGTCAAAGGAGTACAAGTGGAAAAGATGTGTGCTTCTTCCTGTTGGCCCTAGCATGTTCTTTCTTTCCCAGGGCTGATGGGATATAGATATAGGTCTAGACAACAGAAGATGGCAGAGCCACACATTGGGGGATGCAGTCAGCCCTTAAGTGGTAGAAGAAACAAGAGCCCTTCTGAATAACTTCTGACCACTAAATGTATTGATATATACTAAGACAGAAATTCCCACAGTATCAGGGCATAGCATAGTGGTGCAAACAAATCATTACTAATGTACTGATTGTAGGACACTGCAGCTTAAGGTACAGGAATACCAATTAGAATCATTAGACTTTATAGACTACTACCAGAAAGGTCTCTCAGCAGCTTCCCCTGTGAAACAAAAGAAATATCAGGAGTTTGATACTGACACTAGTTTATACATCTTCTTCTTGATACCAATTTCTTGCATCATGGATGAGTGTAATCATTACATTGAAAAAAATTTAAATAGTATTTACTATTATTATTTGTGTGTATGTGTGTACATGTCAGCCATAGCGTACATGAAGAGATCAAAGGACAGTTTTCAGAAAAGAGTCTGTTTTCTTTTTCCACTGTGAGTTCTGGGGATCAAACTTACCCTCTTAGTCCTATTACCACTCTTGTGATGTCATACTGTTTTTTCCTAATATCAATCTCAGCTCAAGAGAGAAACATATTACTAAAATGCAAGAGACATGATTGTAACCACCCATGAGTCAAAGGAACCTAATATATGATAAACAATGTAAATAATGAGTAGTGTTCTGGGTATAGCTCAGTGATCTAATGCTGGTGTGCACAAGGCTCTGGTCCACAACACAGCAAAAACTTAAAGGCAAATTTCTTAGTTGATGAGTATACTATTTAATGAAAGTATCAGGAAAACTAAACTCCTGTACAGAGAAAAAAATTAACTTGCTATTTGCCCCTACAATTAAATTTTTTTTTTTACAATTTATTTTGTTAGTGATAAATTTGGATCATCTTTGTGAAATGTGATTCATAATATTTGGACAGATTTTTATTTGCTTAGCTTCAATCAAGTTATAATAGCTAGGCATGGTGAATACATGCCTATAATCCCAGCAGTTTGGGAGGCTAAGGCAAGGAGATCACTGTGAAATTCAAAGCAGCCTATGCTACATCATGAGACATCCCCACCCCGAAAAAAGGCAGAACAAAATAACAGAAGATTAAAACTAACTTTCTAGCCATACAAGTGCATACATGCCCTGGTGCCCAATTTTCAAGTGAGTGAAGGGCCCAAACTTGGAAAACAGAACCTTGAAACTGAAAGTAGTGACCTTGGGCCACTAAGGTCACACCTACTCAGCACCAAACACTGCCTGCCAAATAGCAAGTACATAGCAAGTACTAACCAAATATGTCTGTTGATACTAACTTTGTAAAATAAGTTACTGAAAAAATTCTTAAAGTCCCATCATAGCACTAGAGGTAGGAGCAGGAGGATCAGGAGGTTAAGGTCTTCATCAATTATATAGCAAGTTCAAGGCCAGCCTGGGCTACATGAGACCTGGTCTCAAACAAAAACAAAATAAAATGAATCTAAATGTACAACCTGTAAGGGAAAAGGTAGTGACTTCAGCTATATCAAAGTTAAATATTTCATAGAAAAATGATTATACTTCTTTTTAATTTACGAGGCAAAATATAACACACATGAAAAAGTATTACTATCTAGAATACGTATGAAGCTGGGTCTTTCCCCCACCACAGTTTATGTCCAGCTTCATTCAGAGAGGTAAAATAATATTCTGGAAGAGACTACACGCATTATCTGAGACTGAGTTTGAACTCTGATGCCTAACTTCACAACTGCATTGAGTGCATTATTTAACTTCTCTGTGCCTCGGTTTACACATGTGCAAAAGGATGACATTTTTTTCAATAAACAGTATTGGGAGTTAATGCACAGAACTTAACTCAGTAGCAGGGCAGAAGTCACTCAGCATATGGTGAGCTATCACTGCAATGGTCTTATTTTATCCGTGCAACACAATGCTAGCTCAAACTGTATTATCTCCCTCCAACTAGAACACAAAACCCTTAAACATAGGGTTTTCTGTCTTATTTCCAGCACCTAAAATAGTACCTGGCACACAAAAGTAAGTTAGTATTTTCTGTATGAGTAAAAAAAATAAATTTTAAAAATCACTATGAAAAAGAATATCAAAGTCTGACAAATCATGGGCTGAGGATATGAATAACCACTTCAACAAAGAAAAAGCCCTGGCAGCCAATATGCTTGGGGGAAAAAAAAATGTGTTTTCTACTTGGTCCACTGATCTGGCAACTATTTTTAAGTCTAATAACCTCTAATACCCTCACATACCTCTGGTAAATGTAAGCCACCACAACAACCACTAATAAAAATCTGGCATGGCGATTATCATTATCACTTTCACCAACACCAGCATCAAAACTGTTATCACCAACATCACACATCATCTTCGTTACAACCATCATATCATCACCATCACCACTGTCATCAACGTTAAAGGAACTTAATAAAATGTAGTAACTATCATTATTACCAACACCACACGTTTGCCACAAACAAAACTATTAGCACCATCAACTTTATTATCATCATAGCATATGACCACATCATCAGCATCATTATCACAACCACTAGCAACAAAACTCCTACATCACTATCTCTGTAATTATCACCACTACCACCAGCAATTTTACCATTACCACTATCTCTGACATCACCATATCATTACCACCAACCACCTGTCACTGTCACTGCAGCTAACGATTTACAGAGCATGACATATAGTAGATGCTGTACTAAGCACCTTAGATCTCATCTGGTAAACTGTAGCACATTATTTCCACATGACAGAAAGGAAACTGAAATATGGATCCATTAAGTACCTCACTAAAAGTAACATGTTTAGTGAGGACAAAACTAGCACTCAAATCTAGCCAAACTGCACCCAGAATCCACACCCGTATACTGTATTGCTCCTATTTGTGCATTTCTATTGACCATCTCTTAAAGATATTTACTGATGACTTTTGGATCTTCTTCATGATCCCATTCATGGCCTTTGAATACCTTTTTATGAATCTTTATCTTTGATCAGGTTACTATAAATCTTCAGTACTCAAATGTATACATAAGCTCTGGTGCCCTTGTTAGGATAACAAATCCCTTGATTAGAAGAAAAGGCAGAAAATCCAAGGTTCTTGTTCAACTTAGACAAATGTTAAATGTAGCCATTGCTCTGGTGATTAAAAAGCTGAAACTCCGCTGGGCAAGCTGGCTAAGGCTGGAACAAATAATCAGCTGCACTGGTTACTAATGCATACCCATCCTGAGTTAGGGACATCTCAGGCAAGTTATCTCATGTCCACCAAATTCAGTGATGGATTTTACATGCAGGAAGTACAGGTAACTGAAGAAGTCATGTGGGTTTGCTTTTGTCAGTGTCACCTGTCCAATTCTAGTATTAACTTCACTTGCTCATACCCCTTTAAAAACTACCTTTGACCATGTCTTAGGGAAGCGTTGGGGGATAGAAGGACCTGAAAGGGACAGGAGATCTACAAGGAGAACAACAGAACCAACAAATCTGGGCCCAGAGGTACCTACAGAGCCTGATGCACCAACCAAGGACCATGCATGGAGAGGACCTAGACCCCTGCTCAGATGTAGTCCATAGGTAGCACAGTTTCCATGTGAACCCATAATATGGAGAACAGGTGCTGCCTCTGACATGGACCCTGTTGCCTACTCATTGATCACTTCCCCATGGTGGGGCAGCCAAGCTAGCCCACAGAGGAAGAGAATGCAGGCAGTCCTGAGGAGACTTGATAGGCAGAGGAGGACTAGGGGAAGAGGGGGAGGGAGAGGGAGGAGGGGGGCCAGGAGAAGGCAAGGAAGGGGGCTACAATCAGGATGTAAAGTGAATAAATTAAGAATAAACCAATTTTTAAAAAAAGAAACACCCTTTGAACAGTGAGGGCTTACTTAACTGAGGAGGCAGAACAAAAGAAAGGCACAGAGATAAACAGACCTTGGGTCTTCAATTGTAATAAAGACTATCCCTACTTTCAGGTTACACATTGCTATGTTTAAATAAAGTCATCTTTTATTATATCTTAAATTTTATTCTAACGTAAAGTTATACCTGAGTTATTTTTGAGTTAGTTTAGACAAGTTAGATACACATTAAAAAAAACTATGCTCTTCACTTAGCAGCTTTGTGACCCTGGTCAAGTCATTTATCTTTGGGGGCCATGGCTACCTTGGCAGTAAAACAAGAGTGCAACATGGACAAGGGACAGCACAGGAGAGAACAGTGACTAAGAAGCACAGGAAGGCCAAATTCTGTAAGGGCTGCAGGGCCTTGACAGGGACGGTCACATGGGACTGGGTAAGACCCCTGGTTATTTCAAAGTCTATACATTTTTGTCTTGTGAAACGGCAGTGGTGTTTTGAATTAGTGGTTACAGTTTTGTTTCTGTTTTTCTAAGATAAGGTTTCATGGAGCTCAGGCTGACCTCCAACTTACTACGGTGAGGATGACCTTTAAATCTTGATCCTTCTGTCTCCACCTCCCAAGTGGATGTGTCACTATGCCTAGCTGGTAGTCGTGAAAAATGTGACATTGATAGAGAAATACAGTTAAAACATGCTTGATCTAAGTTTAAAGACAATTCCTAGAAGGAAAAAAATTGAAAATGCTATATTCTGCAGAAGACAGGAAAATAAATGTTTAAGTATATGAAGAGAGAAATTCAAAAGCACATATTATCTGAGTTGTCTAATATGATAGTCACCATTTGTAGAAATCTTTTTAAATAAGTTAATTTAAATGAAATTAAATTGAAATTTTAGTTCCCCAGTCATGGTGGCCATACAGCTCCATGTGATAAATGATGCCTACCGCACAAGGGATTTTTACTGCCTCAGAACATGCTAGCAAATATTCATGGCAAAAAAACACAAGGCTGTCAATGAACCACAAAGTATGATCTTATTTATGTTGACTGGGCACATACTGAAATGTGAGTCAGTTACACTGTCAATTAAGCTGGGATATAAAGAAATAGGATAACCAAGGAGTTTTGCTCTCTCTATACTTTACCTTTTAATTTAAATCTGCATGTTTTTACGCATATAACCAGTAAAAGGCATAAAAATATTTTCAAACTAAATTGATAAACCATTTGGTCTTCTTTCTTTAACTTGAACAACAGCTTTACCCTGTTAAAGCGAAATACACTGATAGCAAAGTGTGTATGCTATCCTTAGGAACTCTGAATTTCAGCCAGGCTCTGGAGGAAGTCTGCTCTGGGCCAAAGGTGACATCACCATCTCAGATGCAAGTCTCAGTTGATATTTTATCACAGTTTTAATTATTTCTTGAACGAGGGGGATCCCTTGGGCCAGGGCAGTTAATGTATCTTTCCATTTAACCTTTATATTTGACAGCAGTTCACGTTTCAGAAAGAGCAGCTTTGTGTGATCCCTTAAATTCCCCATGATGAGAATCCAGAGTTACAGTAAGCTTCTGCATTTCCTCTGAGTCTGTGTAGCTGACTGACAGAAGTGGCTACAGCCAATTCCAATAACTATCTAGGGAACACCGCACTATCTTCAACTTTTCCCCCAATAGAGGGTGGCACAAGAACAGTTGCTTTATTATTTAATTCCAAGCTCATACCCATACTCCTTGCACGGGAAAGGTTGAGGAATGGGGGAATTCAGCCCAGGTTACACAGTGAATTTTTGAGACTGAAACCTTGTGTCTCAAAAACAAAACAAAAAACAAAAGAACACTTAAGATTTGATTTTTGTGACATATTGGGCCCTTTATTTTTCTAAGAAAAGAATTCATAATGTGCATCACCAAAAACAATCTACAGATTGAATGCAACAACTGTCAAATTTTCAACACTTTTCATAGAAACAACAAAATCCAAAAATTCATCTGGAAGCACAAAAGACACTGAGCAACCAAAGCAAGACCGAGCAAAAAGAACAATACCGGAGGTGCCTCATTTCAAGATGCACTACAGGCCACAACAAAAACAGCATGGTACTGGCACAGAAACACATTTGTAGATCAGTGGAATTGACAGAAGATAGGGAATAAACCCCACAAGGACAGCCACCTGATTTTTAACAAAGATGCCAAAAGCCCATTTTTAAGAAAAGCCAGCATCTTCAACAAACAGTGCTAGCAAAACTGGATATCCATGTGTAAAGGAACAAAACTAACTCTGTACCTCTCACTTTAGGGGGAAAAAAACCAATTCAAATCTAAATGTAAGATTAACAGGAGTTGCTAGAGGGAAGCCTAAAGAAAGCACTTAAAGACACTGGCAAAGGCAGGGACTTTCTAGATGTATCAAAAAATGACAGCAAGAGCTGGCAAATGGGGCCGATGAAAGAAGAAGACACATCTGACAGAAGTATCTAGGCTCCATAAAGTAAAGACCAAGAAACCAAACAATCCAGTCAGTAAAGAGGCAAAGGAAATCAACAGGAAGCTGTCAAAATATGAAATACAAACAGCCAATAAGTATTCAAGAAAAAAAAAAGTTCAGCATTCTTGTTCATTCCATCTTGTCCTCAGTATGAGAGGCTATCATTAAGAAAGTGAGTATCAAGCCGGGCGTGGTGGCGCATGCCTTTAATCCCAGCACTCAGGAGGCAGAGGCAGGCGGATCGCTGTGAGTTCGAGGCCAGCCTGGTCTACAAAGTGAGTCCAGGATGGCCAAGGCTACACAGAGAGACCCTGTCTCGAAAAACCAAAAAAAAAAAAGGAAAGAAAGTGAGTATCAACAAACTATAGCTAGGATGATGGAAAAAGCAGCTCTTGTATGCTGCTGGTAGGAATGTAAATTAGCTTAACCAGTAATAAGGTTCCTAAATAATAATAATAACAACCACAACCAGAACTACTGTATAAATCAGCTTTGCCACCCCTGGGGATATAACCAAAGAACTATAAATCAACATAAAATCACATTTTATTATTTTGTCTCAAGGTTTTTTTGTTTTCCCCTTTTGAGATAATTTATGGTTATGGAGCCCACGCTAGTCTCAAACTCAAGGTTCTCAGCTTCCTAAGGCCAGGATTACAGGCATGTGCCACCACACTTGACTAAAAATTTTGTGGTATCAGGGATCAAACCCAGAGCAGTACACACAGTGGGCAATTGCTCTACCAGGAAAGTACATCTCTGTACCACTCCACCCCTGATTCCTGATAGTGGCAAAGTGAGCAATTTTACTCCTTAAGTCATTCTATGCTGGGCTTCTGCCCCACCACAGACCCAAAACACTGAACAGACCACAGACAGAAAGCCCTAAAAATATGAGTCAAAAATCAATCTTTCATTCTTTAAACTATTTCTCCTGGGTATTTTCCATAGAGATGAAAAGGCTGGCTAATACAGTGCTCAGTGTAGGACAAAGCTAAGGAATCTTCTAGGATGTAGTTTACAAATGGCAAAAAAACACCTTAATGGGGCAAGAAGACCTTGAGTTTTAGTGGACGTAACATTGTGCTCCATCTTCAATAGTTTTACTAAATTACTTCAGAAACTGACATGGCAGAACAAATGAAGAATGGGTAGAGTATTAGATATGAAAGACCCTGGATTACCTCTGTAGCCTTACACTGGGGTTCCTAGCAAAGTTATCTTGCAGATAACCTCTCTCCTCCCACTGCCACCTAGGACAGAAATGAAATCTTCAGTCATCTGGACTTTTCATTTGCCTGAAAGTTTTCAAGTTTCCTCAAGCTCTTTACTGAGACCTATTTACTTTATCCCAATTTTAAATCATGTGGTAAGGCAAGTTATTGAAGGGGTCTTTTTAGGTAATCCTCAGTTATCTTACTTCTGCTTTTCCATGTATTATTTGAAACTATTAAAACTCCATAGATTGGGGCTGGAGAGATGGCTCAGTGGTTAAGAGCACTGCCTGCTCTTCCAAAGGACCCGGGTTCAATTCCCAGCACCCACATGGCAGCTCACAACTGTCTGTAACTCCAAGATCTGACACTTTCACACTATGCACATAGATTAAAAACTAAATAAAATATTAAAAAAAAAACAAAAACTCCATAGATTGAGCTATCATCTCCTTAGTTAAAATTAATAATCATTCCCTTCTGCAATGTTTTGAGAATGCATAGAATTTTAGAGTGGTATGCTGCTTCTATATTTGGGTGGTCCAAACAGTTAAAAGTACACTCTTCCCATAAAAATAAAACACGAAAATGGTGACACTTAAGTATTTTATAATATTTGTGTTACTTGCTTTAAATTAAACATAAAACCTCACATTTTGTTTACGGTCTTTCAATATTACCCATAAAATGGAATAAAAAGACAATAAGGAAAATTCTATAAAAACGAAAGCATAGTAATATCTTACTGGATATTTTTCTTTTATTTGAACCTACAGTTTCAACACAGTAAGCTAAAACAACTTGTAAATGCATTACACCGAATGTTGGGTATATATTAATCCTTTCAGGCCACAGGCGAGCTATTGAACAAATTCCTGCTCCTTATACTGACCATTGCCTACTGGCCTAGAAGCAGTACTTTGCTTATTAGAGGTAAAACATTTTCTACCCATTCTCCAAAGGCTCATTATTTGTTGTTTATTTAAACTAGTAGAGAATGAAGAGGCCAAGTGAGGAAGGAAAAGTTTTATATTTTAACACTGACAAACTTAAGCTACTTAAAGAAAACTTGAGTTTCCACAAAGCACTATCAATTCATGAGCCAAATAAAACAGCATGACTTCCTTAAATTGTACTGTGTAAATGGGAATCAGAAGAGAAAAGCATTTCAACAAGAGAATAACGGCAACTCGAGTTTCACTAATCTCTCTACATTTCAGTAGATAATAAATCCATTTATTAATTTTTCAAGCTACAAGTTATCACACATTGTCTATTCCTGGTTAAAACAACCCAACCCACCGGGCAGCTCTACATTTTGATTAAGCATCCTAACATATAATTAATGTGCTGATGTATTAATCTGGAAACCTCTCAAGAGGGCTCAAAATGCCTTTGGATGCTCTTCTGAGAACTTCAAACAGTTTACAGGAAGGCATCAGACTGTCCCGGACCAATGGACGCAGAGATAAGTAAGTTTTTGCACTGAGGGTATCTTTACCTGTGTAAGCAAGGAAGCTCTAATCCCCAACCTTAAATATCAACCAGACAGAGAACAGTTTTAACCCTGTAAGAGACAAATCCAGGGTCTCCCCAGAAAGGTAACAGACAGGTGCTGAAGTTACTTGAGTGATCCATTCGCTTCTATCTGGACCCATTTCTGACAGGAGAGCTAGTGTTTCAAAAAATAAACATTCATATTTAGCTATCACAGGCAGACTTCTATTAATCATAAACAGAACTCAGGCTCAGATTTCTGTTGAATTTCCTCTACTGGCTTAAAAAAAAAAATCTAGACTTGAATGATAACATTCAGTACTTGCAGCTGC
This sequence comes from Acomys percivali, assembly GCA_907169655.1. Taxonomy (NCBI): domain Eukaryota; kingdom Metazoa; phylum Chordata; class Mammalia; order Rodentia; family Muridae; genus Acomys; species Acomys percivali. The sequence goes on from OU015749.1 coordinate 14,881,831, forward strand.
CACCGAACTGTTTGCTGAAAAAAAATTAAAAAGCAACTCGCAAAGGGGAGATATATGTAGTCAGCTTTTCACTTTCTTCATTTGTCATTTAATATTTTATAATGCATTTAAGATCAATAAAGCCTCCCTTCTTAAATAAAGCTTTAAGTAAACGTTGAATAAAACACAAAAATACTTGAAAGACTCTACATGAACTGAATAAATAAGCCATCTGTGACTCAGGCTGCCCTATCTTGTTTTTAGGCTTGACCCACTTCTACACAGTCACCATGGTTCGCAGAACCTCACTTCTAAGGGGCAGCAGGATCGACTCTGTGCCAGCGCATAGTTTGAACCCAACAGGGAAAAAAAAAAAAAAAAAAAAAAAAGGCTGAGGCAAACAGCACCTACAAAAGGACACCGGTCTTTATTTAAAATGATCTCCCAATCCCGCCTCTGAAACAGAACTTCAATACCAGCCTTAACCAGAAGCAGTCTTTTCTCCAACAGAGGGACAAATCAAGTCTGTAGGGGAGAAAAGAGGGCAAGCACAGATTAAGAAGCTGATCAAGTGTTAAAAGTACTCGGTCCATTTGGCTTTGGAGACCAGACACCAGGTTTGCAGGCAGGATAAGATCGGGGCCGCGGGAACTCGGCTCATCAGTCGGCTCTGCTCTAGAAAGCTCGGCGAGCGGGCAAGCTCAGAGGCCGCCAGGCCGAATGTCCTCAGGCGTCCGCCGAGACCTGTATCCTCCCACCTCCCCACCCCCTTACCCTCCGGGCGCCCCTTTCCCGGCTTGGGAGGCAGAACTTTGCGCTGCTCGGCGCCAGCAGACCCGAGACCGCCCGGGGCGCATCCCTACCCCTCTCCCTAGGACCGGCCTTCCTGGTTTTCGTCTCTACAGGGGGCTATTGGCGGCAGGGGGTTGGGGGAGGGCAGTGCGAAAGTACTAGAAGGATGCCGAGGCGCAAGCCGCGCGACTTGCATCCCCCCCTCGCCCCGACGGCCCAGGATGCCGCCACCACCACAAAGGGAAGGGCCTGGCGCCCTTGCTGGGCTCCCACCCTGAGCCGCTAGCCGTGGCTGGGTGAGGCCGGCCGGCGGGGGCGCGCGGCAGGTGACATCCATGTCGCGGGTCCCCGGGCCCGAGTCGCAGTCTCCCCGCCCACCTCGGGCCTCGCCCACCACCACGAGCTCCCCGAGAGCCGGGAGACCGGCACCTCACAATGGTCTCGGGACCAGGGCCGCCCCTCCCGCCCCCGCCAGCGGAGCGGTCGAGGGGCTCCCGCGCGCCACGAGCGGGCGCAGGAGCCCTGAGGTGCGCGCGGTCCCCGCCCTGTCGCGCCCGCGCGCCACCTCCTACCCTTTGGCGTGTTCCGTCTCCTCCTCATTGTCTCCATCTATTCCGCACGTGTCCTGGTCGTCCAGCTCTAGGCTCTGCTGGCTGGCCGCAGACTCGCTGTCCTCCGCCATCGCGGCGGCTCCGAGCGGCTGGGGAAGGCGGCGCTCCGAGCAGCAAGCGAGGCGCGACACGGCGGGCGCGGCCGCAGCTCGCTCTAGTGCCGCCCACCCTCGGGCCCCCAAGACTGGAGTCTGCGGCCCCGCCCACCCCGCAGGCCCCGCCCACCGCGGCAGGCCCGGCCCCGCCCACTTGCTTGCGGCTCCCGCCGTCTAAAGCTATGGAGCCCGCCTCAGTCAGCGTGGGCCCCGCCCACATTGCGTGCCCTCTCCCGCCCACGTCGTCGGCTCCCCTGCCTCAGCAGTCACGGCCCCGCCTACCTCGCCTTCCCACTTCCGCCTATCTGAGCTGGTGAGGCCCCGCTCGGCTCGTGGTCGGGTTTCCGCCTCAGCCAGCGAGGCCCCGCCCACCTCGCCTGCCCACTTCGGCCCAACTCGGCCGGCACAGCCCCGCCCACCTCGCTGGCTCGTTTGGCTCCTTTCTGGCGACGCGGTCCCGCCCACCTCAGCCAGCAGGAGGGCGAGGCGAGGCCTGCGCTTCTTCCTCAGTCTGGAGACCTGAGGCGGGGAGTTGTGGGAGAAACCGTAGAGCCCTAGCCCCAGGCCGTAGGGGACGGGGCGTGGCCTTGTTTGGGGCGCACGTGTGGCTCCATGGCGGGACCTGGACGCTCTAGGTCACTGCAGGTTGAATTTCAGTGCTGTGTGTCAGCGTTTGCGAGCACTGGCCGCGCGGCTCTCTGCCTGTCTATGTCCCTCAGTGCTCTCGACTTCTGTAGGGATTTTTTTTTTCACTCAGGCCTGCGATTCCCTGAAGCTCTTCCCGCCTCGTCTCCCACATGTACTTCAAAATTTTCCATTTCATGTTTCAGTATCTTATACTTACCTTGCCAAAGTCAGAGTCTTCCAACCTCCCCGCTGCAAGCAGCCTCAGAGCCTTAAACAAAAAAATAAAAAATAAATGCAACGGGGTTTGGGGGGTTACGAGGGAGGGTTGGTTTTCGTGTTTGTTTTTTTATTGTTGTTTTTTGTTTCTTGGGTTTTTTTTTTTTTTTTTTTTTTTTTTGTCTAGATGGGTTTGGCTGAGAGCCGGCCGAACATTTTGTGAGAAATGGTGAAGATGTCCAAATTGAGGGATTTAGGTAGTTTCAGGCGGGTCATTCGGCTTCCTCCTAAGTGAAGGTCACGAACTAGGCCTCCAAGCAAACGTGTGGTGGGGGTGGGGGGTGGGCTGAAATTATCCTTTAGCAGTAAACAGGAGAGGAAGGAAGCCAAGCTTGGTAAAAAGATTTAGGAGTTCCGTGGGGCCAGCATCCACTACGTATGGAGTTCAAGGACATCTTGAGCCAGAAGAGACTGGTCTCAGGGAAAATAAAGGGCTGGGGACAGAGGAAAGAGACCACCCCCCTCCCCCGCCCCCACACACAACCCTGTGCACACTAGATAAGACACGGGTAAAATTCACACTGCTGTTAAAGGTGTCCCACAGCAGTCCTTTGCTTCCCAGGGATAGGAAGTGTTCAAAGATCCCGCCAGACCACCCAAAGCCTGCGTGGAGGTTTTACAAAGGCAGTTACTGAGAAAGTTATCAAAACTCTGTAACGAGGGAGACGTTCTTAAAAGCCACCTGAAAAATTTCATGTAATGCAGGAAGAAGCCCCCCAACCCCCACCACACACACACACACACACACACACACACACACACACACACGGGAGAAAATGTGGTTAAAATGCTATGAGCTAGAATGACCTAGAGACAAAAACTGCAGAGCAATTTCAAAGTCCAGCATTTGATGTTCTTGGAAAAAGTGTCATATGGGACCCAAATTTGGAGAAAATGCAATTTTGCCCTTAACAATAACAACTATATCTGAGACAGGGTGAAATGTGGCTTCTAGACTCAAACGTTAGGATGAAGGCAGGGACAGAAGAGTGAGCATCGGGCCCTAGTCGCCGCCTCTGTGAACACAAATCGCCGAATGACTAACCTGTCAGACACTTAAGGAAGAGGGAGCCTGTGAGATTAGCCATTTTGACCTGTCAGAGTGGTTGGTGGCAGGATACGAGGAAATCAACATCAAGATTAACATATAAAGGGGACCAGTAGGCAAAGAAAGCTTGGAAGCTCTTCTTCCCTTTAGCCCACAGGTCATGGGATAGAAAAGCATATAATATTCAAATATGTGAGAGGCTAGTGCTAGGTAAATGTCCCATGACAGGTCATGTGCCTGTGGCCTAGTGCTTCTGGGGGCTTTTCCCTCAGCCCACTAGCCCACTCAATTCTCAGGAGTGTCATTCATTTCTTAATAAACTAGTTCTTTTTTTTTTTTTTTTTCTCCCGAGACATGGTTTCTCTGTGTAGCCTTGAATTCTCTTTATAGACCAGATTGGCCTCGATCTAGTGCTGGAATTACAGGCATGCGCCTCTAACTCTCTTACCTGGTGCAGTTTCTTATCCTGGGACCCAAGAGACAGATGCTCTCTGAATTCAGATCCATGCATATAACAGGTTCAAGTGTTGTTCAAACTGCAAGGCAAAGGAAATACAGCACACATTTATTTATTTTAACTTTCAAGAAAAATTGCCTAAGAAACTCTCAAAAAAAAAAAAAAAAGACTGAGAAAGCAAACAATCCCAGAGAAATAAAGAGAGTCCAATAAACATCAGAAAATACTGACAAGTGAGGGACATCTGTTCTTCAGAACGGACAGGAGCAGAGGCAGATGCTCGCACAGTGCTAGACTGAGGCCTTATATAAGCCAACGCTTCTCGGCAGAGCATTCATCTTTTACAGGAGAGAAAAGTTTGTGGACAGTCCCAGGGGAGTCCTAAATTCTGTCGCCATGTACAGAAACTCACAGTGTCTCGGAAGGGCCTTCTCTCTCTGGCTCCATCTAGGCATCTGGGAAGTCAGAGCCAAGTGATAGATTCGGCTTCACTCCCGTGGAGCGTTTGCCATTGTGTTAAAAGTGGCCCTTGGGACATTCCTCTTCTGTTTGGCTCATCTTCTATTAGAAGTACAAGAACACGGATGCATGGTTGGTCTTGTTTATTTGTTTTTACACTGTATTCTTAAGTGTCATAAAATATACAACATGGAGTTTACTGTCAAACATATTTTAAGTATATGGTTGATTTCTCTTCACACTACTAATAATCTAGAACACCTTTCCCTTTGCTGAACTGTGCCTCTAAGCTGCCATTCCTAGTTTTTTTTTTTTTTTAAATGTAACCTTGGAGGATCATACTTAGGACCTCCTACTTCGGAGATAAACATTTTACTGACTGCAATAAATGCTTGGACAGTATCTCCCCTGACCAATACTCAAGGTTTTTTGTTTTTGTTTTTTGTTTGGGTTTTTTGGTTTTTTGTTTTGTTTTGTTTTGTTGTTTTGTTTGGTTTTTCGAGACAGGATTTCTTTGTATAAGAGCCCTGGCTGTCCTGGAACTCTCTTTGTAGACCAGGCTGGCCTCAAACTCACAGAGACCCACCTACCTCTGCCTCCTGAGTGCTGAGATTAAAGGTGTGCACCACCACATCCAGTTAATAATCAAGCTTTTGAAGTCATGTTGAATGCATATAATGCATAGACTATTGGTAATTACAGTTATCAATAGGAGAATATTCAATAAGAAATTTAATTTCAATGAGAAAAAAATTATATATGTCAATGTGTCTGTGGGAGGATAGTGCATGTTAGTTGTAATGCTACACAGATATGGACCTCAAACATACATGTGAGGATTCTCTCCTTTTCTGAAACTATAACGTGAACTGGAAGTGGGGTTGGGAGCTCTAGGATTATAGATAATTAATTAAGAGAAATGACAATAAGACTCCAAAGGAAATATCTGATTAAAACTAGAAATACAAAGGTTCATCTTGAGCCTACCTGTTTACCAAACTAACTTGTTTCTCCAGAGGATAGGAAATATTAAAACTCCTGAACAGAGGCTTATGGAACTGGAGAATAGAGAATGTGAGAAAACAGTCCAGAATTACCTGGAGAAATAAGTAAATGAATATTGGAAGGAAATGAAGAGAGGCGGGGTGTGTGTGTGTGTGTGTGTGTGTGTGTGTGTGTGTGTGTGTGTGTGTGTGACTGAGGCCTTCCACACTTCCCCTCTGTCCCCTGCAGTTCTTCCTGCTATGACCGCAAGCTTGGCTCAGGCGGAACTGGTCTCCAGTTCTCAGTTAGCCCACCAGGTGACCACAGGTATATGATGGAGTCCAGCAGACGTCAACATCCAGCGTCCCCTCCCTACAGACTCATGAGAGATGATGAGCACTCATGGCTCAGGATGCCGAATCTCCGAGTATTTTATTGCACAGCAGTACCTGCCATCCTAAGCCAAAGCAAAGACCAGGAGAAAATCTTTTTTAATAACTCATTTTTTTATTACTAATTATGATTACTCACTGTATTCCTGATTATTTCTAAAAACTCTTTCTAAGCAACAGTTTGCACTGACTGTTCCTGGCAGCTGATCTTTGGACTTGTGTTTCTCTCTCTCTCTCTCTCTCTCTCTCTCTCTCTCTCTCTCTCTCTCTCTCTCTCTCTCTCTCTCCCCCCCCCACCCCCTCCCTTCCTCTCCCTCTCTCCCTTGAGACAGGGTTTCTGTGTGTAGCCTTGGCTGTCCTGGACGCACTTTGTAGACCAGGCTGGCCTCGAATTCACAGAGATCCTCCACCTGCCTCTGCCTCCCCAGTACTGGGATTAAAGGCATGTGCCACCATACCCAGCCAGGTCTTTGTCTCTTTTTAAGCCAGTAACTCGACACCACACTTTCACCCTTGCAAATTATGTGTTTGGCCTGACCCTTGGAGAATATACCTTTAATCCCAATACTAGAGAGACTGAGGCAAGATTATTAGTTCCAGGACAGCCGGGCTAAATAGCTAGAAAACCCTGTCCAAAAAGGGGGGAAAATGAAGGAAGGAAGGAAAAATGAAAAAGCTATATTTGAAATACATTTTTATGGCAATTCAAAGTCTGGCTTTCACCCCCCTGTTACTTAGTATTTTGTGTATATTATTCTTATTGTTCAAATGAGCAGGGAAGTGTCACAACAGGTAATACAGATTAGCTACATTATAAAACCTCTGTGTTGGGGAGTCTATCTGGCCTTCGCAAGGCAACTTCAGGCCTAAGTATAACCTCACTGAAAATTCTGGAAGATGCAGAGAAGATGCCATGGAGAAAGAAGCGTGCTTTTAGTTCAGAGCTGGAAGGTTCCTTCCTTCTGTGAACAAGGCCACTTTGAAACTACGCTGCTTTCTGAACGCAGTAAAGACAGGCGCTGTCTAGCAGCACATCATTGGGCACTGTGTTTCCACTGTTCATGTTTCAAAATGAACGCAGATGACATATTCCTGAAGCATGTTTTTCCTCTGCAGTTTCTTGCTAGAAGTCCAAGAAAGCTGCCAAATGGGGCACTCTACCGTATACATCTCCCAGTTTGTAAGCACAACACTTCTCCACGGTTCAGTTGCAGAGGCATTGTGGGAATGTTTCTCTTACCATGGGTTTTCCTGTGGACTCAAAGTACAGTGATAGGAAACAGGGGTGCGGGTTGACTCATTTCTTCTAGAAACACAGCTCTCCTCCAGGAATTCCACATGAGCACCCTGTCCCCATGCTTAGTCCTCCGAGAGCAAGAGATGGGAGGTGTGCATGGGGAAAAGATCTTTAGCGGGTGTGTAACAGAGTGCCATCTTGGGAGCTCAGGAGCAAAGGACGATGGACTTGTTGTGCCCAGGAAAGCCCTTGAGTAACTCTGAATAAATAGGGCTCTCAGCCATGTCTGGAAGATTGTCTTAGAGGTGCAGAGACAGTGTGGGCAGGGCATGGAAGACACTCCGCTGCCTTCATTTGAGACACTGATGTCTGTAAAACTGAGAATGGTAAAGGGAGCCAGGGTACCTCTCGGTTGTAGAACACTTTTCTAGTATGTACAGCGTTGGGCTGTGACCCCTCCCCTCCTCAAACAAACAAACAAGCCAGCAAACAAAGGTAAAGATACACATTTTATGGCAGTATACTAAAGCTGACACACACAAAGCTCCGATACACTTAGTCTCTTCCCAGCTGTGAGTGCAGCTATGTGGTGTTGGTTGCTTGGTCATGACACTCTATATGACAGAAATCAACTGTTGCTACAGATCAAGGCTCTCACCTGATGGCAGCCAGATTCCCACCACTTAACAGCACATGGCTTCTTTTGTGCCTGGAAATCTACTAATCTTGGGCGGATAGGGGGAGAAGGGGCAGTGGGTAGAAGCGAATAGATCCAAAATGATGCCTGCAGAACATAATGGGTGGGTATGTGCAGTGCCCTTAATTTCTTTATATTGGAACTTTTCCCTTGTAAAATGATTCTAAAAACATAAAAGACAGCTAACCAAATCCTGAACTCTCAAAAGAGTCAACAAGGCCCTTGTCTGAACTTTAACAATGAAGGTTCCATGTTCGTCTGTGCTGATTCCTGAGCCAGACCTCTCAATAACCAGAAGGTATAGACCAGTGTGGACCATTTGGTCAAACATCACATCTAAACTGTGGTGAGAGGATAGACTGTGATCAAGAGGGGCCTGCCATCTGCAGTCAGAACAGCCATTTGCAGGCCCTGCAACAAGCACCAGCCCTGGTGTGTCTGTTTATAGCAGAATCCTTGAAAAGGAAGTTATCTGCTAATCTTGACCTTGCTTTCTATTGAAAGATAAGCAAACCAAAAAGAAACAAAACAAAACCTTTTCTTTGTGGTTGTTGTTTTTTTTTTTTTTTCCCCTGAGACAGAATTTACATATCCCAGACTGGCCTTGAAGTTTGCTTTGTAGCCAAGGATGGATGACTCTGAGTCTCCGCCCATCTAATGATTGCATGTGTTTACCACCACAGCGGCTTTTATGCCACGTTGGGGTATTAGACCCAGGGTTTTGTGCCTGATAGCAAGCACTCCACCGGTTCAGTTACACCCTCAGCCCATAAAACCAAAATTTAGCAATAACAATATTTACCCACTGCTCACCTTTAAAGCCCTCAGTGATTCAGATATCTATTTTGTTCTGTTACTGTTTTAACTTTTAATTTGTGACAAGAACACAATACAAGATTTCCCACTTGATCAGTCTTAAAGTGTTCAATAAGGCATAGTTAACTATAAGTACAGTCTTATAGAACAGATCTGGAACTTCCTCTAAACATGTTGGAAAAAATGTTTTGCATTTACTTTGCATGCACTACTTTTCAATGAGAAGCTAGAAGGATTTACCCACACTCCAGTGTACAGACACTATAGAAATTAGTGTGGCAGCTCCCCCAGAAAGATGGGAATAGATCTACCTCAACCTACAGCTCTACCACTCTTGGGCATATACCCAAAGGATAGCTCATCTTACTAAGGAGACACTGCTCAACCATGTTCATTGCTTCTCTATTCACAATAATCAGAAATTAGAAGTAACCTAGATGTCCATCAACAGAATACTAGATAAAGGAAATGTGGTGCATTTACACAATGGAGTATTACTCAGCTGTTTAAAAAAAATGACATCATGAAATTTGCAGGCAAATGGATGAAACTAGAAAAAACATCATGCTGAGTGAGATAAGCCAGACCCAGAAAGGTAAAATAGTATGTATTCATTTATATGTGGATATTAGCTATTAAGTAAATGATAACCAAACTACGATCTGTAGAGAGGTTAGGTACAGAGGAAAAAGACTAGGGAGAACACATGGATCTCCCTGGGAGGGGAAAGTAGAATAGATTTGATGAGTGAACTGGGGGCAGGGGCCACTAGAATGGGGGGAATCAGGGAAAGGGGGAGGAGATGCAGGCAGAGACAAAATTGAGGGGAATTTGAGCAGTAGTATAGAAACCTAGCGCAGTGGAAACGTCCTAAAATATATGAAGGCAATCCTAATGAAGTCTTTTTAACTGGGTCCAAAACAGAGTCCCCAAACTGGCCACCTCTTGTCACCAAACAAATCTTCCAGTATTGGGACTAGGTTACATCCAATTTAGTTGTTGGACAAAGGGTTGTTATGAAAAATCCCTACACAACCTAGGCTGTTGCCAAGACTACAGGTTGCTCCCCACAAGTTGACAGCAAGGCAGTGCCATTGCTGAACACAACTCATTGAATTTGGACTGGTTGGTCTGGTGCCAGCATAGACCCCTCACCCCTGTCTTCTAGCGTCTTTAGTAGAGGCAGTTACTCTGCAGGCTACCGAAAGAGAAGTACCTACATCAACATAGCCACAACCCCGTCTTATTTCTAGTGCCGTCTTGCCCACAAAGCATGCTTGGGCAATGGTGGCATGAAGGTTGTGGGAGTAACCAAGCAATGTCTGATTTGACTTAAGGTCCACGTCACAAGATTCCTAATGACAGTCTGCTGTACTCATAGAGCCAGAGCCTTATTCAGGCATCATCAGAGAAGCTTCCTCCTGCAGCAAATGGAAACTAATTCAGAGACCTACAACCAGACATAATGGGGGAGGAGGGGGGAGAGAGAGAGAGAGGCCTTGAAAAGGAGCTGTAAATGGGATGTTTCCTTCAAATTCCCCTCAAGGCTCAGGGAACCCTGAAGAAGGACTGGAGAGGAAGTTTATTGTCTGAGGGGATGGAGGACACCAAGAGAAGAACTGAGCAAAGCTCATATGAACCCACAGAGACCGCGGCAGCACGCACAGCGCCACACAGGGCTGCACCAGGTCCTCTGCATACACACTGCGGCTTCCAAAGCGCTTAGTGTTTTCTTGGGGTTCCTAAGTGTGTGAACAAGTGGGTCCCTGATTCCTGTTGGCTCTTTTCCTCCTGTTGGTTTGCCTTGTCCAACCTCACTATGATGGTTTTTGTTTTTATCTTATTTCATTCTATTTTGCTGTGTTTTTGTTGTTATCTCTTGGAAGGCTTGTTCTTTTCTAATGGGAGACAGAAAGGGAGTGCATCCCGATGGGGGAGGAACTGGGAGGAGTAGAGAAAGGGGAAACTGCACTCAGAATATATTGTATGAGAAAAGAATCTATTTTCAATAATAGGGGAGAAACTTTGATTTGAAAAAAAAAAAAAAGATTTACCCATGCTCAGTCAAGCTATGCATGAAGCAGGATTCCAGGCCATGTCTGTGTACCCATATAGCCTTAGCATCTTCTGTGTGCTTGGGATGTCCTAGCGTCCCTAGAAGATGTTCCTGCCAATGTACATAAGCAGAACTCTTCTAATAAGAGCTTTATATATAATTATTGTATCATAATAATGTAGTATATACATTATTATACAATACAATGAACAAAGTATATCTATATAATTATTACTTTGGTAATTGGATTATATGTAATTGTGATGTTACTCTCTATCATGATCACGCTTTTTTCCCCCTCTAAAGCACTTCTCTTTTGTTTTTTTTTTTCTACAGCTCCTTTTTTCTATAGCTCATGTGCTTATTAGCATTTCCTATAACAGGTGATAAGTGAAACCAGGGGAAATTACACCCCTTACCGTAAGATAAAAATAGGTTCATCATTGGTAAAAACAGAAATTAGACTTTGAACCTGACCCAGGGCCACATTCTATCCACTGGTGTCTTATGATAATTCCATTGTTTTGTTCATTTGTTTGTTTGAGAGAGGCTTTTGATATGTTGCCCTGGCTATTCTGGTCTACGGAGACCAGGATGGCCTTGAACTCACTGAGATCTGCTTGTCTTTGCCTCCCAAATGTTGGGATTAAAGGCTTGTGCCAACACACCAGCCATGATCACATTTTTTAGTGATCATATAAGATAATAGCTTTCTTTTTTTTGATAATAACTTTCTTTATAATATTTTTCAAATATGTAAATCATTGTGCTTTGCTCATGTTTTCCCCCCCTCTCACTCTCCTTTATTCCCCTCACCCTCTCTGCTGGTTCATAGATGGTCTGCTTTCTGCTTTCATGTCATATAAGCACATATATGCACTATGCACGTGTAAATTTAAATATAGGTTTTGCATATGAAACAGAACCTGAGATATTTGTTTTCCCTTTTACTCCTGTTTCCACCTCCCTCTATAGCCCTTAACCCCCGCCCCCTGTGTAGCTCCTTTTCTACTTTTAAATAAACACACACACACACACACACACTCTCTCTCTCTCTCTCTCTCTCTCTCTCTCTAGATCCTACATATGGCAGTTTGGCTGAGAATAGCCCCTATAGACTCATATGTTTCAATGTTTGGTTCCCAGTTGGTAGTCTACTAGGAAGTATTAAAAGGCATGGCCTTAAGGAAAATATAGGCAGTAAACTTCGAACCCCTACCCAGTCTAGCCGATGGACAGGACATTCTCCACCGTTAAATGGAGAAGGGGATCTGACTTTCACGCAAACTCTGGTGCCCCATATCGGACCATGTCCCTTGGATGGGGAGGCCTGGTGGCACTCAGAGGAAAGATAATAAGTCACCAAGAAGAGACTTGATACCCTAGGAGCATATACAGGGGGAGAGAGTAGAGGGGGAGGCGGGAGGGAGGAAAAAAAGGGTGGATACAAGGGATGGGCTAACAATTGAGATGTAATATGATATATATTATAAATAATAATAAAAAGAAAGGCATGGCCTTGTTGGAGGAGGTGTGACCATCATTTGGGGTGGGCTTTGAGGGTTCAAGCCCATGCCAGGCCCAGTCCCTCCCTCCCTTGCTCCCCCTCCCCTTCCCCTCCCTCACATTCCCCTCCCCCTCCCCTCTCCCTCCCTCCAGCTGATGGACCAGATGTGAACGCTCAGCTACTGCTCTAGCACCATGCCTGTTTGCTCTCTTCTGTATTTCCCACCATGATGATCATGGACTAACCCTCTGCACCTGTAAGGAAGCCCTCAAGTAAATAATTTCTTTTATACAAGCTGCATTGGTGTTTTCTGACATCAATAGAACAGTAACTAAGACACTGCCTATGAAGGGAAAAAATGCCACATTAATCACCCTAAATCTGGCTTATTTCACTTAACATGGTTATTTCTAGTTCCGTCCTTTTTCCTAAAAATGACGCATTTCATGGTGTGTGTAAAACACCATGGTATTTTATTGTATTACCCATTCATCTGTTGACATATTCCATATCTTGGCTATTGTGATAGTGCTGCACCAACATATCACTCATTCTCATTATATTTACTATCGTGGGTTTACTGATACAAATAAGTTATGTTCCATGACCCTGATAACTTTGGCTCTAACATTTTCTAACCAAGACAGTGACAGAAAAAACATCCCCCACATTCAGTTTTTCTTAATCTTGAATATACAGTGAATTTCACAGTGCTTATTCTGACTAGCTAGGAATTCACAGAGATTCTAATGGTCCCCTCGAGGGGCTTGAATTTCAAAGAGAAAGAGAGTTGACTGAAACGTTTTTTAGCATAAACAAACATGCATCCTCTTCCCACACGCTCTTGCTGGTAGTTTGAAAAAGAGGGGACCGAAGGGAACGCAAACACTATTAGTTCATAGAGACATCTAGTAAGATCCCCTGAGCACGTAGGCGTCGAGTCAGCAGAAGTACGGTTTGCTTGGAGGATGTCGCAGAGCCCGTGCGCTGACTTAACGTAGTGAAGTCACTCAACGTAGTGAAAACGCAGTATGGAGACAGTGTCAGCCTCACTTGTGTGTCAACATCATCTATATTAGTTACTTGTCCTGTTGCTGAGACAAATACCTGACAAAATCAGCTTGAAGGCAGAAGAGGCTATTTTGGTTTGCAGTTCCAGAGTGCACAGTCCATTGTGGCAGGGGCAGAGTGGCAGGTGATCACTTCCAGATCCCAATCGGTGCAGTGGTGCTGTGCACATTCGAGGTGGGTCTTCCGACCTCCATTAGCCCAGTCCCTCAGAGACAGGTCCAGAAACTGATTTCCGGGTGATTCTAAAGTTCCTCAAGGTGACAATCACAATTAAGCATCTCATCAGCTCAGAAGCAAAGTGTCACTGTTGACACAGGATTGGGAACTCTCACTTTTACTACAGGGAGCCGAGTGGCCCAGGTCTATCACAGGAGACCGTGTTCACGGATCCCCACTGCCTAAGTCTCACTTTGGTCAAGCTGTAATTAAAACTCAAGAACAACGCTTGCCATGCATTTTGAAGACACTTATCCTCTCATCTTTCCTTTTTTTTCTTTTCCTCCTTCCTTCCACCTTTCTCTTCTCCCAGAACAGCTGGGGGCTTGCAGCTTTATCTATCCAAAAAGATATATTCATCCAGTTTTTTTGACTAAGCCAGTTGGTTTTCTTTTTTTGTTTTTTTGGGTGTTTTTGTTTATTTGTTTGTTTGTTTGTTTGTTTGTTTCAAGACAGGGTTTCTCTGTGTAGCCTTGACTGTCTTGGACTCGCTTTGTAGACCAGGCTGGCCTAGAACGCACAACGATCTGTCTGCCTCTGCCTCCTGGAGTGCTGGGATTAAAGGCATTCACCACTACACCCGGCACAAGTTGATTTTCTTAAGCGGAGCTCTGGTCCATGGTCGAGACTGAAGAATGAGCAGCTGGCGCTGGTGAGCACATAGGGATATGGATAGGCTTCTGCACTGCTGGCCAAAGCAGAAAGTAGTGCAGCTTCTCTCGAGAACAGTTTTGCAACATCTATGGGGTCTTTACCCTTTGGACATAGGGTCAGCCCTCTGAATTTGAGAGATATACTTCTATGAATTAAAGCAACTAAAGGTGGAAAATATATCTTATTATCATCAAGTCTGTATTGAACTTGGACTGACTCCTCTTCACCTCTCCTCCCCCCCCCACCCCGCCTGTTCTTAGAATAATATAACAACTATTTTCATTGTATTGGGCATTACAAGTAATCTAGATATGACTTAAAGTATAGGGGCAGATGTTTGTGAGTTACATACAAATATTACATCATTTCCTGTAAGGCAGTGGTTCTCAACCTGTGGGTTACACCCCTTTGGGGGGCCACATATTAGATATCCTGTATTTACATTATGATTCATGACAGTAGTAAAATTATAGTTATGAAGTAGCAATGAAGTCGTTTCATGAGTGGGCTCATCACAACATAAGGAACTATATTAAAGGGTCACAGTATTAGGAAGTTTGAGGACCACTCATATAAGGGATTTGGCCATCCATGGATTTTGGTATCTACGGGAGATCAGGATGCTATCCTAGGATCAATCTCTCATGGTGAGAGGGACAGTACTCTGAAAGAACTGCAGAGACGCACACTGCAACGTTATCTGGAGAACAGGATGTTAGTGAGAGATTGCAGCCTGTTTTGGACTTGAGACTCCACTCCAAAGCTGAGCAGAAGCGGTGCTGATCATCTGTACCTGAAGGCCCGGTTAAAGGGTGACAGGACCAGTCCGGAGACCAATAGTCACCTCTCCCATGCATCTTAGAGAACCACAAGTCATTAGCAGACCGCTAAAGGTCAAGGTGAGCGGTGTGCTTTCCTTCCTCAGAGTCCCCATGAGTGGGGCTTTAGGAGCCTCAGGGCCTAGGGAGATGGCTCAGTGGGTAAAGTGCTTTCTGCAAGCACGGGAACCTGAGTTTAGATCCTGAGAACCTGTGTAAAAAAATCTAGCTGTGACTATGTGCATCTGTAACCCCAGTATGGGGGTGGGGGGTGGTGGTGGTGGAGACAGGTGGATTCCAGGGTTTTGTAGCTAGTCAGCCTAATAAAACAAGTTTAATGAAGAAACCTTGTCTCAAAACAAACAAACAAACAAACAAACCATAAGGCAGACAGCTATTTAGGAAGATATCTGACATGTACACACACACACACACACACACACACACACACACACACACACACACAAAGAAGGGAATACAAACATTTTATTCTTGAGGGAGAAGCTTGCTACAATATGGAATCTCACTCATGAATATAGCTTTAGAATCTAAAAGTCACCAAGTGTGGGGCCAGGGATACTTGAAAGATCATAATTAAAGGCAATAACTTGAAAATATATAGCCTTTTAACTTATTTAACTAATTCATAAAGGGAAAAGGTCTTGCTACATAGCCTAGGCTGGCCTGAAATTTGCATTTTTCTTCATCAGTTTCCAGTGCTGAGCTTGCAGGCCTACTCCAACATGCCTACCTTAGCCACTGTATTTCATTAAATAAAAAGAGCAAAGGAAACCATGTTATTTTATTTATTTATAAATAGAATCTACTTACCAAAATAATAATGTGAGGTTTTTGTTTTTGTTTTTGCTTTAAAACACAGCAGCAGAGGGGCTGTTGAGATAACTTAGCAGGTAGAAGCACTTGCCATGCAAACTCAGTGACCTGAGTTGGTTCCCCAGATCCTGTGGTAGAAGCAGAGAACTGTCTAGAGCTGACTCCACTCAAGTTTATGGTAAAGAAGTCTCGTGTGTGTGTGTGTGTGTGTGTGTGTGTGTGTGTGTGTGTGTTGTGTGTAAACCTCCATATGAAACTTGAGTGGGAGTTACAGTCTTGCTAAATTTATAAAACTTCTAAGTTGAACATTTTCAAAAAGCTACGGAAGGTGACTCATTTTCAGTGATAGTTTTTCATTAAGCACATCCACGGTGGTTGTCTTTCTTTTGTTGTTGTTGTTGTTGTTGTTGGGGTGTTTTGTTGTCTGTTTTTGCTTTTGAGACAGGGTTTCTCTGTGTATTTCTAAATATTCTGGAACTCATTCTGTAGACCAGGCTGGTCTCAAACTCAGAGATCCTGCCTCTTCCTCTCAAGTGCTGGGATTAAAGGTGTGTGCCACCACTGCCCCTCCCCATACATAGTAATTTCTTAATGCCATTTAAAAAAAAAAAGCTGTACTGGGGGTTGAACCCAAGGCCTCATGCATGTTAAGGGAGTCAATGATTCCTGACCCAGCTTTACCTTTTTCAGCTTCTGAGACGGGATCTCATAAGTAGCGCAGGCTTACCCTGAGCTCCCACTGGAGACCCAGCAGGCCTTTAACTTATGCTCTTCATCTTGTGGGTATCTGGGGTTACAGGCCTGTGCCAACCCTATGGGGGACGCCATTCTTGTCACTTACTCTAAGGTGGGCATGGGTTGAAGCTGTTTCACCCACCACTTATCTGTCCTTGCACAGGCAAGCGTGCATTCTATTTTTTTTTCCATAGAGCTGCCTAACTCATGCACAGGCTTAGATAGACTTGTCCCTGACACTCACAGTACTTGGCAGAGTCCATCTGTAGCAAACAGATCTTTCAATAGCAAAAGACCAACTAGCCAGCAAGACCAGAAGGAAACAGGTGAACAAGGATGTTTGAACTAAAGTGAACATTTGGATGTTTGGGCTTAAAGAGCCATAGGAATTGTCATAAAGTGCACATAACATATCGCTTCTTAATAATTTTTTGGTGTTTTTTCCAATGTACACAGCTGTGGCACGTGTATGGACTCCAGAGGAGGGTGTCAGGGGTCTTGCCCTATCACTCCCTACCTTATTCTTTTGAGGAAAGGTCTCTCACTGAAACTGGAAGCTAGCAGATCACAGCAATCCTCCTGTCTCCACTCCCACAGCTCTGGGGTTATTAAGCATATCCATGACCATATCTGGTTATTGACATGAGTGCTAGGTGTTTGAATTCTGTTCTTCATGTTTGCACAGCAATTCTTTTTTAAAGTGTAGAGGTTGATGGTATTGGGTTCATCCACAGCGTAATACAGCCGTCACTAACTTTTTCATGGTGCAAAACCAAAGCTATGGGCCAGTTAATAGCTACACTGACCACCCACTCCTTTTTATGACAACAATCTGCTTTCTGTCTCCGTCAATTTGACTACTGGGCACTTCATATGCTTCATGTGAGAGGATGGTACAACACAGCATTATTAAGTTCAATGCATATTGTAACATGTCAGAAGTTCATTTCTTTTTTTTTTTTCTTTAGAAGTTCATTTCTTTTTATTTTGAAAAAATTCTAGTGTACGTAGCTATACAGAACTTCTGTTTATCCATTTACGTATTACTGGGCACTTGGGTGGCCTTATAGACATCTTGGCCATTTTTTTAAAATATTTTTTTAATTTATGTGCATTGGTGTGAGGATGTCAGATCCTGGAGTTGTGAGCTGGCATGCGGGTGCTGGGAATTGAACCCGGGTCTTTTGGAAGAGCAGGTGGTGCTCTTAACCACTGAGCCATCTCTCCAGCCCCATCTTGGCCATTATTAACAATGGCATGATGAATGTTGGTAAGTAAATATTTCTTTAGAACTCATTTCTGCTCAATTAGATGGAATTGCTAGATTATATGGTAATGCTATTTTTAAAATGTCAAAGACTCACCACGCTACTTTTCATGATGATTGTACCACCTTATATCCATATAGGGAGGCAGAAGTTATGTGGAACCAAATCTTTAAAAGGGGAAGTGAGCATGTCTTTGACTACTTTGAAAGGAGACACTATCTCTGTTTTCCAAGGCTGTTTTGTTACATAAATATCCATCAAGTGTGTGTGTGGCTGTGGTGGTGGGGGGGACGAGAGGCAAAGGAGTACAGGATTTGCTTGCAGAACACATTGAAATATGTGTGACCAATGAGGATTGCCTCCCACCAGCGTATGAATAATATCTCCCACACTCAGGGCTTGGTAGAGGTTGTGGAGCCTCTGAGATTGGGGGGAGGGGCTGGCAGAAGTAAGTGACTAGGGGAGAAGCTTTGTGTGACTCTGCCTTGAGGTATTTGCTTCTCTGCTGCCATGATGTGCAGAGCTCTATGGCTCCCTCAAGCAGTACTCCTTCTCTGCCTTGACAGACCATTGTCTGAAACCGTGAGCTGGAATTATCTTTCCTAAGCTGCTGTTGATATTAGATATTTGATCACGGCAAGGAAAAAACAAACTAGTATACGTCTCCACCTCTATCATTTTAGGGCCAGCATTCATGCTAGGCCTTTTCTATCATCGTCAGTGAGCTGAATAAACAGTGGAACCCCCTCCTCTGTGTGCATGGGTGTATGTGTGCATGTATATATGTATGTGCACCCATGCGAGTATGTGTGTATATGTGTGTGTGTGTGAACATGTGTGTGTGTGTGTGTGTGTGTGTGAGAGAGAGAAAGAGAGACTCGAGTTGAGGTCATGCTAAATGACCCAGGAGTGCCCTAAGGGCAATGATAGGCCTTAATATGAGTGAAAGAGAAGGAGATTAGACAGATGAAGAGGAGCCAAGGCACATAAGAGAAAAGCTTGTGGGAAGATGTGAGACCGGAGGGGTGTAGCACTTGGAGTTACACGGCTCCAAACCAAGGAGTGTCAAACTAAGTGAACACCAGAAGGGAGAGACAAGAAAAGAGTCCCAGGCCTTCAGAAGGTGTGCAGGCCTTAACTTTGGGATTTCCACTATCCAGAAGTAAGAGAATGAGCATCTCCTGTTTAAAGTCACCGAGTTGAGGCTAATACATCTCGGTCCTAGAACAAGATGCATCCACTACTTTACACATGGTGGTACTCTTCCATCTGTCTCTGGGAGTACAAATCACTGCAGCACGCTCTGCAGAAAAGGGAAAAAAAAAAGTATTAATCTCCACCCTCTCTCAGCTGATAAACCTTTAAGAGAAAAGGCAATGACACCTCCTGTGGTACAAGAGACTGGCAGACATTTTTAGAACTGTGCACATGCTACATGGAGTAGCTAAGGTGGACAGAAAACACTGCACTGCTGTGAAAGGCCAAGGGCATTATGCAATGTGCAATAACTTACCAACTCCATTCTCTTGAAGGTGACAGTCATCTTAGTTGTAACATGAAAACGGTTTCTGTCTGTATCATGCGATGGCCATAGAGTTGTCCAGTTCACAAAAGAAGCTGTGTATGAAAAAGACTTTAGATGTTCCCAAGCACACCACACCATACACACATACACACATACACACACACACACACACACACACACACACACACACACACACACTCCACTGTAGTCTAGACCTCATAGTAAGCCTGAAAAGAATTTTGGTTCACTGAAAATAGTCTTCTACTGTCTGCTGGTTTTCAGCCTAGCTCAACACCAAACACTCATCTGGTCTTTTTTTTCTTCGTGTATCAGAAACAAATTCACACCCTGCGGATGCAAGTTTCTTGGAGGAGGTGGGCTCTGAGAGGAATTTTGAATCACAGGAAGAATTCTTGGCTCTTGGGTAGACAGCAGGTGCCTGTGATGACAAGTTGCAGGAAAAAGAAGGAAGGGAAAGGTCCTTTGCATAATTGGCAGGGAAAGGATCCAGAAATGGAGCTGGAATGTGACATATTCAAGGATAATCTGATAGGAAAATCTTAAATCACATGTAAATAAGTTGAACCCATTGCAGAAACATTCACCCCATTCTCTTGTCAAAGGTGCAGGTGTGGAGAGTGGACCTTAAACTGCTTGGGCCCATTTGGACGAAAGCAAGCCTCAGGCAAAGTGGAGTTGGCGTGCGCTGTTTCCAGTGGGGACCGAGCCTAACTGTTGTTCCTGAGCTCTGCAGAACCCCAGTTGGGAATGTGCACAGAATATAAACTACAGTTTCAGCATGGAAGGGAGGATTGGTGCACAGTGCTCAGCCCCAGGGAGGGTAACAAGGGCTGAGTCAGACAAATCCAGGGGAGGATGTGGCAGATGCTTAAATGCAGTTGTGAGGTTTTTGCTAAATACAATGAAGTATGACTGCACTATAAAAAAAAATTCCTTTCATGCCTGCCTTTAAATTTCCCCACACTTACTTTTACTTTGTGTGCCAAATTGACCTCCTTGTATTCCTTTTTACAAACAACAAAAATCAAAAGGATAATATTTCAGATAAACAGTATTGATGCTTGCCACATATTTATTATGTACCGAGTGATGAGAAGGAAGTGATCACTGTTCAATCTATGTACATAGAAATACATATATACTCCATATTTATACATGGTATAAAAGCCAAGTTTTATAATATATTATTTCATATCAATAGTATAATATAATGGCCCTGTGCTGTACATATGCTGAATCTTCATTTTCCAATTTAGGAATCAGAGCCTCAAAGAGGTCATGTAACTTATCCAAAACAGCGTTTTAGAAAGTGACTTTAGCCCTTTCAATAGTGTGTGGCAGTTGTCTGTTTGGGCAGGGACTTGCCTACGCAATGTGCCACCTCTACCATGTCATTAAAGGCCATCTCCCCCCCGAGTGACATTGCCAAGACTAGTCACTCACTCTCGCCATCTTCCTGGCAGCTGGAAGTGGGACTGTGACTCACACTGTTACGGAGACAGAGCAATATCCTCCAGAAGGCATCAGGAGAAATTTTAGGATAATGATGCATTCATTCAACTTCTACACCCACTGTCCACAGGGCATAGATGAAGGATGATGTCCCTGGTAGGGTTCCAGAGCCACGGAGATCCAAGACCACACACCTTCGGAGGCCTCATTCTCTATGAAAGCATGCATTTGGTTTAGGCCCATTAGGTGTCATGTTCTATCACGCACAGCTGAGAACCCTCTGCTCAGTGTTCCTCAGTCTGCCTAGTTTCCCACCATTCTCTCTGATGGAGAGGGCCCATCACATGTCGCCTCCAGGAAGACACATGGTCCTGAAAGACAGCAGTATTCCAAAGGAAGTTTGAAAGCCACGTTAGATTCTCTTTGATGGAAAGCTGAACTTGGGATGCAGAGATCACGGATCCCAGCGTGTCCTTGTTGTCCTTCGTCATTCCGCCAACTGTACGCTTATTATGGAGAGAAGGCCTGAGGCCTGGACAGCTGAGTCGTAGGGAATGACCTACTGTCCCAAAATTCATTCATCTGCTCTCTCTGGCTGGCCTGCAACTCAGTGTGTAGCCTAGGATGGTCTTGCTCTCAAGCACAGACCTTCTTCTTCAGCCTCCTGAGGGCTGGGGTCACAGGCATGAGCCAGTTGGTCCAGCTCTCAACTTTATTTTTAGTTTCTTAGGAGACTGGCCAAGGAGAGGGCAGGGGGAGGGGCTGAGATCGCACGCTGAGATCTCTTCTGGGACACGTGCGTTTCTCTGTGTGTGTCTTCATGTTGAAGAGCCAAGCCACGGAGAACTGGCTCACACACTGGACGATACAGCTGCTCACCTAATAAGAAACTGGAGGAGCAAATATGATGTCTTCCCTCCATGGACAGGATACAGAATGGTACTTCATTGTGTTCAAAGCATCCTGTCACGGTCTAGGGACCAGCAGGGAAGTACAGAAGGGATGTGAGAACAGATGAGACATGAGCTGGCCCTCAGTACCTGGGGGGTATTGTGTGTGTGTATGTGTGTGTGTGTGTGTGAGTGTGTGCCATGGGGAGGTGTTTGTGGGGGAGAAAGATGGGGAGGAAAGTGTGCCCCCCCCCATGAGAAAATGTCTGAATTTGAGATGTAACACTGAGTTTCCAGATTTGGAATGATGTTTTAGTTTCATTTCTGTTTCATGAATAAAATACCTCAACAAAAAGCTGTCCAGAGTGGAACAGTTTATTTGAGCTTATAGTTCCTGGTTATAGTTTAGCACTGCAGGGAAATTGAGCTAATTCATTGTATTGCATCCATAGACAAGGGCTATGGGATATTAACTCATGCATGCTTGCTTGCTTGACTGTACTCAACTTGATTTCTCTTGCTCTTAGCAGTTCAGGATGTCCTGCCTTGGGAATGGTGCTGCTCACAGTGGGCTGGGTCTTTCTGTACCAATTAGCTTAATTAAGACACCCTGCACTGTTGTGCCCACAGACCAACACAGTGTAGAAACCATCTCCTTGAAAGTCTCTTCTCAGGTGACTCTAGGTTGTCAGGTGGACAGGGCTAGCCACCACCGTGGTCTAGAGTGCGGCTAGGAGACGGGCAGGGTCTAGCCTGGAGACACAGAACACAAACAAAAGAGTTATTGGATGAAGGAACAGAACTCTCAGGAACTCCACAAAGTCTTAATCTTTTTAATTGGCCAATAGTGCTGACCTTTTAACAGGCCATTTAAGACAGAAAGGAACATCTGGACATAGTGTCACACACCTACGAGGCCAGGCCTCTAGGGCTGACATAGGAAGGTGAGCTATCTCCTTTGGTACATATGAAGACCTTGATTTTAAAACACAAAGGGGAATGTGGTTTTGTCTTATGAGGGGATGAGAAGGAGAAGTAAAGGTGGGGAGGGGAAGAAAGAATATAATCCTTTTTATGGATATGATAATGTCAAACAGCTTAGGAAATGTTTAGCACTATGGATTATGGATGCGGTTTGTGGTTGTTAGGATTGTATTCGATATTCAGAATGACACTTTAAGTGAATTGCTTATACAACTAAATGTCTTTTTCATCTCCTGTACTGGATTGCATAACACCTACAGTTACAGTGTATGATTAAACTTAAACTTATTCTCATAGAATTATATATTGTTTGGAAAAACCAAGTATCTTTTAGAAATCAAACAGGCACCTAAATTACACACACACACACACACACACACACACACACACACACACACAGGAAAAACTTTAAGAATGCTACATATCTTTAACAAAAACATGAAAAGAATAAAAGAAATCACTGTTCCATCCCATGTAACTCCTTTGCCAAAGTATTGAAAAGCAGACTCACTCTTGGGAAAACATTCAGACAGAGTGATAAAACGTAATGCTCTCTAAATGTTAAGAAATTCAAACCTTAAAGGCCACTACCCTCCCATCCCTCACTATCTCACACATGTCATCACATTCAGCAATCCAACATCCCCCTTTGGGTTCACCTATGGAAATAGTGAAGTTGGAAAAATATTGCTGAGACATTTAGAATTTTTATAGAAATTCCAGTGAGGCAGACATTTAGGGAGTACAGGCGCCGCAGAAAACCCTTCTCCCTCCCCCTTTTTTTTTTATTGAAAATAGATTCTTTTCTCATACAATATATTCTGAGTGCAGTTTCCCCTTTCTCTACTCCTCCCAGTTCCTCCCAGTTCCTCCCAGTTCCTCCCCCATCGGGATGCACTCCCTTCCTGTCTCCCATTAGAAAAGACCAGACCTTCCAAGAGATAACAACAAAAACACAGCAAAATAGAATGAAATAAGATAAAACAAAAACCATCATAGTGAGGTTGGACAAGGCAAACCAACAGGAGGAAAAGAGCCCAACAGGAATCAGGGACCCACTTGTTCAGGAACCCCAGGAAAACACTAAGCACTTTGGAAGCCGCAGTGTGTATGTAGAGGACCTGGTGCAGCCCCGTATGGTACTGTGCGTGCTGCCGCGGTCTCTGTGGGTTCATATGAGCTTTGCTCAGTTCTTCTCTTGGTGTCCTCCATCCCCTCAGACAATAAACGTTCTCTCCAGTCCTTCTTCAGGGTTCCCTGAGCCTTAAGGGGAGGAATTTGAATCGATCTCTCTCTCTCTGTGTAATGTCTGGTTGTGAGTCTCTCTATTTGTTGCCATTTGGTTCAGGATGAGGCTTCTTTGATGGCAGAATGTCACTAGGAGTCATTTTATCATTATTTATTTATTTATTTATTTATTTATTTATTTATTTATGTCTAGGACTGTTTGGTTTTACCTTAGGTCTCTGAGATCTCTAGTTTCTGGTTCTTTGGGCACCCAAGTAGTGTCAGGTATGAGTTCCATCATGTGGAGTGGAAATTTCATTACCCTCACAAGCTTTGTGTCACCATTGCCCTGGCATATTTTGTGGGCAGGCCAGTATTGTTGATCAGTGTTTTTTTGTTTGTTTTTGTTTTTTGTTTTGTGGCTGGCTTGGTGTATACGCTTCTCTTTTGGTAGCCTGCAGAGCACTTACCTGTACCAAAGACACTAGAACATAGGGGTGAAGGGCTCTATGTAGGGACCAGCTTGACCTCTCCTCCGTGTTCAGTGAGTTGTGTGGGTGTTGTCTTCAGCAAGGGGGGGGCCTTGCTGTCAGTTCGTGGAGAGCAACCTATAGTCTTGGCAACAGCCTGGGTTGTTTGGGGATTGCCACAGGACCCTGTTAGCCAACAACTCAACTGGATGTAACCCAGTCCCAGTACTGGAAGGTTCATTTGGTGACAAGAGAAGGACAGTCTTGGGACTCTCTGTCTCCACCACTATTTGGAGACTTCATTAGGATCGTCTTCATGTTTTTTTTTTTTAGGACGTTTCTTCTGCACAAGGTTTCCATAGCACTCCTCAAGTACTCCTCAGTTTTATTTGTTTCTCCCCTCATTCCCTTCCTCCATCACATTTCCTTTCCCGTCTCCATCTCATCCTTTTGTTCCCATCCTACCCATACAGTCTGTTCCATTTCCCCCTCTCAGTGAGATCCACGTGTCTCCCAGTCCCTTCTTTATAGCTGATCTCTCAGTATATGAATTGTAGCTTTCCTTAATGGCTAATATCCACATATCAGCATACATACTGTTTTTAATCTTTCTGAGTTTGGGTTACCTCACTCAGGCTGATTTTTTTTTCTAGTTGTTAAAGGCCTTTTCTATATCTAATTAGATAATCGTGTGCTTTTTTTTTTTCTTTCAACTAGCTTGTATGGTGGGTTACATTTATTGATTTTTTTTTTGCATATTGAACCATCTATGCATCTCTTGATCATGGTAGATGATATATTTTTTTATGTGTTTTTGAATTTGTTTTGCAGGCATATTTTTTGAGTATTTTTGCATTTATATTCATAAGTGAGATTTGTTTGTAATGCTTTTTTCTTTGTTGGATCTTTGTTTGGTTTGGGTAGCAGGTAACTGTAGCTGTGTAAAGTGTATTTTGTCAGTGTTCCTTCTGTTTCTATTTTGGGTACTAATTTCAGGAGTATTGGCATTGGCTCTTCTTTGAAAGTCTGGTGGAATTCTTTGCTAATACTACCTGGCCCTTTTTTTGGTTTGGAAAATTTTAATGACTGCTTCTATTTCACTAGAGGTCATCTTTTCCTGATTATGCGTATGTGTCTGTGAATCTCTCTCTTTTTAAAAAAATTGTTTATTTTAATTTTATGTGTATGAGCATCTGCCTGCCTCTATGTCTACGCACTGCTGCCATGTGGGTGCTGAGAATCTTAGGTCCTTTGGAGAAGCACCCAGTGCTGTTACATATTGAGCCATCTTTGACTCCCCTAATTATAGATGGAGCAGCTTATTTATTTTTACCTCAATGTTTTCTCATTTGATGAGATTACACAACTCCATACTTAGTTGATTGGTCGGTGCATATGTTCATTTAGTCTTTTAAAAAAGAATTTAATATATTGTTACCACCCCAACTTTGTGTGGGCATATTTGAATTACGGGGAAGCAGTTATTGGGACTATATTGTGTAGTTATTTCTTCTGAGTTGGGACACTCTGAAATTCTTGGAGAGAAGAGAGGGATTCATAAGACTTGGGAAGCCAGTAAAACTTAGAAGGCTCAGGAACATCATGAACCTTACAAGACTCAGGAAGTTCAGAAAGGTATGGCTTTCATGGCCTCTCCAGAGAGTTATATAAGCAGGAAATAACTGATGGCTAATGGAAACTCTTCTGAAGCTGTTCACAAGTTAGTCAAGGATCTCCAAGGATACAGATCTCATGAATCATCACCCATGCTACAGGCAATTTTTCAGTGCTGCAGATGTCTTTAAATCACCCATGCTCCTGTAAGTAACCGCCACCCTCCCCCCAAACTCATTAGTTCACAGAGAGAAACTTGGGTAGAATTGTTTCTTTGGTTTATTGCTAGTATTCTATCTGGGGTGCAGATATTTGTTCATGACAGGAAATGCCACACAACAACAAGAAGTAAGAGTTGAATCTCACAATCAATCTCCATTAGGTTTAAACTTAAAATTTTATTTTATTTTGAAGCTTCTCTCTCTCTCTCTCTCTCTCTCTCTCTCTCTCTCTCTCTCTCTCT